>CM035406.1:121946521-122674021 GCA_020310875.1 Ceratopteris richardii
AATCCCCCCAAAACAACATTTTTATTGTGAAAAATGAAGGTTTTTCGTGATGAAATTCTCCAAATGCAAGAAAAAACCTTTAGCCTAGCATAGGCTGAAGCAGAAAAGAATTTGTCGTAACTTTGTCGCGATGGAACAGCTCAAAGCTTTGACACCAATTGAAAGAGTCTGCGTAGAGCTACGTGGTGGTTTGCTCCGTTGTTCCAAACACCAATGGAGTGGGCTTCTACATGAGGAGAGAGAAAGTAGAGAGAGGAACTTGTGCAGAAATTTGGAGAAGAAGATGGAGAAGCTGAAGTTGAAGAAGTCCTAATCAAGTTATGAGAGATTTGGGACCAAGTCTATTGATAAGTGACTTTTACGCCATCTGGGCATGTACACACATGAACAATGACCAAAAGTCATAAAAATAATGTAAATGCCTATAAATCCCCAATTTGGGGCTTAAAAAATATAACAAAATTGTGTATGGAAAGCTCTCGGACATAGCTTTCACATGGAAGGCCAAAATATACAAAAGGAGAGTCCTTTGGGCCTTTATCTCCAACATGTTATCCATTTTCTTCTTCTCATTTATGTCCTTTTTCATTCGTGTTTTGCATGTAGTATCTCCGAGTAGGTTTTTAGTGACCTTTCCTACTTATAGAAGGCCACATCACCTTTGTCTTTGCTCTTCCTCCTCTGTGAATTTGTATCAATGAATTTCCCTTTTGGCAATTCACATTAACTCTCAAGTACCATTCCCATGTATGGAACCCATTTCTGATTGCATAGCACTCATCCAATGTGGATCATCACATGGAGTTTCAAAAGTAAGCGGCTTTTCATTACATGCTCTTACAATAAGAGAATAATCCACAAAATTACTTGATGCATGCCGAGAGCTTTATCTTGTTCTACCAAGTAAAGGTGCACTCAATTTGTTGTCCTGCAAAGTTTGTTTCATCCATTTTGGCATAGTTTGTTCACTCTTGATAGACATGCGTTCATTATGTAATACATCATCAACATGTATATCATGCGCGGGCTGAATTTCATGCTCATTTTCAGCCATATTTTGGCACAAATGTTCAGTCATATGTGACCGGAAATTTCTAGCAATTCCAACCATGTTTGGCTTGAAAATTTCAGCCATGTTTGGCTTGAAATTCTTTGCATTTTTAGCTCTATTTTGCTTGAACTTTTTAGCCCTTTGAACCTCACTTTGCTGGTCTACATAGCCATAGTCAAGAGAACCACTTTAGAACAAAGGCATGAGTGTATCAAACACAACTTGTGAGCAAACTATTTGCTGTTATTTGCATTCAAGTTGAGGGAAAACTGAAATTTCAGCAAATACCACATTTCGACTCACAATAATTCTGTCCAATCAATGGATGGTACGAACGATATCCTTTACTTTCAGCACTATAACCAACAAATATACATTCTTTTGCCTTGTCATCAAGTTGTGTCGAAGTTGTGATGGCACAAGAGCATATGCCAAAAAACCAAAGACGCTCATATGATTTAACCATAGGTTTATGCCCATTCAAAGCCTCGTAAGGAGTGATGACTTTCAATGCTTTTGTAGGGAAGCGATTCAACATATAATTTGCAGTGTTGCACACATGACTGCTTCCATCCAAAACTCGTTAGGAAAGTGCTTTCCTTTAATCATACATCGCTCCATTTCAAGGAGTGTTCTATTTTTACGCTCCGCAACTCCATTTTGCCGAGGTGTATATGGCACCATACATTGGTGTGAAATTCCTCTTTTAATAAAAAACATTAAACTCATGTGACATGTATTCACCACCATTATCTGTGCGTAGAGTCAAAAGTTTGTTTCTAGAAAATTTTTCAGCCATGGCCAAAAATGGATTGAAGCAAGAAAATACTTCATTCTTTGCTTCCATAGGATACACCCATGTATGGCGAGTAGTAGTATCGATGAAGATGACAAAATATACATGTTTCCCAAAAGATGGAGTCTTGACGGGACCATATACGTCACTATGACTAACTCGCAATATTCTTGTAGTATTTGTATGATTATTTTTTTGAAAAGAAGCACGATGCACTTTTCCAAGAATGCAACCTTCACATGCATGCTTCTCAATGGACTTTAAGTGTTGAAAAACCAATAACCATGTCTTTTTGCAAGTAAAGCAAACTATTGGAGTTCAAGTGATCAAAAATAGCATGCCAAAGCTCCATTTCAGCCATGGAGGAAGTATGAGCAACCAAGGCATTTGAGGAAGCCCTCTTGTATATATCCAAGAGATACAAACCATTACATAATGTACCGGACATCACGATAATATCACCATTGCTGAAATTATGAACCATACACTTATCAACAACAAAGTGTATATCTAGTCCACCATTTGGAGCTCTAAGCTCAACTTCTCCTACTCCAATGATAAGATAAAAGGAATTGTTTGTGCACACCACATGTCCTTCTTTGGTTGCATCTTTCAAAGATTCAAAAAACCTTTTGCATGAAGTTATGTGCTTTGAAGCACCTCTATCAAAGAACCAATCCGAATCAGCCTCACTCAACCATACTTAAGAATGCAATGATGCATCGTAATGACATGTAACCATACATGCCCAAAAATCTTGAGCCATGTTGGCTTTGTCATTCTTTCTATTTGAAGAATTTTCAAGAATAGACATGCTAGATTTCTTATTCTTTTCATTGCGCTTAGCAAGCTTTCTACACTCATCAATAGTATGACCGGCCTTTTGGCAATATTTGCATCTCTTTTTGCAACCAAATGGAATGTAGTGGCAAAACTTTGAAAAGATTTTGGTAATCCTTTCAACAATGTAGTGATGAGTGAAGCATTCGGAATAATCTCATCTATGTTTGCCAATTGCTCTTTCAAGTGCTTGATGCATGTCACATACACATCCACAAACTCATTTTTAGCCATACATACATCCTCAAGTATGCAACACGTGTTTCATTATGCACGACATACAAAGAAGCAAGAGTGTCCCATACTTGTCTTAGATGTACCAAATGTGTGAAACTATGTGACACTTCACAGAAATCGCAATCAATGCATGAGCTTGAGAGTCTTTGCCATCCCATCTAAGTTCCTCTTGTGTAGGTGAAGGAGTAACTATTGTACTTGAAGAAGAAGTTCCATTTGTGAGAGTAGACTATGAAGTAGAAGAAGTTAGGGGTCTTCGATCTACATTTGCCACTATGTTCTATAGTTGTTTTGCAACAAGACTATGTTTCATCATGTAAGACCACATTGGATAGTTGGTCCCATCAGGTTTATCTTAAGCTTGAAGCATGTCAAACAGGTCATTGCTTCCCGCCATTTCACCAAAGAACAAGAATTTGAGAAGATCTTTATTTCAATGAAAGCTGAAGTTTTAGCTCATAATTTGTCATTCTGACGAGAATTCTGATTGCATGAATCATGAATGGCCTCGAAATGGGGGTAAAACCCCAGTGCAATTGGTGGAAATGCTTCTTGGCTTCTGAAAATCAATGCTTTATGCTCCGAAGTCGATTTGCACCGTTAAAAGTCCATGCACGCCTCAACGCAAAAAACCGAAACTTGAGAAGGAGCTTAACTTGCTTTGATACCAGTGTTGGATGTGTGTAGAAGTGTGAGAGACACGCAAGAGGCTCACACAAGGAGCACAAATGCAACAAGACATGTAAAGAAGACGGGTGGTTGTAATAGCTCTCTCTATTGATGATGAACAGAATTGAAGTAAGAGCTGAGTATTATCCCTAAGTACAAAGTATCACCACATATGATTGTATCATGTATGTGGTAAGATGGGAAAAAACCTCTAGCGAGCACGAGTAAAAAGTGCCCATGTATAGGGAAAAGGTTCACATCAAAGTTACTCGAGGAACACATAAGTGTAACATTTATGACACATCCTAAAGGTCTAACAATTGAGCTTTATGATACCTAAGTCTTATAAAAGTTGGAAGACAGTCTAATAAAGCACTTGCGTGAGAATTCAAGGTCAAGATAGCTTGGGCGAAAAATAATCTACACCAATAGTTGTTTTTTGTGAGCTTTTCAAGAAGAGCTTTTGATAGGTTGATATCTATATAAAGGAAGCTCTTCATAAGCTTTGGCATCACATCTACACTTGCAACACATGCTTTTGCTCTTGGAGATGCCTTGAAGCTTGGAGCTGATTGAGAAGGTCCTACTCTTGCAGGAGCTGATCGAATAGGAGGTGATGGAATAGTATATGCTCACACTTGGTCTCTCTTACTCTTGTGAGAGGTTGCTTTGAAGATCTTACCTTAGCCTCTGCACGGCTTGTCCCTTACCTTCACATTCTCTCTTTGGTATTGATGGGTTGTGAGTATTTCTTGTGTTACATTGTAGTTTGATTTGGAGCCATAGTGCAAAGAGAGATTTAAAAAGGAGATTTAAATCGAGATTTAAATCGTTTAAATTTTAGAGCTTTTTAAAATCAAAATAAAAATCGGGGTTCTTATTCACTTTGAAAGATTTTTATTTTTGGAGACATAAATCCACCTCTTTTATATATTTGACATAATAACATATAAAATCGCCTAATATTTAGTCCAATTTGATACAGGATGTGGTACCCATATAGAAGCCCATGCAATACTTGCATTGCCATTGATTATATTCAACGGACTTCACATGCGTACGAATGACATTGGGAGCTCTACCCATTATGATAAACTATACTCTAGACTCTAGACTCTATTAAGGCATGTGACAAGGGGCAACTATAGTCAAGTGAAGGTTGAAACAAGGGGCAAATAGGGAAGGCGGAAGCAAGGGGCTGCAATAGAGCTCTACTGCAAGCACATAAAGCAAAAAGAGCACTCACCTAGATTTCCTATGGCAAACATTGAAGCTTTCAAAGGCCAGGATGCAAGGAGCACACATGGAAGCACTCTAAGATAAGCCTAAAAGAAAGCGATTTCGGAACCTATAGGCATTGAACTTAAAACTGTGTGGAAAAAAAATATGTAAAAAAACTTTTAAAAAAATTGCAAAAAATTGTTTCCAATGTTTTTTTACAATTTTTATTATAAAAATCGTCATATTTTTGTACTATAGTGATTGGAGCATATCATCATCGTGTACACATACTTTCATAATTGGAGAATATGACTTTTTGCCTTTACTTTGTGTATTCTCTTGAGTTTGTGTGTGTATGTTTTCTCATGTTTGCTATTATTTCTCTATATGAGCTAACCCTCTTTGGCCGTTTGAGTGTGTTGAACATAAATAGGGTATCTAGTCACATATTTTTGGCTGGTTATTGAACATATCATTCCAATTAGACCTTTCATTTTGTTTGTTGTTTGCATCATGTAATCATTTGCAATTCTCATCGTTTCAATTGTATGTCTGTGGGTCTTCCATAGTATGAAACATTCGCAATTTTTTGCTTAAAAAAAGAAGTTTGAAATCATTCTCGGTTTAAATCTTTGGAACGATATCTATTACATTTTTTTCTAATTATACATACTTAGGGCAGCATTGGGATATGTGCATTTTTTGATGCTTTTGTGCTGACCTTTTTATTTATATACTATGAAGGGGTTTATATCTTAATTTATCATGTTGTATTTATTATGATATGTGATGTATTTATATGAAATATATACAGTTTGTTATAAAAATAAAAATCTCTTCCAAGGGATGAAAACCTTGACGTTTATTTTTTTTTAAAAAATGGAGGTTCAACCGAGGCCTACTCCTCCAGGCTTTAACTTTGAAATTGCAACTGAACAAGGAACGGCATAGTACCCATGGGACCCCCCTTATTCCACAAGAACAGGGGTTACATAGCTGGGTTAAACTGCGGTCACATCTACTGCGGGGCAGGACAAACGGTGGCACATCAGCCACAAGGTACAACTTTCCAAGTTAAACATGTCCCTTACATGGTGCCAGTGGGGTTGAACCCTCGCCCTGCCTCAAGAGGCAAGAGGCCCAACCACCCAGACAAGCGGCCTGGGACTTGACGTTTATTTTTGGTCTGAACGATCTAAACGATTTTAAGTCTCACAATTCAATTCTCTCAAGACTCAGTCACACTATGAGGTCTTTCTGATCATTTTAGTTGGAAAAAGTGTGCAATGTAATTTCAAATTTATTAGGAAAGAAAGCCTTTTTGCAGACATTTAAGTGCATTGGTTGAAAGAACAGATTATTTGATGGAGAACATGTCAAATATTTTTCAATGCTTGGCAGTAGAGATGATACTGTTGAGGCATTTATCTTGAACAATATATGTGTTTTTTCCTTGCAGGCTCTTCTGCATTTCATATACCGAGATGACCTCCCCGAGGTTATAGAAGTGGGGAGCACTGCACCTTCCAGTCGTAATATTGACACCATGACAATACAACATTTGCTTGCTGCCGCAGATCGGTATTCTCTCGATAGACTTAGGGTAATTTGTGAGTCAAGACTCTGTAAAGAAGTCAATGTTGAGAATGTGGCTGCTACTCTTGCCTTAGCAGATAGGCATCATGCTTTTCAGCTGAAGGCAGTCTGTCTGAAATTTGCTGCTGGAAATCTCGCAGGTAAGGTTCTTGCAGTCTCACATGAAACCATATGAAAAAGTTAATGCACTCAAGTCTCAATATGACTTCCTTCTTTAATGGAGAACAGCTGTCTTGCACTCAGATGGGTTTGAACATTTACGTGAAAGCTGTCCTCCATTGCAATCAGAGATCCTTCGTGCAGTAGCAGGTGTGGACGATCATGCAGCTACAAGTACATGGGCCCAACTGTCAGATAGCACTGATGTTGATGGGCAAGGAGTGAAGCGACCAGCATCGTCAGCTGAGGCCTAACTAATGGTATTTCTGCATAGCCTCTGACAAATACTTTGTGACAGGCAGTGTAATGCAATAGAATGCAGGGAGTTTCTAAGATGTTGGCCACTGCAGAAAGCTAGTGAATTCACGATTCTAATTTCAGAGCATTGAGTATGAGTCCCTTCAGAAATTACATATCTCTGTAAAAATGATCCGTGGACAATCACTCAGAAGTTAGGTGGAATGGGAAAAGGGTGGTTCCTTAGATTCCCTTCTTTCATTTTCAGATTGAATTTCACAACGTAGAACTCCTGAGCTCAGATTTATTCTTTGTATCAATGAAGTACATCTGAATGTGTGATGCTGATAGAAGCTATCATGGGTGTCCATGTCACAGACAAATTTCTTCGTCTAGGGACAAGGATATGGAATTTGAAACAGTCATCTTTTATATTGTTTGCATTGTGTTAGGTAGACATAGGTGCGACAGCTCGAGTGAGAAGTTTCAGGATTTGCACAAACCGAAACCAACCCCCCCCCCCAACACGCACACAAAAAAAAAAGGAAAAAAAACAAAACCACAGAAAGAAAAACCAACGAAACACCCCCCCCCCCGCCCTTCCCCTTCACACAATCATTTAACTAAACATTTCAACCATTGCAGAGACTTTGAGTAAATTGCATCTCATATGAGTGCATCAGCTATTGGAATGAGCATATGAAAGTGGCTAACAGGCCTCCATCGAACTTATGATGTAGCTTTGGAGTGCATCTTTAGACTGTAGGTGCTGAGTGCATATAGTTGAAGTGCATCTTCTAATCTTCCATTTATAGTGTTGTTGTGTATTGTTAATATGACAGATACATTGTTTGAGGTGCATCTTTTGATCTTCCATTTGTAGTGTTGTTGTGTATTGTTAATATGACATATACATACATTGTTTAGCGAGAAAATAATAGTGTGCTGTTATTAAAAATGTTATGACTATTAATTTATTGTGATTTTGTTAAAGAATGCCCACAAGTTCTCTTTGGTTACATTAGGAAAGATCATTTACTCTTATTATCTTTTTTTACAGGCAAAACATTATACACAGGAAGGTAGATGACATAATCTTCCATTTTCAGAAGTACATATTGCATGTGTTGATTCAGAAGAGAGAGAACCATGTAAATTGTAACGTATGAACCTTTGAGCATGCAACATGTGGATAGAGCTTGATCAGATGGCAGAATGAAGTTGTCAATTCAACGAACAATAATGTAACATGGAAAATGTTATAGTCTTGACAAGAACCATAACATATGAGACTAATTGACAAGAAAAGCTGGAATGATAGGTTTATGTTGAAGAATTTTAGGAAATTATATCATATGAACATACAAGTGTTATCAACTATTTGCATTCATAATTTCAACACATTGTTTAGCCTAATGTCACCAGGAAACTCGTGGCTTTGTAACTCTTAAGAATCGCATGTGTTACTGTTTTGATTAGTGTCTATGTTGCACGCTCATCGGTTGAAGATTCGATTACTGTTTTGATTGGGTAGTGGCTTTGTAACTCTTAAGAATCGCATGCGTTACTGTTTTGATTAGTGTCTATGTTGCACGCTCATTGATTGAAGATTCGAACGCATTGAATCCTGTGTTTGTGGAATGTATTTCCACCCTTCTCAAGGAAAACAACTGAGAGAAATCTCAAGGCAATTTAAGAGCTTGGAATGAAAAGGAAATTGCCTTTTTTGCAAAAAAGCTCACATCAAGGACTAAAGTGAAGGAACAGAAATAATACGGAGTAATTCAACCCCTCGTGATCGCCATATTCATGATCAAGGTTATGAAGATGTCGACTCATTTTTGTTATGCATGTTTGACATCAATGAAGTAGATGTGTTATGAATGATTGGATTACTAACATAAAGGTATTCTTGAACTTTATGTAATGAGCACCAAAAAGAATCGGTTACATGTAACCATCCTTAGTGGCATATTGCAGAAGATGAATTACATGGTTCAAGAGAAGCTAGCAGGCATGTCACTTGTTTGACATTAATTAAGTACACATTGTGAATGTTAGCATGATCAAAATAGAGATATTACTTAAGCTCAAGAGCATCAAGAATATTGGAGTACATGTAATGATTCATTGAATGGTATAACGAAGAGGATGAATTACATGAATCAAGAAAGGGTAGCATCATGACAAAGAAAATTTGAGCTCACTAGTTCACATGCTTGAGATTTGATCAAGGGGGGGACAAAAACACCTTTAATTAATTGAATAGAAAGTTGGCTTGGTTAGGTGTTTGAAGACGAGCAAGCATAATGGTTGTGATAAGTTTGTGGGCCGAGGTGTCCAATGATGCTCAAAAAGTGCTCACAATCCCTCTAAAGCAAGTGCTTTTTGCAAGGCAATCCCTTTTCAATAGATAGATAGAAAATGACCATAACTTCCCATCCAAGAACCTCAAATATGTAAATAGGAGACTAATTGCTCTCAATGAAATTCTATTTGAATGAAGACCTAGTTATCCACCCAAATTTATGGAAAAAATATGGAGTGCACAACGTATATACCACTATTTTGATCCTAATATAGGGTGTTTGACATATATACCTCTCTTTTGCTCTGAATAAATTATGCTTGAAGTATAGAGTGCTTGAATTATACAACAGTATTTTTCTTATTGCTTTAACCACATGAGAAACACCATGCAAAGAGAGAAGAGATAAATAACTTACCAAGACACATTAGATAGAGCAACATTTGGATGCTCATGCGAGTCCTTGTTTAGAGCATGTTATGTATCCTTTATGTGTTGAGATGCCACTTGACATATATACCTTTCATTTGCTCCCAATAAATTATGCTCGAAGAATAGTGTGTTTGACATATACAACACTATTTTGTTTATTGCTTTAACCACATGAGAAACACCATGCGAAGAGAGAAGGGATAAATACCTTACCAAGGCACTTAGGTAGAGCAACATTTGGATGCTCACACGAGTGCTTGTTTAGGGCATGTTATGGATGTTTAAGTGTTGAGATGCCACTTGCATAGAGTTCGGTTATGAAATAGATTGTGGATGTTGATGCTGTGCAATTAGCTCATGTGGAGCATGATGACATTGGTGTGCTAGAGTAGGGTAGCTCTTGGGATTTGTAGCTAGGCACATCCTTGGTTGATAGAATGGTTGGATTGGATGCTAAGGACTTAGTAGGTATGCAATCATTCTTGGCTTCAATAATGATAGATCATAAGCTGCATACAGTAGTAAATGCCCATTCTTTGTTTTGAACAAGATAAGCAGACTTTGATTTAGGCTTTAAAGCCTCTACAACAACTATTCAGGCCTATTTTTTCTTTGCCTCTTTTGCAGCCAATTTTGGACAACTCTTTATGACATGATCATTTCCCTTACAATATTTACAAAATTGTCTCTTCTTTTCTATTTTCTTCTTATCTTTATCTTCCTTTTTTGAATGTGCACCATTAGCAGATTTCTTCTTACTACTAGATGAGCTCCATTTACCTTTGCCCTTCTAACTAGCTAGGAAAGATTGATCTGCAACACGCATAATGGAACTGTTTTGCCTAGATTGATCTTCTTGCAACAAAACAAAGATTAACTCCTCAAATGTTAAGACATTTGGATTCCCTTTCATCATCAATCGAAGAGTAGAAGCAAAAATCTGATATGAAACTAGAAGTCAGTTAAGAACAATCTGTACAAGTGAAATATCTATCAAGAATTCATCAAAAGAAATCAACTGCTCCTTCAAATCTTTGATCTTTGTCGAAAAGATGTCCATCGATTCTCCATTCATATGCTCACTCTCCAACTGTTTTCGGAGGTAAGCAACACGAGCCTCATTTCTTATTTGGTATAAGTTGGTAAGTGTATCCCAATCATCCTTTGCTATTTTGCAGGAGCAAATGTGAGGGATAATGGCACATTAGACAAAGAAGGCTATCAATACATGGGCCTGAGCATCTCTGCCATCCCAAAAAAGTTTCTATGCAGTAAGTGTCGTAGGAATCACAACACGAACAAGAATTTGAAGATTATCATCTTCAACGCCATCATCACCTTCAATAACTATATTTACAAGTGGTGGGAAGTTTTCCAACACTCGGCATAATATTCTATAGTCCTTTTGCTACCAATACATGAAACATTATAAATGCTCACAATGGGTAATTAGTACCATCCAACCTATCCTATGTTGTCTTGCCAATGGGATTCCTGATACCTATCCTAAAGATAGGAAATCAATTGACTTGGAGAGGACATTAGTTTTTTGACAAGGTTATGGATTTAGAATAGCTAGGAGCATCTAGATTACATACGTTCATTAGTATATATGTAGGTAAGAAGAGATAGAAAGACTACTATGATCTGCATATCAAAGACAAAGATTTTCAAGAAGGGAACTTGGTTCTAGCATACACACTTAAGGGATATATTAAGAAACCTGAAAAAAGGGGACATGGACCATATATTACGCATAGGGTTAAACTTAGTGGAGTTGTACAACTTGCAAACATACATGGGGAAGTAATGCCAAACTATATAAGTGGATGTAGAATTAAAAGGTACTTGGAGCCTCTAACATTTGAGATGTGGAGAAGACTATAGCAATCACAAAGGAAGAAAGAAGAAGACATGAGAATAAGACAAGAACCTCAGGATGAGGTAAAGGAGAGAATTAGAATAGAAAGAGAAATGATGAACCTATGGTTGCCTCTAGTCTCTGTGATGAGACTGAACCTATTTCGTTTGATGAAGCACAAAATTATGTACATTGGATGGTTACAATGCAATCTGAATATGATGCTATCATGGAAAATGGTACCTGGTCTTTATGTGTCTTGCCTCTTGGCAATAAGGTCATTGGCAATAAGTGGGTATATAAGCTGAAGCGTAAACCTAATGGAACAATTGATAGGTATAAGGCTAGGCTTGTTGCAAAGGGTTATGCACAGGAAAGAGGCATTGATTTTGATGAAACATTTGCACCAACTTGCCAAATGACTAATGTTCGTAGCATCGGTGCACTTGCAACCCATCACGATTGGAACGTACATCAGTTAGACATTAAAACAACATTTCTGGACGATGACTTGCATGAAGAAGTGTATGTGTTTTAGCCCCGTGGCTTTGTGTAGAAAGGGCATGAAAACCAGGTGTGCAGGTTAAGGCATTATATGGTTTAAAGCAAGCACCACATGCTTGGTATGAAAAGATACATGCCTATCTGATTGCACATGGTTTTGAGAATAGTCCAACTGAAAGCACCTTATATGTTAAGCATGCTAATGATGTGCTTCTGATCATTGTGGTGTATGTTGAGGACATGCTGCTCACTTGTGCTCATGAGAAGCATATTGCTGATTTCAAGGCTGATTTACATGCCTCATTTGAGATGTCTGATTTGGGGCATTTGCATCATTATTTGTGCATTCAATTTATGCACGTTGATGGTGGAATGGCTTTGTGTCAAACAAAATGTATTGAAAATTATTGTAGCGTTTTGGCCTTGAAGACTGTAAAACTATTGCCACTCCTATGGAGACATGTTTATGATTGAGTCTTCATGATGTTGGAGATGCATTTGATGATGTTGTCTATCAATAGGCTGTTGGATGCTTGATTTGCTTATGCATTACTCGGCTAGATATTCAATTTGCTGTCTCACTGATGAGCAGGTTTATGCATTGCCAAGGCGTCAAGCATCGGCAGACGGTTAAGCACATCTTTTGCTACTTGAGTGGTACCCGGCTACTTGGGTTGTTTTCTCCCAAGGGGGAATCACTACCGCCAGATTTGCATGCTTTTTCTTACTCTGACTCTGCTGGTTGCTATGACACGCGTGTGTCCACTAGTGGTTTTTGCTTCATGCTTGGTAGCTCATGCATATCTTGGCTGAGCAAGAAGCAGCCTATAGTGGCCACTTCTAGTCGTGAGGCTGAGTATAGGGCAGCTTTCACGACTGTTGAGTGTGTGTGGCTCAGATGCCTTAAGGCTGATTTGGGTGTTGGTCAGTCTTCTGCCACCACCATCTTCACTGAGAGTCAGAACACATTGGAAGTTGCGAGGAACCCAGTGTTCCATGCTCGCACTAAGCATGTTGAAGTGAATTATCATTATGTCAAGGAGAGGTTCTCTGTTGGAGAAATCAGCTTGGCATATGTGCCCACGGAGGAGAACATTGCAGACCTTTTCACGAAGGCTCTGCCTAGGGAAAGTTTTGACGCTTTCCGCAAAGCTTTGGGCTTACTTCCTTTTGTGGATTGATTCCACTTACCTTGGTAGTTCCTTATACATGAGTGCAAGCTCCTTGTTCACCGCATCACTCCCAAGGAAGATTTGTTGATATATTTAGGTAGTGATGTGTGTGAACACACTAGGACCGTCGGGGTACTTTTTTTCCCTATTTAGAAGGGTTCCCCCCCCGGCTTGTATATATGCCTATAGCCCTAACAGGTTACTTATCTTTGTACATTCTAGTGGTAATACATTCAGTATTTTGTTGTGCTCCAAGCTTCTTCTTCTTCTTCCTTGTGTTGTTTGCGTGCTTCCGCAGACATCTAACTCCCACAAAAGTATCATACATGTCTTTGGAGCTAACAGACGTCTCCTTAGTACATGAAAGTAAAGGCTGAATAACATCTCCACAAAAACAACATTACGGCTAACCAAAATGCGTTTAGTCTGTGGATGATATAGATGATAGCCTTTGCTTTCACAACTGTACCCAACAAAAATACATTTTATTGCTTTATCATCCAATTTCCTGTGATGTTGTTTAGGCACTAATGCATTTGCCAGACAACCAAAAACACGTAGATGAGAAACAAATGGCTTGCGACCATGCCAAGCCTCATATGGAGTGATAGACTACAGTGCTTTAGTGGGACACCTGTTAAGTACATATGCTGCACACATGACAGCCTCAAGCTAGAAACTATGTGGTAAAGCCTGACTCTTGACCGTACACCTCGCCATCTCCATGAGTGACCTATTCTTCCGTTCAATAGTTCCATTCTATTGAGGTGTATACGAGACTGTACACTGATGTTTTATCCCGTGTTTAGCCAGAAATGCATTAAAGTTAGAAGACAAATATTCTCCCCCTCAATGAGAACGGAGGGTGCCCATTTTACATGCTAACATATTTTCATCCTAAAACCAAAAACTGTTTGAAGAACATGAACACTTTGGACTTTGCTTTGTGTGGATATACCCATGCATGCCTGGAAAAATCATAAATGAAAGTCACAAAGTAAAGATAATTTTTAAAAGGTGTCTGCATAGGACCACAGACATCACTATGTACAAGCTGCAATTTCTGAGTAGCCCGAACTAAATTATCTTTTGGAAAGGAGTAACACTGCATTTTGCCCAAAATATAGCCTTAATATACATATTTAACAGGTGCCTCAAGTTTCGGCAAAGAGACTGACACCATTTCAAATTTTTGTAGGTGTAGCAAACTAACAAAATTTAGATGACCAAAGCATGCATGCCAAAGCTTTGCATCTTTCATAGCCTGGGAGTTATGTACTGCACATGCTAAATCATTCATAGATTTTTCATAATCTATGAGCTTATACAACCCATGAGATAAAATTCCAGAAGCAATAATCATGTTGCCATTTGATAGATCATGAACTGTACATTTGTCATCAACAAACTTCACAATCAAACCAATCTTGACTAAGGCCGAAACTGATAACAGATTCTTCTTGATCCCTAGCACAAATAAAGCATCTGACAATGTAAAAGAACTACCATCACTAGTAGTTAGAATGATCTTACCAACTCCCATAAGAGGATAAGAGGAGTTGTTGGCACATGTAACAGTATTCCTTGTAGGGGCAGGCTCGAGTGAAGAGAAAAAACTGCGATGCGAGGTAATATGTT
Organism: Ceratopteris richardii; assembly: GCA_020310875.1. Taxonomy (NCBI): domain Eukaryota; kingdom Viridiplantae; phylum Streptophyta; class Polypodiopsida; order Polypodiales; family Pteridaceae; genus Ceratopteris; species Ceratopteris richardii. The sequence continues at coordinate 121,961,243 of CM035406.1, forward strand.
TGGTCGCCCCACTATCAAAGTATCAAACATCTGAGTCTACTACAGACATGCACTACTCATGAAAAGATGGGTCAAAATTGCAAACAGTAGTAAATGCCCATTCTTCATCCTTCAGAAGATTAGCAGACTCTATTTTTGGTGTAGAGGCCTCTGCAACAACCATTCTAGCCTCTTTCTTCTTTGCCTCTTTAGCAACCAGTTTTGGACAACTCTTAATGACATGATCATTTGCTTTGCAATATTTGCAAAACAATTTCTGCTTTTCTGATTTCTTCTCATCTTCGTCTTCCTTCTTCAAATGTGCAACATTTGCATATTTCGGCTTACTAGTAGAAGAGCTCCATTTTCCTTTGCCCTTCTGACTAGCCAAGAAAGCGTGATCTGCAACACACATAATAGACCTATTCTACCTAGACTGATCTTCCTGCAACAGAACAAAAACTAACTCTTCAAATGAAAGAGCATTTGGATTGCCTTTCATCATCAAACAAAGAGTAGAAGCAAACCTTTGATATGAGTCAGGAAGACCATTCAGAATGGTTTGCACAAGTGAGCTATCTGGTATAACTTCATTAGCAGAAATCAATTGTACCTTCAAATCCTTGATCTTTGTTAGAAAACTATCCATAAAATCACCTTCATTCATATGCTCACTCTCCAATTGTTTTCGGAGGTAAGCAACACGAGCCTCATTCCTAGCTTGGTACAATGTGGTAAGTCCCAAGCATCCTTAGCTATTCTGCAAGAGCGAATGTGAGGAATAATGGCACGTTTGACAGACAAGGCTATCAATGCACATGCCTGAGCATCTCTGCCATCCCAACGGATTTGCTCTGCAGTAGGTGCAACAAAAACCGCAACAAAAACCGCAACACAAACAGGAATCTAAAGAATATCAGCATCTTCAATGCCACTTGCTTGAGCTTCAATACTTGTATTTGCATGTGTAATAGGACGTTTTTCAACACCCTGCACAATGTTCCACAGTCCTTTTGCAACCAATACATGTTGCATCATATAAGTCTGCAATAGGTAATTGGTACCGTCCAACTTATCCTCAATAGCCAACATACCGAATACATCACTGCTTTCAGCCATGGCCATTGACTAAAATACATTGATGCAGAAAAATGACTGTATTAGAAAAAGTTGAACAAAACTACCCTGACGGGTTCTACTAGACCTGTAGCAGACTTCGAGACGCTTATACTAGTGAACCAAGACCTATATATATCTTCGGCACAAAAAGATGAAATAGCCTACACAAGCGCTATGATAGTGTGTTTGGAGGCCGAAACGAGCCCAGATCGCGATTTCAGCATCACACAACAAAGTTGTTTTGATCTCCTAATCACCCTGAGTATGCTCACCAAATTTTGTGCGATTTTGAGACTGTGACAGGAGGGGTGTTGACGACGCCCTAGATGAAGCGGCGACCTACTCTGATACCAATTGTTGCAGTTAGACGTCTGTAGAAGCACGCAAACAACACAAGGAAGAAGAAGAAGCTTGGAGCACAACACACAATACAAAATGTATTACCACTAGAATGTACAATCATAAGTAGGGCTATAGTCCTGTATATAAGCCGAGGGAATAAAACCTTCTAAAGAGGGACAAAAGTGCACCGATGGTCCTAGTGTGTTCACACACATCACTACCTAAATATATCAACAACTTTGCTGCCTCTTTTTACAGGTGGATAATCTAGTGCTAGTCCTAATGAGGCAACCTCTCAACCTTTGCAGGTTTTAGGTGATGATGTAGATCATTCCATTTCTGATGTTGATTTACATGATGCATTTGTTGATGAGAGAGCTGATATTGAGGAGGCAAAAACTATGCCAAAATGGCTGGTGCAGACTTTGTGTGACAACAAATTAGATGCACCTCTATCATACTGTACTCATTCAGGCTCTCATAGTGCCTCTTTTGCATCAAATTGCTATGCTATGGTTGCCTCTAGTCTCTGTGATGAGATTGAACTTGTTTCGTTTGATGAAGCACAAAATTATGAACATTGGATGGCTGCAATGCAATCTGAATATGATGTTATCATGAAAAATGGTACCTGTTTTTCATGTGACTTGCCTCTTGGCAAGAAGGTCATTGGCACTAAGTGGGTATACAAGCTGAAGTGTAAACCTGATGGAATAGTTGACATGTATAAGGCTAGGCTTGTTGCAAAGGATTAGGCATAGGAAAGAGGCATTGATTTTGATGAAACCTTTGCTCCTACTTGCCGAATGATTAGTGTTCGAAGCATCTGTGCACTTGTACCTCATCATGGTTGGAATGTACATCGGTTGGATATTAAAACAACATTTCTGAATGGTGACTTGGATGAAGAAGTGTATGTTTTTCAGCCCCATGTCTTTGTGTAGAAAGGTCATGAAAACCAGCTGTGCAGGTTAAAGAAGGCATTATATGGTTTAAAGCAAGCACCACGTGCTTGGTATGAAAAGATACATGCTTATCTGATTGCAAATGGTTTTGAGAACAGTCCAACTGAAAGCATCTTATATGTTAAGTGTGCTAATGATGTGCTTCTCATCATTGTTGTTTATGTTGATGACATGCTGCTCACTTGTCATCATGAGAAGCATATTGCTGATTTCAAGACTGATTTGCATGCCTCATTTGAGATGTCTGATTTAGGGCATTTGCATCATTATTTGGGCATTCAGTTTATGCACATTGATGATGGAATGGCTTTGTGTCAAACAAAATATATTGACACATTATTGCAGCGTTTTGGCCTTGAAGATTGTAAACCTATTGCCACTCCTATGGAGACAGGTGTACGATTGAGTCTTCATGATGCTAGAGATGCATTTGATGTTGTTCTCTATCAGCAAGTTGTTGGATGCTTAATTTACTGATGTATTACTCGGCCAGATATTCAATTTGCTATCTCATAGATGAGCAGGTTTATGCATTGCCCAAGTGTCAAGAATTGGCAGGTGGTTAAGCACATCTTTCGCTACTTGAGTGGTACCCGACTACTTGGGTTGTTTTATCCCAAGGGGGGATCAACAATCCAGATTTGAATGCTTTTTTTAACTCTCACTGGGCTGGTTGCTATGACACTCATGTGTCCACTAGTGGTTTTTGCTTCATGCTTGGTAGCTCATACATATCTTGGCTAAGCAAGAAGTAGCCTATTGTGGCCACTTCCAGTTGTGAGGTTGAGTATAGGGCAACTTTCATAGCGACAATTGAGTGTGTGTGGCTCAGATGCCTTATGGCTGATTTGGGTGTTGGTCAGTCTTCTACCACCACCATCTTCACTGACAGTCAAAGCGCATTGGTAGTTGCAAGGAACCTTGTGTTCCATGCTCGCACTAAGCACATTGAGGTGCATTATCATTATGTCAGGGAGAGGTTCTCTGCTGGAGAGATCTGCTCGGCATATTTTCCCACGTAGGAGAACATTGCAAACCTTTTAATGAAGGCTCTGCCTAGGGAGAAGTTTGAAGCTTTCCACAAAGCTTTGGGCTTACTTCCTTTTGTGGATTTATTCCACATAGCTTGACACTTCCTTATACATGAGTGCCAGCTCCTTGTTCATCACATCACTCTGAGGGGGGATTTGTTGATATATTTAGGAAGTGATGTGTGTGAACACACTAGGACCACTAGAGCACTTTTTTCTCTCTTTAGGAGGCTTTTTTCCCTAGCTTGTATACACACCTATAGCCCTAATTGGTTACTTTTTTGTAAATTTTAGTGGTAATACATTTAGTATTGTGTGTTGTGCTCCAAGCTTCTTCTTCTTCCGTGTGCTGTTCACATGCTTCTGCAGATGTGTAACTCCAATATTTAACTTCAACCATTTATGTTCAAAATGAAAGAGACTTAGTTTTGATTCATCCAATCTTGCCCTAAAATTAAGCTTTCAAGCATTAACTCTTCAGGCCATTCCTCATACTCTGCCAAGGTTTTCTCATCTCCTATTCTCAATCAAATCTTGACAATTGATAAAGAATAAAGACGGTCCATTAATTGCTTTAATCTTTGTATTTTTGCTAATATTTGTTTCTGTGATTTGACTCAATACTTTAGAATTGATTAGGTTTACTTGTGTTTGTGTATCTAATGAAATCTTAATCTTTGTTCCTTGATGTCGCATCTCCACCATTGGTAAATGATCACTTATTTTCCTTTAATCAACCTTACAAATCATTACTTCTCTCATTTCTCTTTCTATTTTAATACTCTCCTTTACCTCGTCCTAAGGTTCTTGTCTTATTCTCATGTCTCCTTCTTTCTTTCTTTATGATTGCTATAGTCTTCTCCACATCTCAAATGTTAGAGGCTCCAAGTACCTTTTAATTATACATCCACTTATATAGTTTGGCATAACTTTCCCATGTATGTTTGCAAGTTGTACAACTCCACTAAGTTTAACCCTATGCATAATATATGGTCCATGTTCCCTTTTTTCAAGTTTCTTAATATATCCCTTAAGTGTGCATGCTAGAACCAAGTCCCCTTCTTGAAAATCTTTGTCTTTGATATGCGGATCATAGTAGTCTTTCTATCTCTTCTTACCTGCATATATACTCATGAATGTATGTAATCTAGATGCTCCTAGCTATTCTAAATCCATAACCTTTTCAAACAACTAATGTCCTCTCCAAGTCAATTGATTTCCTATCTTTAGGATAGGTATCAGGAATCCCATTGGCAAGACAACATTCAATCCATACACTACATTGAATGGAGTAGTTCCTATTGATGTCTTGTATGCTACTCTATATGCCCATAGGACATGATACAGTTGCATATCCAAATCTCTTCTTTTGGTTTTTATTAGTTCAGATAGAACAATACACAAAACTTTATTGGTACTATTGTGTACCTAAGTTCCAACCTAGGGACTTGTGGAGAAAGAGACTATACCTCGATCCCCCTCAAGTGCATATAGTGGGGATTCACGCTTTATTTATCAATCCGAGGAGTATCAAAACCTAGCCGAGTGTATGAAGACATGCATTCAAATGATGGCCAATGCAAATAAGCTTCCCAAAGAGTGCAAACAAGATCAAACCTATTCCAAACAAGCATCAACTGTCAATTATGGTGTCGCGATACTTGGAGCAGTAGCCAACAGTAAATTGAGCTTTTCTCTCAGCTCAAAAACTTTGAATATAGAAAATAGCATATGCATTTCAAAGCTCTCAAGAAGACGCATCAAATGGTGGTATTTTCACTCAATTCTGACACTTCTGCTTCAAGTTATGAGCAAAATACTGAGTCGCGGAATGACCTTCCTACACTTCAGCACCTCCTACACTTCACACACACCTTAACAACAGCAAACAAACACTTTCATACTCTTTTCAAGCAACACACATGCATACAAGCTCACAAAGAAGAAGATACAGAGAAGAGAAGACACAAATTCAAAATTATGTGCTCTTGGTTCTCACAATGGCAAAAAGTCTTTACAAAGAGTCACAAATTGACTTATATACATGTGCCCTAAAAATGGTCCTTTCACACAAGAGACCAGCACTTTATTCACTAAAAGGCTGATTTCCTACTAATTTACATGGGTAAACTACTAATCTCCATGGGTATGCATCTAGAGGACTCCTCTAGTGCATTTACAATGGAAAATATGTTACAAGATGGTTATGATACAAAAAGTAGAATGTCCAAATCGGAAAAATTTTGGGGCCCTTCTTTTTCTCTGCCTTTTGCTCTTCTTAGCTCTGCAACACTCTCCCCCTCTTTGTCTCTGTCGTCCCTTGATAGGCTTTACTTCTTGTCTGTCGCTTGTTTTCCGCATGCACCTCTTGGTCAGTTTTGCTTCTTTGTCAGACTGGCGTTACATTTTAATGACCCTGTTCTTGATTCTTCTTTTACATCCTCTGGGCCTGATGCATTCATTTTGCCTGTTCTTTTCTTTTCCTCACCCACAACTTGTGGATCATTTTCCAATTGCTCCTTAAATCTGAGTTGTTGTGTTAAGTCGGGCTGCCACGCACGCCACCAGTGGAAGGTATGAAGGTGTGGTTCTTCAACCTTCGATCTGGACCTTCCAAAGATCAAGAGGTTGAAGCACCTTCTTGTGGTTCTGGAACCGCCGGATATCTTCTTGCACTTCATGGATACTTCCTGGCCTTGGTTCCTCCTTCCCACCTACGTGCTTTTTCCTTGATGTGTGCCCCTGCGGGGCTGTGTGCAGAGATGGATGTTGCGCCCCTGCGGGGCTTCTTGCAGAGATATATCTTCAAATATGATCTTTTAGTGAAGTTTTTTTCTTTTTCTTCTTCTTTTCTTCTTTTTGATTGACTCTCCCTCAACACTGCCCCCCTCCTGAACTCTATCGTCCCCGACAGGCTTTGGAAGTCGACGGGAGTATGTTCTATACACTTTTTGCTCTGTTTCATAAAGCAGATTAGCTTCACGTATCATTAGTTGCTTCCAGTGTTCTACTTCTACACAGTCATGTGGTGGCTGTCTGTGATCAGCGAAGAAGCTTAGCTCATATGCCACTAATCTGGCATTCAAGTTCGTTGACATCTTTAAGAAAATTTCTGAATCAATTTCAAAAAATCCTGTGAAGAAGGCTTCATCGAAGGTTTGCATATATGTACTTGGTAAAAACATGAGCCTAGAATAATAGGCCATTATTGTAGGTCGGCTAGGCATAACAGACAGATAAAAAATGAGGATATCTGTTCCTTGATTAATACCAATGAAATTAAAAAATGTATAAGCCGCGTGCTTGAACACCTTCAAAACTGTAAGTATCATACTTAGGATTTTATTTGTCATCTTGATGGTTAAATCGGGGACTTTTGCGTAACAGTGTAGCCAAAATTTGATGGTTTTTACCATGTAATCCTCTATCGGTAGATAGTTATGAGGTGGACTTGGAAGTAGCGGATAGTTCAGCCATTGTTTATTGATCACACCATTCTTCTGCATGTCCAAAACTTCTCTTGCTTCTCTGCGACGGGGTGTTGGGCAAAATGAAGGGTTTACTTGTAATAGATATGGTGCTGCTTGCCAGTGCACCCGCAAAGTAGGATTTTCTCCAAAAATTTTCTTCTCCAAACAGGTTGTGCAGCTTCAAATTCCTCTTGAGTATAATTGAATGTATTATCGTTGAATTGCAGCTGCTCATCAGGAGCTTTCTATGTGATCTTCTTTATGTATTGCCTTGTTTTCTCTTTCATTAGTCCATACGGAATGTTGAAAGGCTTCATTATTGTATCCAAGTCTTCGCCCTTTATTTTTGCTTCTTTCATTACTTTGATCACTTCATTTTCAAAATTCTCTGTCAATCGGGACACCAATAGTGCCCGTTCCTTCTGACCTATTTCTGCAGTATATGGACTTGGATGATCATCACATGGTTCTGCCATCTGCTCTGTTATCAGAGAATTATAAATCGGGGGAGATAGAGGACATACCTCTACCTCATCGGTAGGACTCGTCGGTCTTGACTCTACTAGTGTCCCGATTGGTACTTTCTCTTCTGCTTTGGTTTCTAATCGTGCAAGGCGTGCAGTCTTTTCTTTAACTTCTTGCATAGCTTCCTTGAGTGCTTCTTAGGCCGCAAGTAACTCGTTACCAAACTCTGCTACTTGGTCTACATTTTCACTGTAACTTTTTACAAGTTTGGCGTTCACATGTTGCAGTTGCGTTTTAAGTTCATTTGTTTCATTGTTGTACCTGCTTTCCCATTCTACCTTTTGGGCTTGCTCTTGTTTCAGCAAATCTGCATATTTCTCAATCTGATCTCTTAGCTCCTTCTGGTCAGTAGCTGAAGTCTCTTGTTTTTCTATCGGCTGGTCATACAGTAATGCCTTCATCAATTCTTTATTTCGGCTTCGTAAGCTATCATTTTCCTCCATATATACCTTAAGTTGTGTTTCGAGCAGATTGCTTCTAGCTTTCATTCTCTCCTTGTCTGCTTCACTAGCTTCATGGTGTCTTTGTAATTCCACAAGTTGTGTCTGGAGCTGATGATGCTGCGTCATCATTGTATTACATTGTTCTTTGACTGCTATTATCTCCATATCCTTGGCTGAAATATCTTGTTGGGCCTGGATGAGCTGTGCAGACAATTGCTCACTCATGACTTGAAATTGATTCTTCTCCCTCATGGCCTTTTCGTAATCAGCATCTGTTTCCATCATTTGTTATTGCGTGTCCATGGGCGTTTGTATCATTTGCTTAACAACAGATTTTAATTGAGTGACATTAACATTCAACCATGTGGTAGGGATACTAGGTTCTTCTCCTGTTGTAACATCTTTCCCTTGTGCCACATGTAATGTAGTATCATAGGGCTTCCGAATATGGAGTTGTATCCGTGGCTCAGCCTCCTTGTGGTCAATCTTGCCTTGTGGCGTATCATCAGGCACTTCAATCACAATTGGTTCCTTATTTTGAGGGAAACTGTCTCCTCTATCCATGCATGTCTGTATTTCTTCTTTTACAGGTGGTATTGCATCCTCATTTGTGATTAGAGCTTCCTTGATGCTGATTCTGGACTGATCGTTCAATTGAATAATATGTACCGTTTCAGTGGGAGCTTCTTGGTTTCTTTCTGTTGACTTTTGATTGTCCGGTGTAACTTCGACTTGATTAATCTCTGTCCACTCTTCATTGTGCATTTCTGTTCTTATATTAGTGTCTAATGTGTCTTTCTCATGGCTGGATTCCTCATTAGAACTCAAATCTTCTAATCCCAGTGCTTTGTATCCGGCAGCTTGTTCAGGAGTCTTTTCTTTATTCTTTTGTTGCTTGGCTTGGCTTGCCTGTCTATATTGATGACCTTGAATGTTTAAGTTTACTTGCCCCTGCATATACATATGTGTCTCTTCTAGAGCTGCAGAGAGGTCTCTTTTTGTGATCGATTGCTGTGTCAAAGGAATTTTGGGCACTGTATGAGTCCTCTTTGATTGGGGTGTCTCTTGAACTTCTTCCTCTCTAACGCATTTAGTTCCTCTCATGGGTTTCTTTGAACTGGTTCCCACTTCTTCAACAGAGATGACTATTTTCTTTTTCTTTGGAACCGTTGCAAACTTTGCATATTTTGCATATTTTGCAATTTCCATTGAAGTTGGCATTAAACGTAAGCAATCCTTCATTTCAAGTGCCTCATAAATGAGTAGGGTCAAGGCCGAACTCCCATTCAGAAACTTTTTCTGACCCCACTTTTTCTTCGCTTCGAATAGGCGATCTTGAATGTATGGAGTCATATTTACTTTATTTCCTACTTGCCTCATAGCATGTGAGAGTAATTGCACAACAATTTTTTGAGTTGCTGTGTATCTATGCATACTCGGAAAGCAAAAATGCTGGTGCACCAAGCGAATAGAGTCTTCAGTATCCGTTCTGTTGATTTCCAAAAATGTTCTCTTTTTCGAATCATGACACTCATCTTTGACATTGGTGAGTCCATCTTGATTCCATCCAAAAGCTCTGTTGATTAGCTCATGAGTGAATTGAATTGTTTTCCATGTACCAACTTTGTCAAGTACTCTTGCCTCTGGGACTGATGGCTTATTCGGTACCGACTGAAGTGTGTTCATCACTTGTGTACATCTCTAAAAATCAGGCAGATATATTGGAAGTCTCAGGAATGCATCAATTCCTGCTTGTGTCCAGACATCTGTCATGCATGGTAATCCTTGTATGATAGTCTTGAAGTCTCGTGACATGATAGAAAAGTAATGATCCCTATCCATGATCTTGATGGTTGCCATAAAAAGAAGCTCGGACACTGGTTGATCATCAAGGAACCAATGACCTCTTGCCTTCGTGATTGATTCCAAGGGAAGAAGCAGGACCTCTTCCTCTTGCGTAGCCTCGGAATTGGATGATGCCATTTGCACTCAATATATACCAGTAATTAGTGGCAAGCTGGTATCAAGAATCATCCTTCACTTATCCTTACTTAGTTTGGCAACTCTCCGCGTGAATTGTGTCGTCCCTTCCTCGTGGGTGTGAGAAAGGTAATACCTAGAATTTTTCACACTTATTTATATATTTTCTTGTTTGTGTCTGAAAGAAAACAGAAAAGTTAGTTCATAGCCAAAGTGGTTATTGAATTATGAGTTATTTTCCTTAGGATTATTTGTACAAGTGCTCTCCTATTTCCCGAGAGGGAAATGTGCTTCACTAACCAGAAGTAGAAGAAGAATGTGCCGAATGCTTGGCCTTGTAATGTGGCCCTATTATGCATACTTTGGATTCTTGTGAATCCACATGTGTGCAACTTGAATTACTTGATTGATGCATACAGATTGTCTTGCCCGTCGGCATCCAAATGTGCTTTACTCCATTGGGATAGTCTATATTCCTAGCATTCCTAGAGAATGTAGCGCGTTTCTTGTGGTGCTTTTGTTTTGTCCGCTGTTTGAATCTCTGAATGATTTTTGTTGCATGGCGCGGTTCCTGCTCTGTCCTATAGTAGTTTATCTTCCGTCGTTTGGCATTTAGATCATATTGATTCTCCTTGTGCTTTGGCTTGTCCTTTTTGATGTTTGTCACTTGAGTACATGACTTGGGAATCCATATCCGCGTTCGGGTCGGCTGGGCGGCTATCCCTTGGAGCATAAACACACAATACTGAATGTATTACTAGAGAATGTACAAAGATAAGTAGCCCATTAGGGCAATAGGCGTATATACAAGCCGGGGGAAAAAAAACTCCTAAAGAGGGAAAAAAGTGCCCCGGGAGTCCTAGTGTGTTCACACACATCACTACCTAAATATATCAACACAAACCACATGAGTCACAACATGAATATGTTTGTGAACTTACACAAACCTGATTCAAGAGTCACAGTTGCTACAGGAGATAGTACTGAGCATGAAGTAGTTTACATTGGTGATTGTCCACTTAATGAACATGTCACTCTTAGAGATGTTTTGTTTGTTCCTACCATTACAAGAAATTTGATTTCAGTTGGACAGATGGAGGACAATGGAGTAAAGGTCGATTTTGACAATAATCAATGGCAGGCTTATTAGAAGAAGGATGGAAATTTTGTTATAAAAGGACAAAAGGTAAACAGATTATATACTTATGAAGTTGAAGTTCCAGATTATGCAGGTTATACAATGGTTAATGGGACTCAAGTAAGTCAATTGGATTTATGGCATAAAAGATTAGGACACATCAGTGTTGGCAAGTTAAAAGATATTGCAAAGAAATCATTGGTTGAAGGTTTACCACAATTACCTAAGCAAGATTTGGATTTTGTTTGCAAGGCATGTCAGTTTGGAAAACAGGTACGAAGTTCTTTTTCAAAAGCAGGATTGCAAAGCAGAGGTATTTTGGACTTGATTCATACTGATGTATGGGGTCCATCTCAAGAAGAGTCCATGGCAGGTAGCAAGTACTTTATCACATTTACTGATGACTTCTCAAAGTTTACATTCATTTATTTTATGAAATACAAATCCGAAGTGTTTGACATATTCAAAAAGTTCAAATCATTGGTTGAAAAGCAAACAGGTCGAAGCATAAGAAGGTTGAGATCAGATGGAGGAGGTGAATATTTTTCTAATCAATTTCTTGCATTTTTGGAGGAAGAAGGAATTAAAAAGGAGACTACAAACAGATACACACCTCAACAAAATGGTGTGGCCGAAAGAAGAAACATGTCTATCTTGGAGATGGGTAGGTGCATGTTAAATGAAAAGGACTTACCATTTATTTTTTGGGCTGAAGCATGCAATATGGCAGTTTATGTGATGAACAGGTTACCACCTACTCAAAGTCATGTACAACAAGCACCTTATGAATTGTTTTATGGATCAAAACCAGATATTGCTAATTGTAGAATTTTTGGAAGCATATGTTTTGTTCATGTTCCACAACAGTTAAGGTCAAAGTTGGATCCAAGGTCACAAAAAATGGTTTTCATTGGTATGGCAGAAGGGCAACCAGGATATAGATGTGTGAACCCAGATACGGGAGAGGTAATTGTTTCGAGAGATGTTATTTTTCATGAAGATAAATCTTGGTATAAACATGAAGTGCAGGTAGATGAAGAAGAAACTACAAGAAGTCACGAAGAAGAGCCAAGTTCTCCAAGTTCACCAGAGAGTCAAATTACACATGAAGAGGCAACTCCCCCCAATCAGAAGTTGAAGAAAATTCTTGATTTGATTTTAAAGGAAATTGAGTCACATGAAGAAGAAAGTGAAGGTTCTACATCAAGAAGAACTCAAACTCGAATCGTACTAGTCGTCCCGTATTACAAGGCTTATTGACTAAGTACAGTAGAGCTTGATGATCGATGAAGAATTTGAATTTATTTGCCAACAAGTAGTGTCGAAACTTCTTCACTGCGTACACCATCCCTAGACCTTCTCTCTCGGTTGTTGTATAATTTTGCTCTGCTTGATTCAACTGTCTACTGGCATAGGCTATAGGGTGGTCTAACTTCCCTGTATCTGCAGGTTGAGCTAATATGCAACCAATGGCAAAATTGGAAGCATCTACGTGAATGTGAAACTGTTTGTTCCAATTAGGCACTCGAAGGATTGGTGTTGAACTTAATTGATTCTTTAATTCATTAAAAGCTCTTTCACATTCTTCTGTCCAATTAAACTGAGACAATAATGCATAAAGAGGTCTAGCAATTATGGCATACATATGTATAAATATTCGGTAGTATCCGCAATATCCCATAAATGCTTGCACTTCTTTAGCAGTCTTTGGTCTCGACAAATCCAGAATCACTTTGATTTTGTCTTCATCAGTGGAAATTCCATTTTTAGAGACAATGTGTCCTAATATCTTTCCTTGTCGAACCATGAAGACACACTTTTCTGGATTGAGGCATACTCTATATTGTCGACACTTGGTAAAAATCTTGCCTAGTTCAAGGATATGTTCTGATCGTATAGCTGAATAAGTGCATAAATCATCCACGTATACCTCCATGCTTTTTCTCAAGAACTCCTTGAATACATGACACATCAATCTTTGGAAAGTGGCTAGGGCATTGGTTAGACCAAAAGGCATAACCCTAAAGGTGTACACTCCCCATTCAATTGCAAAGGCTGTTTTATGTTGGTCTTCAGGAGCAATGGATACCTGATTATACCCTGAAAAACCGTCTAGAAAACTGTAAACTTCCTTTCCTGCCACTCTTTCCAAAAGATGATCGGTGATGGGTAATGGGTAACTATCTCTTATGGTGGCGACATTCACTTTTTTCAAATTAATGCATACCCTTAACTTGCCATTCTTTTTCGGCACGACCACCAAAGGTCACACCCATTCCATGTGTTCGATCTCATAAATGAACCCAATTCTAGCAACTTATCTACCTCTTCCTTACTTTTTGCTGAGTACACATCGTTATATGTGTAGGGTCTTTGTTTGGAAGGTTTAGCTTCAGATGTCATAGGGATTCTATGGGCACAAATAGAAGGATCTACTCCTTTCAAATCCTTATATGTCCAAGCAAAGACATCCCTATATTCTCTTATGAGTCGTATTAACTCTTGTTCCTCTTCCATTGAGACATCTTGTCCTATAAAAGTACATCGTTCTTCTCCTTTCTCTAATGTTACAAATATTTTCTTGGTTTGTTCCTTGTTGTCATAGGCTATTCCTGGCTGTGCTTCTCGTTTCGGCATCTGAATAGCAATTTTCCTTTCTTCTACTTCATATTTTTTGAAGTGGGCAGACACTTCAAATTGATCTTGAGGCTTGTTTTCTTCATCATCTTTTTCTTTATCTAATCCAAGCTCTTCTTCCTGTGTCCTTTCTTGATTTATTTCATTAGATATGTCACTTACTTCATGATTTCCACTTTCTGTTTCCATTTGTTGTTGCTCCATTTCAATGCTCTCATAATCCTCTTTCCATTCTTTTTCAATTACTTCTCCTTCTTCAGCCTCTTAAAGAACTACCACATATAGGCTTACGTCATATCCTTCCTCTTCAATGCATTCATTCATGGTTATTACTTCTTCATTTACACACACATCTAGAGTAGCTAAAATCTCCATCCAACCATGAGGTTCAAATTCTTCATCTAGGAACTTTTGAGGTATGTAAGCTGGATCTTGTACAGACCTAACAACTCCTTGCCCTTGCTGCCATCCTTTCCTTCTATCCTCTTCCTTTTTTGCAGTTTTGCATATCCATAGATGAGTGTCTTCATTCATCCACGATTGGTCACTTGATCCTATACTGACAATAGATTGATTGTCTTCCTCTTTATGAATCAGATTCCATTGCAATGGGGGAACATCTTGATATGTGTATGTAAGGAGATTTTTTCTAATCAATTTCTTGCATTTTTGGAGGAAGAAGGAATTAAAAAGGAGACTACAAACAGATACACACCTCAACAAAATGGTGTGGCCGAAAGAAGAAACATGTCTATCTTGGAGATGGGTAGGTGCATGTTAAATGAACATTTATTTTTTGGGCTGAAGCATGGAATATGGCAGTTTATGTGATGAACAGGTTACCACCTACTCAAAGTCATGTACAACAAGCACCTTATGAATTGTTTTATGGATCAAAACCAGATATTGCTAATTGTAGAATTTTTGGAAGCATATGTTTTGTTCATGTTCCACAACAGTTAAGGTCAAAGTTGGATCCAAGGTCACAAAAAATGGTTTTCATTGGTATGGCAGAAGGGCAACCAGGATATAGATGTGTGAACCCAGATACGGGAGAGGTAATTGTTTCGAGAGATGTTATTTTTCATGAAGATAAATCTTGGTATAAACATGAAGTGCAGGTAGATGAAGAAGAAACTACAAGAAGTCACGAAGAAGAGCCAAGTTCTCCAAGTTCACCAGAGAGTCAAATTACACATGAAGAGGCAACTCCCCCCAATCAGAAGTTGAAGAAAATTCTTGATTTGATTTTAAAGGAAATTGAGTCACATGAAGAAGAAAGTGAAGGTTCTACATCAAGAAGAACTCAAACTCGAATCGTACTAGTCGTCCCGTATTACAAGGCTTATTGACTAAGTACAGTAGAGCTTGATGATCGATGAAGAATTTGAATTTATTTGCCAACAAGTAGTGTCGAAACTTCTTCACTGCGTACACCATCCCTAGACCTTCTCTCTCGGTTGTTGTATAATTTTGCTCTGCTTGATTCAACTGTCTACTGGCATAGGCTATAGGGTGGTCTAACTTCCCTGTATCTGCAGGTTGAGCTAATATGCAACCAATGGCAAAATTGGAAGCATCTACGTGAATGTGAAACTGTTTGTTCCAATTAGGCACTCGAAGGATTGGTGTTGAACTTAATTGATTCTTTAATTCATTAAAAGCTCTTTCACATTCTTCTGTCCAATTAAACTGAGACAATAATGCATAAAGAGGTCTAGCAAATATGGCATACATATGTATAAATCTTCGGTAGTATCCGCAATGTCCCATAAATGCTTGCACTTCTTTAGCAGTCTTTGGTCTCGACAAATCCAGAATCACTTTGATTTTGTCTTCATCAGTGGAAATTCCATTTTTAGAGACAATGTGTCCTAATATCTTTCCTTGTCGAACCATGAAGACACACTTTTCTGGATTGAGGCATACTCTATATTGTGGACACTTGGCAAAAAATCTTGCCTAGTTCAAGGATATGTTCTGATCGTATAGCTGAATAAGTGCATAAATCATCCACGTATACCTCCATGCTTTTTCTCAAGAACTCCTTGAATACATGACACATCAATCTTTGGAAAGTGGCTAGGGCATTGGTTAGACCAAAAGGCATAACCCTAAAGGCGTACACTCCCCATTCAATTGCAAAGGCTGTTTTATGTTGGTCTTCAGGAGCAATGGATACCTGATTATACCCTGAAAAACCGTCTAGAAAACTGTAAACTTCCTTTCCTGCCACTCTTTCCAAAAGATGATCGGTGATGGGTAATGGGTAACTATCTCTTATTGTGGCGACATTCACTTCTTTCAAATTAATGCATACCCTTAACTTGCCATTCTTTTTCGGCACGACCACCAAAGGTCACACCCATTCCATGTGTTCGATCTCATAAATGAACCCAATTCTAGCAATTTATCTATCTCTTCCTTACTTTTTGCTGAGTACACATCGTTATATGTGTAGGGTCTTTGTTTGGAAGGTTTAGCTTCAGATGTCATAGGGATTCTATGGGCACAAATAGAAGGATCTACTCCTTTCAAATCCTTATATGTCCAAGCAAAGACATCCCTATATTCTCTTATGAGTCGTATTAACTCTTGTTCCTCTTCCATTGAGACATCTTGTCCTATAAAAGTACATCGTTCTTCTCCTTTCTCTAATGTTACAAATATTTTCTTGGTTTGTTCCTTGTTGTCATAGGCTATTCTTGGCTGTGCTTCTCGTTTCGACATCTGAATAGCAATTTTCCTTTCTTCTACTTCATATTTTTTGAAGTGGGCATGCACTTCAAATTGATCTTGAGGCTTGTTTTCTTCATCATCTTTTTCTTTATCTAATCCAAGCTCTTCTTCCTGTGTCCTTTCTTGATTTATTTCATTAGATATGTCACTTACTTCATGATTTCCACTTTCTGTTTCCATTTGTTGTTGCTCCATTTCAATGCTCTCATAATCCTCTTTCCATTCTTTTTCAATTACTTCTCCTTCTTCAGCCTCTTAAAGAACTACCACATATAGGCTTACGTCATATCCTTCCTCTTCAATGCATTCATTCATGGTTATTACTTCTTCATTTACACACACATCTAGAGTAGCTAAAATCTCCATCCAACCATGAGGTTTGAATTCTTCATCTAGGAACTTTTGAGGTATGTAAGCTGGATCTTGTACAGACCTAACAACTCCTTGCCCTTGCTGCCATCCTTTCCTTCTATCCTCTTCCTTTTTTGCAGTTTTGCATATCCATAGATGAGTGTCTTCATTCATCCACGATTGGTCACTTGATCCTATACTGACAATAGATTGATTGTCTTCCTCTTTATGAATCAGATTCCATTGCAATGGGGGAACATCTTGATATGTGTATGTAAGGAGATTTTTTCTAATCAATTTCTTGCATTTTTGGAGGAAGAAGGAATTAAAAAGGAGACTACAAACAGATACACACCTCAACAAAATGGTGTGGCCGAAAGAAGAAACATGTCTATCTTGGAGATGGGTAGGTGCATGTTAAATGAAAAGGACTTACCATTTATTTTTTGGGCTGAAGCATGGAATATGGCAGTTTATGTGATGAACAGGTTACCACCTACTCAAAGTCATGTACAACAAGCACCTTATGAATTGTTTTATGGATCAAAACCAGATATTGCTAATTGTAGAATTTTTGGAAGCATATGTTTTGTTCATGTTCCACAACAGTTAAGGTCAAAGTTGGATCCAAGGTCACAAAAAATGGTTTTCATTGGTATGGCAGAAGGGCAACCAGGATATAGATGTGTGAACCCAGATACGGGAGAGGTAATTGTTTCGAGAGATGTTATTTTTCATGAAGATAAATCTTGGTATAAACATGAAGTGCAGGTAGATGAAGAAGAAACTACAAGAAGTCACGAAGAAGAGCCAAGTTCTCCAAGTTCACCAGAGAGTCAAATTACACATGAAGAGGCAACTCCCCCCAATCAGAAGTTGAAGAAAATTCTTGATTTGATTTTAAAGGAAATTGAGTCACATGAAGAAGAAAGTGAAGGTTCTACATCAAGAAGAACTCAAACTCGAATCGTACTAGTCGTCCCGTATTACAAGGCTTATTGACTAAGTACAGTAGAGCTTGATGATCGATGAAGAATTTGAATTTATTTGCCAACAAGTAGTGTCGAAACTTCTTCACTGCGTACACCATCCCTAGACCTTCTCTCTCGGTTGTTGTATAATTTTGCTCTGCTTGATTCAACTGTCTACTGGCATAGGCTATAGGGTGGTCTAACTTCCCTGTATCTGCAGGTTGAGCTAATATGCAACCAATGGCAAAATTGGAAGCATCTACGTGAATGTGAAACTGTTTGTTCCAATTAGGCACTCGAAGGATTGGTGTTGAACTTAATTGATTCTTTAATTCATTAAAAGCTCTTTCACATTCTTCTGTCCAATTAAACTGAGACAATAATGCATAAAGAGGTCTAGCAATTATGGCATACATATGTATAAATCTTCGGTAGTATCCGCAATGTCCCATAAATGCTTGCACTTCTTTAGCAGTCTTTGGTCTCGACAAATCCAGAATCACTTTGATTTTGTCTTCATCAGTGGAAATTCCATTTTTAGAGACAATGTGTCCTAATATCTTTCCTTGTCGAACCATGAAGACACACTTTTCTGGATTGAGGCATACTCTATATTGTCGACACTTGGCAAAAATCTTGCCTAGTTCAAGGATATGTTCTGATCGTATAGCTGAATAAGTGCATAAATCATCCACGTATACCTGCATGCTTTTTCTCAAGAACTCCTTGAATACATGACACATCAATCTTTGGAAAGTGGCTGGGGCATTGGTTAGACCAAAAGGCATAACCCTAAAGGCGTACACTCCCCATTCAATTGCAAAGGCTGTTTTATGTTGGTCTTCAGGAGCAATGGATACCTGATTATACCCTGAAAAACCGTCTAGAAAACTGTAAACTTCCTTTCCTGCCACTCTTTCCAAAAGATGATCGGTGATGGGTAATGGGTAACTATCTCTTACGGTGGCGACATTCACTTTTTTCAAATTAATGCATACCCTTAACTTGCCATTCTTTTTCGGCACGACCACCAAAGGTCACACCCATTCCATGTGTTCGATCTCATAAATGAACCCAATTCTAGCAACTTATCTATCTCTTCCTTACTTTTTGCTGAGTACACATCGTCATATGTGTAGGGTCTTTGTTTGGAAGGTTTAGCTTCAGATGTCATAGGGATTCTATGGGCACAAATAGAAGGATCTACTATTTTCAAATCCTTATATGTCCAAGCAAAGACATCCCTATATTCTCTTATGAGTCGTATTAACTCTTGTTCCTCTTCCATTGAGACATCTTGTCCTATAAAAGTACATCGTTCTTCTCCTTTCTCTAATGTTACAAATATTTTCTTGGTTTGTTCCTTGTTGTCATAGGCTATTCCTGGCTGTGCTTCTCGTTTCGGCATCTGAATAGCAATTTTCCTTTCTTCTACTTCCTATTTTTTGAAGTGGGCAGGCACTTCAAATTGATCTTGAGGCTTGTTTTCTTCATCATCTTTTTCTTTATCTAATCCAAGCTCTTCTTCCTGTGTCCTTTCTTGATTTATTTCATTAGATATGTCACTTACTTCATGATTTCCACTTTTTGTTTCCATTTGTTGTTGCTCCATTTCAATGCTCTCATAATCCTCTTTCCATTCTTTTTCAATTACTTCTCCTTCTTCAGCCTCTTAAAGAACTACCACATATAGGCTTACGTCATATCCTTCCTCTTCAATGCATTCATTCATGGTTATTACTTCTTCATTTACACACACATCTAGAGTAGCTAAAATCTCCATCCAACCATGAGGTTCGAATTCTTCATCTAGGAGCTTTTGAGGTATGTAAGCTGGATCTTGTACAGACCTAACAACTCCTTGCCCTTGCTGCCATCCTTTCCTTCTATCCTCTTCCTTTTTTGCAGTTTTGCATATCCATAGATGAGTGTCTTCATTCATCCACGATTGGTCACTTGATCCTATACTGACAATAGATTGATTGTCTTCCTCTTTATGAATCAGATTCCATTGCAATGGGGGAACATCTTGATATGTGTATGTAAGGAGATTTATTCTTGTTGTGGTTCCTTCATGCTGTAAGTATACTGCATCTTTTCCCCAATCTTGCACTACCTTTAGCTGTCTCATGAATGGTCTTCCAAGTATCATTTCATAATTGCTAGCCTTTTCAAATTGACAGATCGCTACGGTGTGCTCAAATTCAACTCCGCAGGTGGTGAAAGTGACTCTTTCCAATAATCCCAAAGGTCGTTCAGTGTGTCCATCTGCCATTTGTATCTTCATGCATGTTGGTCTTAGAGCTGGTTTTCCCCATTTCTCCCAGATTTCCTTAGTAGCGATTCCTACTCTAGCTCCAGAATCTAAGATAGCTTTAGTAGTGTAACCCCTATAGGTAATTGGGAGGCATGTGTTTCCTTCATCTCCCTCGCTGAATTCTCCAACCTTATCTACTGGGATTTTGACTGTGGTCACTTCATCAGGCGTCTCCTTCTCTTCTAACTTGATCTCCAATTGGGTGGTTAACTTTTCCTTCAAATGTGGTTTGACCTTCAAAAGTTCTTCCAGTGTCAGAGTACAAGGGATTTTTACCTTTCTAAGGTGTTGTATGATGTCCGATGTTTGAATTGATGGGTTCTGCTCTTTTTTTCTTATTGAGGGAATGCAATACAATTCCGAATTATGTTCGTATTCTCATGTGTAATTTGGCAAAACCCTCACACTGTCATCCTCCTTGTCGCTCTTGTCAAATTGTACTAATCCTGTTGAATTCAGTTCAGGTATTGAGTCTTCCAGTTCACCTTCTGCTTCTAACTCCTCAAAGGGTGGTTCAATTCCTTCCACTTTCTTCCATCTATCTTCTTGGACTCTTGCCCACAAGTCTTTAGGCCATTCCCCATCTACTTCGGGGACAACTGATCCTTCTCTTTTATCCTCACAGCAATTTCCATTACACATCTCACCTTCCTTCCCTTTTTCAGGATCATTAGGGGTGACAGACTTGTGGAATTATTTTTCGGGAATTCGTGAATTGGGTAGTGGAGTAACAGGTTTTTCTAGGGTCTGTTGAGCTACTTTGATTAATTTTTTGCATATCTCCAACCTCTCTTTCTCTAAATCACCTCTAGGATATTCTTTTTCATGTTGTTTGATGGTTGGTCATGCTCTTATTCGTGACTGGTATGCCTGAATCCACATGGCTAACTCTTCTGGCATGGGATCTGCTAAAACTGATCCCACCTCTTCTCTTTTATGTTTTCCTTTCTGATTTTCTCCTTCAAGTTTTTGTTTTTCTTCTTGACCTTGTTTATTCTTTTCATCCTCCTTCTTTTGTTGTAGTTTCTTTTCCTTCAACCTGTCTCTACAATTCTTCCATCTTTGTGTTCGTTTACTTGTGATACTTTTTCCAGGCTCCTCTGAGTCTTCAACTACTTGAGGTGTAGGTGTATTCACTTCTCTGTCAACTTGATCATTCTCTCTAGTTTTTTCTAGTGTCTCTCTAGCCTTTGCTCTTGTTATTGCTTTCAATGGTACAGTGTACTCCTTATCACTCCCTGAAGATTCTATCACTTCTATCACGTTGATCTGCACGTTTGAGTTAACTTTGTTGGGGTTCTTGGGGCAATCTCTGAAAAGGTGTTCTTTACCACAATCACTACAGTACCCTTCCCAGACTCGTTGTGGTGGTAGTGGGTTTGGTAATGTACATTCTCTGATATAATGGTCACCTCTGCATCTGTAACATGGTCCTCTAGGTACAGGTGGTCTATTCATAGGTCGAGGGTATGGGTGCTCTGGGAGCAGTATACATTAATGACACATAATCCTGCTCATATCCATAAGAAATATCTGGTCCTCCCATGCCATAGGCATATGGATCATACATTTGTCCATATTCAATTATAGCGCCCTCATAAGCAGAGTAATCTCCTTGACTATGGTCATAAGATGAGTTATATAGTTCGTTACTAGTCAAAGGCATAGCTGGAACTATTGCTCTCTCTAAGTTTTCTTCAGGTTGAGCCATTTTTACTGGGACAACATTTTGAGGATGGGGTGGTTGTTGTCCTAACACCGGTTGTGGTTGAGTGTAACCTTGATAAGCATAAGGTCATGGCACAGGTGCCTACTGCTGGTATGTGGGATATCTAAAAGATTCCCCTCCTTGATCTCTCTGAGGGAATCCATAAGGTCTCATGAGAGGTTGTACCAGTCTTGATTGCCTATTGTAAGGACAATTTTCTGTGCTTTGATTTGTGTACTTTTGTTCTATGCTGCAATATTGTAAAGGGCCCGGGATAGTTGGTCTATTGTAAGCATAAGTAGGTGGTGGGACTACTCACCTGGTGCACAAATGAGAAGGATGATCACCTCCATAATGCATACATCTTCTAAGCATGGGTACTCGCATTGGGTTGTTGGGTTAGTTCCTCTGTCCTTGAACATTCAGTTTCTTTGCTACTAAGTCGGCTATTTCCTCCACACTGTTCTTAGGGTTTGATGTGCTGCTGGTGGAATCTTCACTTTTCATGCTACCTTGGGGTATTTTCAGATCTTCTTCTAGATTATCCTCTAGGTCAATACATTCTTTCATACACTCTTGCAAAGTTTGAACTCTTTTCACATATACCAGAGATCTTAATGATCCATTCACTAACCCTTCCAAAAACAATGACACCATTTTGTTTTGAGTGGGTCTCTCTTCCACGGGACATCTATCCACATACTGCTTGAATCTTCTTGCTGCCAATCTCATAGATTCCGTAGGAGCTTGCTTAAAACTGTGGATCAATGAGGAAGAGTTGTTTTTAATCCTTGATTTGGTGAATTCTTCAATTAATTCTTGATAGACTTGTTCCATGTTTTGAAAATTATTAGGGTCTAATGGCTGGAACCAAGCTAAAGGTGTGTCTGTCAAAGTTAGACCAAAAGATTCATATTGGATCAAGAAATCTTCCACTTGTTCAGCTCTGATTACTTGCTTGAATTCAGCTATATGATTGTAAGGTTTGCTAGAGCCATCATAGTGGTTCCTCATGCATTTAGCAACTTGAATTGGTCTTAATCTTCTTCCTGCTTCAGGTGGTCTAGGAATCACAGGGAAAATTGGTCTTCCTATGGGTATACCAGGTCCTCTAACTATAGGTGGCCTATCTGGGTCTGGAGCTCTATTCCTTGGTTCAACAAGTGGTTGAGGCCGATAGTTAGGGTTATTGGCCGGCATAGCAAACTGCACATGTGGTCTAACAAGTATATATGTTTGTTGTGTTGGTCCAAACTGTTGATATGAATTATCCTGAAAAGTTCCTTGAGGGTTTTGAGAAGTAGTAGCTTGATCCCTAGGAGGGAATACTGGAATGTTCTGATATTTCAACCCTGCTCTTTCTAACTCCGTTAGAGGCCAGTACCTCCTATGGTTTTTGTCCAAACATGTGATAATGGTTGGGAGTTCAGGATCTTGTAACTCATATATGGTAACCGGGTTAGGGGCTACTTCCCATAATGAAGAGTGGGATCTGAGGAGATGCTCCATTCCATTGATCAAATACACATCCATTAGGGAATCATCTTGGGGAACTAGGTCTCCTCTCCAAACCCTAACAACAGTAGATCTCCCTCTAGGGGTGGTCACTTGCTCTTCATGTCCCTCTTCATTAAGGTTGTGAGCATTACCTTCTTCCCCTTGTTCATTGATGCTTTCATGATGTTCTGTAACTACGTACTGAATATCTCTTTTGTCCATATAAAATCCTCCTGCATATTTAACTGCTGGCCTAGGCACTATGTAAGCATCTGAAGCTTTCTTTAGTCTGGCCACTGATCGGTTTAGACCATCTAGGTAGATAGGTATCTCATGTCGATTGGTGTTCACATATTCCAAAGATGTCCGATATTCACCCTCAATAATTGACATCATGCCAATTATTGGCACAGAACTCTGCATATCCTCGGAAGCCATGGGAATTTCTTCTTCAGACTCAATCTAGGTTTCAGAATAATGTGAACGGCTACTTTGTTCGGCTACACTTCCTACAAAAGAAATCACACTTCTTCGGCTTCCTAGGGTTCTTCCAGACCTTAGGTTCATTCACTTAGAAGCTCTGATCAACCTTAGCCAACCTCCAGCTCCTAGAGTTCTTTACTAAGAGTCAGAATTCTAGAGAAAATTTGGTTGGAAAAGGACTGACAATGAATCCACAATTCACGATACTTGACCCAAAAAAGTCCATGATACACGACATTTCACCCAAAAAGAGTCTGTCACAATACTCGATACCACGATACTCGATATTTGAGCAAGACGATTCACGATATTCGACCACTTGACTAGGCACGATACACGATACTTGAGGAAACACGATACTTGAAAGCATACGATACCTGATACTTGACACTAAAGGTCACGATGCCATTATCCCTCGCATTTGCTCCTACAAAATAGCAAATGATGATTGGGTTACACTTACCACCTTATACCAAATAAGAAATGAGGCTCGTGTTGCTTACCTCCAAAAAGAGTTGGAGAGTGAGCATATGAATGGAGAATCTACGGACATCTTTTTGATAAAGATCAAAGATTTGAAGGAGCAGTTGATTTCTTCTAATGAAGTCTTGATAGATATTTCACTTGTCATACTGTTCTTAATAGACTTCTAGTTTCATATTAGAGTTTTTCTTCTACTCTTCAATTGATGATGAAAGGGAATCCAAATGCCTTAACATTTGAGGAGTTAATCTTTGTTTTGTTGCAAGAAGATCAATCTAGGCAAAACAGTTCCATTATGCGTGTTTCATATCAAGCTTTCCTAGCTAGTTAGAAGGGCAAAGGTAAATGTAGCTCATCTACTAGAAAGGTGAAATCTCCTAATGGTGCATATTCGAAAAAGGAAGACAAAGATAAGAAGAAAATAGAAAAGAAAAGATAGTTTTGTAAATATTCTAAGGGAAACGATCATGTCATAAAGAGCTGTCCAAAATTGGCTACAAAAGAGGCAAAGAAGAAATAAGCCTCAATAGTTCTTGTAGAGGCCTCAAAGCCTAAATCAGAGTCTGTTTATCTTGTTCAAAACAAAGAATGGACATTTACTACTATATGCAGCTATGACCCATCTCCTCGTGAGCAATGTATATATTAGTAGAAGCACACGTTTGGTACTTTGATAGTAGGACAACCAAACATATTACCTCACAACACAATTTCTTCGCTTCACTTGAGCCTACCCCTATAGGGAATATTATCACATGCACTAGCAACTCCTCTTATCTTGTAATGGGATTTGGTAAGATCATTCTCTCTACTGCTAGTGGTAGTTCTTTCATATTTCTAGATGCTTTTTATGTACAAAGTATCAAGAAAAATCCGTTGTAAGTTTCAACATTAGCCAAGATTGGCTTGGTTATTAAATTTATTGATAACAGATGTACAATTCATGATCTCTCAAATGGTGATGCTATTATTTTTTTTGGCATTTTATGTCATTAGTTCTAGAAGCTCACAAACTATGCAAAATCTGTGAATGATTCCACATGTGCAATTCAAGGTTCTTAGACTATCTCCAATGCAAAGCTTTGGCATGCATGCTTTGGTCATCTGAATTTTGCTATATTGCTATGCTCACAAAAATCTTAAATGGTGTCCTCTCTACCCAAACTTGAGGCACCTTGTAAGCATGTTGAAGCCAAGAATGACTGCATACCTACTAAGTCCTTAGCATCCAATTCAACCAAGGATGTGCCTAGCTACAGATCCCAAGAGCTACCCTACTCTAGCACACCAATGTCATCATGCTCCACATGAGCTAATTGCACGACATCAACATCCACAATCTATTTCATAACTGAGCTCTATGCAAGTGGCATCTCAACACTTAAAGCATCCATAACATGCTCTAAACAAGCACTCGTGTGAGCATCCAAATGTTGCTCTACCTAAGGTACCTTGGTATTCCCTTCTCTCTTCGCATGGTGTTTCTCATGGGGTTAAAGCAATAAGCAAAATAGTGTTGTATATGTCAAGCACTCTATTCTTTGAGCATAATTTATTAGGAGGAAATGAAAGGTATACATGTCAAGTGGCATCTCAACATGTAAAGGATACATAACATGCTCTAAACAAGGACTCGCATGAGCATCCAAATGTTGCTCCACCTAAGGTGTCTTGGTAAAGTATTTATCTCTTCTCTCTTTGCATGGTGTTTCTCATGTGGTTAAAGCAATAAGAAAAATAGTGTTGTATAGTTCAAGCACTCTATACTTCAAGCATAATTTATTAGGAGCAAAAGAGAGGTATATATGTCAAACACCCTATATTAGGATCAAAATAGTGGTATATACGTTGTGCACTCCATATTTTTTCCATAAATTTAGGTGGATAACTAGGTCTTGATTCAAATAGCATTTCATTGAGAGCAATTCGTCTCCTATTTGCATATTTGAGGTTCTTGGATGGGAAGTTATGGTCATTGTCTATCTATCTATTGAAAAGGGATTGCCTTGTAAAAAGCACTTACAAGGCATTTGGATTGCCTTTCATCATCAAACAAAGAGTAGAAGCAAAACTCTAATATGAGTTAGGAAGACCATTCAGAACGGTCTGCACAAGTGAGTATCTTGTATAACTTCATCAACAAAAATCAACTGTTTCTTCAAATCCTTGATCTTTGTCAGAAAATTGTCCATAGAATCACCTTCATTCATATGCGCACTCTCCAATTGTTTTCGGAGGGAAGCAACACGAGCCTCATTCCTAGCCTGGTACAATGTGGTAAGTGTATCCCAAGCATCCTTAGCTGTTCTGCAAGAGCGAATGTGAGGAATAATGGCACGTTTGTTGTGCTTGAGCATCTCTGCCAGCCTAACGAAATTTCTCTATAGTAGCTTCAACAGGACCCGTAGCACGAACATGAATTTGCAGAATATCAGCATCTCCAATGCCATCTGCATGAGCTTTTATACCTATATTTGCATGTGTAATAGGACATTTTTCAACACCCTGCACAATGTTCCACATTCCTTTTGCAACCAATACATGTGGCATTATATAAGCCCACAATGGATAATTGGTACCATCCAGCTTATCCTCAATAGCCAACATACGGAATACATCACTGCTTTCAACCATGGCTAGCGATGAAAATACCCTGATGTAGAAAAATGATTGTATCTGAAAAAGTTGAACAGAACTACCAGGACGAGTTCTGTTAAACCTGTAGCAAACTTTGAGACGCTTATATTGGCGAACTCAAACATGTATATGTATATATCTTTGGCACAAAAAGATGAAATCGCCCGCACAAGCATTGTGATAGTGCATTCGGAGGCCAAAACGAGCTCAGATCACGATTTGGGCACCATAGAGTGAAGCCTTTTTGTCTCCTAATCACCCTGAGTATGCTCATCAAATTTTGTGCGAATTTGAGATTACTACTGGAGAGGTGTTGATGAGACACTAGATGAAGAGACCTGCTCTGATACCAATTGTTGGAGTCAGACATCTGTGGAAGCATGAGAATAATGCAAGGAAGAAGAAGAAGCTTGGGGCACAACACACAATACTAAATGTATTACCACTAGAATGTGCAAAGGTAACCCGTTAGGGCTATAGGCGTAAAAGCTGGGGGAGAAGACCTCCTAAAGAGGGAAAAAAATGCCCCAGCGGTCCTAGTGTGTTCATACACATCACTTCCTAAATATATCAACATTAAAAGTGAAAGGAAAACACAATTGTGACCCAAAAGGAACTCATTAGATTGAGGAACTTAACCTTTAAACTTGACGCTCGTGGTTCAGTTTAAGAATGAAAGATATGAGGATAGACAAGGTTGTGTATATGTGTTTACCAATAACCCTGATGAAACTAATGACCTAGGTCAATGTTATGATAAAGCAACGTGGGATCAGAACTTAGAACCATAGGATAATCGAAGAGGTAGTAGACACCATAGTCTACTAGAGCCACCAAGGGAAAAAAGATGTCAAACTTCACCTAATTGTTGAAAAAAAGAAGGAGCAAGCTTAGTGGATAATGTTGATAATTTGGATATTCAAAAAATGCATAAATACTTGGATAAAGCTGAAGCCACGAGTTCTTATCCAGTTGAGGACAAAGGAAGCATCAAAAGACACTCAAGGGAGTTTGAAGAGCAAGAAGAATCCATTGAAGAGTCAAGAGACAAGGAAGGGGTAGGTGAAAGGTCACACATTCACTCATACATGCATGAAAGCGCATTTTGGGGGCACAAGGATTGAGGAGAAGGACTTTGCAAGTGCCTAGGGACCAGAGGAGCATCCCCAAGAAGTTTCAACACCAGATCATCTCTATAATTTAGGTTTTCTATCAATTTCTCACACTAGTCCCTCTCTCTCTAGTGTAGTCTGTGAGACATACCCAACTTGTAACAGATGGTTTGTTGATATATTTAGGTAGTGATGTGTGTGAACACACTAGGACTACCGGGGCACTTTTTTCCCTCTTTAGGAGGTTTTTTTCCCCCGGCTTGTATATATGCCTATTGCCCTAATGGGCTACTTATCTTTCCACATTCTCTAGTAATACATTCAGTATTGGGTGTTGTGCTCCAAACTTCTTCTTCTTCCTTGTGCTATTCACATGCTTTCGCAGATGTCTAACTCCAACAATTGGTATCAGAGCAGGTCGTCGCTTCATCTAGGGCATCGTCCACACCTCTCCGGTTGTAGTCTCAGAATCACACAAATTTTGGTGAGCATACTCAGCATGTTTTCGAGATCAAAACAACTTCGCTTTGTGGTGCCAAAATCGCGATCTGAGCTCGTTTCGGCCTCCGAATGCACTATCGTAGTGTTTGTGCAGGCTATTTCATCCTTTTGCGCCAAAGGTATATACCAATTTCATTTCACCAATATAAGCATCTCGAAATCTGCTACAGGTCTAGTAGAATTCGTCTGGGCAGTTCTGTTCATCTTTTTGAGATACAGTCAATTTTCTGCATCAAGGTATTTTAGTCATTGGCCATGGCTGAAAGCAGTGATGTATTTCGTATGTTGGCTGTTGAGGATAAGTTGGATGGTACCAACTACCCGTTATGGGCTTATATGATGTGACACGTGTTGGTTGCAAAAGGACTATGGAACATTGTGCAGGTTGTTGAAAAACATCCTATCACACCTACAACTATTACAACTGCAGGTACAAAAGCTGATGCAGAAGGTGTCAAAGATGATGATATTCTGCATATTCTTGTTTGTGCTGCGGTTTTTGCTGAACCTACTATAGAGCAAATTTGTTGGGATGGCAGAGATGCCCAAGCACATTCATTGATAGCTTTGTCTGTCAAACATGCCATTATTCCTCACATTCACTCTTGCAGAATAGCTAAGTATGCTTGGGATACACTTACCACATTATACCAAGCTAGGAATGAGGCTCGTGTTGGTTCCCCTCCGAAAATAGTTGGAGAGTGAGCACATGAATGAAGGTGATTCTATGGACAATTTTCTCACAACAATCAAAGACTTGAAGGAACAATTGATTTCTATTGATGAGGTTATACCAGATAGCTCACTTGTGTAGACTATTTTGAATGGTCTTCCTGATTCATATCAGAGTTTTGCTTCTACTCTTTGGTTGATGATGAAAGGCAATCCAAATGCCTTGTCATTTGAGGAGTTAGTCTCTGTTCTGTTGTAGGAGGATTAGTCCAGGCAGAATAGGTCCATTATGTGTGTTGCAGATCAAGCTTTCCTGGCTAGTCAAAAGGGCAAAGGAAAATGGAGCTCTTCAACTAGTAAGCAGAAATCTGCTAATTCTGCACAATTGAAGAGGGAAGACAAAGATGAAAAGAGATCAGAAACGTAGAAACTATTTTGCAAGTACTGTAAAGGAAATGATCATATCATATAGAACTGTCCAAAACTAGCTGCTAAAGAGGCAAAGAAGAAAGAGGTTGGAATGGTTGTTGTAGAAGCCTCTACACCAAAAATCGAGTCTGCTAATCTTGTGCAGGAAGAAGAATGGGCGTTTACTACTATTTGCAGTTTCGAACCATCTTCTCATGAGCAGTGCATGTCTGTAGTAGACTCAGATGTTTGGTACTTTGACACTGGGGTGACCAAACATATTACCTCGCAGCACAATTTCTTCTCTTCACTGGAGCGTGCCCCTACAGGGAATATTGTTACATGCACCAACAACTCCTCTTATCCTGTTACGGGAGTTGGTAAGATCATTTTGACTACTACTGATGGTAGTTCTTTCACTTTGTCAAATGCTTTGTTTGTGCCAGGGATCAAGAAAAATCTGTTATCATTTTCTGCATTAGCCAAGATTGGTTTGGTTGTGAAATTTGTTGATGACAGGTGTACAGTTCATGATCTATCAAATGGTGACGTGATTATTGCTTCTGGCATTTTATGTCGTGGGCTGTATAAGCTCATAGACTATGAAAGATCTGTAAATGATTTGGCATGTGTAGTACATGATTCTCAGGCTATGTCAGATGCAAAGATTTGGCATGCACGCTTTGGTCATCTGAATTTTTCTAGTTTGCTACACCTGCAGAAATATGAAATGGTGTCCCCTTGGCCCAAACTAGAGGCACCTGGAAAACATGTTTGTGAAGGCTATATTGTGGACAAAATGCAACATTCCTCCTTTCCAAAAGATGGTTCAATTCGGGCTACTCAAAATGAGAATAGTCCAACTGAAAGCACCTTATATGTTAAGCGTGCTAATGATGTAGTGATCATTGTGGTTTATGTTGATTACATGCTGCTCAATGGTCCTCATGAGAGGCATATTGCTGATTTTAAGGCTGATTTACATGCCTCATTTGAGATGTCTGATTTGGGGCATTTGCATCACTATTTGGGCATTCAATTTATGCACGTTGATGGTGGAATGGCTTTGTGTCAAACGAAATATATTGACACATTATTGCAATGTTTCGGCCTTGAAGATTGTAAGCGTATTGCCACTCCTATGGAGACAGGTTTACAATTGAGTCTTCAAGATGCTAGAGATGCATTTGATGTTGTTCTCTATCAGCAGGCTGTTGGATACTTGATTTACTTATGCATTACTTGGCCAGATATTCAATTTGTTGTCTCACAGATGAGCAAGTTTATGCATTGCCCAGGTGTCAAGCATTGGCAAGCGGTTAAGCGCATCTTTCACTACTGGAGTGGTACTCGGCTACTTGGGTTGTTTTATCCCAAGGGGGGATCACTACCGCCAGATTTGCATGCTTTTTTTGACTCTGACTAGGCTGGTTGCTATGACACTCATGTGTCCACTAGTGGCTTTTGCTTCATGCTTGGTAGCTCATGTATATCTTGGTTGAGCAAGAAGCACTCATTACAACGATCCTCTATCAAGATCCACTTCCATGATTAGAAGACCTCATTCCTCACTTGGTGGCTGAGGAGGCATCATTTGGAGATTCATCCAAAAGCAAGTACACTCATGGTTAGGTCCTATACTCTTCAAGAGGCAAAGGGAGAGGTGGAAGAAGAGTAAGAGGGAGAGGCCACAACAATCAAGGCAACCACTAAAGCAAAGAAGAAGGAGAGAGCTCAAGTGACTCTACTTCCCAAGCAAGGGTAAGAGGTAGAGGCAAAGGAAGAGGAGGCTACAACCCCCACAAAGGTATGATTTGCTATAATTCTGGTGAACCAAATCATATAGCTTCAGATTGTAGATATAAAGATGGCAAATACACTCAAAGAAAGCAAGGGAACTATGCAAATGCTTCAAACAAGGAAACAAGTAATGATCAATTGCTTGCTATGAGACATGGTTATTCAAAGGATGCTAAATATGATACCAAATGGTACATAGACTCAGGGTGCAACAATCATATGTCTTGTGAGGGTGATATATTCACCAATTTTTAGGTTCCAAAGTCCAAAGGGTGTGTGGAGACAGGTGACAACACTGAGCATGTCATAGAGCACATTGGAGATGTAAGAATTTGATGTGACAAATCAGCCATGGTGCTTGAGAAGGTATTGCATGTTCCATCTATTACCAAGAACCTTATTTCAGTTTGGCAAATGGTAGAGAAAGGTTTGCAGGTCACATTCAATGACAAAGGATGCTTTATAAGGAATCCTAAAGATGGAAACAAGCTTGTTGCTCAAGGAAGAAAGGAATGAAGAATGCTCACCTTGGATGTGTCTCCAAATGCAAGCAAGGTATGCTTTGTTATGATTGGTAATCAAAGGATTGCTGAACTTGAATTTTTGCACAAGAGAATAGGGCATTTCAACATTCCTAAGCTAAGGAATATGAGCAAGTAAGAGCTTGTAAGAGGGCTGCCCATGTTTGAGAACAAAGAGCTTCATGAATTTTGTGATGCTTGTCAACTAGGGAAGCAAGCAAGACAACCATTCCAAAGGAGCACACATAGGGCTGCAAATCTCTTGGATCTCATTCACACTGATGTATGGGGACCTTCCAAAGAGTCATACTTGGGAGGATCAAGGTATTTTGTTACATTTATTGATCAATATTCTAGGAAAGTTTGGATATACATCATTAAAGAAAAATCAGATGTTTTCTCTATGTTCAAGAGGTTCAAGCAAGAGGTTGAGAAGGAGATAGGTAAATATATCAAAGCCCTAAGGTCCGATGGAGGGGGAGAATACTTCTCCAAATAATTCAGCTCTTATTTGTATGAGAATGGTATTAAAAGGCAATTTACATGCAGGTATACTTCTCCAAATAATTCAGCTCTTATTTGTATGAGAATGGTATTAAAAGGCAATTTACATGCAGGTATACCTTCTATCAAAATCACCAACATCCATGTATAAGTCTCTTAGTGACTCTCATGATGATCATAAAGGTGATAGTGAGTCACAGGATGAAGAAGACTATGAAGAGGAGTAAAGCTATCAAGGTTGAGGAAGAAATTCCCTAAAGGGAATGAAAGGAGATCCTCAAGGCTCAAGAAGCCAATACAAAGGTTAATTTATGTCTCTTTCATTGCCAAGCATTATGCCTATATGATGCAGGTTGTTGGAGATAATGATCCTGAAATGTATGAGGAGGTGTCAACAAAGGAGGAATGGAAGAGAGCTATTGATGAAGAGATGAAAGCACTCAAGGACAATGAGACTTGAGAATTAGTGCCTAAAACACCAAGTATGAAAGTGGTTCAAAACAAATGGGTATAAGACTAAAAGGAATGCCGATGGTTCACTAGCTAGACACAAAGCTAGGTTGGTTGCTAAGGGGTTCACACAAACTTTTGGTGTGGATTATGAAGAGACCTTCAGCCCCATGGCTAACAAAACAACAATAAAGACCTAATAGCTATATGTGCAGGTAGAAGATGGCCTATATATAAGCTTGATATAAAAAATGCATTCTTGAATGGTGAGCTAAAAGAAGAGGTATACATGGCACAACCATTGGATATGAAGATGTGGATCATCCTGATTTTGTTTTTAGGTTGAAGAAGGCCTTGTATGGGCTTAAGCAAGCACCAAGGGCCTGGAATCAAAGGCTTGTGGATTACCTTGAGAAGTGTGGGTACACACAAAGCAAATCGGATCCCTCACTCTACATGAAGAAAGAAGGGAGTAAGGTGGTATTTATATGTATATATGTGAATGATCTTATCATAACAAGTAGTGATCATGAAGGAATTAAAGACATCAAGTGGAGGCTTGGAAAGGAGTTCAAGGTATCAGATTTGGGTGAGTTAAAGTACTTTTTAGGTATTGAAAATTTTTATGCAATGGATGGCATATACATTTTGCAAAGGAAATACCTATTGGATGTACTCTACAAGCATGGTATGGTTGAATGTAAGGTACTCACTCAACCTATTGATGCAAATACAAAGATAAGCATGTTGGATGTTAAGAAACTTGATGATTTGACATTGTATAGAAACTTGATTGGCTCTTTAATCTATGCAACAATGACTAGACCTGATCTTTCTTATGTGGTAGGAGTACTTGCTCAATTTATACATGTTGCCACTCAAGAGCACTTAAATGCAGCCAAGAGAGTGCTTAGATATGTGAAGTATACAATCAATAATGGATTGTTATATAGGTATGTAGAAGAGCTAACACTTAGATGATGGAGTGATGCTGATTGGGCTGGTTCTATTGATGATAGAAGATCCACTTCAGGGTATGTATTCATGCTTGGAACAAAGACTATCTCATGGATGTTAATGAAGCAACCTATGGTGGCATTGTCTTCAAGCAAGGCTGAGTATAGAGCATTACCTCTAGCTACATGTGAAGCTATCTGGCTTAAAAAGCTTCTAATTGACTTGGATGTGCAGGTTGGAACGATCTCCCTTTATGGAGATAATATATCATCTATACACTTGGCTAATAACTCTATGTATCATGCTAGGAGTAAGCAGATTGAGGCGCATTACCATTATGTAAGAGAAAAAGTTGCTACTAATGAAGTGGATGTTCATTTTGTGACCACAAAGGAGCAAGTTATTGATCTATTCACCAAAGAATTGGATGCATCAAAGCTAAGCAAGTTCAAGAACATGATGAGGTTGATGGACATAGACACTTCCTACCTAAGCTTGAGGGGGAGTGTTAAAAAAAAGGAGCAAGCTTAGTGGATAATGTTGATAATTTGGATATTCAAAAAGTGCATAAATACTTGGATAAAGTGGAATCCACGAGTTCTTATCCACTTGAGGACAAAGGAAGCATCAAAGGACACTCAAGGGAGGTTGAAGAGCAAGAAGAACCCATTGAAGAGTCAAGAGACAAGGAAGGGCTAGGTGAAAGGTCACACATTCACTCATACATGCATGAAGGAGAATTTTTGGGGCACAAGGACTGATGAGGACCTAACAAGTGCCCAGGGACTAGAGGAGCATCCCCAAGAAGTTTCAGCACATGAGCATCGCTATGATTGATGTTTTGTATCAGTTTCTCACACTAGACCCTCTCTCTCTAGTGTAGTCTGTGAGACATACCCAACTTGCAATAGATGCTTCTCTCTGTGTATAAATTCAAATTCTATGATTCTTCTTTTAAATGAAAGCCTATCTCTCCTACTTTATGTATATCAATTTTCATAGTGATATCTATCTACTGCGCCGAGATATTGGCATTTCCTTGTGACTGAAAATTCTACATAGGTGGACAAACATGTAGTCTGTTTTGTAATAGTGACTTTCCTAACGTTTACTCATCCAAATTGAGTGTTTGTTGGCTTGTTCAAAATTTAACATAGCTTACTAAGTGTGGACAAAATCTTGGAGTCATTGGATTTTAGAAAGTGGGTCAAGTTGCTTGATCCAGGTCAGGTACTTTTTAGGAGTAGGCTAGGAGACCTACTTGGGCTCATTGTACTTTTGTTGTGCATATAGAGGATTTCTTCCTCACACTAATCCTTTTTTGAGAGAGCAAGAAGTAGTGGATGAATTTCCAATAAGAAGGAGGAATGATATATTTAAGCAAGGGAGGAGACTTAGAACATCACAAGTATCAAAATGTTTGAAAGATCAATATGATGGCTCTAGTGATCCTCATGATCATGTGGTTGATTACGAACAAATCTTGAGAATAGAGGAAGTGGTTGAATACACCCCACAATTTGAGACTTTTGGATTAACTCTAACTTGACTTGCCATGTCATGGTTTTTACCATTAAGGAAGGAATGTTTTCAAACATTGAGATATTTTTATAAGATTTCATAGGGGAGTTCTCCAAAATTGGGATCAAACATAGCATTGCTACACTCATACATAACTTTAAACAAAAGCCCGAAGAGAATGTGAGGATAGTTGTAAGGCCATTAGAAAAATATATGGATAGATTCCCAAACAATGAAAAACCATCATGCCAAAAAGAGTATCTTTATTCATTTAAGTATAAAAGGAATTCTTAATTAAGAACCATGGTATATTACAAAAGATGTCCAAATTTAGATTTTTGCATAAAAGAATCCATTGACTTATAAGACAATAAGGGATCTAATCTTTTTATATATGATCAAGAATTCAATGGAGAGACCAAAATTCCTCCCTGTGAAGAGTTGGCTCAAGCCATATCAAAGGCCTTAGGAGCTATTGTCAAAACAAATGTGGTTAACCCCATAATAACATAGGTAAGGAAATATTCTGTGTGTGGAGAAAACTATCCAACCCATATGTGCAATTACCAAAAAACATATCATCTTTAGGACAAAAGAACTTCGAAATATTGTACCTTAGAGAAGAAACGGACATACTCGGGGTGAATGTTTCTATAACAAGCAACTAGTGAGAGAGAAAGGATATCAAAATCAACCAATACAACTTAGAGAAAGGGAATTTTGGATCAACCTAGAAGTATTCTAGGATAAAGACCAACTATACCCACTAATGTACTTCCAATGAATTATACTCCAGTTGAACCAATGCACCAACCACATTCCAAAGGATGATGTGTCATGTATTCAAAGATTTAATGTCACATAATCCTAGCAGGGGATGATTGAACCATACCTTAAGAGGGAATTGCAAACATTTATGGGACACAGTGGCTATTACAAGAAATTTCTATACAAGTTTGCTTATATTAAAAAACCTTTGTATGCATTAATTACTACATTTGAGTGGATTGATGAACGTGATAATGTTTTTGAAGCTCTCAAGTCTTACCTAGTCACTACACCAATACTAAAAAAATCCTCAATGGAACGTAATATTGCATGTGCATGTGGATGCTTCCAACTTTGGTTTAGGATGTGTATTGGTGCAACCTATAGAAGGAAGTAAAGTAGATTTCCCCATAGCTTATGCAAGTAGACAACTAAATCAAGTTGAGAAAAACTATGCCATAATAGAAACAGAGGGTTTGGGTATGGTGTATGAAGTAAAGTTCAAACATTATTTATTGGCTAACAAGTTCAAATTCTTTGTTGATCATAATCAATCATACAAGTGGGGAATAGATGGACATCTTAGAATTTGTGTTAAGAAAGAGAAGTACTTGGAAATGGTGGAATTAGATCATTCAAGCGTAGGAGGAGGACACTTTTCAAGTGATAGGATTGCTAAGTTATTCCTTTATTCAAGATTCTAGTGGACAACATTATTCCAAGATGCTATGACCTATATGAAGATGTGTGATACTTTCTAGAAAACAAAACATCCAACTAGAAAAGATGAAATGCCTTTGAAATGCTTAATGTCTTCTAGAGCCTTTAGTGAATGGGGATTGGACTTTATTGGACCAATACATCCACCACAAAAACTCTCATGCAAAATACATCATAGTGGAAACTAAGTATTTGACAAAATGGGCAGAAGAAAATTTAAGTAGATTCTTCCCCAAAAAAAAGAATAGTAATGATCAACCAAAAGGATTATGTGAGAATAAATGTGCTCACACCAATAAGTTTATCAAGGAGTAAATCAAGCACTGTATAGTTGAGAAATTCGTACCAAAAAGTATAGAAAAAATTTTCCAGAGTGTTCTCTACAAAATGAGCATATGACTAGTGTCAAAATCTCATAAAATTACAAGTACTAACATGTTAACCTACATAGTGAATCACTGACTCCACTGCATAAAATCCATTACCCAAAAGAAGCCAACTAGGCTTATCAAGCACCTATGAACGACTAGCATACACCTCTTCTGGAGAGACTGGGTAACTCTTCCACCTGCATCACTTGAAGAGACCCCAACATCTGGGTGTCTCCTAGTTAAGAAAACCTCACCACGACCCTGTTTATCAAGCGTAAAAGGCTTTATGAGAAAACATTATCACTATATGAAAGACCACATGGACGTACATAAGCAGTATCCACAAAACCATACATAGTGTGTATGTGCTCAATATATGTAGTAAAATGGCACTGAAAAGGTTGAATTCATAGCCCAAACACTAGCCAATAACATCTACAAGTGTTTATCAACTCTTTTCTTTAGGCTCAAAAACCCTGCATAGACTTGCGCTAGTTGCTCGCACCATAACTAAAACCTTTCAAGAAACCTCTAGATTTTAGTGTGGCTGAAAACACAATCCCAAAGGTGAATATTTATTGTCTAAGAATTACAAAGAGCACTCTTCTTGACATTCTTGAACCTTTGTAAAGATAACCATGCACAAAAGTACTCCAAAATGGATCCAAGAATCACCCCAAAAATGCTTCAAAACAGGCTTTGAAAGGCAAATAATGAAGCTTTAAGGGCCCAAAACATGTTCAAGGTATTGTTAACCTTAGTTTTTCCCCTTCTTCAAACACTACAAGAATGTAGCTTAGTGGCAAGGGATTTTTGGTTAAGTGAGCTCCGAGGGGAATAGTGCTAGGATGGGTGACCTCCCAGGAAGTACCGGGAACCCCTGTCTTCCTTGATCATCGAGGTCCTCCCTGACATGTAGCCAATTGTGCCAACAGTGACTTTGGTGACTTGGATGATAAGGTATGCCAAGGTCTATGCCTTGTGTAGCTCAGTGATGAGTAGCACCTCCTTTAATGTCAATCCGGGAAGACGTGAGGATGGTATGAAGACCTCGAGCAAGTGGAGGCACAAGTGCGTGAGTGAGAAGCACACAAACATGCACACACATACACACACACGCGCACACACAGCAAGACAAAGAGTGAGAAGCAATGGAGTTCTTAGATTACTTTCAAAAAGCTCTTACAAGTTCATTTCAATTACAATCTAACCTCAAAAATGAGCTCTCTAGCTCTATTTATAGTTTTTTACTAGGTTTTGGCCCTGTCCAGACCTAGTGTCCGGCCTAGTTAAAAATTAGGTTCCAAGGCCAATTTGAGGGCTTAAACGGAGTCTAAAAAATACGAAAATTGATATGTAGGTACTTCTAAGGCTCCTCAAGCTCAAGGACTCCTTGGCTTGCACAAAATGGAGCTACAAAAATAGGAAATGGTATGTACAATGATTGTTAGTGATA
The DNA here is from genome assembly GCA_020310875.1 of Ceratopteris richardii. Lineage (NCBI taxonomy): Eukaryota > Viridiplantae > Streptophyta > Polypodiopsida > Polypodiales > Pteridaceae > Ceratopteris > Ceratopteris richardii. The sequence goes on from CM035406.1 coordinate 121,999,819, forward strand.
AGAACCACTATTATAAAGATGTTGATTTGAAAAAATTTGAAGGGCCTATCTGCCAGATTTGCATCGACTGCTTTGTCTACTTAATCCTTCACCTCGCTCTGACTCTCTCCGCTGGCTTCCTTGTCTAGTCAGTCCTTGGGTGCCCATACTGCTCTCAACACCCCCCCCCCCTCTCTCGCGTCTGTCGTCCCTGACAGACCCTTGTTGCTGGGAGTGTTGGATGTAATATTCCACAACCTGAGTGGCAAGCTGATGTTCTTGTATGCGTAGTCCTCTAGCCAAATCTGTCATCATACGATCCCAATCAATTGGTCCTGGAATGTCCGGATGTGGCAGACGTAACTAATCTGCATGGATCGCTTGTTCTACTGCGAATAGATGTAGCAAATGTGTGGGTCTGGGAATGAAAATTTCTGAACGATATTCCCAGAATCCCGTAGAGAACATTTCCTCAAATGTCTGCTTGAAGCATGCGGGTAAGTACTTTAAAAATGCTGTAAGGTGGTATGCTCGGTTAGGAGCATTTGGTAATCGTCTTCAAGAGTGTTGACTCTAGCTTGCAGACGTCGAGATTCTGCCTGGAGGGCCACAGTGCGTTCTTCCAATTGATGGTATTCTTGTTGTAGTTGATGTGCACACTGAAGTAATGTATTGAACGTGCTATTTACATTATGAGATGCAAGGGGAAAAGTTTGGAATGCAGGGGAGGTGGGATTGGGGAGGGAGGTAGTGAATGCTGTGTGTGCCAATGATGTGGTGAGTGGTGAGGTGGGGGGTAAGGGAGGGGGAGATGGTGGAATCGTGGGGAGAGGTGCTGTGGTGGGCGAAATGTCCATTGGGTCAGACAGAGTGGTGTGTACAGGGGCTACCATGTAGGTGGGTATGGTAGGTGAAGTGAGTGTGGTGTTCGTGTAAATTGATGTCGTTGCGAACATCGGGGAAATGTGCCTTTGAAACATTGGAGAGCGGATGAACTGCTCCACAAAGGATGGGTATTGGGGTGGTGAGGTTAGGTTGAAAGAGGTGTGGGGGCCAGATGGGAAGTGAGGGTCATGGAATGGAGGTACCCGTATTGGGGGATAGGCTGGGAAACACAGGGCGCCTTCGGTGGGTGCCGGGTTTCCAACCACACTTGGAATTATGGGATGGCCAATTATGGGTTCGGAGGGTAGAAGGGTTGAAGTGTACAAGGGATTGGTGACGAAAGAGAAGAGGGTGTCTTGTGAGGTGGGTTCTCGAAAGGAAAATGATGTGACTGAGGGTGGGTTATAAGTGAAGGTAGACGTGATGACTGGCGTTTCTTCCATGGTGGGAGGTGGTGGTGGGGGTGGAGAAGGTGGTGATGGGGGATGCTGGGGTGAGATGGGTGATGTCTGAACGAAGGTTTCGGTAGAGAGGTCAATGGTGGTGGTGGGGGTAGTTGTGGCTTCAATGGTTACCTCTTGTTCTGTGACAGGCATCCTGATAGTCTTACCTGCTCGTGGTAATGTGTCGACTCTGCGTTTGTCATACCTCACGAACTGACAGACTGCAGTGTGGACAGCCTCCGGAACTCCTAAAGACTCTGACACTAATTTGAGGGTGTCAATGAAATGTTGATCCACCCCATCATCTGATAGCATTTCTTGCATCAAAGCTTGACCTGACACAAGAGAGAGTTGATGCCTTTCTTGCACTGCTTTGATTGTGTCGTATAACCTTTGTAGTTGAGCTGTATATGCAGGTGCACCTACAATTTCTGGCACTTCTTGTTGCTCATCATGATGCTCTTGATCATAATCCTCCTCATCTTCCTCCTGTTCTTCATCTTCATCATCCTCTTCATCCACTTCCACTGTGGTGACAGGTACTTGGGCGGTTGTTGCTTGCGTTTGCACATTCTCCACTTGTTGTGCCTCTTCTGCCTCCAGCTCTACATCTTGTAATAATTGTTCGAAATCTTCATTCGTGAGTTCTTCCAAAGGTGCACCACTGGGAAATTCAAGATCGGTTGGGATGGGAGGGAATATCAAGGTAGAACCATCGGTGCTACGTCTTGGAAGTCGGAGTGTGAATGGTCGGACTCTTCGGGGTGGAGGGGTGACGTCTGGTGTTAGGGTGGCTCCACGTGGTTGAGCACAGGGGACTTGGACAGTGCCTCTCATCTTCTTAGAAGGGGGTCCAGTGGATGTCCTGCCTCTAAACTGCTCTACACGATTCCACATTAGGGCCCGTTGAATAGGGATGTCATAAGCCAAACACCTATAAATGATTCTCGTCAGAGCACAGCAACCATATAAAACCTGTTTCCACGGCCATCGTTTGTGAGCTAGGTGTATCTGATCAATTATCCAGTGGGGTAAGTTGATGGTGAGGCTCTGTGTCTCTGCCAGATACAAACTAAACCAAATCTTTTTGGGCGGCATGGTGAATCTATCTTGTGCAGGAAAGCAAAGTGTTGCATGCACATGCGAAGGTGTATTGCAATATTAGGCGTCATGGACACCATGTCCTTGAGTTTGGTGAGGCTTCGATTCTTCATGTAATCCGGCACTAGGGTTTCCTTCTCTGTAGGAATATGCATTCTGCGCATATCTAGGGCCTCTCTACCAAGTTGTTTGATAGCCTGAACCTCTTGAGCTCATTCCCCTTTGTCAGAGATGGAATCACAAATGAGCTTGCACCTTTTGGGTTCTTGTTTAGAGTCAAGGTGTTGATGAGATAGTAGCATCGCATGAAGTCAGGCTTTGGGAGCCGTGCACTGAAATATGCATTCAATCCTGCCTTCTCCCATACCGAACGTAGACCTTCTGCATTTTGTAACTTCTCGAATTCTCTTGTAAAGAAATGGTATTTACCTTGCTTCCCATTGAAGTCCAACTCTGATTCCCATAGGTACGTTCCCTCTCCCAAGGGTCCTGCCACTTCACTAAACCAGTGGGAAGTTTTTCCTACGGGCATGGTATGGCCACTGGGAGGGTCCGCTATAGGTATGATTTTGATGGCCTGCAATTCTTCTGGTCTTTCGTTTGTTTCAGGCAGAACGGGTAAACTGTCTAAGTCCACCACTTGCTGGCTCGTTTCTGTTTGAGAGCTAGTTCCTGCTGCCTCAGCCATGTTGAAAACTTCGCAGCTGGTTCTGTGAGAATATATGAATAGATGTTAACATTGCAATGGACACAAAAATGACAGTGTGTCCCCGTTACAACATTAACATGAGGTTCGGGAGAGGTTAGGGGGTTAGTAAGTGCTCGGTGCTTGTGTGTGTAGTTAGGAATTGGGTAGACCTAAGAACTAAGCAGAATGATGTGATGTGAGAGTGACGTAGTTAGTAGGTGGACATGGATTTACAACTGGGGTCCGGGGGTTTATTACAAGTTTTAGGTTGCCAAATGCAATGGATAGGTTTTGATCTTGACTTTGTGGAGACTCTGGAGAGTGTGATAGGGTATTTACTTGAAAAATGGGGCTTTTTAGGGACCCATTTACAAGTGATTCTACTTGTGCTCACGGAAGAATACGTGTTCGTGCGTGATGTGTAAGACTGGGCCTCAGATGTTCGCATGAGTGAAACATGTTGTACAGGGTTTGGCCTTGGTGTAGCTATTTGAGCCCGCAAGCAAGCCTTAGGCACCCAGATTTGTCATGATTGTGGGCTGGCCTTCATTGACTTCTTGGGTACCCAAATAGATTTCACTTTCGCAGAAGAATTTATGAAGGAATTTTTATTAGTGTCATGTTGTTGATTAGTAATAAGAGGTTTTGGCCGTGGGGTTGGCCTGGTCGGAAGAGGGTGTTCGCCTTTTCGCCTCCATACTTGTTTCATCGGCTGAAACAATCTGCTTTGCTCCTTTTTTTGGCCTCCAGTATAGGTAGTGTTCTGCTTCTTCTGTATTTGATCTGTCGTTGGCTGCTGCATCCTTTTGGCCTTTGGAAAAGAAGGGAGTACCGTCTTATCCTTGACTCCGTTGTTGAGACAATCCTCTTTCTGCATCATACATTTTTGGACAAGAATAGCATTGTCAACGTCATGTGCACCCCTGGAAGGACCAGGAGTTCGTGCCTTACCTAGTTCCTTGAGTGCCTCATTTTCCAATTCAACTGTAATTTGACTATGATTTACCCATACCTGAAGAAGTCCACTTCTTAGGTTTAGGTTGACCGCATGATCATAGATCCAGTCCTGACCCAAGACAAGAGGCTCAGTGAGGTCCTCATCTTGACACACTAGTACTTTGATTGTCATTGCTTCGTCTTGAATGGAGATGGGAAGATCCACCTCGCCCATGCAAGGGGTTTCCACACCTCCCAATCCTATGAGATATGCTTCAATAGGATTGACAGTTAACTTCAACTCTTGACAGTAAGACAATTTAACAGCACTAGTGGCTGCACCTGAGTCAATCAAGGCTCTTACAATCCTTGCACCCTTTCCTTGTCCTATCTCTACGGTTATAAAAGGACGTCGATCAATTATCCTATGAGAGCTGACACCTGAAACTTCACACATAGCCACGTGATATCCTTGGTCTGCATATGCACCTAGCCTAGGTTGCTCTCTACCTTGTCTTCTTAATTTCATTCTCCGTATGCGCTCTAAAGCTTCTGCTTGAGCTTCTTCTCGAATTTGCTTTTCTTCTTCTTTGCGTTTCTTAGCAATATTGAGTCGACTTGGCATTTCCTCTGTGAGAGGTTCCTGATATAACTTGACCCTGCATCCGCTTATGTAGCTCGGAAGAATATCACCTTCTAAGGTGGCTAGCTGTACTGCTCCACTCGTTGAGATTCTATTAATGATCATGGGTCCATAGCCACGTTTCTCTAATTTCCTCGCATGTTGTTTCAAAGTGTAGACTAGTACTAGATCGCCTGCCTTCAAACCTTTATCCTTAACATGGGCATCAAAGTATGCCTTCTGTCATTTCTTAGCTGCATATATCCCTGCAGCCGCCCTCAGTCTTGTTTCTCCTAATTGTTCAAGGTCAAAAAATCTAGAGGAGAGTTCATGACCCGTCCATTCCTATTCTTGTGCTACTTTCAATGTAGGTATTAAGAAGTCCAACGGTAGCACGGCGTTTTGGCCAAATACCATCTGAAAGGGGGTGGCTTGGAGTACCGTTTTGTAGGCGACTCGGTATGCCAAAACAGCATGGTGTAGCTGTTTGTCCCAATCAGAGCGTTTATTATTCACTAGTTTGGTCAACACATTGCACAGAATGTTGTTTGTGCTTTCGGCTTGCCCATTAGCTTGAGGGTGGTAGGGGGCAGACTTCTTATGAACTACCAAGAATTCTTGGAGTAGATTTTCAATCACTTCATTCAAGAAGTGAGTGCCCCTATCACTTACTAGCTCTATAAGTAGCCCGTATCTTGTGAATACATTCTCAAACAAGAATTTAGCAGTTGTCTGAGCATCGTTCCTCGTTGTGGCTTTTACCTCTACCCACTTTCTCAGATAGTCTGTCGCCACAATGATGTATTCCGCATGAGAACCCTTAGCTGGGGGATTAATAGGGCTTACAAAGTCTATTCCCCACTTAGAGAATGCACGTCCACCCATCATGGGTTTCAATGGCATCTCATCTTTGCGTATAGGAGGTTGAGCTCGCTGACAGACATCACACCGTTTCACATAGGTATGTGCATCCATGTGAAGGGTCGGCCACCAGAAGCCCGCAAATAGTATTGCCTTGATCACCCGATCTGGTCCAAAGTGTCCTCTTGCTACACCTTGGTGAGCAGTTTCCAAGATCTTGAGATATTCACTTTCATGGACACATAGTCTCAGGTAACCATCCTTACCACGCTTGTATAGATTATCCCCAATGAGTGAGTATTCTTGGGCTTCTTGTTCTAGACTTCTTTTCCGAGCCAGATTCATGTCTGGAGGGAAGGCTTTCGTACTCAGGAAGGATACTAATGGTTCACTCCAATCTGGCACTATGGATACTTGATAAAGAGTGGCATGTTCCACAGGTGGTTTAGTGCAGCAGATTGGGCATTCCTTGCACAACTTTTGGACATCAGCTTCCATAGTAGGCCAATGCACTCCGAGTCTCCTTAGTGTCTGTAGGGTTCGTTGCTTTGAGTAGTGTTGCTCTAATGCACCTACATGTGCTAATTGCAACCATTTAGCGTACACATCCTCTTCCACACAACAAGCCAAGATCCCTTGATCTGTGTGTTTGTACATACTTCTTGCCATGATGTGATACTTTTGGGCTTTTACTACCTCCCTATCCTGTGTGTTTATTACTGGATGGTTAGGCCCGTATGTCAACACTGGCACTAGTGGCTTAGCCCACTGTGGCACCACTTCCAAATTAAACAAGTAAGCATCAGGAAGGTCATCTGACACTCCTTGTGGAGCTTCTCCAGATGTGAGTCTAGAGAGATGGTCTGCTCTCAAGTGAGTCCTACCTTTCCTTACCACAACCTCGAAGTCGTATTCCATTAGCAAGAGAAACCATCGTACTAATCTTCCTTTATTGCATGGCTTGTTCACGAGATATAACAATGCTTGGTGGTCAATAAAAAATTTAAACTTGTTTGCAAGCAAATAGTGTCTAAATTTCTTAACTGCATATACCATGCCTAAGCCTTCTCTCTCAGTAGTGGTGTAATTTCGTTCAGCTACATTCAATTGTCTACTGGCATAGGCAATTGGGAGATCCATATTACCTTCACCAGTAGGTTGTGCGAGTACACATCCAATAGCGTAATTGGATGCATCCACATGAACATGGAATGGCTTGTTCCAATCGGGTGTGGTCAAGATTGGTGCTAAACATAATCTTCGTTTAAGCTCCTGGAAGGAATTCTCACATTCATCAGTCCACTCAAAGTTAGTCAGAAGTCTGTACATGGGCTTTGCAATGACAACATACATGTGAATGAACCGGTGGTAGTAACCACAATGCCCCATGAAAGCTTGTACTTCCTTGACATTCCTTGGCCTAGGTAGCTCTGCTATGGCTCTCACTTTCTCTTCATCAGTGGATATGCCATTCTTTGACACTATGTGTCCTAGAATCTTGCCTTGCCTGACCATAAAGACACACTTTTCTGGGTTCAGGCAAACTTGATATTCTCTACATTTGTCAAAGATTTGTCTGAGTTCGGGAATATGGGTTTGCCTAATGTTGGAATGAGCACAAAGATCATCAACATAGACTTCTAATTTCTTCCTCAGGAACTCTTTAAACACATCGCACATTAGCCTTTGGAAGGTAGCTGGTGCATTGGTAAGCCCAAATGGCATTACTCTAAAGGCAAAAATGCCCCATTCAGTGGCAAATGCCGTCTTATGTTGATCTTCTAGAGCTATGGCTACTTGATTGTAGCCCGAAAATCCATCGAGGAAGCTGTACACTTCTTTGCCTGCTACTCTTTCTAAGAGATGCTCTGTGATAGGAAGCGGATAGTTATCTCGAATTGTGGCTGCATTAACCTTCTTCAAGTTAATGCACACACGCAGCTTTCCATTTTTCTTGGGCACCACTACGATGGGGGGATACCCACTCAGTATGCTCAATTTCATAGATAAATCCAGCTTCAACCAGCCTATCTATCTCTTCTTTGATCTTGGCAGCATAATTATCATTATATGTATAAGGCTTTTGCTTAGAGGGTTTGGCATCTGAGGTCATGGGGATAGTGTGTGAGCATATGTCAGGGTCCACTCCTTTCAAATCCTTGTAACTCCAAGCGAATACATCTCTGTATTCTCTTAGCAAGGCTATTAGCTCTTGTTCTTCCTCTGCTGTCAGGTCATGTCCTATGTACGTGCATCTTTCTTCTCCTTCTTCGATGGCTACAACAACTTTCTTCGTGGTTTCTTTGTTATCATAGGCCTCCCCCGATTGCGCCTCGCGTTTAGGCATTCTTATCATGACTCTTCTATCATCTATCTCATACTTCTTAAAATTTTCTGGAACCTCAAACAAAGATTCTTCCTCTTCTGGTGTGACTTCTCTCTTCTTTCTTTTCTTTCCTTCTTCCTTCGGTGTCACATGTGCGGCTAACCTTACATCATTTGTAAGCTCTCCGTGCCTCTGGGGTTGAAATTCTACTTCATAGACGTATTCTTCATCTGATGCAAAAGGTGGGTCCATAATGATTGACTCTAGATCGGAGTCACTTGCATCCTCAAATGCATCAGGGCTAGGTTCGCACTCTTCTAACACTGCCTCTCCCATGATTGGCTCTATGGAGAAGACTGAAATGTCATAGCCATCTTCATCACAGTGAGGTGTCCATTGTTCTTCATTGATGGCTACATCCATTGTTGCTAGGATTTCTGCCCAGCCATGTGGTTCAAATTCTTCATCAGGAAATACTACAGGTGCATAGGCTGGGTCTTGAATGGGTCTATGTGTTTCGTTTGCACCTATTTCTCTGGCCTTTTCTCTTTTCTCCTCTTCTACTGCCACTTTGCACATCCATAGGTGGGTGTCTTCATGCATCCATGAGGATCCTGATCCTATGGAATGCACAGATTCCGTATCATCTTTGGCTCTATGGATGGGATTCCATTGGATAGGAGGGACATCTCTATGAGAGTAATCTTTGAGATTCACTTTGGTCGTAACACCTAAGTGTTGCAGGTACAAAGAATTGGTTCCCCAGTCCTGTACCACTTGCAACTGTCACATAAATGGTCTTCCCAAGATCATTTCATAGGCATGATTTTTGCTAAAATCACATATAGCAAATGTATGCTCGAACTCGACACCACACGTGGTGAGAGTTATTCATTCTAACAACCCTAGGGGTCTCTCTATGTGACCATCGGCCATTTGCAATTTCATCCTTGTGGGCGTGAGTGCTGGCTTGCCCCAACGCTTCCATAGGGAAGTAGTAGCAATTGCAACCCCTGCGCGTGAGTCTAAAATTGCCTTGGTGGTGTACCCCTGGTAGGTAATGGGAAGATAGGTGTTCCCTTCTTCACCTTCACACATGTCTCCTATCTTATCCAAAGGTATCTCTAGCACTGTCCTATGTGATCCTACCTGGGAATGAGGTTTCACTATCGCTGGTACTTGTTTGGCGACATGTTTCCATAATTCAGGTCTAACCTTGAGTAGCTCTTCTAACTTGAGATTGCACTGCACTTTAGTGTTTTTCACTACCTTTGTGTTCCTAGGTAAGACTGAGTCCTCATTTCGTACCATGACCGTGGGTGCTCTCATACAAGTAGACTTAGCTTCCCATGGGCCTGTGAAGTGGGGTAATTCTTGTAGAGAGTTAGACTCAAAATCTAATCTTTCCTGAGACTGGGTGCTCTCCTGCTCCTCATAAATGGATGGGATGTCTTGTGGGAATTGGTCGTGTGCATCATCCACAAGTTCAATGGGAGGAGGGGCTTCACTTTCTTTCGCCCATTTGTCTTCTTGAATCTCTCGTAGGAATTCTGGTGTGAACCGATTCATAGAAGATGATGTGTCTGGTTCCGTAGAGTTAGGCACATAGGCTTCTTGGCAGGAAGACCTGCTCCTTCACTTGCCTTGTCCTTATGTTGAGAGGCGGGTTCCTTTTCTGATTGTGCAATTAGCTTCTCTATTCTTTCTAACAATCCATCAAAGTGCAATTGTGTCTTTGCTGAACTAGAGATGTTAAAGAGGCGACTGGCTTCAAACATGGTCTGAGCCAATTCCACCATTTTAGCACAAATTTTGGTTCGTTCTAGCTCTAGTTCTGCTCTAGGGTAACACTTTTCATGATCAGTTACGTTTGGCCCTTCTTGGATTCTGGCCTGATATGCTTTAAGCATCATATTAAGGTCCTCGGGAGTGGGATCTGCTAGGACTGATCCTACTCTAGGGGGTGGTGGTATTAGTTGAGGAAGGTTGGAAGGTGGCGGGTCGGATGGAGATGGGAATGGTGGTGGTGGGGTAGTGTGAGAGGGAGTTTGAGATGTGAGTTCAGTTATCTTGGCTTTTGTTTCTCTGAGGCTTTCCTCAAGTTCACTCATTTTCTTTGCCCATTGTCTTTTCATTCTTTCACGACTATCTCTCCAAGCTCTAGTCCTCTTCTTTGTCATGCTCTCTGTTTCACTAACATCTGGGCTCTTTTCCTGGCTTACCCCTTGCTTTTGCTGCAATGCCTGAGCTCTAGTGACTACCTGTACTGGTGCAGTGGACGTCACGCTTCCTGTGGAGTCTACAACTAACCCAACGACATTGATAGGAGTGATCTTTGGCATATTATTAGGATTCTTAGGGCAATCTCGTAAGAGATGCTCCTTTCCACACTCTTGGCAATAGCCTTGAATTGTCACTAACTGGGGTTGTGTAGGTGGAGGTAAGGGACAATCACGAATGAGATGATCTCCCTGACATATGTAGCATGGTCCTCTAGGGAATGGGGTTCTTACTTGCCTAGGTTGAGGTCTAGGGTTGGGGTTTGCATACATGACGTTTGTGTAATCTGACTCCCAACTAGGTTCATTTGGCTCTTCACTGTAATAGGACTCACCATGTTCTAGAGACTGCATGTAGTAGGCCTGGGGGTTGTCAATATGCGTCGAATCAAAGCTATGGTCACTCGGGTCACTTTCAGAAAGCAATGGTGTTACAGGGACTATAGCTCTATTCAGGTTCTCTTCTGCAGCTGCATATTTTACTGGGATCACATTAGCTGGGGCAGGGGGTTGTTGTGCTAACACAGGCTGAGGCCTTTGTTGGTTTTGGTACTGTGGTTGGTAGGTTTGTTGAGGCCTAGCATACTGCTGCGGTGGGTACTGATTCTGGTATCTTCCCTGCTGAGGGTATGGTTGAGGGTAGGGTTGCCTAACCGCCTGCTTATTGTAGGGGCAATCTTGCGCGGTGTGATTGGTGTACCTCTGTTCTATGGTGCAGTATTGGCTACTAGGATTCACTTGGGGTTGAGCCATAATGGGACATACATTCGCCATATGGTCACCACCGCAGGTATAGCATCTCTTTACTGGGGCAAATCTTGGAATTTGTTTGCTAGAGACACCTAGTTTTTGTGCCACTTTCTCAGCGAGTTCCTCAATTGATGTGGATTGCGAGGAAGAGAGGCTAGAGGCACTATCTGAATCTTTGTATATTTTGGAAAGCTCTAACTCCTCCCCTAGGTTATCCTCGATGTCAATGCAAATGCGTACACACTCTTCTATAGTCCTAGGGTCCTTCAGATACACATATGACCTCAATTTGGTACTTAGCAATCCATCCAAGAATAAAGCCACTTGCTTAGCTGGTGTGGGTAGCTCAGGGACAGGGCATCTCTCCAAGTATTGCCTAAATCTTCTTCCAGCAAGTCTCACGGTCTCTTGAGGGGTTTGCTTGAAGCTGTGAATCAACGAGGAAGTGTTATGTCTTATGCCACTCTTAGAGAATTCAATAATGAAAGCCTCTAGGAGTTGGTCTATGCTCCTGAATTGTCTCTCATTCAACGGTTGAAACCACGTAAGGGCTGTGTTCCTAAGAGTTAGACCAAAGGCATTGTACTACGTGAATAGATCCTCCACTTGTTCCGCTCTTAAGACTTGCCTAAACTGAGCCACATGATCGTATGGATCTCTAGTTCCATCAAAGTAGTTCTTCATGGACTTGACTAGCTGAGTCGGTCTCAAAGTCCTTGTGTGCTCTCTAGGTCCTGGTAGAGGGAACTCATCCGCATGTCTTTGATTCCTGGGAGCTCTAAGTACCTCAGGTTCTACTCTATTTGTTTCCATCCTCGTTCTTTCTCTGCCCCTTGGGTTGGCAAAGCTTACCTCAGGTCTATCTCTATGTCTGTCTCTTTGAGCTCCATGAGCATGGGACGTTCTAGCTCCCGGGTGGCCATAGGATACGTCCGATCTTGGTTGGGGGAAAACGAATTCACCTTTCCAAGTGTAAGCTTGCCTATCATTTTCTGTCACCACAAGCATCCTCTCTGAAGTGTGATCTAAGTAGGTCACTCTACCTGGGCTATCAGGATCTTTGAACTCATAGATCATGATTGTTCCTATGTCATTTGGCCGATCAGATTTATACCTCCAAAAGGCTTCGTCAGTCTCTCGGTTCAGAAGCAGATCTATGCTCTTATTATCTTGGGGAATCCACTCTGGTGTGATAATCCTAGTGAGAACAGATTTTCCTCGGGGGGTCCTCGGTTCTTCACCCATGTTTCCTTGCTCTAGGTCACCTAAGTCCGTTCCTGGGATCTCATTCCCAAATTCATCAGTCCTATCTCGATGACTGGTCACTACATATATTGTCCCTTCCTTGTCTAAGTATGCTCCGTTTTCGAACTTGACAGCTGGGCGCTCTAGTCCAATAGATTGGTCAGGATTCTTAATATGTACTACAGATCTTCCTAGGCCGTCCTCATAGATGCTAGCACCTAATCGGTTGGTCCTAAGGTATTCCAGCTGCGTCTTGTATGGGCCTTCTACCCTGTGCAAGTATGGCACTCCTGAACTTACCGTAGGTCGGTCCATGCCTTGAGACATCTCTGATTCACCGGTCTCAGAGCTAGGGTAGTATGAGTGGTGGCTCAACTGCTGGGCCCAAGACCTAGCAGTGTGGTTGACACTAGCCTCTGAAGACCTAAGACTTTGTCTATCTCTCCCTAGATGTCGCCTTGATCTAAGATTCATAAGCCTAATTGAATAGCCCAAATTTTCCCAAGTACAACCTCGTTGCTGAGTTCTTTTGTATCAGTTGATTCTTTTTAGTGGTTATCGTGTTTATGCTCTTGTCAGAAATCACGTCGTCAGGAATATTTGAGATAATTTTCGCACTGTAAGTTGATCGTTCCACGTTAGATTCTTTCCTTTAAGGTTATCGCATCACGAAGAGATTATGTTTAATCTTGAACTTGAGTGCATAGGTAGTCTTCCACTTGATTGATGCCTATCGTTGCCCTGACTTACTCCTAGCACTACTCGAACTTGGCCTAAGCTAAGAATCGACAAAGGGAGTTGAGAATATTCCTACCTTACTTGTTGATCCCTTGCTTTATGACGCTCAAGAACCCGGTTCTCAAGCTTGCAAAGAAACCCTTACTTTGGATGCTCTCAAGTGCTCTTACTGGACCTGTAAAAGCCCCACGGTTAGCTCAAGACTTAGATTCAAATGACACAATAGACGACTTTCATGCATGTAACTCACAGACCAAATTATCCTTTGCTTTTATGGAAAACAATCCCAAGGATCCCTCAGTTTTCCTACCTCGGGGTATGGTCAACTTCAAAAAACCCTATCTAATAATCCTGATATTAATTTTCACATAACCATGGAAGTTTTGGTTGTACTCCCCACGAGCTTTCCAACAAAACAAGAATCACAGCAAACGGATTTCGTATAGCCCAATAGTTATGCCCAAAATTAGCCAAATTCCTCAATTTAATAAACCCTAAAAAATGGCCAAAAATGGCTGTCAATCGCGATGGACTGGTGTCAATCGCGATGGGCTGGTGTCAATCGCGATGGGCTGGTGTCAATCGCGATGGGCTGGTGTCAATCGCGATGGACTGGTGTCAGTCGCGATGGACTGGTGTCAGTCGCGATGGACTGGTGTCAGTCGCGATGGATTGGTGTCAGTCGCGATGGACTGGTGTCAGTCGCGATGGACTGGTGTCAATCGCGATGGACAGGTATCCGTCGCGATGGACTGGTATCCGTCGGGGTCTGTCAATCGCGATGGACTGGCTGTCCGTCGCGATGGACAGTGTCAATCGCGATGGATGCTATCAATCGCGATGGACTGAAATTTTGCATTTTTTTCAAAAAATTTTGTGGATCTGTGCTGTGCAAGGCCTCTAGTCTACTGTGGTGCACTCAGTTTTACCAAAAGATGAAATTTTCTGTCAATCGCGATCGACAGAAGCTGGCGACTGCGAGACAGTTCTGCACATTTCCGTACCTGCGCAACGTGATGGAGGGGATGATGCTGCTGGAACCTGCAAGAAACTCAACAAACATGCAAAAACAACGCACACAATATCGCTCTCTCGCTCTCTCTCACAAGTGGAATGAGGGAAATGAAAGGAGGAAGGAGATATGATAAAAAAACTGAATTTTTTGCGATGATGGAGATGGAGGTGGGAGATGGTGAGGATGATGATGGTGATGATGGTGGTGAGGTAAGGAAGAGAAAAACAAGAAGAGTAAAGAAATTACCTATGACGCCAACGTCTCAACTCTACGTCTTACCATCACACGCTCGTCCTCAAAGCTCGATCCCCGGCAACGGCGCCAAAATTTGGTGTAGCTCAGTGATGAGTAGCACCTCCTTTAATGTCAATCCGAGAAGACGTGAGGATGGTATGAAGACCTCGAGCAAGTGGAGGCACAAGTGCGTGAGTGAGAAGCACACAAACATGCACACACATACACACACACGCGCACACACGGCAAGACAAAGAGTGAGAAGCAATGGAGTTCTTAGATTACTTTCAAAAAGCTCTTACAAGTTCATTTCAATTACAATCTAACCTCAAAAATGAGCTCTCTAGCTCTATTTATAGTTTTTTACTAGGTTTTGGCCCTGTCCAGACCTAGTGTCCGGCCTAGTTAAAAATTAGGTTCCAGGGCCAATTTGAGGGCTTAAACGGAGTCTAAAAAATACGAAAATTGATATGTAGGTACTTCTAAGGCTCCTCAAGCTCAAGGACTCCTTGGCTTGCACAAATGGAGCTACAAAAATAGGAAATGGTGTGTACAATGATTGTTAGTGATAAGAACCACTATTATAAAGATGTTGATTTGGAAAAATTTGAAGGGCCTATTTGCCAGATTTGCGTCGACTGCTTTGTCTACTTAATCCTTCACCTCGCTCTGACTCTCTCCGCTGGCTTCCTTGTCTAGTCAGTCCTTGGGTGCCCATACTACTCTCAACACCTTGGTTGCCACCTTAGTCATAAGCCTTGGGTGGGCGGGAAGGTGCTCGCTTTGCTCGCACAAAAGGATCTAAACTTTTGTGTCTAAATGCTTTGATACCAGTGAAGTATTTTGATAGTGATGCATGCAATGGAATCTCCTACTTGAGAGCTCCAAGATGATACCCTCGACATAGAAAACCAAGTTACGGATGCCACACATAGTACTCCGCACAGAGGCTGTAGAATATGTAAAAAACACATAGTACACATACCACAAACACAAATTTCTTAGGTCACACAAATGAGGTCGAACTTAGAGTATGTGGCTGACTAGGCCACTATATGTTCTATTAAAGAACATATACAAAGGTGTTGGATGGCCATTTGGCATTTCACATGGACACTAACGATAACAGAATCACGTGATGAGGAGGAGCTACTTGAGCAAGAATAGTTTGAGAAAGAATTGAAGGACATCAAAATTGTAGCAAAACGTATATTTATAGTGAAAAAGGAAGGTTTAAAAATAGTATGCTATGCCATTCATTCTACAGATTGTAGAGATCACATGTGGTGTACAAGAGATGGAAAGCAGTGGGTTTACACAAGCTGCTAGATGAACCTATGTTTTTCATTGACTTTGAAATTTGTGAGTAGGTTATGAGCTCTTTGAAGGAAGTGAAGAGGAGAAATTTTGACCCATAATACAATGTCAAAAATTCAGAAAATGAGCAGGTGGAAATCACCATAAGACCGGAACACATAAAATTACCATTACAGTTCTATCTTATGGGGACTAAGATTGATGTTAGTTTTGTAAAAGGGAATGCATCCTCATATGTTGGTTATGCAAAGTTCATAGATTTTAAAGACATGAAAAATGAGGAGTTGGCAACGAGAACATTGTTATAGCTTTTGTCTTTCCAAGACTTCCCAAATACACCATGCCACATAAGTCAATCACTTTGATAATGATGAATAATAAAGATAAAACAAAAACTTTTGGAGTTGTAGACATCTCTTTGTATGTTCATGAGCACTTGAAAGAAGAAACAAAGCATTGGGACACAAAGAAGTTTACGAATGGAGCCCAATTGCTAAACAAGATCATTTATCATGCTTGGGAATTGAGGAGAAGCTCAAATTGGCACCAGAATCTCATATTTTTAGAGAAGTCATGGTGTGAGTTAAGAGCCCTAGCAGGAAAGTGATTGACAAGGAAGTACCAAAGATGACTAAGGAGATACTTACAAAGGTTCAACCTCCTTTGAAGAAAAGACAACTAGGTCCAAGGAAGATTGAGTTAGGAGAAGAACCATTGATTGAAGAGGAGATAAAAGTAGAGCAAAGAAAAGTACAGACTGACAAAGAGCCATATCCTCCTCAGATTGCTAAAGAATAGTTATATGGTTACTTGATGTAGGACAATGACAAGAGAGCTCATTATGAAGTGTAATATCAAAATATTCTAGAAGACTATTTAGACAAGCCACTTATTGGACTCAAGATGAGATAGAGCATTATGAGGATTCGCATGATAATGAATTCTAAAACATAAGTGGTATTCATAAAGAAAGAGGAAGCCCTATTGGCCTATTTTCAGGAATTGTAGGATCGTCCTAGTAACAGAGAACTGTTGGGTGTGTGTAGAAGTGCGAGAGACACACAAGAAGCACACACAAGGAGCACAAACGTAGCAAGACACACGGAGAAGACGATGGCTAGAATAGCTCCCTCTATTGATCGATGAACTGAACTGAAGTAAGAGCTGAATAATATCCCTAAGTACAAAGTACCACCACATATGAGAGTATCAAGTATGTGGTAACATGGGGGAAAAACCTCTAGCCAACACTAGAGTAAAAAGTGCCCATGTATAGGGAAAAGGTTCACATCAAAGCTACTCGAGGAACACATAAGTGTAACAAACCCCCCTGGAGCGAATGATGTGAACACATACAGGGAGTGACAGATCAGCCCCCGCAAGGTAACAAGCCTAAAGCTTTGCAAAAAGCTTCAAACTTTTCTCGTGGAAGAGCTTTGGTGAATATGTCTGCCACATTATCTTGTGTAGGCACATATACCAAATCAATATCTCTTGCATGAAGGCGCTCTCTCACATAGTGATAATGCACCTCAATATGTTTGGTCCGTGCATGAAACACTGGGTTTCTTGCAATAGTCAAAGCACTCTGACTATCTTTGAGAATATGCGTAGCAGCATCAATCTCCATGCAAAGATCCATCAATAGGCATCTCAGCCATATACACTCCACTGTAGCTGTGAAAACTGCCCTGTACTCAGCTTCACAACTCGATGTCGCCACTATAGGTTGCTTCTTACTCAACCAAGATATGCATGAGTCTCCAAGGAAAAAGCAATTACCACTAGTGGACATGCGAGTATCATAGCAACTAGCCCAATCACTATCTGTAAAAGCATGCAAGCATGGCTGAATATCTGTGCCATAAAAGAGACCTAAACTCATAGTGCCTCGAAGATATCTGAACACACGTTTCACCGCTTGCCAATGCTTAGTGCCAGGGCTATGCATGAATCGACTCAACTAGGACACTACATACTGTATATCCGGTCTTGTGTTGCATGCATATATAAGACATCCCATAGCTTGCTGATAAAGAGAAGTGTCAAATGCATCACTGGAATCCTCAACTGAGAACCTGAATCTTGTCTCAACTGGTGTGGAAACTGGCTTACAATCCTCAAAGTCAAAACGTTGAAGTACTTTTTCAACATACTTTGCTTGATGCATAACAATTCCCCCCTCAACAAATACAAAATGGATGCCAAGATAGTAGCCCAAAAGACCAAGATAAGTGACATCAAAAGTATGCTGCAAATCAGCCATAAGAATGTCAAGTTTTGCATCACATGACCCAGTCAAGAGTATTTCATCGACATAAAGAACAAGCACTATAAGATCAGCCCCATTTTTGCGTACATAGAGTGTGCTTTCAATCGGACTACATGTGAAGCCAAGAGCAATCAAGTGCTTATGTATTTTGTCATACCATGCACGTGGAGCTTGCTTGAGACCATACAAAGCTTTATGCAAGCGACAAACCATATGCTCTTTCCCTTTCATAGCAAATCCAGGAGTTTGCTTCACATAGACCTCTTCTTGCAAATCTCCATTCAAGAAGGCTGTTTTTGTTGGAGTTAGACGTCTGCGGAAGCACGTGAACAACACAAGGAAGAAGAAGAAGCTTGGAGCACAAACACACAATACTGAATGTATTACTAGCGAATGTACAAAGATAAGTAGCCCATTAGGGCAATAGGCGTATATACAAGTCGGGGGAAAAAAACCTCCTAAAGAGGGAAAAAAGTGCCCCGGCGGTCCTAGTGTGTTCACACACATCACTACCTAAATATATCAACAAATCCCCCCTGGGAGTGATGCGGTGAACAAGTAGCTGGCACTCATGTATAAGGAAGTGCCAAGCTATGTGGAAATCACACCACAAAAGGAAGTAAGCCCAAAGCTTTGCGGAAAGCTTCAAACTTCTCCCTAGGCAAAGCCTTCGTGAAAAGGTCTGCAATGTTCTCCTGCGTGGGCACATATGCCAAGCTGATCTCCCCAGTAGAGAACCTCTCCTTGACATAGTGATAATGCACCTCAATGTGCTTAGTGCGAGCATGGAACACAGGGTTACTTGCAACTGCCAATGCGCTCTGACTGTCAGTGAAGATGGTGGTGGCAGAAGACTCGCCAACACCCAAATCAGCCATAAGGCGTCTCAACCACACACACTCAACAGTCGTTGTGAAAGCTGCCCTATACTCAACCTCACAACTGGAAGTGGCCACAGTAGGCTGCTTCTTGCTCAACCAAGATATACATGAGCTACCAAGCATGAAGCAAAAACTACTGGTGGACACACGAGTGTCATAGCAACCAGCCCAATCTGAGTCAGAAAAAGCATGCAAATCTGGCGGTAGTGATCCCCCCTTGGGATAAAACAACCCAAGTAGCCCAGTACCACTCAAGTAGCGAAAGATGCGCTTAACCGCCTTCCAATGCGTGACTCCTGGGCAATGCATAAACCTACTCATTTGTGAGACAGCAAATTGAATATCTGGCTGAGTAATGCATAAATAAATCAAGCATCCAACAGCCTGCTGATAGAGAACAGCATCAAATGCATCTCCAGCATCATGAAGACTCAATCGTAAACCTGTCTCCATAGGAGTGGCAATAGGCTTACAGTCTTCAAGGCCAAAACGCTGCAATAATGTGTCAATATATTTCGTTGGACACAAAGCCATTCCACCATCAACTTGCATAAACTGAATGCCCAAATAGTGATGCAAATGCCCCAAATCAGACATCTCAAATGAGGCATGCAAATCAGCCTTGAAATCAGCAATATGCTTCTCAATAGGAGCAGTGAGCAGCATGTCATCAACATAGACAACAATGATCAGAAGCACATCATTAGCACGCTTAACATATAAGGTGCTTTCAGTTGGACTGTTCACAAAACCATGTGCAACCAGATAGGCATGTATCTTCTCATACCAAGCACGTGGTGCTTGCATGGCAGCCATCCAATTTTCTGAATTTTGTGCTTCATCAAAAGAAATAGGCTCATTCTCATCACAGAGACTAGACGTAGCCATAGCATAGCAATCTAATGCAAACGAGGCACTATGAGAGCCTGACGAGTACGATATGACAAAGGTGCATCTACTTTGCTGTCACGCAAAGTCTGCACCAGCCATTTTGGCATAGTTTTTGCCTCCTCAATATCAGCTCTCTCATCAACAAGTGCATCATGTAAATCTGCATCAGAAATAGAATGATCTGCATCATCATATGAAACCTGCAAAGGCTGAGAAGTTGCCTCATTAGGACCAGCACTAGACTGTCCACCTGTAAAAAGAGGCATCAACGTATCATACATGTCTTTGGAGCTAACAGATGTCTCCTTAGTACATGAAAGCAATGGCTGAATAGCATCTTCCACAAAGATAACATCACCGCTAACCAGAATGCGTTTAGTCTGTGGATGATACAGACGATAGCCTTTACTTTCAAAACTGTACCCAACAAAAATACATTTTACTGCCTTATCATCCAATTTTCTGTGATGTTGTTCAGGCACTAATGCATATGTCAAACAACCAAAAACACGCAGATGAGCAACAGATGGCTTGCGGTCATGCCAAGCCTCATATGGAGTGATAGACTGTAGCGCTTTAGTGGGACACCTATTCAGTACATATGCTGCACACATGATAGCCTCAAGCCAGAAACTATGTGGTAAAGCCTGACTCTTGACCATGCACGTCGCCATCTCCATGAGTGACCTGTTCTTTTGTTCACCAACTCCATTCTGTTGAGGTGTATACGGCACTGTACACTGGTGTTTTATCCCACGTTCAGCCAGAAATGCATTAAAATCAAAAGACATATATTCCCCCCCTCGATCAGAACTGAGGGTGCCCATTTTACATGTTGACAGTTTTTCAGCCAAAACCAAAAACTGTTTAAAGCACATGAACACTTCGGACTTTGCTTTGAGTGGATATACCCATGCATGCCTGGAAAAATCATCAATGAAAGTCACGAAGTAAAGGTAATTCCCAAAAGAGGGTGTCTGCATAGGATCACAGACATCACTATGTACAAGCTGCAATTTCTGCGTAGCCCGAACTGAACCATCTTTTGGAAAGGAGGAACGCTGCATTTTGCCCAAAATATAGCCTTCACATACATGTTTTCCAGGTGCCTGAAGTTTGGGCAAAGAGGACACCATTTCAGATTTCTGTAGGCATAGCAAACTAGCAAAATTCAGATGACCAAAGCGTGCATGCCAAAGCTTTGCATCTGACATAGCCTGAGAATCATTTACTGCACATGCCAAATCATTTTCAGATCTTTCATAGTCTATGAGCTTATACAGCCCACGACATAAAATGCCAGAAGCAATAATCACATCGCCATTTGACAGATCATGAACTGTACACCTGTCATCAACAAATTTCACAACCAAGCCAATCTTGGCTAATGCAGAAACTGATAACAGGTTCTTTTTTATCCCTGGCACAAATAAAGCATCTGACAAAGTGAAAGAACTACCATCAGCAGTAGTCAAAATGATCTTACCAACTCCCATAACAGGATAAGAGGAGTTGTTGGCGCATGTAATAGTATTCCCTGTAGGGGCAGGCTCGAGTGAAGAGAAGAAACTGTGCTGCGAGGTAATATGTTTGGTCGCCCCACTATCAAAGTACCAAACATCTGAGTCCACTGCAGACATGCACTGGTCATGAGAAGATGGGTCAAAACTGCAAACAGTAGTAAACGCCCATTCTTCTTCCTGCACAAGATTAGCAGACTCTATTTTTGGTGTAGAGGCTTCTGCAACAACCATTCCAGCCTCCTTTTTCTTTGCCTCTTTTGCAGCCAGTTTTGGACAGTTCTTTATGATATGATCATTCCCTTTACAGTACTTGCAAAACAATTTCTGCTTTTGTGATTTCTTCTCATCTTTATCCTGGTTCTTCGAATGTGCAGCATTTGCAGATTTCTGCTTACTAGTAGAAGAGCTCCATTTTCCTTTGCCCTTCTGACTAGCCAGGAAAGCTTGATCTGCAACACGCATAATGGACCTGTTCTGCCTGGACTGATCTTCCTGCAACAGAACTGAGACTAACTCCTCAAATGATAAGGCATTCAGATTGCCTTTCATCATCAACCGAAGAGTAGAAGCAAAACTCTGGTATGAATCAAGAAGACCATTCAGAACGGTCTGCACAAGTGAGCTATCTGGTATAACGTCATCAGTAGAAATCAACTGTTCCTTCAAATCTTTGATCTTCGTTAGGAAACTATCCATAGAATCACCTTCATTCATGTGCTCACTCTCTAACCGTTTTTGGAGGTAAGCAACACGAGCCTCATTCCTAGCTTGGTACAATGTGGTAAGTGTATCCCAAGCATCCTTAGCTGTTTTGCAAGAGCGAATATGAGGAATAATGGCACGTTTGACATACAAAGCTATCAATGCATGTGCCTGGGCATCTCTGCCATCCCAACGAATATGCTCTACAGTAGGTGCAACAAAAATAGCAGCACGAACAGAAATCTGCGGAATATCATCTTCAACACCATCTTCATCAGCTCCAGCACCTGTATTTGCCGTACGTGTCGTTACAGGTGTAACAGGACGTCTTTCAACACCCTGCACAATGTTCCACAATCCTTTTGCAACCAAAACATGTCGCATCATATAAGCCCATAATGGGTAGTTGGTACCATCCAACTTATCCTCAACAGCCAACATACGGAATACATCACTGCTTTCAGCCGTGGCTGGTGACTAAAATACCTTGATGCAGAAAATTGACTGTATCTCAAAAAGTTGAATGGAACTGCCCAGACGAGTTTTGCTAGACCTGTAACAGACTTCGAGACGCTTAAACTGGTGAACAGAAACTCGTATATACCTTTGGCACAAAAAGACAAAATAGCCTGCACAACCACTGCGATAGTGCGTTCGGAGGCTGCAAACGGAGGAGTGTCGACGGTGCCCTAGATGAAGCGACGACCTACTCTGATACCAATTATTGGAGTTAGACGTCTGCGAAAGCACGTGAACAGCACAAGGAAGAAGAAGAAGCTTGGAGCACAAACACACAATACTGAATGTATTACTAGCGAATGTACAAAGATAAGTAGCCCATTAGGGCAATAGGCGTATATACAAGTCGGGGGAAAAAAACCTCCTAAAGAGGGAAAAAAGTGCCCTGGCGGTCCTAGTGTGTTCACACACATCACTACCTAAATATATCAACAGTTTTTATGTCCAATTGATGCACTTTCCAACCTCGATGGGCAGCCAATGCAACCACGGTACGAATGGTAGTCATGCGTGAAGTAGGTGCAAAAGTTTCCTCATAGTCAATGCCATATTGTTGCGCATATCCTTTGGCAACCAATCTAGCTTTGTAGCGATCAATGCTACCATCATATTTTCTCTTAATCTTATAAACCCACTTTGTACCAATGGCATTCTTTCCTTTTGGCAATTCACATAACTCCCAAGTACCATTCCTATGTATGGAATCCATTTCTGATTGCATAGCACTCATCCATTGTGGATCGTCACATGCATCTTCAAAAGAAAGTGGCCCTTCATTACATGCTGTAGCAATAAGAGAATAATCCACAAAATTACTTGATGCATGGTGAGAGCTTGATCTTGTTCTACCAAGTAAAGGTGCACTCAATTTGCTGTGCTGCAAAGTTTGTTTCAGCCACTTTGGCATAGATTGTGCACTCTTGATAGACATGTGTTCATTATGTAAAACATCTTCAATATGTACATCATGCGTGTGCTGAATTTCATGCTCATTTTCAGCCATATTTTGACGCAAATGTTCAGCCATATGTGGCTGGAAATTTCCAACAGTTTTGACAATTTTTGGCTGAAAGTTTTCAGCCATGTTTGGCTGGAAATTCTCTACATTTTCAGCCCTCTTTGGCTGGAATTTTTCAGCCCTTTGAGCCTCAGTTGGCTGGTCTACATGGCCATAGTCAAGCGCACCGTTTTGGAACAAAGGCATGAGTGTATCGAACACATCTTGTGAGCTAATTGTTGGCAGTTTTTTGCATTCAAGTAGAGGGAAAACTGAATTTTCAGCAAATACCACATCTCGACTCACAATAATTGTGTTCGTCAATGGATGGTACAACCTATATCCCTTACTTTCAGCACTATAACCAACAAATATACATTTCTTTGCCTTGTCATCAAGTTTGTGACGTTGTTGTGATGGCACAAGAGCATATGCCAAACAACCAAACACACGCATATGACTAACCATAGGTTTATGACCATTCCAAGCCTCATAAGGAGTGATGACTCTCAATGCTTTTGTAGGGCAGCGATTCAACACATAGTTTGCACACATGACCGCTTCCATCCAAAACTTATGAGGAAGATGCTTTCCTTTAACCATACATCGTGCCATTTCAAGTAAAGTTCTATTTTTACGCTCGGCAACACCATTTTGTTGAGGTGTATATGGCACCGTACATTGGTGTGAAATATCTCTTTCACGAAGAAAAGCACTAAACTCATGTGACATGTATTCACCACCACGATTCGTCCGTAGAGTCAAAAGCTTTTGTGAAGAAAAATTTTCAGCCATAGCTAAAAATGCTTTGAAGCAAGAAAATACCTCATTCTTTGCTTTCATAGGATACACCCATGTATGGCGAGTAGCATCATCAATGAAGGTAACAAAATATACATGCTTTCCAAAATATGGAGTCTTGATCGGACCACATACAACACTATGAACAAGTTGCAATTTTCTTGTAGTGTGTGTATGACTATCTTTTGGAAAAGAAGCACGATGCATTTTTCCAAGAATGCAACCTTCACATGCATGATTTTCAATGGACTCAAGTGTAGGCAAGCCAATAACCATGTCCTTCTTTTGCAAGTAGAGCAAACTATTGAAGTTTAAATGACCAAAACGAGCATGCCAAAGCTCCATTTCAGCCATGGAAGAAGTATGAGCAACTAAGGCATTCGAGGCAGCCCTCTTGTATGTATCCATGCGATACAAACCATTACATAATGCACCGGACATCACGATAACACCGCCATTGCTGAAATCATGAACCATACACTTATCATCAACAAAGTGTACATGAAGTCCAGCTTTGGCAATCAACGGAACTGAAATTAAGTTCTTCTTGATAGCGGGCACATACAATGCATTTTTCAAGAGAATCACACCTCCATTTGCAGCCGTAAGCTCAATTTCTCCTACTCCAATGATAGGATAAGAGGCACTGTTTGCACACACCACATGTCCTCCTTTAGGTGCATCTTTCAAAGAGGCAAAAAATCTTTTGCATGATGTTATCTGCTTTGAAGCACCACTATGAAAGAACCAATCGAAATCAGCCTCACTCACAACCATACATTTAGAATGTAAAGAAGCATCATAATGACATGTAACAACACATGCCCAAAATCTTGAGATATGTTAGCTTCATCATTCTTTGCATTTGCTGAATTTTCAGCAATAGACATGCCGGATTCCTTCTTCTTTTCATTGCGTTTAGAAAGCTTTCTACACTCATCAATAGTATGACAAGCCTTTCGACAATATTTGCATCTCTTCTTCTTTTGCAAATCACCATCGTTAGAGGAATGAGTGGAAGAGGAAGCTTGAGGCTTTGGTTTTGATGAGCCAAAAGCTGAACCATACTTGCTTTTCCCTTTTTGTGAGATAGCAAGTGCTTGCGTTCCCTCAATCAAACCACTCCTATTCACTCTAGATTGCTCTTCTTGCAAAAGAAGAGACACAACCTCATCAAATGCATACATATTAGGATTTCCTTTTGCAACCAAACGAAGTGTAGTAGCAAAGCTTTGAAAAGATTCTGGTAATCCTTTCAACAATGTAGAAATGAGTGATGCATCCGGAATGATCTCATCTATGTTTGCCAATTGCTCTTTCAAGTCCTTGATGCGCGTCACATACACATCCACTGACTCATTTTTAGCCATACATACATCCTCAATTTGCTTCCTCAAGTATGCAACACGTGCTTCATTATGCACGGCATACAAAGAAGCAAGAGTGTCCCATGCCTGTCTCGATGTAGAACATGACCGAATGTGTGGAACTATATGACGCTTCACTGAAAGCGCAATCAAAGCATGAGCTTGAGCATCTTTTCCATCCCATCTAAGCTGCTCCTGTGTAGGTGGAGAAGGAGAAACCACTGTACTCGAAGAAGAAGATCCATCTGTGACAGTAGACTGTGAAGTAGAAGAACCTGCCGGTCTTCGATCTACATCTGCCACTATGTTCCAAAGTTGTTTTGCAACAAGAACATGCTTCATCATGTAAGACCACATCGGATAGTTGGTCCCATCAAGCTTATCTTCAGCTTGAAGCATGCCAAACAGCTGCTCGCCATTTCACTAAGAAACAAGAATGTGACAAAATCTTCACTTCGATGAAAACTGAAATGAGTGCTGAAATTTCAGCTCACAAACCGTCACTCTGATGGCGATTTTGACTGCACGAATGGCTTCGAAATGGGGGTAAAACCCCAGCACACCTGATGGAAATGTTTTCGGGCTGCTGAAATTCACACTTCTATGCTTCGAAGTCGATTTGCACTCTTAAAGTGTGCATGCGCCACGACGCGAAAAACCGAAACTTGAGAAGAAGTTGAACCTGCTCTGATACCACTATTGGGTGTGTGTAGAAGTGCGAGAGACACACAAGAAGCACACACAAGGAGCATAAATGCAGCAAGACACACGGAGAAGACGATGGCTGGAATAGCTCCCTCTATTGATCGATGAACTGAACTGAAGTAAGAGCTGAATAATATCCCTAAGTACAAAGTACCACCTCATATGAGAGTATCAAGTATGTGGTAACATGGGGAAAAAACCTCTAGCCAGCACTAGAGTAAAAAGTGCCCATGTATAGGGAAAAGGTTCACATCAAAGCTACTTGAGGAACACATAAGTGTAACAAGAACTACAATAGTAGCAGTAATGAAAAACAAAACGAAAGAAATAAATTTGAAGTAGAAGGTGAAAGAAACAAAGCAAAAGGAAAATAGATACAAGGAAGGAACAGTGGCACCTATGGATGAATTAGTAGGAGGGTCAATTTTGATCCAAAAGTTAGGACAAGACATTGACGAATAGGAAAATCTAAAAACATCCATAGTCATGCTTGAAGAAACATCAAAAAGTGAAGATAGTGATGTAGAAGGCTTCTTTTCAGAAGTTTAAACTTATTAGAGCCAAACACTCCAACTAAGAGTACAGGGACACATGTCAAAGAGACAAAAAAATCAATAAAGATCACAGAAGAAGAAAAAGAAGAACAAGAAAGTCCGGAGAATGTGGACATAGAGAAAACAAAATTAGGAGATATTCAAGAAAGTCTACATGATATTCAGATTGATAATATTCTACATGTTGTAGAAATAAAGATGTATCAAACTAGGAACAAGAAGAACATGGAGAAGATGAGGAGAATAAAGAGGATGAAAAAGAAGTAGAAACTAAAGTGGAAGAAAAAGTGGAAGAAGAAGAAAATTAAGAACTAGTGAAGAAGGAGGAGGATAAAATAAAAGAACAATACTCTCAGGAAATAGAGAAGGAAGCGAAAAAAACATTGAAGCTGACTAATCAAGAAGAAAAAATAAAGATGAAGAAATTCCAAAAGATATAAGAAACATATGTGAGATTGTGATGAATCAAATAGAGTAGTTCAAACCATCTAGCATAATTATGTTATTATTAGGTATAGCTACTGAATTAGAGTTCATTAAAGGAGATAGTTAGATGGGTATAAGAAAGAGCAAGAAATAGTACAGATGGAGTTGAGAGAGAAGAAAAGGATTATAGAATCCTACCAAAATAAAGTCATCAAATTGGAGAGTGAAATAGTGTAATACAAGAATAGAGTTTCATTTTTGGAAGAGAAGTGTGAAAAACTAGCTAAAACAATAAATAAGAAGGAAATTTAAAACACATGGAATCAAAATATAAAATTTTATAGACTTCTTATGACGTGCTATGTAAAGCCAACGAGGAAATCACAAAGATATTGATGGAAGAAGGAACCTGCACAATAGAAAGAAGCAAGATAGAGGAACATCCATCAAAAACCCAAAATGAAGAACTAAAAGATTTTATTAAACAGGATCTAGATAAATGGAAAGAAGATTTTAAGGATGCCAAGGAGATGGAAAAACAAGCTAATAAACATGCTCCTAATTCAATGAGAGGATACAACAAGTTAAGTGAGAAAGTCGAGAAGGAAAGGATGGAATGGCAAGAATAGAGGGCTGAAATGATGAAAGAACTAGAAATGTTGAAAGCCAAATCCAACCAATCAAAAGAAGTCAGTGGAGTGTGTACATGAAAGGCCATTTTAGAAGAGAGGAAACCATCTTGAGTACAAGACCAAGGAGCAGATGATCAAATGGTAGATAATCACTTGTAATGAAATCTAGATTAATATCATATGAAGTGGCATATGCTGAATACATCAATAAGGATGTTATTGACAAGCCCACAACAATTGTATAATGGAGAAAGGCTCTTTTTGAAATGGTCAATAACTTGAACGTGACAGAGAGAAAAAGTCATGACTTAATAGCACACGTATACTAGAGAAAGAAGAGACAAAAAAGGATCCATTCAAAATAGTTTTGTCAAGGATGATGAAAGTGAAGGAAGGGGAGAGTATTGAGAATGAAAAATCAGTTATCAAGAGCACACTTTTGTAAAAAAAAAAATGAAACTTGTATTTTTTTGTTAGAATATATTATCCCAATTTTTGTAAAATGAGGTCCAAAAATCTTCCTCATGATGAGATGTATCATATGTATTATTTTTAGAATTTTAAGAGATCTCTAGATGGTAGATTTTTAGATTAGAAGTGTGAACATGGACACTTAAAATAGTATAAAAGCAAATTGAAGTCGTTTTTGTAGACACTTCTTATAGATTCATTTTGGATGATTAATGAGAACTAGACAGATCTTTGCAACTATTCATTCTTGTCATATTTTCAAGTGAATTTTGTGAGTATTTTTCATGGATTTATCTCTATGATGAGTTGCTTTATGTATGCACTATGCTTTCATGATTCTATCTTCATCCTTCAAGCTCTTAAATCAAATTAGGAACTATTTTCTTTAGATTGTGTGAATTTGCTAGAATCACAATTCTATCATCAAGGGGGTACTGTTACAAAACTTGAATCTAACTTCACCAACGTTTTCTTATAAAAAATAGCATAGTTTAGGCATAAGAATCACTAAAAAAGCTTATCTCTAGCCATACTTACACTCAAAAGAAGATTTACTTCCAAATATTAGAGAAATCTTCATATCTTGTGAGAGGATGGAGTAGATTATGAATATTCTAATCTTTGAAGGATAGGTCTTGGAATCCATTGACAAAAAAGGGGCTAGGGTCTTAGCATGCTCCCCGGATGGACAATTTAAGTGTTTGAGGTTGTTACTCCTTTATGCTATGGTGTTGGAGAGGACAACTCCAAGCACTCAGTAATACATGGTCAAAATGTATTTCAACCATGTGTGGCTGCAAATTTTGCAAATTTTCAACCATGTTTGGCTTGACATTTTCAACCATCTTTGGCTGGAATTTTCAATTGTGTTTCTCTAAGATTTTGAGAATTTTCAGCCATGTTGGTTGGAAATTTAAAATTGGGTGAATTTTTTTCGCCCTTTGAACATCATTTGGATTGCCTACATGGCCATAGTCAAGCACACGACTTTGAAACAAAGGCATGAGTGTTTGATACACATCTTGTGAGCTAATTGTTCGCTGAAATTTACATTCAAGTAAAGGATAAGCTAAATTTTCAAGGAGTACATAATCTTGACTTACAATAATTTTTTCCATCAATGGATGACATAAATACAATAACCTTTGCTCTCATTATTATATCCAACAGATATACATTTCTTTGTTTTGTCATCAATTTTGTGAGATTATTGTGATGGTGCAAGAGCATATGCCAAACAACCAAATATTTATATATTACTGACTATTGGCTTTCACCCATTCCAAGCCTCATAGGGTGTAATGGATATCAATGATTTTGTAGGACAACAATTCAATACATAGTTTGCACAGATGGCTGCATCCATCCAAAGCTTATCTAGAAAATGCTTTCCTTTAACCATACATCATGCCATTTCAAGAAGTGTTCTATTATTGTGCTCTGCAATACCATTTTTTTGAAGTGTATATGGAATTGTACATTGGTGCACAATGCCTCTTTCACAAATAAAAGCATTAAATTCATGTGACATGTGTTTACCACCATGATTCATGTGAAGATTCAAAAGCTTATTTCCCTAAAAAATTTTAGCCATAGGTAGAAATATTTAAAAGAGAACAAGTTGCAAATTTTGTGTAGCATGTGTAGCACCATCTTTGGGGAAAGAAGCATGTTGCATTTTTCCGAGTATACAACCTTCACATGCATGCTTTTCGATGGACTCAAGCTTTTGGAAACCAATAACCATATTCTTCTTTTGCAATCGAAGATAACTATCGAAGTTCAAATGACCAAAACAAGCATGCCATAACTCCAATTCAGCCATAGAAGAAGTATGTGTACGAAAGGGACATGAAGAAGCGTTAAAAGTTCACTTTTTTGGAGATATTACTACAAGGAAACTACTTCAAGTACGTTTTTTTTATGTCTTACACTATTTATGGATGCTTTTCAATTTATCAAAAGATACAAGATAAACCAAATGGATGGAAGGCCATTAGACAAAGAAAAAATGCATTTGCAAATAGTATTATTGCTTGGCCCATTTATGAAGTGGGGCTTGAATTTTTTTGGACCCAAACATTCAACATCTAATTATATAGATAACAGGTACATTTTGGTGGCTACATGTTACTATACCAAGTGGGTAGAGGTAATAACTTTGAAAGCAACTTTCCATAGCCAATTTTCTATATAAAAACATTGTATGTCACTTTGGATGTCCCATTGAATTAGTTTCATATCAAGGGGTACACATTATAAATGTAACAACTAAGAAATTCACTAAGTTACATATGATTTTGCACAAAAGGTTTACTACTTACTATCATCAAGCTAGTATATAGGTTGAATCAATCAACAAAATTCTAGTTAAGTATTTGAAGAGGTTTACTAAAAAGCACAAGCTTAATTGGGATAAGAAGTTAGATCTGACATTGTGGGCTTTTAGGACATAATAGAAAAATACAATAAGTATGAGACCATTCAACATGAACCATGAAGTTGAAGCAATAATATCAATGGAGTTCTTGGTTCCAAGTCTTAGTTGTAGTATGATTTGGGTGAAATTCTTGTATAGAGGTAAAGTCACATGAAATTACTGCAATTACAAGAATAGAGATTGCAAGCATTGTATGTAGCAAAGGTGATCCAGCAAATACAAGAAGCATGTATTAGAAGACATGTGAAGCAAAGGATCTTTCAGCTAGATGATTGAGTCATGTTCTATAATTCAAATATTGGGAAAAGACCACATAAAATAAAATTAAGGTGTATATGTCCTTTCTAGATTATTGAACAAGTAGGTCCTTCTACATATTTGCTATGTGGTATTGATGATAGAATCTTTCTGAAACTAGTAACTGGATTTAGATTGATGCCATACTATTCTATAGCTAAGGATGAAATGAAAGTGCATATTAGGAATAATTCTTAATGTGTATGCCAATTTACTTGGAAGAATATTTCAAATTGGGAACTTACTCCATAGCAATCATGCACTACTTGGTGGTCAATTATTGCTCGATAGTCTTTTATTGGTGTGCAATTTATTGCAATTTAGTTTATTTACACACCACAATATCTTACTACAAAGCAAAAAATTGAATCAAATCATTCCAATATTCGTCAAATACAGAAGGCTTTACATAATTTTAGGGATAACTTTGAGAAGAGGAAAATTTGAATGATTTTAGACTATTAAATCAAGGTATGATCATACATGGAAAGAATTTTCAGCAATCATAATGATGATCCCAACTCTATTCAAAGCAAGCATTTAAGAAGTCGTGTAGTTTATTATTTTGTTACTTAGTTATATGTCATTTTGTGCAATCATAGGTTTATTGTTGGTCATAGTAGTATTGACCTAGGATAACAAAAAATCTGCAAAACATAATGGCTTCACAGTGACCCCTTTATGATATACCAGTTCCAAAAAATGAGTCCCCACTAGTTGTGTCCATAGGAAAAAGGAAATGTGGGGTGTGAAGGAGATCAGCTCAAAAGTTTGCAATTTTTGCAATCGAACATATTCAAATTCTAAGTCAAGATACGCCAGAAGATGAAGCAATTATGACATTGTCATGAGAGTCTATCAATACCTTTGTTTATCTTAGATTTTGACATGATTTTCCATTAGATAATGTAGTCATGGTGTAGTGTCTACAAAAGGTTTAGTTGTTGCATTTTGTGAGACTCCCTTGGGAGCACTAGAAAGAATGTTCTAGTACAACACACAACATAAGTAGGATAAAGTAAGCTTCATGGTACACTTTGGATCACAAAGAAACTCATATATGAAGTTTTCTACATTCCACATCTGTTAGATCAAGTTTTGGCTAGTAGTAATGAAGTGTTCTAATCGAGGGGATGGTAGGAAGCATGTTTTATGAAGAGAAGTGGTATAGGGAACAAGGGTACAAAGAAAATAATGAGATGTGGAGAGATTGCGAGACAAACTTGTGTGATGTTGAATTGGGATTGATATGGTGAAGGTTGGATGATACAATAATGAGTTGGATTAGAAAGATGCATTGAGTGTCAAGCCAAGAAATAATGATATGAGTGCAATGATGACCTAGGAGTGGTGGAGTGGAATTGAATGGTTGATAGAGGTGTTGGATGGGCATGACTGGATGAGATTTAATGTGATCAAATATAGCAAAATGAGGAGGGATGAGGAGGGTGATGAAAATGCTGAAAATCCCAAAAGAAATGAGTGTTATAGCCCCAAACAAATAGGAAACCTCTAGGTGTGGTGAGTTGTAGAGATGGCATGGTAGCCCATCCATGAGACATCACGAGAAATGTCTTCTAAAATTACTTTTGGCTAATACACCCATGTAGAAGAACTTCAATATTGTGCAAACAAAAAAAAAAAGGGTCCAAAGAAGAATCCTAGTCCTTAGTGCAATTTTAGACTATTAAATCGGTATGATGATATGTGGAAAGGATTTTTGGCAATCATAATGATGATCCAAACTCTATTCAAAGCAAGCATTTAAGAAGTCATGTAGTTTATTATTTTGGTACTTGGTTATCTGTCATCTTGTGCAATTATAGTTTTATTCTTATTCATAATAGTATTGACCTAGGATAACAAAAAAATCTACAAAACATAATGGCTTCAAAGTGACCCCTTTATGATATACCACTTCTAGAAAATGAGTCGCCACTAGTTGCCCATAGGAAAAAGGAAATTTGGGGTGTGAAGGAGATCATCTCAAAAGTTTTCAATTGTTGCAATCAAACATATTCAAATTCTAAGTCGAGATACACCAGAATATGAAGTAGTTATGGCATTGTCTCGAAAGTCAATAGATAATGTGGTGATGGTGTAGTATCTACAAAAGGTTCAGTTGTTGTATTTTGTGAGACTCTCTTGAGAGCACTAGAAAGAATGTTGTGTAGATACTAAAGCACACAACATAAGTAGGATAAAGTAAGATTCATGGTACACTCTGAATCACAAAGAAACTCATATATGAAGTTTTCTACATTGCACATTTGGTAGAGCAAGTGAAGTTGTAATGACATGAGATTTTGGATCATTTATAGATGAATGAGGATATTATGTGATTTTCAATATGCAAGACGTGGTCCATGCAAGCCAAATATGGTGGATATTTGAAAGAATCTATATTTTGGTGAAATTAAAATATATATCTTGAGAAAACTATTCTATGTTCTTGGCACTCAAAACAAGTCAAGTTGATATGAGTTTAGTTATTTCGCCTTGATTAAAATGAAGCTTTATGAAAAACATAATAGGAACAAAGCTACCAAAATGGGCACCTATTTGTATGCATTACATCAATATGTAGCAAAAAATGCAATTTTGCACTAGTTGGTAGGGCCTGTAGCAATGAATACTATCAAGCAAGGTAAAATAAATGGTCTCTAATTAACATCATGATCTAAGTAAAATATCCCGGATGACATATCATCAATTTTAGTCTCGAAAATAACATTGATACTTATCAAAATTTCAATCCTTGTTTTTGGAGAAAAGGAAAGTGGAGGTGGACAACTTGAAGGCTATGATATATATTAAGAAAAATTTGGATATGATCATGCAAAAGGAAATTTCAATTAGTACTCAAGGTAATCTTGACACAATTTTTGTAGTTATTATTGATTCATCAGTAAGTTCCTTGTTTTATAAACTTCAACAAACATTTAACACAATAAAGAAGACACAAATGCCAAGCTAAGGTTACTCAACTTGCCAAAACGTTCTTATAAGCGAGGGCCTTGGGGTTTTTATAATGTCCCCATAATGACCTTTTTTTATTAAATTTTTGAAAACCTAAAATACAAAAAAATCTACTCCATAAAAACTCCTCTTGTGCTATTTCCATAAAAACGATTATATTCTGCCAAGTCTTTTATCTCATCAACTATTTACAACTCTTTGATTCCTACTGAACTGTGTAGAATTGGAAAAAAAAAAGTATATGCCATGAGAGACATTCTCCCCCAACTAGAACTTTTCATCTTTAACAAGGCCTTTCTATCTCGTACAAAGAGAATATCCAGATCCATCCAATTTTTCATGTGATCGAACTTAAGAAAAGGCTGGGTGAATCTAACAACCTCATTCCAAATAGTGATGTAGTAGAGCCTATTTCTGTTCAATCTATTCCACATGAGCCTGAGAGCATACTATGCGCTCGAGAGAAATGGATGAGAAGTCATTTATATAAAGAGTGTCTAGTAAAGTGGAAGGATAGTTCAAAAGATAGTGCCAGATGGAAGCAGGTTAGCACCCTTCAGAGACGGTTTCCCAATTTTAGATTACCTTCCCAAGAGTCTTCTTAAGGGGAGGGATACAAGGAAACAACATGGAGATATGACCATGCATATTGGATACATGGGGATATAGTGGGAGTTTTATTTCTATTATTCTCTCTTTTTAACAGACCTTCTAATACCATTTTTGAGGAAAAAAGGGAGTTAAGGGGAAGGAAATGTAACATAGGGTACTCTAGAGGAAGAGGTGTGAACCACCTCTTAGTTGTTATGCTATGGGCACACACATGAGTGCCAAGTGGCACCCATGTGTGAAGCCATGTGTAGAGACCCTTTGTAAGTATTTGGAGAGAGAGGATTAATGGGATGTCACACAGCTGGGTGGTAAGTTTTCAAAAAAGATCTCCATGATTTTGGTCCATAATTGTAGCCAATGACTGATCGTCTTCCTCCTCAATTATGGTGTTGTAACACTCCAAAAATGGATGGTCTCATTAGGAAAAAGACCTCATAGATTTCTTTCTTATCTCCTTTCTCGTGACATGCTATCAGAGCCAGTGTGGTTGTAGAGAGCTCGTGGAGAAGGCCGACAACAAAGAGTATGTGAGAAGGCATGGAGAACGTGTGCTTCACAAAATATATCCATTGCTATGAAATTTGATGTGAAGCTAGAAGGCATCAAATTTTTTTGTGATCTCAAATTTCAATTTTGAAGCCACCTCAACCTTTGTTTTGTAACCGCGAGGTGGGTGCCATCGAAAACTATAGTCAATTTGCAAAACTAGAACTTGTGTTCTATTTGATATCTCCCAAATATTTTGGATCCAAAATTTCAAGAAAATTTGTGTACTATTGATACACGAATATTGTGCTTTTTTTAGATCAAACTATCAAATCTAAGTGTGATAGTGTTCAAGCAAGGTACTGCTTCTAGTATTTTTGTCGTATTGTAAATTGCTACAAAAATGTCAAATGTTGATGGAATGAGCCAACTTATGAGCAATAAATTGGACAAGAACAACTTTCATGCTTAGAAATTTAGAGTAATAAATTTCCTCATGAGAAAAGGCTACTAGAAGTACATCAAAGGAGGCAATGAAGACCCTCCGTAGTTACCAAAGTAGAATCAGAGTGCAAACCAGTTAAGAGCATATGAAGAGTGGAATCAAGGAGCACAAAATGTAATGTATTGGTTATTTGTAAGCATACAAGATAGCATGATTGGGCACATACATGATGCCAATACTTCAAAGAGGCTTGGAACAACTTGGTAACATTATATGAGACCAATACAAAAGAACAAAAATTGCAAATCAAGAATGAGTTGCACGCATCAAAGAAAAAGAGCATGTTGGTAAGTGATTACACCTTAAAAATCAAAATCATATATGAGTCGCTTGCTTATATTTGCATGGATGTAGATGATGGTGATAAGATAGAAGTGTGCCTTGGTGGTTTAGGAGCTACATATAAGTAGTTCAGGACTTCCATTCAGACTAGGGATAATATTCCAAATTTTCCTCATCTTGTGTCCATGCTAATAATTGAAGAAAAGAACCTTGGCGGAGACTCAAACCCTCAAGGAAAAGCTAGTTCTGAGTAGGTTTTCTCCTATGTTAGAGGAAGAGGCCAAGGTAGAGGCTTCAAAAGTGGAAGAAGAAAGAGTAACTGGGACCAAAGTCAATAATAGACTAATGTAGGTGAGAGAGGACAATTTTGAGGCAAGGGGAGTCAAAGAGGCCATATAAATTTGGGTAATGACAATAAGGGATGCTGGAATCGTGGTAAACCTGGTCACTCTAATTGGGATTGTAGGTTGAAGAATCAAAACAGTAGAAGCCAACAGAACGATTATGCATCCACGTGCAAATGATTCGGAGAAGTTGTTCATAGTCCAACATCACATGATAAATACAATATTTTCTCATGTTTCAAAATCGAATGGTTATGTCTAGTATGTTGATTCAAATCACATGACCAGCCATGCCGAATGGTTTAGTTGCAAAAAATGCTAGTTTCTGGATTTGTTGAAATAAAAGATGATACATCACATCCTATTGAGCATACAAGAAACATAGTACTATCCATAGAGGATGGGAAGGTAAAACATCTTGCTGATGTACTTCATGTTCCTACTATAACAAAGAAAAACTAATTTTTTTTAGATAAATGGTTGATCGGGGATTACAAGTAAGGTTCAATGCCGATGGTTTATATGTAGAAGAGTACAAATAGAATGGAAGGTTGATCACCAACAGGAACAAATTGGGTAATGATGTTCACCTTGAATGTGAAAATTCCTGAAATGATTGCAACCATGTTTGTAAAAGGTGTAGGCATTATTGTTGACATAGAGATTTGGCACAAGAAAATTGGACATGCGAATTTGCATAGGCTAAAGTTAATGGAATCAAAGGAGCTTGTGAATGGACTATCAAAATTCAAGGGTGGAAAGATGCAAAAGGTATGTGAATCATGTCAATTTGGTAAACATTCAAGGGTATCATTTTTGCATGACAAGCATGTTAGTGAGAATGTGCTAGGAATAGTACATACAGATGTTTGGGGGCTTGCAAAGACCATATCTATGGGAGCTTGTAGCTTTTATGTCACTTTCATTGATGACCATATATGAGAAGTATGGGTATACTTCATGAAGGAGAAGAGTGATGTGTTTACTCGCTTTCCAAATTTCAAGGCTATGGTAGAAAAGCACACAAGGAAGTATATTTAGACATTAAGATATGATGAGGAGGTGACTACATATCAAATGAATTTGGTAGTTTTCTTCAAATTCATGGAGGTTGAAACCACTTTTCATGAAAGTACAAACACAACAGAATGGTGTTGCTAAATGGAAAAGTAGACATATTTTCATGAATAGCAAGAGCTTTGATGGTTGAGAAAAAAATGCCTCATTGTTATTGGGCAGAAGTTGTGCACACTATTGTATACATCATGATTGGAGAACTTTGACTACTATTGTACATCAAGTTCCACCTGAAGAGAAGTTTACATGTAAAAGGCCAAACTTATCGCATATCAAAGGGTTTCAATGTATTGCATATGTACATGTTCCAGATGTGTTGAGGATGAAATGCAATCCAAAATTTAAAAAATGTATCTTCATTGGGTATTCCCTTGAGCAAAAGGGATATAAAAGTTACAACCCACTCACATGATAGGTGAAGGTAAGTAGAGATGTGGTGTTTGATGAAACATCAAACTTCTATGATGATGCCAAAGAAGGAATTAATCTTAACTCAAATGACAAAGAAAATGTCAAGTGCAAAGTCTCAAGTTTTGAGTGGTCCTTATATGTCACCCAACAATATTTCCAACTCAAACCCGTGGAGTGGAAGATTGCATGGAAATTGCAGTTCAACAAACTTGGATTGCCCTCTATGAAGACCCCAAGAGTAAGAAAAACATATGTAGATGATACAACAAGAAGAAGTGACCAAGTACCAAGAAAATCTAGGAGGATACAAAATTTATTGCAATGATTAAGATATGATAGCTACATGGTTCATCATTGTGCCTACATGAATTAGATAATACAAAATATTGAACCTTCTTGGTTTGAAGATGCAATTGGAAAGACAGATTGGGAGAAAGTTATGGATGAGGAGATGGCTGCACTTTATGTAATGAAACATGGAAGCTAGTTCCATTACCACAAGGAAAAAATCCCATAGGCTGCAAGTGGGTTAACAAGGTAAAGCACAAGGTTGATGGTAGCATAAGAAGGTATAAATCACGATAGGTAGCAAAAGGATATGCATACATATGGCTTTGATTATGAGAAAAAATTCAGCCTTGTAGGTAAAATGGCTACTGTTAGAGAATTTGTTGCATTAGCTATATCAAAAGGATGGGTTTTGCATCAAATGGATGTGAAGAATGCTTTCTTATATGATGAGTTATAGGAAGAAGTACACATGGACCAATCACAAGGATATGAGAATTCAAAGCATCTAGAATATGTTTGCACATTGAAAAAGGCTTTGTTTGGGCTTGAACAAGCCCCTTGTGCTTGGTATGCAAGGATTTTAGATTCTTTAACCTCCATTGGATTTATTGTGTGTGATGCAGATCACTCATCATAAACAATCAAGGGTGATGATGGAATCACAATTATGGCTATTTATGTTGATGACTTAATTGTAGGTGGTGATAATGAAGAAAGCATTGAAGAGGCCAAGCAACTTCTTATGTAGGAATTCGACATGAAAGGTCTTGGTGTGTTGTGCTACTTTTTGGGCATTGAG
The DNA here is from genome assembly GCA_020310875.1 of Ceratopteris richardii. Lineage (NCBI taxonomy): Eukaryota > Viridiplantae > Streptophyta > Polypodiopsida > Polypodiales > Pteridaceae > Ceratopteris > Ceratopteris richardii. The sequence continues at coordinate 122,038,502 of CM035406.1, forward strand.
TTCATACATACAAAAATAGGTATATGGATGTCCCAAAGGCAATATGCCTTGAGTATCCTATAAAAGTATGGTATGGCTAATTGTAAGCAAATTTCTATGTCTTAGATTAGATTTTTGAGGTTGGATGCTACATCAGGTGAAGCACTGGAAAATACTACTATGTACAAGAAAATTGTTGGAAGTTTGATACATCCCATAATTAAAAGGCCTAATCTAACCTACACTATAGCAAGTAAAAGTCAATTTATGCAGGTTTCAAGGAGATCACATTTAAATGCTTTGAGATGCACTCTATGTTATGTGAGTGCTACTTTGGATTATGCATATTTTTATGAAGGGGGTGCAGAATTGCATGTTCATGGATGCACATGTGCAAATTGGGCTGGTGGAGTTCTAGATAGAAGACCTACTAGTGGCTTTCTATTCTCACTTGGGAAACTTACTATTACATGGAGTAGTAAAAAGCAACCTACTGTTGCTTTCTTGAGTACATAGGCTGAGTATAAAGGTGATGCAATGGCAACATGTGAGGTGACATGGCTAGAGATGCTACTTGTAGATTTAAGTGTGGAAGTGAAGAAGCCAATCATCATTCCTTATGAAGCACAAAATCCTATTTTTCATGCTAGGACAAAGCATATCGAGGTACATTATCATTTCATCATGGAAAAGGTATTAGTAGGTGATATTGGTATTACTTATGTGAGGGAAAATGAGCAAGTTGCTAATATTTTCACTAAAGCACTTGGAGCAGAGAAGCTGAAGAAGTTTCATAAGATGCTTGGATTAGAGGAAATGACGTTGAGCTTGGTGGAGAGTCTTGAGATATCAAGTTCAACATGTGATGATCAAGGATGATACATACCACTTTTTCATTTGTCTGACATGTATAGTGGTTATGCAGATATATGTCAATGACACTTTTGGTGAACCTTGTCAGATTTATCTATTGAGAGTGATTGTAGGCACATTTTTTTCTTGCCAAATCACTCATTTGCATACATTAGGGTTTTCTTTCTGTATTGTTCTTTATATATTGTATTGGTTATATTATTGTATTAGATCATTCCTGCATATTCTATTTATGTAATAGAAGAAGTAGAAGAAGATCATCCTTCCTTGGCTTAATCAATGTGTGCTCTTCTCTTTGTGTGTGCGAATGTGTGAGAGATCTCTTCCTTATTTCCTTTGTCATGAAAATTTACTCATGTGTGAATTCATCCAGTAGCAAATTGGATTGGGATGTTGGAGTTAGACGTCTACGGAAGCACGCGAACAACACAAGGAAGAAGAAGAAGCTTGGAGCACAACACACAATACTGAATGTATTACTAGAGAATGTACAAAGATAAGTAGCCCATTATTGCAATAGGCATATATACAAGCTGGGGGAAAAAACCTCCTAAAGAGGAAAAAAAGTGCCCCGGCGGTCCTAGTGTGTTCACACACATCACTACCTAAATATATCAACAAATCCCCCCTGGGAGTGATGCGGTGAACAAGGAGCTGGCACTCATGTATAAGGAAGTGCCAAGCTATGTTGAAATCACTCCACAAAAGGAAGTAAGCCTAAAGCTTTGCGAAAAGCTTCAAACTTCTCCTTAGCCAAAGCCTTCGTGAAAAGGTCTGCAATGTTCTCCTGTGTGGGCACATATGCCAAGCTGATCTCCCCAGCAGAGAACCTCTCCCTAACATAGTGATAATGCACCTCAATGTGCTTAGCGCGAGCATGGAACATAGGGTTCCTTGCAACTGCCAATGTGCTCTGACTGTCAGTGAAGATGGTGGTGGTAGAAGTCTGACCAACACCCAAATCAGCCATAAGGCATCTGAGCCACACACACTCAACAGTCACTGTGAAAGCTGACCTATACTCAGCCTCACAACTGGAAGTGGCCACAGTAGGCTGCTTCTTGCTCAACCAAGATATACATGAGCTACCAAGCATGAAGCAAAAGCCACTAGTGGACACACAAGTGTCATAGCAACCAGCCCAATCAGAGTCAAAAAAAGCATGCAAATCTGGTGGTAGTGATCCCCCCTTGAAATAAAACAACCCAAGTAGCCGAGTACCACTCCAGTAGCGAAAGATGTGCTTAACCGCCTACCAATGCTTCACTCCAGGGCAATGCATAGACCTGCTCATCTATGAGACAGCAAACTGAATATCTGGCTTAGTAATGCATAAGTAAATCAAGCATCCAATAGCCTGCTGATAGAGAAAAGCATCAAATGCATCTCCAGCATCATGAAGACTCAATCGTAAACCTGTCTCCATAGGAGTGGCAATAGGCTTACAGCCTTCAAGGCCAAAACGTTGCAATAATGTGTCAATATATTTCGTTTGACACAAAGCCATCCCACCATCAACTTGCATAAACTGAATGCCCAAATAGTGATGCAAATGCCCCAAATCAGACATCTCAAATGAGGCATGCAAACCAGCCTTAAAATCAGCAATATGCTTCTCAATAGGACCAGTGAGCAACATGTCATCAACATAGACAACAATGATCAGAAGCACATCATTAGCACACTTAACATATAAGGTGCTTTCAGTTGGACTGTTCTCAAAACCATGTGCAATCAAATAGGCACATACGACATGTAGGTGCAAATGTCTCATCAAAATCAATGCCTCTTGCCTGCACATAACCCTTTGCAACAAGCCTAGCCTTATACCTGTCAACTGTACCATCAGGTTTACGCTTCAACTTGTATACCCACTTAGTGCCAATGGCCTTCTTGCCAGGAGGCAAGTCACATAAAGACTAAGTACCATTCTTCATTATAGCATCATATTCAGATTGCATAACAACCATCCAATTTTCTGAATTTTGTGCTTCATCAAATGAAACAGGCTCATTCTCATCACAGAGAGTAGATGCAGCCATAGCATAGCAATCTGATGCAAAAAAGGCACTATGAGAGCCTGAACGAGTACGATATGACAAAGGTGCATCTAGTTTGTTGTCACGCAAGGTGTGCACCAGCCATTTTGGCATAGTTCTTGCCTGCTCAATATCAGCTCTCTCATCAATAACTGCATCATGTACATCTGCATCAGAAATGGAATTATCTGCATCATCACATGAAACCTGCAAAGGCTGAGAAGTTGCCTCATTGGGACTAGCACTAGACTGCCCACCTGTAAAAAGAGGCAGCAAAGTATCATACATGTCTTTGGAGCTAACAGATGTCTCCTTAGTACATGAAAGCAATGGCTGAATAGCATCTTCCACAAAAACAACATCACGGCTAACCAGAATGGGTTTAGTCTGTGGATGATACAGGCGATATCATTTACTTTCAGAACTATACCCAACAAAAATACATTTTACTGCTTTATCATCCAATTTTTTGCAATGTTGTTCAGGCACTAATGCATATGCCAAACAACCAAAAACATGCAGATGAGCAACAGATGGCTTGCGGTCATGCCAAGCCTCATATGGAGTGATAGACTGCAGCGCTTTAGTGGGACACCTGTTCAATACATATGCTGCACACATGACAGCCTTAAGCCAAAAACTATGTGGTAAAGCCTGACTCTTGACCATACACCTCGCCATCTCCATGAGTGACCTGTTCTTTCGTTCAACAACTCCATTCTGTTGAGGTGTATATGGCACTGTACACTGGTGTTTTATCCCACGTTCAGCCAGAAATGCACTGAAATCAGAAGACATATACTCCCCCCCTCGATCAGAACAGAGGGTGCCCATTTTACATGCTGACAGATTTTCAGCCAAAACCAAAAACTGTTTGAAGCACATGAACTCTTCGAACTTTGCCTTCAATGGATATACCCATGCATGCTTGGAAAAATCATCGATGAAAGTCATGAAGTAAAGATAATTCCCAAAAGAAGGTGTCTTCATAGGACCACAGACATCACTATGTACAAGCTACAATTTCTGAGTCGCCCGAACTAAACCATCTTTTGGAAAGGACGAACACTGCATTTTGCCCAAAATACAGCCTTCATAAACATGTTTTCCAGGTGCCTCAAGTTTGGGCAAAGAGGACACCATTTCAGATTTCTGCAGGCGTAGCAAACTAGCAAAATTCAGATGACCAAGCGTGCATGCCAAAGCTTTGCATCTGACATAGCCTGAGAATCATTTACTGCACATGCCAAATCATTTACAGATCTTTCATAGTCTATGAGCTTATACAACCTATGACATAAAATGCCAGAAGCAATAATCACATCGCCATTTGACAGATCATGAACTGTACACCTGTCATCAACAAATTTCACAACCAAGCCAATCTTGGCTAATGCAGCAACTGATAACATGTTCTTCTTGATTCCTGGCACAAATAAAGCGTCTGACAAAGTGAAAGAGCTACCATCAGCAGTAGTCAAAATGATCTTACCAACTCCCATAACAGGATCGGAGGAGTTGTTGGCGCATGTAACAGTATTCCCTGTAGGGGCAGGCTTGAGTGAAGAGAAGAAACTGCACTGCGAGGTAATATGTTTGGTCACCCCACTAGCAAAATACCAAACATCTGAGTCTACTGCAGACATGCACTGCTCATGAGAAGATGGTTCAAAACTGCAGACAGTAGTAAACGCCCATTCTTCTTCCTGCACAAGATTAGCAGACTCTGTTTTTGGTGTAGAGGCCTCTGCAACAACCATTCCAGCCTCTTTCTTCTTTGCCTCTTTAGCAGCCAGTTTTGGACAGTTCTTTATGATATGATCATTCCCTTTACAGTACTTACAAAGCAATTTCTGCTTTTCTGATTTCTTCTCATCTTTATCTTCCTTCTTCGAATATGCAAAATTAGCAAATTTCTGCTTACTAGTTGAAGAGCTCCATTTTCCTTTCCCCTTCTGACTAGCCAAGAAAGCTTGATTTGCAACTCGCATAATGGACCTGTTCTGCCTGGACTGATCTTCCTGCAACAGAACAGAGACTAAGTCCTCAAATGATAAGGCATTTGGATTGCCTTTGATCATCAACAGAAGAGTAGAAGCAAAACTCTGATATGAATAAGGAAAACCATTCAGAACGGTCTGCACAAGTGAGCTATCTGGTATAACCTCATCAGGAGAAATCAATTGTTCCTTCAAGTCTTTGATCTTCGTTAGGAAATTGTCCATAGAATCACCCTCCAACTGTTTTCGGAGGTAACCAACACGAGCCTCATTCCTAGCTTGGTACAATGTGGTAAGTGTATCCCAAGCATCCTTAGCTGTTCTGCAAGAGTGAATGTGAGGAATAATGGCACGTTTGATAGACAGAGCTATCAATGCATGTGCTTGGGCATCTCTGCAATCCCAACGAATCTGCTCTGTAGTAGGTGCAACAGAACCATAGCACGAACAGGAATATGCAGAATATCATCATCTTCGACACCTTCTGCATCAGCTTCAGTACCTGCAGTTGTAATAGTTGCAGGTGTGATAGGACGTTTATCGACACCCTGTACAATGTTCCATAGTCCTTTTGCAACCAACACATGTCGCATCATATAAGCCCATAATGGGTAGTTGGTACCATCCAATTTATCCTCAACAGCCAACATACGGAATACATCACTGCTTTCATCCATGGCCGGTGAGTAAAATACCTTGATGCAGAAAATTGACTGTATCTCAAAAAGTTGAACAGAACTGCCCATACGAATTTCGCTAGACCTGTAGCAGACTTCAAGATGCTTATACTGGCGAATAGAAACTGGTATATACCTTTGGCACAAAAAGACAAAATAGCCCGCACAAGCGCTATGATAGTGCGTTTGGAGGCCGAAACGAGCTCACAGAGCAAAGCAGTTTTGATCTCGGAAACACGCTGAGTATGCTCACCAAAATTTGTGCGATTCTGAGACTGCAAACAGAGGAGTGTCGACGGTGCCCTAGATGAAGCGACGACCTTCTCTGATACCAATTGTTGGAGTTAGACGTCTACGGAAGCACGCGAACAGCACAAGGAAAAAGAAGAAGCTTGGAGCACAACACACAATATTGAATGTATTACTAGAGAATGTACAAAGATAAGTAGCCCATTAGGGCAATAGGCGTATATACAAGCCGGGGGAAAAAAACCTCCTAAAGAGGGAAAAAAGTACCCCGACGGTCCTAGTGTGTTCACACACATCACTACCTAAATATATCAACATGGGAAATATAGCCGATCTGAACACTTGACTAGCATGCCATCAAAATTCACCCAAGCTAGTCCTTTTAGTCAGGATTATTGTATAATTTTGTAATTCTATAGTTAGAATTCCCTAGATGTCTCTATCTACTTAGAAACCCTAAATTGGTAAGTTAATAGGTCTCAAAACCCTAACTACTTGACCATTGTCACCTTTTCGATCACTAAATATTGTGATGGCCACTATGAGTATCATGCAAGCACAATTTATATGCTTTCACCAAACCTTGATCATATGAGTGACAAGGGAGAAATAGTGAAGGAACTAGATTCGATTGATGATGAGGACAAATTCAAGGAAATACCACCCATGCCTAGATGTTGTAATACATTTCCAAACATTATCTGACTCAAATTTCTTCCAGCATAATCTTCTTGAAAACTTGTGTACATGGAAAAGCACAAGCGGACATAAATTTGGATGAACAATGTAAGGATCCCACCTACAAGATGAGTTATTGAACATGGGTCTCATATTTTTTCTTTTCCCTTAGCATATGCCTAGACTACATGGATAAAGCAAGAAAATTACATTTTAGGAAATACATGGGCCTAAAAAATGAATATAAACCAAAAACCTAAACAATTGATTGGCAGTGTTCAAGGTAGTATATAGGCAATCATTGATTCATTTGCAAGGAAACCAAGGGAAGTTGAAAAAAACTTTTAACCCTCTTATAAATCTAGTTGGAACCTCCCTAGTCAATGCAATTGACGAGGAAATGTCTAGATTTCAACAAACACTCTGACACATTAGATTTAGACCCATTCATTAGCCTAGTGAGCGAGTCACTCAAGCGATAGCCAATGAAGCATCAAACATAGGTTAGACTCAAAATCTAGGTATATTGCCTTCCATCATGGCAACTGGCGAAGTACATGTAGAACTAATTTGATAGCTCTAAAAGTTCAACCATGTTATGAGGGCTAAACAAATCTCATATTTCTTTACAGAATATGAGGCATTTGACTTACCCTAGTTGGAAGTGCACTCGCATGTTTCAAACCTTAACCATAACTTCATTCACAAGATTCAAAGAGTACATAGATAGGTGCCTTGTTGTGGAGAGACCATCTAAGAAGAAATTGATTTCTCTATTTTCAAAGGGTGTAGGTCAATGTATCCACCGAGAGATATATACAGGAACCCACAGAAAGAACAATAGCCTTATAGAGATCCATATTACAATCAATCTAGGTACAATCAACGTAATGAGGAATGAGGAACTACTGAGGCTTGTATTGGATCATCAACCTCAACCTCCATAGAATGTACCCCGATCAAGGATAGAGAAGGTAACATCATGAGAGATATAATGCATGTGGATCCATGTGTGGTAGACAAAAACATCACTATGAGGGAAAAAATGAATGACATGACGATAGCTACAATGAAGGATGATACTATCAAGGACAAACCTACTACCCTACGAATACAAGTGATAATTCAAATTGGATCGATAAATCTAGTGCAAACACATGTCGTGTCGAGAAAAGAGCCATGGCACAATGAAAATGCACAAAGAAATGTCCCATCACTTAAGGCTCCATAGTAATACTATGGTGGCAATCACTTCTTGAAGGATTTCCCTTATCCATCAAGAACTTTCACATGGAAAATTGAGGTTCATTGCAAGAACTATGGGAAGGATCATCTTATCAAAGATTGCCCTCAAGACCCTCAAAATTAATCACACACACCACTCAAAATGGTAGAAATCATTGATAGTGGTAGTGACTCTGAAGGCCAAGTGCCTCTTCAAGCCATTGCATATGCTTAGGAAACTGTGTGCGCTCTGTGTGGGACAATGTGCCAAGGAGTGGGCTGCATGTCCAAGGCAAAGAATCTTGGAAGGGACATATGGGTAAAAGGTAAAGTGTGCATATGCAAAAGATAGAAGAGTCATCCGATTAGTGAGCATATGTGAGTGAATAGATTAAGGAGCAAGACATACTAGAGTTCAAAGAGTAGGAGGTCAAGGGAACAAGCTTGGAAGAGAACCCAATAAGGCTTCCAACATACTATTCTAGGGAGACATTTGCAGGTCATCGATGAAGGTATGGGTGTTGCTTCCACCCTTGGAGAAGGCTTGAGTGCAAGGTTGCAAAGGGTCAAACTAGGTGACCAAGGAGAAGAGGTGGCCTCTCGAGTCCTGGTACTTGCAAGTATGGTACTTGGATGTACTTGGGCTGTACTTTTCTTGTCTTTTAATTCTATTTTTGTATATTTGGAAGTACTTGGTGGTACTTTCCATCTATGGTGTAGCCTTTTTAGATAATTTTTTTGGGTTTTAACCCTCTTATTGATAAATTTAAGAATATCTTTCTTGCACGTGCAAAGTGTGTGTTTTCATCTTCGTTTGAAAGCCCTCAAACAACCATCCCCCAAAGCACTTGTACAAATTTGGGAGACATGATGGGATTGGGATGTTTGAATTTAGAGGAAGAAAGACAAGAAAGCTTCCAAAAAAGTGAAGAGGAAGGAGACTAAAAAGTTAAGAGGAAGGAGACTCCATCAAGCGTTGACACACCATATTTTTCAAAAGAGGTACTTACCCTTCTCCCTAACAGCCATTTCACGTAAGGTGAGGGTAGCTACATTGTGGACATATCGACCAATCTGTGCATGCCACGTGGACATTGATATAAGGGCATAGTCATTGGATTATCTATCTATCAAATCACATAACTCTTTTGGAAAAAAAGAGGGGGTCCCATGGGTACTATGCCCCATGGTAGATGTGATTGCAGTTTAACCCAGTTATGTAAATCTCTGTTCTTGTGGGATAAGAGGGGTCCCATGGGTACTATGCCCTTCCTTGTACAATTGCAATTTCAAAGCTGAAGCATGGAGGAGTAGGCCTCGGCTGAACCTCCATTTAAAAAAAAAACTCTTTTGGAAAAAAGTTCCGACCTCTTTGCTCTGCCCCTGAGTGGAACTTCCGTTCTTTCTAAACAGGTGGAGTCTATTTATTCGTCATGGCTGATAATTTATTCGATTCATCATTTTCACATAAGGTGGAAGCACAAACTAAAATATGCAGATGTTCCATCTTCTATCTGAATAGTTAGGCGGAGGATCTATGTGTCTTTCAGTAATCCCGAGTAGAATTCGATCACTTTGTGTGTTCGTTCCTCTGCCCTTATTTGAAACCACCCTAAGTCTTACGCCCAAAATCAAGCACTTTTTGTAGCTCATGACTCCAACCTGATCTCATACATTAGGTAAAACATTTACTTTCAAAACCACCACAAGGAAGGTTTTGTGGAGGTTTACTATTCCTCCTTCTCCCTCCCTCTTCTTCATCATATTCCATTGGAAATATGGATGCACATGTAGACTTTAAGACTTTGCTTTCTCGACTTCACATCAAATTTCCATATTTTAAGTTCCTATTCAGTGAAGACTATCATACTTTGACTTCTTCACGATCTCCAAGATGAATAATGAGAGGATACTCAGAGAAACTAACAAAAGAAACACTCAAAAAATAGGCAAGATCAATCTTTTTCTTCTTCAATGAAAGATTAAGTACAAGAATGACCTCGATTAAACATAACAAGCTAGTAGTCCACGTCCCGTAGGGCAGTTGGTTGAGCTTTGGCCTCTTGAGGAGAAGGTCCAGGGTTCAAGTCCCGGGCTAGACATGTTATGGCTTAGGCCAGTTAAACCAGTTTTAACCTTGTTTCCTTCAGTTGTAACCAAGTCTCGTTGTCTAACCACTGCTTTGTAGGATACGGGGGGTCCCGTGAGTACTATGCCAATTCACTTGTACAATTGCAATTTCAAAGTTAAAGTCCGGGGGAGTAGGCTTCGGCTGAACCTCCATTAAAAAAAAAAACACATAACAAGCTAGTACAAATATAAAGAAAATTACATAAGCGAAACGCGAGAAAAAAATTCGATTTGAGGAATCGCTGTTGAGCTAGGTACCTCAAATACTACTCAAAAGACCACTTGGTTGATATATAGAACTCCAAAACACAATCATCCCTGTGTAAAATATGACAAAAAAAGCAATTTTGGAGCATGATTGTTGAGATTGATACCTCATCAAAGAACATTTTAGAGACCACTTAGTTGATGCATAGAGCTCTAAACCACAATCATGAAGAAAGGTTTCTATATTTCCACAGAGTGGCAATGTTTCTTCACAAGCTAGAAATGGTAACCAAGTAATTCACATATTCAGATAACTTTGTGGCACACACATACTTTCCATTACTTTCATTTGCACTCAAATGCATATGATGTTGAACATGTGATGATAGAAACACCAACATGCAGCAACATGTTTGCATACCTTCAATTTTCACATCAATTACTCTCTCTCTCTCTCTCACACACACACACACATAGGTCCAAAACTCTGAAAATGTGATGGAAAACAAAAGATGCAAACTACTTTTTTTTCCATGTCTTTGTTGATTTGCATCATTTCTTAAATTAGTAATTCTCAGTTTTGGTTTACTCATTCTTCATAGTCTTTGTGAGGTGTTATTGTAGATATCAAGCGGCACCATACACACCACTTATATGAACATTCAATCCTAACATTTACTCATTCTTCCTAACATTTACTCATTCTTCATAGTCTTTGTGAGGTGTTATTGTAGATATCAAGTGGCACCATACACACCACGTATATGAACATTCAATCCTAACATTCATGATGATTTTAATAGACTTTCTATAATTATCAGAGGAACCCTAAATTTGTGGGACATCTTTTGTGGCTCATGGTGTAGACATGGAAAACCAAATTTTGTCAGATTGATGGGAACTCTTTCATCGCTCATGATATAGACATGAAAAACAAATTTTTTCTTATAATCTTTGTTAGTCATTATATTCTGATATTTTTTTATCATTGTTTTTAACTGATGTCTCATATTGATGTATTTTTTAATTCAAATAATTGACCCTACCCTTCCCGTTTCCTACATTGAAACATGGCCATTTCTATCCGTTTCATGCAACCATAGACAAGAGCTCCATTGTACGGGGCGCCCTTCTAGGAAGTATATGCTTACTACTCTACCTAAAAGAGCGCTGCAGGTTGGAATCCACAGGGGACAGCTTCAACCTCTCTTATGAAAGACCTGTAGTGTATTGCGTTCGGGAAAAAAAACTGTGCCAAACATAGGACGTTATAATAACTTCTCTGATCATTAAAGCGTGTGAGGCCCCAGTTGTTATTCCTCAGCTTCACTGCGTGTAACATTACTCCTTGGTTTCATCGTTGAGCTCGCAGCAGAGATTGGCTATTGTTTATGTGAATTCTAGAGCACATAGTTTTTTCGTGTTTAAGTGCACATACAAACAACCTCTGTTTATAATCAAAGGTTTGATCTTGTAATTGACGCAGAAGAAACAAGAGTTCGATGCTATGGAAGTTTCCTGAGGTGCTAGGCGCTAATTACAACGTACTATCTGGGGGGGGGTTGACCTGGGAAGAACATGATAATCAATTGTACCTGCGTGTTGGGACTTGAGAATCCTATCGAATGTCAGCCAATCCATGGTCTTAGATACCCTTGAAGAAGAGTTGTGATATCTACATACGTTCCTTTCGCTTTTCATGCGGTCACAGGAGATACTTAGTCATCAAGCTTTTTAATAGAGCGGGCACATATGCGTTTTACTATGTGATTCTATATCAGCATGATCTCCCTGGGAACTTATCCTCACGTGAACAGATGATGTCAGGGGGCATCAACAACTGACAGTCTTCAATGGGCTTTGAAAAAGAGTCATAGAGATTTATACATTTTCCTCTCGCTGTTACAGGAAATACTTAATTACCAGTTCTTGAACAGAGGGGAAATATATGTGTTAACATCAACATTGTTCATGAAATTTTGATCTCCTGAAATGTATAATGCGATAATACATCAAATGTGGGTGGTTACAGAAGTGGGGACATGGGGGGCGTTATCGGCAGCACTCTGCTTCAAAAGCTATACCCCCATGGTTCTTTTTGCATGGCTCAGTTGGTTTATAGAACCAATTGCATGCAGTTGCACGTATTTGTACAAAGCTGTGATTCACCCAGAAGAACTAGAAAAGAGAAGAAGGAAACTTTCCAAATGCCTCATACATCAGTTGCAACATTGTAGGAGCATGCATGACATAAAGGTACATGGTTCATGAATGTAGAGGTTTTGAGATTGTCTTTGATCAAATTGGAGATTTCACCTGTTCAAGGGTGCTATGATTTTTTCAATCTTTTTTCATGTTTTTATTTATTGGGTTTGCTGGTACTGCCCTTTCAAGTAATTAAGCAGATGTATGCGGAATACTGTATTACCACTTTAATAGTCTTATGACCAGTTTTATGCCAACATATTGAAATGCATCGCTATGTACAGGTCATATATTGAAATCTATGAGCAAATAGATTGAATGAATTTAACACATGCTTTAAGGGATGTAGACATATCTGAGTGTTTGATTTGATTTGATTTGATTGGAACTATTATGCACAAGAAAGATATAGTACTAACAACTTGTCTCAGCTGTTCAATTCTTCAGATAGACTGTAAACAGTGCATGGAGTTCTAGTTTATTCTTTCAACTTACCTCATCTCTCATTGGGTTGGAAGCATTCACTGGTAATCGCTTGGGCGGTGTACTATGAAAATGTCATTTGATGTTTTAGAGCACATCTGCAGGTTACAGAACCCCCCTGAAAATAGAAGATGGTGTCCTCTAAGAGTTCGCGAGCCACAGGAGTCCCGAAAATTGCTCAAGGTTTGGAAACCTATGATCTTGAAGCACTAAGTGTTGAGGATGCTGTTGTGTATTTACAGCAGCTAGGAGAGAAGGCTTCTGTAGAAAACATTCTTAATGTATTGCAAAAATGCAGGACAGATAAAAACTTGGTTTGCACAAGGCGCATCCATCTCTACATTCATAATCAAGGGCTGGAGGCACATGCTGCTATCGGAAACTACCTTGTCCCTGCTCTTGCAGATTGTGGAGCTTTGCCTGAAGCTCAACGGGTATTTGACAAGCTAAATTATAGGAATGAGCATTCATGGACATTTCTTATCCAAGGATGTGTTGAGCATGGAGAGTTTGGCCGTGCTTTCTGTCTTTACAATAATATGTACGAACAGGGTGTATCTCCAAATAGGTACACCCTTCAGTTAGTGCTTAAAGCGTGCACAAATTTGCAAGATGTGAAAACAGGCTGCAAAATACATGCAGAAGTTATTAAGAGTATGTTTGAGGGGAATCAATTTGTTGCTAGTACTTTGGTCGATATGTATGTGAAATGTGGCTTACTTGCAGAAGCTCAGGATGTGTTTGATGAGCTGATTGTGCAAGATATTGTTTCCTGGACAGCTTTGATTTCAGGGTATGCTGAACATGGCCCATATGAAAGAGCGTTGGATTGCTTTGAACAGATGCAAGCAAAAGGAATTTTCCCTGATGCTATGACTTTTGTTTGCTGCTTAAAGGCTTGCACCAGCTCAGGGGCAATTCATAAAGGGAAGCAGATGCATCAAGAGATTGTCAAAGTAGGGCTTGAAGCAGAACTCTTTGTGGCGAGTGCTATGATTGACATGTATGCGAAGTGTGTTTCACTTTTTGAGGCTGAAAATGTTTTTGATATGCTGATTTATCATGATGTTGTTGTGTGGAATGTTATTATCGCAGGATACTCTGAACATGGTGAAGGTGGGAAAGCACTTGATTCTCTTAGAAAGATGCGCTATGAAGGAGTCCATCCTAATACATTAACTTTCATCTCACTCCTGCAAGGCTATGATGGCTTATCATCCATAGATGAAGTGCAAGAAATACACATTGAGATTACCAAAGAAGGACTTGAAGGGGATCCTCTTGTTGGCAGTGCCTTAGTGTGTATATATGCCAAGTCTGGTGTACTTTCTGCTGCACAGAAAGTATTTGATAGGTTATATTCAAGAAATGTGGTGTCCTGGACTGCATTAATATCAGGATATGCAGATCATGGTTTTGGTAGAGAAGCACTTAAATGGCTTAAACAGATGCAAGCAGATGGCGTTGCCCCAAATGATGTTACGTTTGTTTGCAGCCTTAAAGCATGTGGACAGATGGGTGCACTTAAAAGAGGCAAGGAACTACATGTAGAAATTGCAATAGAAGGCTTTGAAACTGATGTATTTGTTGGGAATACTCTTGTTGATATGTATGCCAGGTGTGGTTTTTTGGCAGAAGCACGGGATGTTTTTGATGAACTTCAAGTTCGGGATGTTGTCACCTGGAATGCATTGATCTCTCGGTATATTGAACATGGCTTTGATGAAGAAGCATTGGACTGTCTACAAGAAATGAAACAAATGGGGCTTATGCCAGACTTATTGACATATGTTGGCTGCTTGAAGGCATGTGGATGCCTTGGAGTTATAGACAGGGGGTTAGCATTGCATATGGATATCAGTATAGAGAGCTTTGAGGAAGATTCTTTTGTTAGAAGCACATTAATAGACATGTATTCAAGATGCGGTCTACTCTTAGAAGCACAAGATGTTTTTGATGATCTGGAATATGGGGATGCAGTGACATGGAATGTCTTATTGGCTGGGTATGCGTCCAAGGGTCAGAGTTTGCATGTTTTCAGTTTAATTGAAAAAATGCAGGAGCAAGGAGTGGAGCCTAATGGAATCACATACCTCAGTGCTCTAACTGCTTGCAGCCATGCAGGACTCGTGGTCAAGGGTGTAATAGATTTCAGTTCTTTACTTAAAGAGCATTCTGAGATGTTAACCATTCAGCATTATAATTGCATGGTGGATCTGTTGGGACGTGCCGGTCGGCTTTCTGATGCCGTAACATTGCTGAAGGAAATACCATGCCAACCAAACTTAGTTACATGGAGCACGTTGTTGGGTGCTTGTCGCAAATGGGGGGACATAGAATTGGCAAAGCAGGCATTTGAAAGTGCTCACAGTTCAGATGACAAGTATGTTGCTCTCTTCATATCCATGTCTAGAATATATGCAAGTGCACATATGTGGGATGATGCAAAGTTGATAGAAGAGATGAGGCTTAATACAACAGCAGGGATGGAGTTAGTGGAGGGTTAAGGATGATTGTAGGTTGGGCTAAAGAGGATGAATGCAACGACCATTCGTCTTTGAAACGCTTTCTATTATCATACTTTGAGTTACAGGAGAATGGAGCCATCAAAGATGTGCATATCAAGAATCATAAGTTGAATATTACTGCTATTTATTATGATTGCTTGTTTTTTGTGAGAACTAGTCCAGTAGGAGCCAGATGGAAATGTACATGAGCAAAACAAATTCATAGTATTTATATTAAAGTGGATTAAGATGATTATGTTGCTGGTTAAGTGTGCATTGATCAGTGCATGTATGTTTCGAATGGTTTGGCATCAGCATTTTGATTACATTCTTAGACATAGGAAATCTGCCTCCTGCAGCTATGCCAAAGCCACGTTTCTAGCTGTGAAAGATTTGAGTGGTGTAAGACAGTAGTCAAGAATTTTATATTGATTGTATTGTGGATACCATCTATTTACTGGTATCAAGCCCAATCACCTGCAGTCTAAATATCTCAAGGTTTTGAGTTCATCAGGAGAGATCCAGTCATTTGTTTTCTAAGTGAAGTGCAATCAAGCCAAAATTGGGCTTTTCAGCTAAAAATCATGGTAGAGCAGTTTACGAATGCCGTGTTGGAAAGGGAAGCCAGTCTCTCTCTCTCTCTCTCTCTCTCTCTCTCTCTCTCTCACAGTAAGACTGGATAAAAGGACTAATAGGGTCGCTGGTCTTTTACTGTCATCAATTCAATTTCTTTTGTCTGCCCACCATACAATATTACAAGCGGCTTGGCATTGGATTGCAGATTAAGAGGCAGATTTCAAGTTTCTACTCTTTACAGCTCTGACGGATGAGTTTTTGACAAAGGGATGCAATGAGCTTGGCAGTTAGTTTTGCGCTGTTTCAAAAGAAATTCCACCATTCTTGCACACTTACCTTGGACAAGCCTGAAATCAATGTAAAGTCCATGCACATTTTTTTTCTCGTTTACTTTGGCATAAGATTGTCAACATGAATTCTCTCTTATTCATGGTGAAGTTAGTAAGGTGTGGTTGAGATCCTTGCCTGCTTTTTGAGGCTCCAGATATAATCACTTGATTATGCTTGGATTTGCTTCCTCTCCATTTTGGAACCTTGTCATTGGCCTACCCCTGCTTCTGAGATGGTTTATCCTTGTGCGTAGAGTTCACCTCTCAGTTTTTCTATTCTTGTAATCCATGACAGGGTGTTCCCTCTTGGTTTATTATTTGCCACATGGTTGGGTGTCAGAGAACAACACAGAGTTTGTACTTTTTGTAATCATTTTCTGATAAAACTTTCTTGTAAATGCCAGGCAAGTGCTTTGAGCTCATCTCCGTGTGTATGATAAATACCGGTATTTAGAGAAGCTCAAGGATTCTTACTTTGATAAAAGTGCATGATTGTTTTTAAAGGATAATTATCAAAGTAAGAAGCATCAACATTGAAATTCTTCTTTTTTAAAGTTTTTCTCACACGAATAGGGACTAATTGAAGAAACGTAAGGGCTTTGTGTGCTACTCTTTGATGCAGATGTTGGCAATGCCTTTCTCATCTAGCAAAAGGTTTCTTTCAGCAATGCCTTGCCTCATTTGGTGTTGCTGAATGATTAAATGTGAAACAATTTCCTTACAAACATTGAGTAAACACTGAACTATCAATTCATTTAGAAGCATATTGGTGAGAGCTCCCAATCAAGCACTATTGTAAGGGTTTAGATTGGCATACGCCTAAAACCCTAACGGGTCACTTATCTTTGTACATTCTCTTGGTAACACATTCAGTATTGTGTGTTGTGATCCAAGCTTCTTCTTCTTCCTTGTGTTTTTCGTGTGCTTCCGCAGACCTCAAACTCCAACAATTGGTATCATGAGTAGGTCGCCGCTTCATCTAGGGCATCATTGACACCCCTTCGATCATAGTCTTAGAATCGCACGAAAATTGGTGAGCATACTCAGGGTGATTAGGAGTTCAAAACCGCTTTGCTTTGTGGTGTTGAACTCGTGAACTGAGCTCGTTTTGACCTCCAAATGCACTATCGCAACGTCTGTGCAGGCAATTTCATCTTTTTGTGCCAAACATATATACATGTTTCGGTTCGCCAGTACAAGTGCCTCGAAGTTTGCTCAGATCTAGCAGAGCTCTGTAGTCAGTGGCCATGGTTGAAAGCAATGATATATTTTGTAGGTTGGCGGCCAAGGATAGATTGGATGGTACTAACTATCCATTATGGGCATATATGTGTATCGGTTGCAAAAGGACTGTGGAATATTGTGTAGGATGTTGAAAAACGTCCTATTACACCCGCAAATATAGTTATCGAAGGTGATGTAAAAAAATGTCCTATTACACCCATAATTACAGTTATCGAAGGTGATGCAAATGGCATTGAAGATGACGATCTTCAAATTCCTGTTTGTGTTGTGGTTCTTGCTCCATCTACGGTAGAGAAACTTCATTGGGATGGCAGAGATGCTCAGACACATGCATTGATAACTTTGACTGTCAAACGTGCTATTATTCCTCACATTTGCTCTTGCAAAACAACAAAGGATGCTTGGGATACACTTACCACTTTATATGAGACAAGAAATGAGGCTCGTGTTGCTTACCTTCAAAAATAGTTGGAGAGTGAGCACATGAATGAAGGAGATTCCATGGACAATTTTTTGACAAAGATCAAAGATTTAAAGATTTTTGCTGATAAAGTCTTACTTGATAGTTTGCTTGTCCAGTCTGTTCTTAATGGTCTTCCAGATTCATATAATCAGAGTTTTGCTTCTACTCTTAGGTTGATGATGAAAGGCAATCCAAATGCCTTAACATTCGAGGACCAATCTCTATTTTGTTGCAAGAAGATTAGTCTAGACAGAACATATATATCATGCGTGTTGCAGATCAAGCTTTCTTAGCTAGTCAGAAGGGCAAGGGGAAATGGAGCTCATCTACTAACAAGTAAAAATTGCTAATGCTGCATAGTCAAAGAAGGAAGACACATGAGAAGAAATCACAAAAGAAAAAATTGTTTTGCAAGTACTATAAAGGAAACGATCATGTCATAAAGAGTTGTCTAGAACTTGCTGCAAAAGCGGCAAAGAAGAAAGAGGCTTGAATGGTGGTCGCAGAGGACTTTACACCTAAAACAGAGTCGGCTAATCTTGTGCACAATGGAGGATGGACATTTATCACTGCTTGCAATTTTGACCCATCTTCTCATGAATAGTGTATGTCCGCAGAAGAATCAGATGAGTGGAGAAACCAAACATATTACCTTGCAACGCAGTTTCTTCACTTCACTCGAGCATGCCCCTACAGGGAATACTGTCACATGCGCCAACAAATCCTCTTATCCTTTCATAGGATGATCATTCTGACTACTACTGTTGGTAGTTCTTTTACATTTTCAGATGCTTTATTTGTGCCAAGGATCAAGAAAAATCTGTTATCAATTTTGGCATTAGCCATATCTGCTTGGTTGTGAAATTTATTGATGACAGATGTACAATTCATGATCTGTCAAATGGCGATGTCATTATCGCTTCCGGCAATTAATGTTGTGGGTTGTATAAGCTCATAGATTATGCAAAATTTGTGAACGATTCAACATGTGCACTTCAAGATTCTTAGGCTATGTCAGATGCAAAGCTTTGGCATGCATGCTTTGGTCATCTAAATTTTGTTAGTTTGCTACGTTTGCACAAATCTGAAATGGTGTCCTCTCTACCCAAACTTGAGGCACCTTGTAAACATGTATGTGAAGGCTGTATTTTGGGTAAAATGTAGCGTTCCTCCTTTCCAAAAGATGGTTCTGTTCGAGCTACTGAGAAATTGAAGCTTGTTTACAATGATGTTTAGTCTTATGTAGATACCTTCTTTTGGGAACTACCTTTACTTCATGACTTCCATTGATAATTTTTCCAAGCATGCATGTGTGTATCCTGAAAGCAAATTCCGAAGTGTTTATGTGCTTCAAACAATTTCTGGTTTTGGCTAAAAATTTATTAGCATCCAAAATGGACACCTTCTATTCTAATCGAGAGGGGAAATACATGTCTTCTGATTCTAATGCATTTCTAGTTGACATGGGATAAAACATTAGTGTACACTGCCGTATACACCTCAACAAAATGGAGTTGCTGAAAAGAAGAACAAATCACTCATGGAGATGGCGAGGTCTATGGTCAAAATTCATGCTTTACCACATAGCTTCTAGCTTGAGGGTATTATGTGTGCAACATATGTACTTAATAGGTATCCTGCCTAAGCACTGTAGTCTATCACTCCACATGAGGCTTGGCATGGTTGCAAGCCATTTATTGCTCATCTACATGTTTTTGGTTGTCTGGCATATGCATTAGTACTTGAACAAAAACACAAGAAATTAGATTATAAAGTATGTTTTTTGTTGGGTACATTTCAGAAAGCAAAGGTTTTCGTCTGTATCATCCATATATTAAATGAATTTTGGTTAGCCATGATATTGTTTTTGTGGAAGATGCAATTCAACCATTACTTTCATGCATTTTGGTTAGCCATGATGTTGTTTATTGCTCATCTACATGTTTTTGGTTGTCTGGCATATGCATTAGTACTTGAACAAAAACACAAGAAATTAGATTATAAAGTATGTTTTTTGTTGGGTACATTTCAAAAAGCAAAGGCTGTTGTCTGTATCATTCATATATTAAATGCATTTTGGTTAGCCATGATGTTGTTTTTGTGGAAGATGCAATTCAACCATTACTTTCATGTACCAAGGAGACTTCTGTTAGCTCTAGAGATATGTATGATACTTTGCTACCTCTTTTTATAAGTGGACAATCAAGTGCTGGTCTGAATGAGGGAATTTCTCAACCTTTAAAAGTTTTATGTGATGATGCAGATCATTCCATTTCTGGTGCAGATTTAGATGATGCACTTCTTGATGAGAGGATTGATAAAGAGGAGGCAAAAACTATGCCAAAATGGATGGTTCAGACTTTGCAAGATAGGAAATTAGATGCACCCTTGTCATATCATACTCGTTTAGGCCCTCATAGTGCTTCTTTTGCATCAGATTGCTATGCTATGGATGCCTCTAGTCTTTGTGATGAGAATGAGCCATTTCTCTTTGATGAAGCACAAAAAAAT
The DNA here is from genome assembly GCA_020310875.1 of Ceratopteris richardii. Lineage (NCBI taxonomy): Eukaryota > Viridiplantae > Streptophyta > Polypodiopsida > Polypodiales > Pteridaceae > Ceratopteris > Ceratopteris richardii. Next base: position 122,058,877 of record CM035406.1, read on the forward strand.
TGGATGGCTGCCATGCAATGAGAATATGATGCTATTATGAAGAATGGTACTTGGGCTTTATGTGATTTGCCTCCAGGAAAAAAGGCCATTGGCACTAAGTGGGTGTACAAGCTCAAGCATAAGCCTGATGTAATAGTTGATAGGTATAAGGCTAGGCTTATTGCAAAATGTTATGCTCAAGAAAGAGGCATTGATTTTGATGAGAACTTTGCTCCCACGTGCCGAATGAATACTGTTCGTAGCATCTATGCACTTGCAACTCATCATGGTTGGAATGTACATGAGTTGATCATTAAATAACAATTCTAAATGGTAACTTACATGAAAAAGTGTATCTGTTTTAGCCCCATGGTTTTGTGCAAAAAGGGCATGAAAGCAAAGTGTGCAAGTTGAAGAAGGCATTGTATGGTTTGAAGCAAGCACCACATGCTTGGTATGAAAAGATACATGCCTACTTGGTAACACATAGTTTTGAGAACAGTCCAACTGAGAGCACCTTATATGTTAAGTGTGCAAATGATGTGCTTCTAATCATTATTGTCTATTTTGTGACATGGTGCTCATTGGTCCTAATGAGAAGCATATTGATGATTTAAAGGCTGATTTGCGTGCCTCATTTGAGATGTCAGATTTGGGGCATTTGCATCATTATTTGGGCATTCAGTTTATGCAAGTTGGTGGCAGAATAGGTTTGTGTCAAACAAAATATATTGACAAATTATTGCAGCATTTTGACCTTGAAGATTGCAAACCTATTGCCACTCCTGTGGAGACACTTTTACGATTGAGTCTTCATGATGTTGGAGATGCATTTAATGTTATTCTCTATCAACATGCTAGAGATGCATTTGATGCTATTCTCTATCAGGAGGTTGTTGGATGCTTGATTTACTTATGCATAACTCGGCCTGGTAGATAGTTTGCTATCTCACAGATGCATTGCCTAGGTGTCAAGCATTGGTAGGCGGTTAAGCGCATCTTTTGCTACTTGAGTGGTATCCGAATACTTGGATTGTTTTATCCAAGGGGGATCACTACTGTTAGATTTAGATGTTCTTTTTGACTTTAATTGGGCTAGTTTCTATGACACTCGTGTGTCCACCAATGGTTTTTTTCTTCATGCTTGGTAGCTCATGCATATCTTGGTTAAGCAAGAAGAAACCTACTATGTACACTTCTAGTTGTGAGTCTGCGTATAGGGAAGCTTTCACAACAATTGTTGAGTGTGTGTGGCTGAGATGACTTATGGCTGATTTGGGTGTTGGTTAGTCTTCTACCACCACCATCTTCACTGATAGTTAGAGTGCATTGATAGTTTGGAGGAACCCTGTGTTCCATGCTCATGCTAAGCACATTGAGGTGCACTATCATTACGTCAAGGAGAGGTTCTTTGCTAGAGAGATCAATTTGGCACATGTGTCCACACAGGAGAACGTTGTAGACCTTTTCACAAAGGCTCTGCCTAGGGAAAAGTTTGAAGCTTTTCGCAAAGCTTTTGGCTTACTTCCTTTCGTAGATTGATTCCACATAGCTTGCCAATTCCATATACATGAGTGCAAGCTCCTTTTTCACCACATCACTCACTGGGGGGTTTGTTGATATATATGTGTGAACACACTAGGACCACCAGTGCACTTTTCCCCTCTTTAAGAGGGGGTTTTTCTCCGACTTGTATATGCACCTGTAACCCTAACATGTCACTTATCTTTGTACATTCTCTTGGTAATACATTCAGTATTTTGTGTTGTGCTCCAAGTGTCTTCTTCTTTCTTGTGTTTTTTGTGTGCTTTCGCATACCTCAAACTCCAACATATTCATGAGTGGTGACTTGGGCTGTAGGTTAGGCATAGTGATGGTGTGGGAATTTTGTCCATCACGTGTCGTAATGTGTTTTCAAATATTCTTGCTTCCCATGCTTCCATAAATTGCTGGTTCAACTTTGCATTTACTTAATTATGCATTAGTTTGTGCATTGTGTTCAGTCAAGAACTTGGAGGGATTGAGAATGTTCATATGCATGCAACCATGAATCTTTTTATTCCAAGGACGTGGTGCCCACCTTGCCTTTGGGGAGGGGTGGAGTAGGCAAGAGTTCGATCCCTTTGGCCTATTCAACTTGATGTATTCCTTTTGGGGTGAATTATGAAGATGATCCCTTTGAGGCATGTAAAAGTTCTGGTCACCCTTTGGGGGGCTATTCTTATGCATGGCCCCTTTAGGATGGTAGAAACCAGTTCTTGCAAGGCATTGAAGAAGTCCCTTGAGGGTGTTGAAGCTAAATCCCTTTTGGGGCATCCAAATGAAAGAGACGTGATAGGGTGCAACATATGACATTAGGATTAAACTAAGATCAGACTAGTTTCATCTGGCCATGGGGCCATCTCTTTCATAGTAGGCCTTCAAATTTGGTATTGATGTGTTTCTGAGGCACTCCATAGTAAGCTATGTATTGTGCTCAACTTCTTCTTCGCATCAAGATATTTGTGTGTTTGCATCAAAGTCTTATGATTGCTATCAGAGCAGGTAATTGGCTATGAGGCACATCATCGATATACCTATGCTCTTTTTCTTGGATCTTTACAAAGTTTTGTGAGCATTGTTAGGGTGATATATACTACATAACAACTTGTAGGACTTTGTGTAGCTCAAAATTTGAATTGAGTTCACGTTGACCTCCAAACACATCATTGCAGTGATTATGAATGCAAATTTTTCTTTTTGTGCCAATTTTTGTTCCCCAATACAAACTTCTTGAAGTTTGCCATGTGTCTAATGAAGTTCCGTAGGGAATTTTTGTTTAACTTAAAAAAAATCAATAATATGTATTAGGTTACAATATGAGGCCATGGTTGAGAACAATGATGTAGTTTGTGTAAGAAAGTAGTTACACAAGAAAATGTAGGAGCAATAGAAGACTAGATAACATGCATAGTAGAATTTCAAAAATTGAATACTAATAGCTATGTCAGAGGATAAATACCAGATTTTGATCAGCTTGTTTCACTCATGCTCATAGAGGAGATGAGTCTAAATGCTTCTAATTAAAATAAAATATTATATCAAGGACAAACTCTCTATGCAGGATCATCAAGAGGAGGAAGGAGAGATAGAAGAGGTTCAAATAGAGGTAGAGGAGGAAGGAATACATCAAAGGATGATCGAGGGACTTCAAGTGGCCCATTCAATACTAGAGGAAGGGCAAGAATAAAGACAAGAGGTACAAGAGGCTACTACAACTACAATCAAAGACAAAGGAGTGAAGACAATAACAATTGCTATATATGTGGGACATATGGACACTATGCCAAAGATTGCTACCAAAATGAATATAATCAAGGTGGTAGAAGAGGCTATTCAAGAATAGGAAAAAAAAAAGGAAATTTTAGCTAAAGGTAAAAGTGCCGATTATGATTCTCTTCTTATGATGAATGTAGAAACTAAAATGAATTGCAATAGTGATATATGGTATGTAGATAGCGGTTGTTCTACTCACATGTTTCATGATGCTTCATGGTTTTAAAATATGCATAATCCTTCATGTAAATGTCATGTTTAAATAGGAGATGCTACAACACATAAGATTATGCAAGTTGCAGATGTTGCATGCAAGATAAATGCAAGAAGAGTTTCTTGAAGAATATACTTTATGTGCCAATGATCATTGAGAATTTTATGTCGATTGGTCAAATGGTAGAAAAAGATCTATAAGTGAGATTTAATGATGCAATTTTCTTCATTGAGGATCCAAGGCAAAGGAGGTTAGTTGCTAGAGGTAAAAAATAAGGTAGATAATTTACATTTGAGGTAAGCCCAAATCATTAACAAACCATTTCTCTTATGATATGCATAGGATAGTAGAGCTTGATCTTTGACACAAAAGGATTGGACATATGAATATACATAGGTTAAATGATCTATCAAAGAAGAGGATTATTGAAGCGTTATCTGATCTTATCAAGAAAAATATGGTGCAACTTTGTGAATCATGCCAAATGGGAAAGTAGAGTAGACAATCTTTCAAGCATTCAAACTATGTAAGTGATGATTTGCTAGATCTTACACACAGAATGAGAGTGGCATTCAAAAACTATCCTCTTAATACTTCCTCACTATTGAACTCATAAACAAAGAATAGAATTGAGGATCAAGGACTCTAAGTTTCTTAGATTATATATACAAAATCATTCACATAAAACACAAATGAAAATGTCAAGAAAACGGTGGTCCACATCACACAAACACAATGGCAATCTTAGAGTAGCGGTGATCCATACTCCCCTCTTGGTACACTTAAAAGAAAAAACTCCTGCCCTCATAGTACCAATACATAAACAACACAAGAGTACTCTTAAGATAAGGGTGGTCCATGTTGCCTTCTTCTGATATGTAAAAACATTAACACTAAAAAAAAAGTGATTCTTAATGAGAAAAGGAGCCAAGTACTTCCACAATTCCCAATGAGTTAGGTTGATGAAAAAGAAAGAAGAAAGATGGAAGGAATAGGTAATGAGATGAGAAGAAGAGAGGGTGGAGAGAATAGAATAAGGTGAGGTTGATGATAATAGAGATAGGAGGAAGAGGAGAAATAAACTCAATTAAAATGGATATGTTATAAAAACATAAGGACTTACAAGTTAGTAGCTTTGAATGGCTATCTCAAGATTGTGACTACAATAAATTAGGCTCCCATTGTTAGCTTTGGAGCACCCACTATATCTGTAAAATGTACTTGCATACAGTTCTTCTTCCCTTTTTGAGGGCACTCAAGGGGTCCTTCTAGAGGCCTTTTGGGAAGATATTTGGAGATGATGTTTTGATATGAATCTTCTAGATTTTACATTTTTGGTGAAATGCAAGGTGCAAGGTGTGATATGGTAAAGTATCCACGAAATGTGTGCCATGGATTCTATATAAGAAATATGCATAAATAAAAAGGTCTCCTTTGTGAAAAATTCAAAAAGTTATGGTGGGGCTATGGGACCTTTGAAAAGAGTTTTGTTTCATTCTAAAAGGGATAGAGAATGTTTTAAATACTTGAATGTTCTAGACTTTCTATCTCTCTTTCATGTTTTCCCTTAATATTGGAAAATTCTCTTTTACTATGGGGATAGGTAGTCATCTCTTCAATGGTGGAGTCCACTTTACTTATAAGTTCTATATTTATTTATAGATATCCATATCATATGGAAAAAAAAAACCATATTACAAGTATAGAATAAGATTACTATCAGGGTAGGTATAAAAAAATATAGCCCTTAGACTTATCCCTTCCCTAAGGTTGTAGAACATGATCTCTTTTGGTTACAACATTCAATGGCTTATAATCCACATACACATTTACCATTCTTTTTAGGATAACAACAATTGGAGACAAACATTTTGATTTAGGAAAAGGATAAATAAAACCAGCCTTAAGAACTTGATTTACCTTTGTCAATAAAGCTTCTTATTGTAGAATCCTAATCCTCCTAAGATTTTGCATCACTGGCTTAGTGTTTGGTTTGATTTCAATATGATGTTGGTTGGAAATTACTACCAGGATGTTAGTTTAATCCTTGATGATTAATCTGGGATATCTCTTTAGCATGTTGATATATTCATTCTCTTCCTCCATTGTAAAATCATCCACTAATATCCTTTTGAAATTTTTTTCTTGTGTGGAATCCTCCCTTTGTGGTTGTTGATGATTGTCTTGTTTGGATCCATCTTCCTTTCCTTGAAAGATTACTATGATGACTTCTAGTGTTGATGAATCATTTTCACTTTTTGATTCCTCACTACTAGAATCACTATCATAAGATGAACTTTCTTCATCCATAGTGCTTTCATACATATGATTATCCTTCTTTTAGTTCTTCAAATCATAAGTAACTGATTTGTTTTATCATTTAGTTTCGGTGATTGGAAGCGAATAGCTATCTCTGATTGTAGTGGCATTAACTTTTTTAAGGTTAGTACACACCCGTAATTTATTGGAGCTTGTTGCAAGAAAGAAAGTTTATAGCTTCCTTGATGGATTTTCAGGTTACAATCAAGTAGCCATAGCCCCAGAAGATCAACACAAAATTGCCTTTGCCACAGAATGGGGAATCTTTGCATTTTGTGTGATGCCATTTGGACTCACCAATGCAACTGCAACATTTCAAAGGCTCATGTGTCATGTCTTCAAAGAGTTCTTGCAAAAGAGCTTAGAAGTATATGTGGACGATTTATGTGCTCATTCCCAAGAAAGAAGATACACATCCCTAAGCTCAGATAGATCTTCAACAAGTGCAGAGAATATCGAGTATGTCTGAACCTAGAGAAGTGTGTGTTCATGGTACGTCAAGGTAAGATCTTAGGTCATATTGTTTCTAAGAACATAATATCAACGGATGAGGACAAAGTCAGAGCCACAGCGGAATTGCCAAGGCCAAGGAATGTTAAAGAGGTACAAGCCTTTATAGGCCATTGTGGATATTACTGCAGGTTTATCCACATGTATGCAATCATCACTAAACCTCTTTATGGCTTGTTGACAAATTTTGAGTGGAATGATGAATGCGAAAATTCCTTCATTGAGCTGAAGAGACGTTTGTGCACATCACCAATACTAACCACTCCTGATTGGAATAAACCATTCCATGTCCATGTGGATGCATCCAATCATGCAATAGGATGTGTGCTAGCACAACCGATAGGTGAAGGAAATTTAGATTTGCCTATAGCATATGCGAGCAAACAGCTAAACACAACAGAACGAAACTACACCACAACCAAGAGAGAAGGATTAGGCATGGTGTACGCCGTGAAGAAGTTTAGACACTACCTATTGGCCAACAAGTTCAAGTTTTTCACTAATCATCAAGCTTTATTATATTTGGTCAGGACGCTTAGTAAGATGATTTCTCTTACTAATGGAATACGATTTTGAAGTGGTTGTTAGGAAAGGTAGGACCCATCTGAGGGCTGATCACCTTTCTTGCATCACTTCAAGAGAGTCACTGCAAGGAGTGTCTGTTGAGTTGCCCGATGCTTATCTGTTCAATTTAGAAGTTGTTCCTAAATGGGCAAATAAGTTGGTACCGGTCCTAACCTTTGGACCAACAAATAAAAACGTGAGAACAAACAAAGAAGAAATTGTGAGATCACAGAACTATCAAATATTAGCAGGAAGCATGTACAAACAAGATAAAGAGGGTGTACTAGCTTGTTGTGCTGAGGATGATGAACATAGTAGTTGGTTGCAACAAGCCCATGAAGGATTGCTAGGAAGTCACTATTCTAAACAACAAACATTGCAAAATCTAAAATGTTTATGAGTGTACTGGCCTAGCATGGACAAAGAAATACATGAATGGATTAAGAATGTCCAACATGTCAGGAGAGACCCCCCAGTGGAGCATGCCACTCTTTATCACGTGTCGTTAATTCCAGATTAGAGTGCTCCATTGGTAGAATTTATGAGATTGGGAACACTACCCAGCGAGGCTAGTCTGGCAAGAAAACGAAGCATGGAGCAAGAGGCTCAAGACTATGCCTTAGTAGGAGACAAACTATACCAAAGAGGAACCGATTGTTACCTAAGACTGTGCATTCACGAATCAGACTATTTGAAAGTTTAGAAATTGCACATACTGGTGTTGCAGGCGGACACTTTGGTCTTGACCGAGTAATTAAGACCATTCTATTCTCAGGACTTTGGTGGCCCACTCTTCATATGGATGCACATACCTATGTGAAGAAATGTGACACATGCCAACATTCCCAATATCCTATCAGAACAGATGAGATGCCTCTAAGGCCAATGATGGGAGGACATGCATTCTTGAAGTGGGGCATAGACTTTGTAGGTTCCATTAACCCCCCAGCTAGAAACTCCCATGCAGAGTACATTATTATAGCCATAGAGTACCTTACAAAGTGGGTAGAAGTAAAAGCCACGACAAAGAATGATGCTCAAACGACGGCTAAGTTCTTACTCAAGAATGTGTTCACGAGATATGGGTTACCAATAGAGTTAGTAAGTGATAGAGGTACACACTTCTTGAACGAAGTTATTGAAAACCTTCTCCAAGAATTCTTGGTGACACATAAGAAGTCTGCCACCTATCATCTACAAGCTAACGGACAAGCCGAGAGCACAAATAAGATCCTATGTAATGTATTGACGAAATTGGTAAATAATAAACGCTCTGATTGGTACAAACAACTTCATCATGCTGTTTGGGCTTATCGAGTTTCCTACAAAATGGTACTCAATGCCACCCCATTTCAGATGGTCTTCAGAAAGAATGCTGTGCTACCCTTGGACTTTCTAATTCTAGCTTTAAAAGTAGCACAAGAGCATGAGTGGAATGTACATGAGTTGTCCTCTAGGATCTTTGATCTAGAACGCTTAGGTGAGACGAGGCTACGAGCGACAGCAGGCATCTATGCTGCAAAGAAAAGACAAAAAGGAATACTTTGATGCCCACATCAAGGATAAAGGATTGAAAGAAGGAGATGTAGTTCTGGTGTATACTTTAAAGCAGCATGCTCATAAATTGGAAAAACGAGGATATGGACCCATGATCATTAATAGAATTTCCACTAGCGGTACGGTTCGATTGGCCACTTTAGAAGGTGATATCTTTCCAAACTATATAAGTGGTTGTCGAGTCAAGTTATATCAAGAACCTCTTATAAAGGATATGCTAATGAGACTCAACACTACGAAGAAGCGAAAAGAAGAGGAGTTAAGGGTTAGAGAAGAAGCACTAGTAGAGGCTAGAGAGCATATTAGGCAAAATAAGTTAAGGCGACTAGGCCTAGATGTCAACTCGAAAGCCCCAAAATATCGCATGGACATGTGCCAAAAATCGAGCATAATTACTTCTCGAAAAATCGACCAATGCCTCTTTGTGATCGCAGAGGTAGGACGAGGAAAGAGTGTAAGGACTATGGGAGCATTGGTTGATTCAGGTGAAGCAACTAGTGCAGTTAGACTTTCATACTGCCAAGACCTGCAATTGAACATCAAGCCTAAAAAAGCCAATCTCATAGGTTTGGGAGGTGTGGAAAACCCTTTTTTGGGAGAGGTGGAACTTCCCATCTACCTTCAAGATGTTCCAATGAAAGTCAAAATGCTAGTGTGTCACGATGAAGACGTTACAGAGCCACTTGTCTTGGGTCAAGATTGGATTTACGACCATGTAGTCAACATGAACCTAAGAAGTCAAGTTCTTCATGTTTGGGTACAAGAACAATGCATTACATTAGAATTAGAGAATTGCATGCTCACAAATCTAGTTACACATTCTCTTAGATCTTCTAAGCCTAATATTAGAGAAGAAGATTTTATATGCATCAAAAGCTCTATGATCCAGGAGGACTCAATCAAAGAAGAATAGTCTCAAAGGAGAGTGGGCCTTTCCTCTTTTTCAAAGACTACAACAGCCATAACAATTCAACCAAAAGGCCAAGTGAACTTGCACAAGGTGACCATTAGATCAAAGAGTCAACTAGAATTTAAGAAGAAAATAGTGCTGGGCATGAAGCAAATTTGGGTACGAAAAGGAGAGCAACCACCAGCCTTGCCAACACAATTCCCACCCAGGCAGGCCAACCATGCAAAGAGAGGAACCAAGCAACGAGGACACGCTCCACCACAATAAATCCGGAAAATTTGGGTGCCTAAGAAATTAGCTATAGCTCAACAAAGACAATTACACATGTGTGTACCCAAGAAGCTCTTACATGCACAACAATCTATGATCTCCAACACGAGAAACGCCTCAACAAAGAAGCCAAGGATAAGCAAGGGTTAGAACCAAGCAGAAAGACTGAAAAAAGATCAAATCAAATCTTCGGTAATAGTAGGAAGACATGCAAAAAGGGTATGGGTTTGGAAGCCAAAAGTACCAGTAGCCTCCACAGAACCAAAGAGCCAACCACATTGGATACCAAAGTTTAAAAAGCATCCAAAGATGAAGAGGCCTGAGGTGATCTCTACAAGGCCAAATGCTATTCTAAAATGGATCCCAATAAGGAGGATTACATCATTTTGAGATCCAATTGACACGTGCAAACAAGGATTGCATCAAGTCTGCAAGTAACATCAGAAGCCTCCACCAGCAACAACCATGTGCCTTTGGCATAACCCTGTCTTTTGCACCATTCAGGTTATGCATTTCCAAAGTATGCATTAATATAGGACCACATTACACGGCAGTGCATAGACACAATTGAGACATCCCAAGCACATGAGAGACACTTGACATATGTAAAATATTTTATTGCTACTAATCACTTTCTTCTTGTTTGTGACATTGTTCCTTTAAAAACACACATACGCACACACATAGAAGAATAAATAAGACCAGGTGATCCAAGAATCTCATCGGTGAACCATCAACAAGGACATCCATCATCAAAAAAAGCATGCCATTGCTCAATCTACATGATGAGAGTACAACATGAAGAGATGAACATCAACCGACCTTTCACCATGGTAAGAATTGCCTACTTGGTCAACACCACAACCATGATAGATTAGGAACCCTCTTCGTCAGCATACCCTTGAGTAATTAGCTCAAGACCCAATTTCTTGCACCATACTTCTTCCAATGCATTCCCCAGTATGCATACATAGAGCCACATTACAAGGCCATGCACAAGGCACATATTTTCTTCAACCCATGCACTAATGCACTTACCCATCAATCATTATGGGTTAGAAGTACTTGGCATCCTACTATGAAACTCATGTTCAAAGATCCAAGGACATCAATGTGACAACAACAAGCCCAAGGAAGCAATCCGCCACTAAGAGCTTCTCACAATCAACATTGACAACCTCTTTTGTCAACATTGACAACCTCTTTTGTCAACATTGACAACCTCTTTTGTCAAAGATCCAAGGACACCAATGTGACAACAACAAGCCCAAGGAAGCAATCCGCCACTAAGAGCTGCTCACAATCATAATTTTTGAAGGCTCACAAAGACACCATCAAGCTGGAATACAAGGAAGAAGTACGTACAAAGGGACTACAAATTGCAAAGGATAGTAGAGGCAATATAGATGATGCCATCAAGGCTGAGGTGGTCCACACTCTTTTGTTACACAAATACAATGGCATTCTTAGGGCACGGGTGATCCACACCACCCTCTTACTACACTTAAAAAAAAATAATACAAAGGTACTCTTAAGATAGGGTGATCCCTACCTCCCTCTTAATACCATTACATAAAAACATGAGGGTACTCTTAAGATAGGGGTGATCCACGTCACCTTCTTAGTACGAATGCATAAAGACACTAACACTCACAAGAAAATGATTCTTAATGAAAAAAAGAGCCAAGTACCTATGCATAATGTATGCCTATGTCCCTCACTTATCATGCAGTTTGATGTCAATGGGTCAACTTGATAACCTTGGTTACAAAGTGGTTTTCTTTGCTCAAACCTTTAGCATATCAAAGTGCAATATGGTTATTACAAATGGAAGCAAAGCTTGCACACTTTATCCTTTTTTGTATTAAAAAAGAACACTTGTTAGTTGTCACTGAACAACCTATGGCTTGTATATGGCATGACCATTTGGCCATATATCTTGTAGCAAAATGAAAATTTCTTCTTGTTTTGAATACTTGCCTGTGTTATCTTTCTTTGATTTTTCATTTTTTAAGCATTTATAATGGAAAGCAAACTAGGAATGTGCGTAAAGTGCACATTGACTCTTCAATTAAGCCTTTAGATCTCATCCATAGAGATGTGTGTGGTCCTATGCCCACAAGGTCATTAGGAGGTTTTCTTTACTTTTTCACTTTCATAGATGATGCTACTAAGAAAGTTTGGGTATATCCTATAAAGTCAAAGGATGAGATATTCTCTACTTTCAAAAAGTGGTCTACTTTGTTTGAGATTTAAAAGGAACTAAGCTCAAGGTTTTGCATTCAGATAATGGAGGTGAGTATACCTCACATGAATTCAATCTTTTCTATCAGTCTATTTGAACTTGTAGAGAGTTGATAGCTCCTTATACCCTAGTAGAAAATGGTATACTTGAGAGGATGAATAGAACTATTCAGGATAGATTGGTTTCTATGTTGCATCATGCAAACCCTTCAAAAGGATTTTGGGCAGAAGTAGGATTGACGGCATGTGATTAACCTTTGACCTAGTATTGCCAAAGGTTTAAAAGTAGCACATTGCATTTGGGCCCTTGGATTGGTTTGAAATGCACGGCTAAGATCTTTGAAGCCAAAGTGCCCTTTCATATGAGCCCTAGGATTTAATCTTCCTTCAAATGGTTATAAGTGAATGTGCCACATTGGGTGCCTAAATTCTTGTCCATTAGATCTAAAAGAGATAAGATCCAATTGACTGGAGCTTTTGGATCCATGAAGATATTGCATGTTTTAACTTATGCCATCAGATTAGAGGTTCATCCAATGGCTCACTGATTCTCCCTTTTTGAGATCAGCATCAAATGTGCTTTACCATTGGATTTAGCAAGATCCAATGGCCCAAAAATGTGTAGAAAGTGTGCAAGATCATGCATGAGAATCTCCAAAGCCCCACAACTTGTCAAATACTCTCTCTATATATTTCCATACACATTAATCTTAACCATCCAATTGAAGCATCAAAAGGCTAGAAAATTTTTCCTTTTATAGTTGAAATATAAATGTGCATCAAATAATATTTTATATGAGAATACCACCAGTGGTTTTTAATGTCTCCTTACACCCCTAGATTAAGCTTTTAATCCCTAAAAATTAGAGGCTCATGAAAATTTCATTTTTCCTCAATGAGGAAAAGAGTTCCACTCTAGTAACATCTATAAGTTCATCTTCCTCCTCCTTTGAAGCTTTTGATTTGCCGGTATGATCTTGACCTATGGATACATCATCTCAGAAAACTATAAATCAGCATATTGAAGTAGCCTATACCATATATGAAGAAATACCCCTACCCACATGCATACCATCATTTTCCACTAATCAACCAATTCCTTTGACTTTGCTTTCTTCAGAGCTGGTCTCTCTTTCCCTAAGCCTTCCACTCCATGGTGAGGGTGTCCTTGTGTTGCATGAGTTGCTTGGACCACTTAAATCCATGCTTTCTTGAACTCTATCATCATTCTTCAAATCTGTCTCACCTATGTCTTCAACCTGCAATGGACTCGTGCATGCATACCAAGGCTTCAACTCATCAAAGACAACATCCCTACTTACCTTCAGTTCCTTGGTGATGGGATTATAGCATTTATACCCCTTTTGTTCCATAGAATATCCCAAAAAAATACACCTTTCAGATTTGGCATCTAACTTTGACCTCAACTCTTGAGGTACATGTACATACCATATACAACCAAAGACTCTAAGATGTGAAATGCAAGGTTTTCTTCCACTCCATGCTTCCTGAGGGGTTAGATGATGTATACCTGATGTAGGACATCTATTCATGATGTATGTGGCTGTATATGTATCCTCTCCCCAATAGCAATGCAGCATATTCATTTCGTTGAGCATACACCTTGCTACCTCTGCTATGTGTCTGTTCTTTCTCTCTGCTACCCCATTTTGTTGAGGGGTATACCTGCATGTAAATTGTCTTTTGATGCCATTGACCTACAAAAATTTAGAAAATTCATGGGAGAAATACTCTCCCCCTCCATCGGATCTCAAAGTTTTGATAAACTTGCCAGATTCCTTCTCCACCTGTGCTTTGAATTTCTTGAAGTAGTGGAACACATCTGATTTGTTTCTAATGCAATACAACCACACTTTCCTTGAAAAGTCATCAATGAAGGTTACAAAATACCTATTTCCAGCAAGGGATGCTTCTCTTGTTGGACCCCAAACATCCGTGTGAATGAGGTCTAAAACATTTGCACTTACATAGGTACTCTTCTTGAAGGGCAGCCTTGATTGTTTTCCTTGTTGGCAAGCTACACAAATTTCATGCAATATTTTAGATGTAAAATTTGGTAGGCCTCTTACCAAGCTCCTCCTTTGCATTTCATTGAGCTTTTGTAGGTTGATGTGACCTATTCGTTTATGCCATAGATCCAAATCTGCTATCCTCTTGTCTCCATATGTGACATACATTGAATGGTGTGGCTGATTTATGTCCATTGTGAACATTCTCCCTTGCTTTTTTCCTTTTGCTATGAGCTTGAAACCTGCCCTTGGATCCTCAACAAAACATCCTCTTTCATTGAACCTAACTTGATAGCCTTTATCTACCATTTGGCCTACCAAAATCAAGTTTTTTGTAATAGTAGGGACATGTAATACCTCTGATAAGCACTTTGCTCTTTGATTTCCTTCCAAACTGATATCTCCCACATGTTGAATGATATGCTCTCAGTTATCACCTGTTTCCACATGCCCTTGATGCTTTGGGACCTGCAAATTACTAAAAAACTCCTTTCGACATGACATATGATTGCTACATCCACTGTCTACATACCATACATCTTCACTAGCTTGAGTTGTATCTTCACCATACCTCATGGCAAGTAAATAATCATTCCCTTGGCTGGATGATATGTTTGCATAATTACCTTGCCCTCTATAATTGTTGTTGTTGCTTTGATTCCCTTGTCTTTGAGCTCTATGATAGCATTCATTTGCAAAATGACCGGGCTTACCGCATACAAAGCATCCATTTGAAGTGGCTTGTCCTCTTCCACCAAATCTTCCACCTCTTCCTCTATTTGTGGCTCTTCCACCTCTTTGACCTGCATTTTCTTGTTGTCCTTGACCTCCTTGGTTGCTTTGATATCTTCCTCTTCCTCTTGTAGCACCTCGGTTGTGTCTTCCTCTTCCTCTACCTACATACAACAATTGCCCTTGGCTATCCTTGGCATTATGACCACCAAGGTTCATCTCCTTTGTCACCATGAGAGTGATTAGTTGATCAAAATCAGGAAGAGAGTCCCTTACATACACTGAAGTTGTGAAAGCCCTCCATTTTTCATCATCCCTAAGTCCATTTAGGGTGTGGGCGACAAGATCGTCATCATCTAGGGCACAACCGATTGACCCTAGTGCATCTGCAAGCTCTTTAACCTTTAATATGTAATCATTAGCACCTTGAGAGGGGCTTTTCCTAAGATTATTTAGCTCATTCTTGAGCTGAAGTTTTCTAGCTTTTGTGGAGGTTGAGTACAATCGCTCCAAGCACTCCCACACCTTCTTCGATGTATCCAAATCTTGAATATGCCCTACCATAGAGTTGCTAATATGCTGAGATAAAATGAAAATGACCCTTTTGTCCCTTTCATCCCGCTCTCTTACTGCTCTTCTCTGGTCATTGGTTGGATTTACCTCATCTATGTAGGGTTTTGGCTCTCCACCACTCACAAGTCCCCACAAACCTTTCCCCATAAAAAAATTGCTTATTCTAAATCACCACGGTTGGTAGTTTCCTTTTTCGAGCTTCTCAATCTGAGCATTGAGATCAGCCATGGTGCCTCCTAACTCTTTTGAACCTCCCCCTTGATGCAATGAAGTTGAAAAGGATGTCTTTTACCTCAAAAAATAGAGCTACTCCTCTTGATGAAGCTTCGTCTCTGATTTGATGATGTATTTGCTTCCCCTTGTTGTTGACGTGCCCGTTCTTTGCTTCCTTCCTTCAAACTTTGATGAAGTCTTTACTTCACTTCCGTAGCTCCTTCTTCTCTCTTTGATACTCCACTTATAGCTCTGATACCACTGTTGGAGGATAATCACTCCTATGTGCACAACAAAAGCAAATGAACCCTCCTAGGATCCTGAAAATTTTCAGACATAGGCTCTGTATTTTCTGAGTTTCTCTGAGTACATGTAGATACTCAAAATGAAATTTTTCAGGCTTAAAGTAGACTCTAATATCTTTCAAATGAGAGTAACATCACTCCATTTGGACACTGGATGATGCCTCAACCATCTGCAACAAAACAGATAACTTGATCTCTTCACAGAGTATGAGCTAACTAGACAGACACTATTCTGGACATTTCTCTGCACATGTGCAGGCACTGAACCTAAGACTTATACCAGACAAAGTAGAACTTATAAGCTTTCCAACAAGACAAAAATCATTGCAAATGGATTCCGGATGAAGGAGAAACATCAATTACAAGACCGGGGGGTCTGCCAAAAACATCTAGATAGATAGAGTGTGTAAAAGTGAAATTTCTGCAAAATATGCAGAGAACAGCTAGTAGGGGGTGTTCTTAAGTAAGGGGGCAGCTTGGGCACGTATTTCCACGACTCTAAGTCATAATACAACTCATTAGAGGTTTTAAAGACCACATACTAACATCTTTAACCAATCAAAAGCATATACATGTCAAAAGTGAGGTCCAATCACATCAAGAGGTGAGCTAAATCTTCTCTAATCAACTTCTTTCCATTATGGGCATAATTGGATGCCTCCAAATCATGGAAATCAGCCTCCTTTGATTGTGGATGATGTGGAAGGTTCAATTTGGGGCATGTTCCCACACTCTTGAGCTTGAAAAACTTTCAACACCAAAGGTATTCCTCCACCCAACACCTTCCCATGCTTCAACTTCATCAGTACCTCAACCTCTACTTCTTCATAATCCACCTACAGTCCCCTATCGAACCCCTTTGCAAGATATAACTTTCCCATGCCCTCCCAATCTACTAGATATCCATTGAGTGACCCCTTCATCATGACCACATACACTCCACTTTACACTACACTTGCACACATTAGTGACTCGTCTTCACAACATGCACCCATGCACACTTTCTTCACTATTACCACATCACAACCACACTACAAATGCACTAGATATCACTTCCCCTATCCCAAACCCTCCACCTACCCCCAACAACATCTTCACCATCCCCACATCCATTCCCTTCTCCTTTTCATGTCCCATCTCCTCGTCTACATTCATTCACACAAACCCTGTATATATCTCCATAGGTATAGAAAATGATATCACACAAATTTTTGTATACATGAATCAAGTACATCATGAACATTCCCCTATCAATATCTTAATAACAAGTTACAGGAGCAGTTGAACATGTTGTTGTCTCAATTCAACTCATTGTTATTAGAGAATGCACCATTAAATGATCGATAACTACATTAAAAGAAGCACGTATGCTCTTGGAAAATACAATTGGAGGATCAACATCAAGATAATGTCAAAGCACTTGAAGATAGTCTATGCAATGCTATTGCTTTCAATGCCATGATAAAACACAATATGATCCTTTTAAAGAGGCACTTGGAAGCCGCTTATGAAGAGAAAGCCAGACTTTAGAAGCAGAATGCTGAGAATCTTCATGCTTGACTAGAGTAAACAATATATGCACCCTTTAGTCTAACAAGATTTTTGGAGCACATGCAAATTATACTCAAAGATTATACAATGCTATTCAAAGCTCATGATGCTTTATCAACGGAACTAAATCCATAGTATACAATGACAAAGTCAATGATAATACATGAACCTCCCCTTGAGTTAGCCATAGAACTTGAGCAACTAAGAAGCCAAGTAGCAGAGCTTATAAATCAAGTACTTGAGCATGAGCTTACTATGCATTTGACACGTGATAGATGAATCTCACCATAGGAAATGAGAGTATGATTGTTAAGAATAAGACAAGCTAGTAAAATAAGGGTAGATGAATTTCAGAATCTTTAGGGAGGATAGAAAGGAGGAAGCTTTATATTTCATGACATGATATTGCTCAAAATTATTCTAAAATACTTAAAAAAACATCCATTCCATTGTGGGATCCCAAATTTTAATCATTAGTGACATTTAGGGGGGTTTCTCTAAACAATTTTTTTTATCTTTAGATCCTTGTGGAGCAAGTATGAATAATCACTACATATCTTCATTGATAAATAACTGGGTTGTTTTCTAAGTGCTACCCATCTTTATTTCAAATACCGTTTCATATACATACCTTCATTTGTAAATAATTGGGCTTGATCTAAATGTTCTTCTCCTTAATTCCAAAAATAATCACATATGGATAATCATTATATATCTTCATTTATAAATACTTGGGTATTTTCCAAGTGATATTTTCCATAAATCTAAATGGCATCCCATATAAACATAGGCTTTGCATTAAGGTTGATAGAATGACCTAATTGATGGTGTGGAGGCGTTAAGGTTTACACAATGACCTAATTGATAATAGAGTGATCTAAATTGACTTGAACAATTAAGGAAGAGGTTGAGGTTGACCTTCACATTAAGGAAGAGCTTGGGATTTTCCCCATCTTTAGGCATTTGGATTTTGGCCACCTTTTAGGCATTTGGATTTTCGCTACCTTTTTGGTTATTCTATGTATCATATCTTGTCTTCAATAATAGTGTACAAGGGGTGACCTTTGGTACACAAATCACGTCGACCTTTATGTGACACGAGTGTCACAAAGGTGGGAGATTTGGTGAATATTTAAAGTGATTTTTTTTTCAACAACTTAGAAGTTTAAACTTTAAGAGTATGATTTTGAAATAAGAAGACAAATAATAAGGAAAAAATGGTGGTATGTAGAAGCCCATATGAACACGCAATTATATAATTACAAGAAGAATATAGCAAAACTATAGAAATCATAGAAAAGATAGAAGCGATACATAATTTGAAGTATCATCAACCATTTGAAGAAGCAACCTTCCTCTATTCATGGAGATAGTCCCTTTGTAAGCTTTGTGATTCTATGATATGCTTAATCTTGTGTGCTAAATTATCAAAGAGTAACTAGTCTGAATGACTATTGTCCATACTTGAGGTAACATAATCTTTCAGTCACTCTAGGTATTTTGTACAATATGTATTTTATATATAAGATAACTACACGTTTGAAGTCCAAAACACTACATTCGATGTTCTTTCAAGAACTATTCAAGATTTTATCAATAGTTTTTGGGAGTTTTTGAATAGTGGTCTTCTCATGAGTTCTCTATGTTTGTTCATCTGCACGTGTTAATTCCACTTTTCAGGAGAGACATCCTTTAGCTTCCTAAAACCACAAGTCATTTTAAATCCCATTGGGTCTCCCAAAGTAAGAATGTTGTATGTCCAACACAGAGGATTTGTGGTAGTGATGGATTTATAGAACTTGAGCGCAAGAGGGCAAGCTAGAAGCTTAGTAGCTCATTTGGATATTGATTTGGGCATTTTGATAGATACCAAGGATTTTTTGGATCCGAGTGGCAATAAAATTTCATACATAGAAGGGATGTAGACTAACACACCACCAATAGAAGATGCACACAAAGAGGGTGAAGAGAAGCAACCTACACTAGATACAGAGAGGCAAGGGGGGACTTCCACACCATTGGTTTATGCACTCTAGCAGTTAGTGGGTGTGCATGTTGTGTCTGAGCATTAGAGAATGAAGCGACAAGTCAAGTTTCCAAAACAAGTCTTGATAGGACTAGAATTTGATCTATAGGAGCAAAAGGCAGTGTTTTTGCAAGATAAATGGCTAAACAACCACATGTGATGAAACCTAGGGTAGGCACAACCCGATTCAATGGCAAGAAGCATCAAGACATATAAAATCACATAGGAAATATGAAACTACATGGAAAAGTAGTGGTTTTGAACAATTGTTTAATGATCAGACAAAAAAGAAGAATTTTGTATCTAGCTTACAAGGTAAGGCAATGGAGTGATTCATGCAATATGGCACGTCCACATTTGAAGACTATGATAGGTTAAAGACTAGGTTTTAGGCTCAATTCCGGGTGGACAAGACACCGGAATATGTTTTAGACAAGCTAAGAAAAATTAAACAATAAGAAAAATTAGTCAAAGATTATGCTCAATAGCTTATATATTTGTTAAATGGGTTAATTTCAAATCAAATGACTTCTTAGGAATAGGTGGGTGATTACTTTTTCTACCATTGGTGATAACCTTCCCTCTTCTCCTTAATGACTATGTGGATGTGTAGTAGCTCAAAAGAAAGACAAGGAGGTATGCACAAGTGGCCGAGGAGTAGGACTTCACAAATCTAGTTGAAGCTAAAATATGGTCAAAATGAAGACATGGTCTTATTAGAAAAAGTAAGATCAAGAAAAAGAAGAAAGTACTATATGATTTGGATTCAAGAAGACCAACATTTGAAAACTTTGATTGGGAAACTCCAATTGGGACCGAGAGTTTTTTGATCAAGAGAGAGAACCAAGATAAAATAAAAAATGAATGGTGATGAGAAAGAACGGATATCTTGGAAGAAGAAAGCAAAATCTAGGAAACATTTTATTGATATATTTTGGTAGCGACATGTATGAACATAGTTAGGACTATTGGGGCAATTTTCTCTCTCTTAAGGAGGTTTTTATCCCCTAGCTTGCATATATGGATATAACTATAATGGATCACTTATCTTTTGTAAATTCGATTGGCAATACATTTTGTGTTGTGTTATGTTCCAAGCTTCTTCTTCTTCTTCTTACTTGTGTTGGTTGCATGCCTCTACAGTCCTTAAACTCCAACAATTCATATCAGAGAAGGTTTCCGCTTACTTCAAGGCATTGTTGACACTCTTTTGGTCATAATCATAGAATCACACAAAAATTGGAGGTCATCAATAATTCAAAACATCTTCTTTTTTTCAACAATGAAAATTTTCTTCGAGCTTGTTTCATCCTCTATAGTATCATAGTGAACTATGTAGGAATTTTTTCCTTTTGAGTTATATATATATATATATATATATATATATATATATATATATATATATATATATATATATATATATATATATATATATATATATATATATATATAAAGAGAGAGAGAGAGAGAGAGAGAGAGAGAGAGAGAGAGAGAGAGAGAGAGAGAGAGAGAGAGAGAGAGAGAGAGAGAGAGAGAGAGAGAGAGAGAGAGAGAGAGAGAGAGAGAGAGAGAGAGTTTTTGGAACATTTTTGAAATACAATTATTTTTTTGCATTAGGATATGCAAGACCAAATTGCAATGCATCCCAATTGATGGCACTAGGAATATTCAGGTGTAGCATCGTGTAATATTCGGAATACATTGCTTGCTCTCATGCAAATAATTGAAGCATGTGTGTTGGTTTAGGAGTGAATACTTTAGAGTGATACTCCCAAAAACTTGTAGTGAACCTCTTTGAAAGTTTGCTTATAGTAGGCTGTGAGGTATCTGATGCAAGCATGCCAAGCATAAGCCACCCGAATGCTGGGGATCATGCTAATGTCATGCACAAGATCATAGTTGCCATTTGTAAAGCGAAGGAGGGAAACTTGCGGGGCCTGTGTGTTGCGAAAGGTTTTGAAAACAATTTGCATCATGTCAAGAATTTTTAGCATCATCTACACCACAACATCTGGCATATGCTATAACCGAGGGATCCAATGACATATAGTGGTAATCATATAAGATATGGAAGGTGGTCCCTACAATGGCATGCTGTATGGATAATTGAACCACTCCTGGAATTGTGTGTTATTTTGTACCTTAATGGCAAAGGATTTCCATGATTAAAAAGGATTAGACATGAAATGTAAACAAATATTTGCTCAACGTATCATAATTAAAAACAACCAACAATTTTTTCTTTTAATTTGATCTAGGTAATTTCAATTTATTTAAGATCTTATATTCTCTTCAGCTTAACATACTTGATGTACTAGTTTGAAGTGGAACTGGTCCCTAACATGGATTGTATAGAAGATGTAAGGGTGCATTGTTCCAAGTGTGAAACATTTTTCGGTAAGTTTCTAAGAGAGTTTTCTGCCAAGTTGGTTGAAAAATAGTGCCTTTCTATGCTATCAATGGTAAGTCCTCTAGCTTGAATTGTGTAGCAAATGTGGGGGTTTTCCCCATGACTCTCTGAATTTCTGCATTGCAATCGACCAAAATCATAAAATATAACTAGTATTGGAGTTCAAAGGTAGTGATCAGTGGCCTATGTGCCAAATTCGGGAAGTAGGCTGATTGTAGCACTGTTTCTTCTATAACTCTCATGGCCTGATTCTAAACCATTGTGCGATCTTCATGTGTTCGTCTGATATCCTCTACTTGCTTAAGCCATGGAGGGCACTGGGCCTCAAATCTTTCTTGTCCCTCTTCGATGACTCTGCCTCCAGGAATAGGATCATAGTCTTTTTCACAACTTTGTTCCATCAAAATGTGTACAATTTCCTCTTCTTATAGAGCCTCTAGGAGAGATGGAGGTCTTTTGTATTGGAGCAGTCGAGTATGCAAATTCTATGACTTGTTGTTGCAGGGCTATCATTGTAGCAAAGTTTGATACTTCCGAAGTTGATGATTGGACTAGACTTGGAGCAGCCTTAAGTCCTAAATCCCTTTGTTTCTCAGTTGTGTCAATTCCTTTGATAATCTATCATGTGCCTCCAGTGGGTTCACATAATCCTGAAGGATGGTGCGGATGTTTTCAGGGGGAATATCTTGGAATTTGGATGGGCTTATCGGTGTGCTTGGTGCATTCTCTATAGTAGTTGCTAGATTATCTTGATTCTATACTTACAAGAATCATTTCTCTTCTTGTATAGATGTTAGATGCCTTCTTAGTAACGCCATGTTGCACTAAAGTTTGGAGTTACATTCTATCTCTGTGCAAAGATGACCTTCAATGAGTTGCATGGCTTTTGGGTCTACGTCCAAAAACTTTGCCTCCAATGTGCTATTGAGCTTCTTGTAATGTGTGAAACTAATCTTGGAGGTCTTCGTTGTCTACTTCAAGTGTCGTGATGCATTATTGTAACTGTTCATAATGAGATTGTAGCATGTTGTTGTGCTCCTCAAGCATATGGTACTCAGTTTGGAGTTGTCATATATTTAATCATGGTGTTGATTGCATTATCTAGAGGAGTGGATGCAATTTGAAAATGTGTTGATGCAAGGGGGATGGAGTGGGGAATGGGAAGCATGAATGCCTATCTAACGAGGAAGTGGGTGCAAGTGAATTTGGTGGAAAGGGAATGGGATATGGTGGAATCGTGGGGGGAGGGGGAGGTGTAGTGGGTGGTGATATGTCCGTGCTATTGTATGTGGAAGTGTATGTAGTGTCTACCATGTACATACGGATGGTAGGTGGTGTGCATGTGGTGGTGGTGAATAGTTGTGATGGGGGTGTTGAAAACGGGAAGGACAATGGGGTTTGGGTGAAGGGTTGGGAAAGGTTAGACAAATAGGAATAAAAAGGTTGGAGAACTGCTAGGATGGAGGTTGGAGGGGGAACTACTATTGAGGAAGGCTAAGTGATAGGAAGGCCGAGAAAAGTTGATCAAAAATCTGGACGACCTATCACTGATGTAGTGGAAGCAGGGTGTCCAATAGCAGGATCAATGAAAGAACCTATTTGCTAGGTGGCGGTATGATACAATGGATTGTCAAAAGAAGAAAAGAGGGAAGAAATAGAAGTCGAGCTACAGAAGGTGAAGATGTGCTCGGTAGGAGCTGTTGTAGGTATTATAGTTACATCCTTAATTTGATGGGGTGATGTTGGAGGTGTTTGAAGAATTGGTTCGGATGTCTCTTCTTGGATAATAGTTGCTTTGGTGCCAAGAGTTCTAAGTAGGGATATTAGGGGACTTTGCATACCAGTGTTAGTTGCTTGGGAAACCATCTCGCCTTGGGTTGCAAAAACTGTGGTGGTAGTCATCTCTATCATTTTGGGTGCCACCGCTGTCACCAACATGGTAGTGATGGGAATTTGAATACTTTCCCTAGCCTTGACTGAGTTTGTAACCTGCATGGATCGTATGTTACATGTGGTCTTTGCAAAATGTATCTTATGGCCTCCACTACCTTGCATGTTTTTGATAGCATTTGTAGAGATTCCCTGAATTGAGAATCTACACTAGCTTCTTCCAAGAGTTGGGCCATGAGTACTTTGCTGCCCTGTTTAGAAAGTACTTGCTTTGATTGAACATTCTTCATAAGTTGATATAATCAATGGAGCTATGCGGTATAGGCCAGAGCTTCAATATCTACTTCTTCTTCACGCTTGGGTTGCTCAAATTGCTGCAAAGGCGTTCTTTGGTGGTCATCTTCCCAATCTACATGCCATGCTTCTCTTGATTGTCCCATCCTTCATGTGGATGTGCTAGGACCTTGGGTTTTTGAAAAAGGATTCCATGTCTGAAAGTTGAGCTCTTTGTAGGAAAGACTCAAAGTCAAATGTTCCCATCCCTTTGATGTCTCTAGTGGATGCAAATTCAACCTCCGATGGCATAGGTGGAGCAGAGGGTGTAGCTTGTGAATTTCCTTTAGACCCAAATCAAGAGATTAGAATAGTGAATGGGGGCACTGTGCCCTCTCTTGTTGGTGATATGTCTTGGGTCCAGATAGCTCCTCGTGGTTGGACACATGGGATAGTGCCTCTCATTCTTTTAGACTAATGAGATGAAGGTCGGCGACCTTTAAAAAGTTTTAGTTGGGACCAAGTAAGGGCACGCTCGATGGGAACATCATATGATAGACACTTATATATAATGCGTGTAATGGAACAACATCCATTCAATATTATTTTCCTGAACCACCTCTTGTTAGCTTCATATAACTGTTTGAATGAAGTGGTCTTGACTTGGAAATGCAAGATGCTACATGAAGAGCCAAAGGGTATGGAAATGTTAGGCATCCCTGTAACCATATCTTTTAGCTTCACGACATCTTGTCCTTCATGTTGTCTGGTACCAGGATTAAAAATTTTGTCAATAATTACAATTAAGGGTTTAAGAGATGACTCTACATGGAGCTGGGACTTTTTGGGTACCCATTTCCAAGTAGCACTATGTGAATGTGCATGTGCTCTTGTTCTGATGACATGTTTTAGCTTCTGAGCCTATTGTGTGAGTGCATGTGAGAGCTACCTCGACTCTAGGGGATTTCTTGTGGCAAGTTCAGCATGTAAGGAGGTCTTAGGCACCTAGATTTGTGTAGCATTGGGGTTTACCTTCCTTGATGGCTTTGGTATCCAGATGGAGATGACTGGCCAAGGTTGACTCCTCAAATATGGAGCTGTTGTCTCCTTGGACTGCTTCATTGGTGTTGTACATACTTGTGGTTTTAACAAGAGGGTAGGTGGCTATTCACTCTTGCGCCTCCAATTCTGCTTCACTCCATGAGGTACTACTATGTTTTGCATCGATTGTTGAGCACTGGACTTGGTTGTGTGTTTCACCCGCCTCTTGGGTTGCCTTGCTGGTTTTTCTTGGGCCATCTTTGGAAAAGGAGGGAGTTCCATTCTAAGGCTTCTGCTTGTGCTTCTTCTCAAACTCGTTTTCTGTCTCCCTTACGTTTCTTTGTAGTGTTCAGTCAATTTAGCATTTCTTTTGTGAGAGGTTCTTGACATAATTTGACTCTGCATCCACTGATGTAACTAGGTAGGATGTCACCTTCTAGGGTAGCTAACTGGACTTCTCCACTTGCGGATATTATTTTAATAATCATGGTCCCATAGCCACACTTCTCCAACTTCCATGCATGTTTCTTCAAGGTCTATACTAAGACTAAATCTCTTGCTTTTAGCTTTCAAGCCCTTATCCTTCACATGGGCATCGAAGTATGCCTTTTGCCTTTTCTTGGTTGCATAAATTCTTGCAGCTTCTCTTAATCTTATTTCACCTAGTTGTTCAAGATCAAAGATTCTGGATGAGAGCTCATGGTCGGTCCATTGATGTTCTTGTCCTACTCTTAATGTAGGGATCAAGAAATTTAGTGGCAATACTGCATTTCAGCCAAATACCATCTAAAGGGTGTGTCTTGGAGTACCGTTTTATAGGCCACTTGATAAGCCCAAATAGCATGATGTACCTGTCTATCCCAATCAGAGCATTTATTATTTACTAATTTTGTCAATATATTACATAGAATCTTATTTGTGCTCTCAACTTGTCTGTTAGCTTGTGGATGATAGGGGCAGACTTCTTATGCATCACCAATAATTCTTGGAGAAGGTTTTCAATGAATTCATTCAATAAGTGTGTACCTCTATCACTTACTAACCCTATTAGGTTCCCCCTACCTTGAAACTGTTCTCTACCTCCTGCATGATTCTGTTGTTGACCCTAGTCTTGGTTATTGTGTCCTCTTCCACTTTCGTAGCCTCTATATCTGCCTCTTCCTCTGCTAGAGTAGAGTACTTGCTCAAAACTAGGTTTTCCTTGGGAGTTTGAGTCCTCACCAAGATTCTTTTCTTCAATAATCAATATGGATAGCAGATCAACAAAATTTAGAATATTTTCCCTCGTTTGATTAGATGTTCAGAAATGCGTATATGCAACTCCTAAACCACAAAGGCACACTTTCATCTTATCATCATCATCATCATCATCATCATCATCATCATCATCATCATCATCATCTACATTCACGCCAATAGATGCAAGTGACTCACATATGCTTTTCATTTCCAAGGTATAGTCACTTATAGACATGCCCTTTTTCTCTTGTGTATGCAACTCGTTCTTGAGTTGCAATTTTCATGCCTTTGTATTGGTCTCATATAATGTGACCAAACTATTCTAAGCCTCTTTCCAAGTCTTGGCATCCTGTATGTGCCCAATCATGCTATCCTGTATGCTAACATATAGCCAATATATTACCTTTTGTGCTCCTTGATTCCATTCCTCATATGTTCTTAATTGGTCCACAATCCAATTCCTCTCTGGTGACTATAGAGCATTTTCGTTCTCTCCTTTAATGCACTTCTAATAGCCTTTTCCCATCAAGAAATTCATCGTTCTGAATCTCCAAGCATGGAATTTGTTCTTGTCTATCTTATCTCTTATAAGTTGACCCATTCCATCTTTGTTTGCCATTTTTGCAGCAATTCACAACACTGGAAAGACACTAAAAGTAGTACTTTTGCTTGAACTTTGTCGCACTTTGACATGATAGTTTGATCTAAAAGAAACATAGTTTTCGTGTATCAACAATACACAAAATCACTTGAAATTCAGGATCCAAAATATACGAGTGTTGTTGAGCAGGACGCAAGTTACAATTTTGCAAATTGACATGGTTTTTCTATGGGCCCGACCTTGTCAGCTCAAAATAGAGATCATTTGTGAATCATGCTTTCTCCGTGCCTTTTCATGTATGCTTCACTGTCAGCCTTCTCCACAAGCTCTCTACAAACACACTAGCTTTGATACCATGTCATAAGGAAGAAGATAAGGAAGAGCTCATACATACATTCTCACAATCAAAGAGGAGCACACCCACATATTGAGGCAAGGACAATGATCTTCTTCTTCATCTATTACATGAAAGGAATATAGAAGAATGACCTAAAACAACAATACAACTAGTGCAATATATAAAGAATACTACATAAGGAAAATCATAATGTCTGTGAATGATTGAGTTGGCAAGAAAATAGCTTCTTCAAACTTGACCACTGGGTGTTCAAGTCCTAATGGATGATGTGGATTGCTAAGTTGGACAAGTGACCTTCTTAGGACATCCTCATAGATGTGAGCACCTAATTGGTTGGTCCCAATGTACTCCAATTGAGTCTTATATGGCCCTTTTGGTTTTTCTAGGTATGCAACACTAGAACTACCTATTGGTCTCTCCATGCTATATGACATCTCTGAGTCACTAGTCTCTGAACTTAGCAGGTAAGGGATAATCACTAAGTTGTTGTGCCCATGACCTAGCTGTATGGCTGGTACTAGCCTCAAAAGATCTAGTGCTTTGTCTATCTTAGCCTAGATCTAAGGTTCATAAGCCTTATTGATTAACCCCAAGTTTTTGAGTACAATCACATTGCAATGTTCCTTTGTATCAATCACTTGTTCTTTTTATTTTACTTGGATTATTACATCTTTTCCACTAGTTCCCATTGTGAGGAATACTTGAGTTGTTATCACACTTGAAGTTTTTATCAAATAATTTATATTCTTTTCCTAAAGGTTTTGCGGAAACAATATTTTAACTATATTTGAACTTGGTTAATTAGGGTTTCTTGTACTTATGCCATGCTTATCATCACCCTAATTAGTTAATACCACTCATCATATTTAGCCTAAGCTAAGAATTGACTGAGGGGGTTAAGAATGCTTCCAACCTTAAGTCGCTTCTCCCTTGATCACACTTGAGAATTGAGGACACATGTTCCGAAGCTTGCATACACTTGCAGCTTGATTTGGCCTCTCTAAGAGCTCTTAATGGACCTATAAAAGTTTGAATTTTAGCTCAATCTTTAACTTTAATTGATAGAAGAACTTGATTGATGCATTTTAAAGAGCCTTTTCCCCCTTAGTATTGATGAAAAATCCTCTAGAGATCCCTTGGCTTCCTATCCCACCTCAAGATCAGCTTAAATTTACCCTATTTAAAAATCAACACATTATTTTTAAGAAAAACAATTGAGATCATGTGGGATTGGAAATGAGCTTTCCAACATACTCTAGAGCTCAAAAAATGGATTTTGTATGAAAATGTTATGTCAGTTTAGGCTCTTGGGGGTCAAACAGACAAACAAAAGCTCTCAAGATATTTGGGTATTTGTTTAAGGCATTCATAATTGTATAGGTAAAAGAGCTTGAAAAATGCCAAAATTTAGCCTTAATTTTCAAAAAAATTACCACCTTAATTGTTGCCAAAATTGTCTATCTATTGCGAGAGACGATTCTGCCGCAATAGACCTATTAGTTGTCTGTCATGACCTTTTGTCTTTCATGATAGATGATGTCTATCATGATAGGCGGTGTCTATCGTGGGGTCATGTTAGTCGTGATAGATGGGTGTCTGTTGTGATAGAGAAGTGTTTATCACAATAGATGGGTGTCTATCATGGATTTCAATCTATCGCGATAGACAGGTGCCTGTTGTGATAGATGGTGTCCATCATCTATCATGTGTTGCAGATTTTGGTCTATTGCAATAAACAATGTCTATTGCGATAGACGATGTCTAACATGGGGTCTGTTCTATCATGATAGAAGGGTGTCTATTGCGATAGATGGGTGTCTATCATGATAAATGGGTGTCTATCATGGATTTTAGTCTATCATGATAGATGGGTGTCTGTCATGATAGATGATGTCTGTTGTTTATCATATATCATGAATTTTTCTCTGTCATGATAGAAGTGTCTATCATGGATTTTAGTCTATTACAAATTTCAATCTATCACAGATTTCAATCTATCATGGATTATTTTGGTATATCACAATAGATGGGTGTCTATCATGGGGTCTTTTTTGTCGTGATAGATAGGTATCTGTTGCGATAGACGGGTGTCTATCATGGTAGATAAAGAAAACACAAAATTTTAGGATATTTCTAGTGATTTGGGATGCTCTAGTGGTGCGGTTTATTGTGCCATGCATGAAAACAAGAAATACCAACTTTCTTTGTCTATGGTGAAAAATAGAGATCATCATCTCAAAGACTGTGCAAAAGTCTATCGTACCTGTGGAAGCTGCTCGAGCTGATGAGACAACTGAAACCTACAATAACTGTTCACAAACAATATGAAAACAGAATGCACAATTGTTCTCTCTAACTCTCTCGCACGAATGAAATGAGGGGAATGAGATAAGGAAGGGGATATGACCAAAAAGCTAAAAGTTTAGTGAAGAAGGAGATGGAGGTGGAGATGGTGATGATGATGATGATGACGATGATGAAGAAAGTAAGAAAAAGTAATGAAAAGTAAGGAAATTAATTATGACTCCAATGTCAGCACTCTACATCCTACCATCACACACTCATCCTTGAAGCTAGCTCCCCACCAACGGTGCCAAATTTGGTGTCACTCTAGCACAATGGTGAGTACCAACATGAGGAGATCCACCTCATAATTGTCAATATGTGGAGATTTGAGGTTGGTATGATGACCATGAGCAAGTGAAATGCACAAGTGAGTGAGTGAGAAGCACACAAGCATGCACACACATACACACTCACACACACGTGCACAGAAGGCAAGAACAAAGAGAGGAACAATGGAATGCTTTCAACTACAAAAGAACTCTATTACAAAAGCTTCAATCTCCACCAAGAAAACCTCAAAAATGAGCTCTCTAGCTCTTTTTATAGTTTTTCACTAGCTTTGGCCTTGTCCAGACCTAGTGTCTGGCCTAGTTAAAACTTAGGTTTTAGGGCTTATTTGGGGGCTCAAACATAATCTAAAAATTATGAAAATTGGTACATAGATACTTTTGATACTTCTCAAGCTTGAGGACTCCTTGAGTTGAAAAAAGGGGGTCTATTCTACCAAAAATGATATTTACATTGTGAGTAGTGATAATAATCATTATTTGATGTAAAGTTAGATTCATGAAAAATTGGTTGGGCCTTATTGGCATATTATTCTTGATTGCTCTGTCTCCTTGTTCCTTATTGATCTTCTCTTTGTTCTTATCTTCTCATGCTCTCTTCTCTACCAAATCTTGCATGCCAATAGGTTCCTCAAGGAGAAAAGGTGTGATGAGAAAGCCGATCAGACTCATGTAGCAGGAATCTTACAACAATAGTCTCACAACTCTCAGTGGTTTCTCCTTCACCACTACTTTCACCAATCTTTCTATAGGTCTACCTTGTAGTGTCCATTGCAAGACCCTCAACTGCTTCTCCAATGGTGTTTTGCTGTTAGTGTCTCTTGATCCCTCGATCCAACAAGCTCAACACTCTGTGCTTGGACTTCTTCATGATCCTTACATTCTAACAATCAAAAACTGAGTGTGTTTGCCTATATTTAACTTCCGTAGTGTTGAGAAAAGGGGAGCAACGGCCCTAACCATCTCGCATGGAAGCTAGAGGTTCCTCCAAGTTGGGGGCAAAGAATGAAAGGACATGCATACCCATGCCCATAGACAATGGTGGGAAGCCCAATGTCACAAGGAGCAGTGTGAGCATCCTCCCACACAAGCACACCACATGAAAATCCATGCACCAAGGGAAACACCATTGCACATAAGGAAGAAGGAGAATAACAAATGAAAACTTCTCTGTTCTTCATAGGGCCAAAGGCCATGGCCAAAGGACCTCCCACTGCAAAAAGAAATCCTCATTGTTGAGATATCAAGATCAACATGTGATGATAGTGTTGATATATTTTATAAGTGATGTGTGTGTACACACTAGGACTACTAGGGCACTTTTTTACCTCTTTAGGAGGTTTTTTTTCCTTGCACTCTATGTGTATCACTTCCATAAAATGATTGTTTCTAATTGTAATCATGCTAGTCACTATGAGCATTTGAAGTTCATTGTCTCTTCCATAGATAGTAAGTTTTTTGAGCTAGTCGATGCAGGAACCTATCTATTTTGTATTGACTCTTTCTCCTTCATGCTCCAAAGTACATAGTGCATTTTATTGCACTTATCACATGCCTATAAGGTCTATTTGAGTCTCCATAAGCTCTAGGGCTCGTCTTGTGCCGGTCGGCGAGACCAAACCTCATCACTTTGCAACTCACTTTTCTACCTCCTACAAGCTTGTACAAGTTCTTTCAATTGGGACACTTGGAGCACATGCAATTACATGGCCGACACATGGATGGTTAGTATCCACCTGCCTAAGAAGGTAGTCCCCTAGAGAGAGCTATATATAGAGGCATATGGTTGGTAGGAGATTCATCTCTCTAGCATGTGGTCTTCGTAATAGTCATTCTCTTGCACATGGGAGTCTAAGTCTATCCATATGAGATCACCCATGATCATGGTAAGACACAAAAATGTAGTTTTACTTAGGAATACCAACATCGTGAAGAGCACCAAGATCCAATTTCATCTCGCTTTGGAGGAGCTACTCAAAATTAAACCAGAAATATGGAAGCACATAGCTAATCAAGTGCAAGAAATAGCTAAAACACATTCTCAGGTAGGATCATATCAGACAATCCAAGAGATACCCTTGGATAAGATAGGGGATATGAGCAAAGGAGAAGAAGGCAATACATATCTCCCTACCACTTATGAGGGCCACACAAGAAAGCTATTCTAGACTTAGGTGTGGGTGTTGCCATCGCTACCACCTCTTTATGGAAGCATTGGGGAAAACTGGCACTCAGAACAACAAGAATGAAATTGCAAATGGAAGGTGGTCATATTGAGAAACCTCTAGGATTGTTGGAAGGCATAACTCTTACTACTTGTGGGATGGAGTTTGAGCATAATTTTTCATTATGTGAGTTTGGCAAGAACCATGCGTAATAGATGATCTTAGGTAGACCTTTCATGAGACAAGTGCACATAGTACAAGATTGGGGAACCAATTCTTTGTATTTGCAACATTTAGGAGTTGCCACTAAGGTCAATCTTAGGGATTACGCTCATAGAGATGTGCCCCCTATACAGTGGACCCCACATTGTGATGAACATGTCAATGACATTTTGGTCTTCAAGATAGAACCAATCATGTATTATTTGATTATTGAAGAGTGTGAACCTCATATGAGTGAACCCAAGACAGATACTAACGATGATGAAGAGTCTATCCTCATGGAGCCTTTCTATGCTTCAGAGGAAGAGTACCTCTATGCGATAGAAGATGGAACTCAGAAGGAGGAAAGATCAAAACCATAAGAAACATTGACAGTAACCAAAAAGAAGAAAAAAATAGAAACCAAACCCTAAGCTAGTAGAGGAAGAGACCCCTTTGAAGTCCCTTTGAACTTCAGGAAATATGAAATAAAATCAAACGCTCATGATCAAGATGCCTAATAGAGAAGCACTTATGCAATTGGCTTATGAAAACACAGAAAAAACTAAGAAAATTGTTGTGACCGTAGAAGAGGGTGAAGAATGATGTACATATATAGGACATGACTTGACCAAAGAAGAAGATAAATATTTTATAGGGTTCTTAAGAGAGTATAGAGATGTGTTTGCATGGATTTACAAAGACTTGAAAAGTCGAACAAAATATTTGTTTACACAAAATTCCCACGTCTTTGGAAGCCAAGCCAACAAAGAAACCATACACATATAATGATGTAGCTCAATGATGAGTAGCACCTCCTTTAATGTCAATCCGGGAAGACGTGAGGATGGTATGAAGACCTCGAGCAAGTGGCGGCACAAGTGCGTGAGTGAGAAGCACACTAGCATGCACACACATACACACACACGCGCACACAAGGCAAGACAAAGAGTGAGAATCAATGGAGCTTTTTAGATTACTTTCAAAATGCTCTTACAAGTTCGTTTCAATTACAATCCAACACCAAAAATGAGCTCTCTAGCTCTTTTTATAGTTTTTGACTAGCTTTTGGCCCTGTCCAGACCTAGTGTCCGGCCTAGTTAAAAATTAGGTTCCAGGGCCAATTTGAAGGCTCAAACGGAGTCTAAAAAATACGAAAATTGATATGTAGGTACTTCTAAGGCTCCTCAAGCTCAAGGACTCCTTGGCTTGCACAAAATGGAGCTACAAAAATATGAAATGGTATTTACAATGATTGTTAGTGATAAGAATCACTGTTAAAAGATGTAGATTGGAAAAATTGAAGGGCCTATCTGCCAGATTTGCGTCGACTGCTTTGTCTACTTACTCCTTCACCTTGTTCTGACTCTCTCCGTTGGCTTCCTTGTCTCGTCAATCCTTGGGTTCCCTGGCTTCCTTGTCTAGTCAGTCCTTGGGTGCCCATACTGCTCTCAACACCCCCCCCTCTCTCGCGTCTGTCGTCCCTGACAGACCCTTGTTGCTGGGGGTGTTGGATGTAATATTCCACAACCTGAGTGGCAAGCTGATGTTCTTGTAAGCGTAGTCCTCTGGCCAACTCTGTCATCATACGATCCCAGTCGATTGGTCCTGGAACATCCGGATGTGGCAGACGTAACTGATCTGCATGGATCGCTTGTTCTACTGCAAATAGATGTAGCAAATGTGTGGGTCTGGGAATGAAAATTTCGGAATTGTATTCCCAGAAGCCCGTAGAGAACATTTCCTCAAATGTTTGCTTGAAGCATGCGGGCAAGTACTTGATTCGTGCATGCCAAGCAAAGATAACAGTGACCGAGGGGGTTTGGCTCATGTCGTAGACTAAATCCTTGTTGCCTTGAGCGAATCCAGGAGCGGAGATGTAAGGAGCTTGGACATTCCGAAAGGTTTTGAAGACAATGGTCATGAGCTCAAATATCTTCATACACATTTTCGCTGCTATATCAGGTACATTATTTAGGCGTGCAGACCAGTGCCGAATGGTCGATATCATGTAGGCTACGGTTGGAGGTCCTCGAGGGGGAGCAAAATACGGGTAGTTAACCCAAGCGGAGCACTCTTTATTGTTGCGTACCTTGATTGCAAATGCTTGCCAGGATCTGCGACGTACCACTGGACAATAGCATGGGTTATACTTGATATAGAGTGGCATGGTAGCCCAGGTACTCATCATCTCAGGGTAATCGGTGAGTAAACGTGCACGCCAATTAGGTTGGAAAATCGAGCCAGCACGTGCATCGGTCGGTAAATCCCCTATCTCAAATTGAGTAGCGAATGTGGGCTCCTTCCCTGTATGTCTTTTGACTTCTGCGTTATAATCATGTAGTAAGACAAAATAAGGCATGTATTGCGCTTCTGATGTTGTGATTAACCGTTGATGGGATAACTGTTGAAAGTAGGAAGACCGAAGGACCGTTTCTTCCAGATTCGTGAGAGATTGCATTTGCACGGCCACACGATCATCATGTGTCTTACCCA
The DNA here is from genome assembly GCA_020310875.1 of Ceratopteris richardii. Lineage (NCBI taxonomy): Eukaryota > Viridiplantae > Streptophyta > Polypodiopsida > Polypodiales > Pteridaceae > Ceratopteris > Ceratopteris richardii. The sequence goes on from CM035406.1 coordinate 122,093,496, forward strand.
CTTTCTCGACCCTTCTGACCCAATCTGGAACTCGAATTTCTAACGTGTCTTGTCCTTCTTCTGTAGTTCGACCACCAGGCGTCGGCATAGGCTCGTAGGGCTCTTCGTAGCTGTCCTCGACGGGGATTTCCACTACTGTTTCAGGTTCTGGTTCTTCAATGGGTGAGGGTGGTCGTTCATATGGTAGGAGGCGTGCTTGGAGTTCTGCCACCTGTTTCCGAAGGGTCTCCATTTCTTCTGTAGATTGTTGCAAGATTACCGGTTCCTGTTGAGCAGTGGGTACACTGGCTAACTGTTTCTTTAGATCGGCACATTCAGTCTCTAGTTTCTCATATGACTCCAGGAAATTTGCATGCTCCTCAAGTAAAATGCGGATGTCTTCTGATGGAACTGCTCTATATCTGGTAGGGCTAATGGTTGCTCCTACGGTTCCTTCCATAGCCGCTTCAAAGTTGTCCTGATTTTGTTGTTGAAGTCGTTTGTTTTCCTCTAGTGCTGCGGCCATATGCCTTCTTAATAGCCCAATGTTGCGTCTGAGCGTAGCATTAGATATCATTTGCGCTTGAAGCACTGTTTCTAGCTCCTTAACTGCTTGGTCATCTACAGTTGATGCCTTTGATTCCAATTCGGAGTGAGCCTGCTGTAGTGTGGTATGCTCGTCTAGGAGCGTCAGGTAGTCAGCTTCAAGAGTGGTGACTCTAGCTTGGAAGCGTTGAGATTCTGCCTGGAGGGCAGCATTGCGTTCTTCCAATTGATGGAAGTCTTGTTGTAGCTGATTTGCACACTGAAGTAATGTGTCGAACGTGCTATTTACATTATGAGATGCAAGGGGAAAAGTTTGAAATGCAGAGGAGGTGGGATTGGGTAGGGGGGTAGTGAATGCTGTGTGTGCCAATGATGTGAGTGGTGAGGTGGGGGGCAAGGGAGGGGAAGGTGGGGAAATCGTGGGGAGAGGTGCTGTGGTTGGTGAAATGTCCATTGGGTCAGACAAGGTGGTGTGTGCAGGGGCTACCATATAGGTGGGTATGGTAGGTGAAGTGAGTGTGGTGTCCGTGTAAATTGATGTCGTTGCGAACATCGGAGGAAGGTGCCTTTGAAACATGGGAGAGCGGAAGAACTGCTCCACAAAGGACGGGTATTGAGGTGGTGAGGTCCGGTTGAAAGAGGTGTAGGGGCCAACTGGGAAGTGAGGGTTATGGAATGGAGGTACTCGTATTGGGGGGTAGGTCGGGAAACACAGGGTTCCTTCCGTGGGTGCTGGGTTTCCAACTACGCTGGTAATTATGGGATGGCCAGTCATGGGTTCAGCGGATAGATGGGACGAAGTGTACAAGGGATTGGTGACGAAGGAGAAGAGGGTGTCTTGTGAGGTGGGTTCTCGAAATGAGAATGATTTGAATGAGGATGGATTATAAGTGGAGGTAGAGGTGATGACTGTCGTTTCTTCCAGGGTGGGAGGTGGTGGTGGGGGCGGAGAAGGTGGTGATGGAGGACGTTGGGGTGAGATGGGTGATGTCTGAACGAAGGTTTCAGCGGAGAGGTCAGTGGTGGTTGTGGGAGTGGCTGTGGTCTCAATAGGTACTTCTGGTTCTGTGACGGGTATCCTGATAGTCTTACCTGCTCGTGGTAACGTGTCCACTCTGCGTTTGTCATACCTTACGGACTGGCGGACTGCGGTGTGGACAGCCTCTGGAACTCCTAAAGAGTCTGACACTAATTTGAGGGTGTCAATGAAATGTTGGTCCACTCCTTCATCTGATAGCATTTCTTGCATCAAAGCTTGGCCTGATACCAGAGAGAGCTGATGCCTTTCTTGTACTGCTTTGATAGTGTCGTATAGCCTTCTTAGTTGAGCTGTATATGCAGGTGCACCTACAAGTTCTGGCACCTCTTGTTGCTCCTCTTGTTGCTCTTGATCATATTCCTCCTCATCATCCTCCTGTTCCTCATCTCCGTCATCTTCTTCCTCCACTTCAGCAGGGGTGACGGGGGCTTGGGAGGTTGTGGCCTGCGTTTGTACATTTTCCACTTGTTGTGCCTCTGCTGTCTCCAGCTCGACATCTTGTAGTAGTTGTTCGAAGTCTTCATTAGTGAGTTCTTCCAAAGCTGCACCACTAGGAAATTCGAGATCCGTTGGGATAGGAGGAAATAGCAAAGTGGAACCATCGGTGCTGCGTCTTGGAAGCCGGAGTGTGAATGGTCGGACTCTTCGGGGTGGCGGGGTGACCTCTGGTGTTAGGGTGGCTCCACGTGGCTGAGCACATGGGACTTGGACCGTGCCTCTCATCTTCTTAGAAGGGGGTCCAGTGGATGTCCTGCCTCGGAACTGATCTACCCGATTCCACATCAGGGCTCGTTGGATTGGAATGTCATAAGCCAAACACCTATAAATGATTCTTGTCAGAGCACAGCAACCATATAAAACCTGTTTCCGTGGCCAGCGTTTGTGAGCTAAGTGTATCTGATCAATTATCCAGTGGGGTAGGTTGATGGTGAGGCTCTGTGTTTCTGCCAGATACAGGCTAAACCAAATCTTCTTGTGCGGCATGGTGAATCTATCCTGCGCCGGGAAGGCAAAGTGTTGCATGCACATGCGAAGGTGTATGGCAATATTAGGCGTCATGGATACCATGTCCTTGAGCTTGGTGAGACTTCGATTCTTCATGTAATCCGGTACTAGGGTTTCCTTTTCTGTAGGAATATGCATGCCGCGCATATCCAGAGCTTCTCTCACCAAATTGTTTGATAGTCTAAACCTTTTGAGCTCATTCCCCTTTGTCAGAGATGGAATCACAAATGAGCTTGCACCTTTGAGGTTCGGATTTGGAGTCAAGGTGTTGATGAGATAATAGCATCGCATGAAGTCAGGTTTTGGGAGTCGGGCACTGAAATAGGCACTCAATCCGGCTTTTTCCCATATCGGACGTAGACTTTCCGCATTTTGTAACTTCTCAAATTCTCTTGTAAAGAAATGGTATCTGCCTTGCTTTCCATTGTAGTCCAGCTCTGATTCCCAAAGATACGTTCCTTCCCCCAAGGGTCCTGCTACCTCGGTAAACCAATGTGAAGTCTTTCCCACGGGCATGGTGTGGCCACGCGGAGGGTCCGCAATAGGTATGATTTTGACTGCCTGCAACTCTTCGGGTCTTTCAACTGTTTCAGGCAAAACGGGTAAACTGTCCAAGTCCACCACTTGCGGGTTTGTTTCGGTGTGAGAGCTAGTTCCTGCTGCCTCCGCCATGTTGAAAATGTCGCAGCTGCTTCTGTGAGAATATATGAATCAACGTTAACATTGCAATGGACACAAAAATGACATGGTGTCCCTCGTTACAATATTCACTTAAAGTTCTGGAGTGGTTAGGAGTTAATAAGTGCTCGGTGTTGGTGTGTGTAGTTAGGAGTTAGGTGGACCTAAGAACTAAGCGAAATGATGTGATAAGAGTGAAGCGGTTAGTAGGTGGTCATGGATTTACAATAGGGTCAGGGGGTTTGTTACAAGTCTTGGGCTGCCAAATGCAGTGGATGGGTTTTACTCGTGATTCCGTGGAGATGCTCGAGAGCTTTCTAGGTGTGTCAGCTTTAACCTGAGGCCTCTTAGGGGCCCATTTACAACTGATTCTGTTCGTGTTCATGTGCCTTGGTGTTGAAAGTGAGTGGATGTAGGCTGTGCGAGTGAATAGATCATGCTGTGTAGAGTGTGTTCTTGGTATAGCTATCTGAGCCCGCAAACAAGCCTTAGGCACCCAAATTTGTCTTGATTGTGGGCTAGCCTTCATCGACCTTTTGGGCACCCAAATAGATTTCACTTTAGCCGAAGAATTTCCGGACGACCTCTTATTAGTGACGTGTCGATGGTTATTAATAAGAGGCTTCGCCCGTTCTGTTGGCGTGGTTGCAACCGGGTGTTCGCCTTTTCGCACCCACACTTGATTCGCTTGTTGGAACATTCTGCTGCGCAGATTTTGATGTCCGGCATAGGTAGTACTCTGCTTCTTTTGCCTTTGCTCCACCTTTGGTCGTTGCCTCCTTCTGGCCCTTGGAAAAGAAGGGAGTTCCGCGGCATCCCTGACTCCTTTTTTGCAAATATCATTCCTCTGCAACACAGGGTTTTGAACAAGAACAGCATGGTCATCTTCATGTGTACCCCTGGAGGGACCAGGAGTCCGTGCCTTTCCTACTTCCTTGAGTGTTCCTTTATCCAACTCTATTGTAATTCGACTATGATTGACCCATACGTGAAGAAGTCCACTTCTTAGGTTTAAGTTGACTGCTTGGTCATAGATCCATTCTTGACCCAAGACAAGAGGTTCAATGAGATCCTCATCTTGACACACTAGTGCTTTAACTGTCATGGCCTCATCATGAATGTAGAGGGGAAGTTCCACCTCGCCCATGCAAGGGGTTTCCACGCCTCCCAATCCTATGAGATATGCTTCCACAGGATTGACAGTTAACTGTAACTCTTGACAGTAAGACACTCTAACAGCACTAGTGGCGGCACCTGAGTCAATCAAGGCTGTTACAGTCCTTGCACTCTTTTCTTGTCCTATTTCTAGGGTTACGAAAGGACGTCGATCAGTTATCCTAGGTGAGCTTGTTCCTGCGACTTCACACATGGCCATAGGAAATCCTTGGTCTGCATAGTCATTCGCTCCAGGCTGATCTCTACCTTGCCTTCGTAATTTCATCCTTCTGATGCGTTCTAAAGCTTCAGCTTGAGCTTCTTCTCGAACTCGCTTTTCTTCCTCTTTGCGTTTCTTAGCAGTGTTGAGTCGACTGAGCATTTCCTCCGTGAGGGGTTCCTGATACAACTTGACTCTGCAACCGCTAATATAATTTGGGAGAACATCACCCTCTAATGTGGCCAATTGTACTGCTCCGCTCGTGGAGATCCTATTGATGATCATAGGTCCGTAGCCTCTCTTTTCTAGCTTCCTCGCGTGTTGTTTTAGTGTATAGACTAAAACTAAATCTCCTGCTTTCAAGCCCTTATCCTTCACATGGGCATCAAAATATGCCTTCTGTCTCTTCTTGGCTGCATATATTCCTGCAGCGGCTCTCAGTCTTGTTTCCCCTAATCGTTCAAGGTCAAAGATCCTAGAGGAGAGCTCATGACCTGTCCATTCGTGCTCTTGTGCTACTTTCAATGTAGGGATCAAGAAGTCCAAAGGTAACACAGCGTTTTGACCGAATACCATCTGAAAGGGGGTGGCTTGGAGCACCGTTTTGTAGGCAACTCGGTATGCCCAAACAGCATGGTGTAGCTGTTTGTCCCAATCAGAGCGTTTAGTGTTCACTAATTTCGTCAGTACATTGCATAGAATCTTATTAGTGCTCTCAGCTTGTCCATTAGCTTGAGGGTGATAAGGGGCAGACTTCTTGTGTATTACCAAGAATTCTTGGAGTAGATTTTCAATCACTTCATTCAAGAAATGAGTGCCTCTATCACTTACAAGCTCTATAGGTAGCCCGTATCTTGTGAATACATTCTCAAACAAGAATTTGGCAGTTGTTTGAGCATCGTTCTTGGTTGTAGCTTTTACCTCTACCCACTTGGTGAGATAATCTGTTGCCACAATGATGTATTCCGCATGAGAACCCTTAGCTGGGGGATTAATAGGACCAACGAAGTCTATTCCCCACTTAGAGAATGCACGTCCACCCATCATAGGTTTCAGTGGCATCTCATCTTTGCGTATAGGATACTGAGTCCTCTGACAGACATCACACCGTTTCACATAGGTATGTGCATCCATGTGAAGGGTAGGCCACCAAAAGCCCGCAAATAGTATCGCCTTGATTACCCGATCTGGTCCAAAGTGTCCTCCTGCTACACCTTGGTGAGCAGTTTCTAAGATCTTAAGATACTCACTTTCATGGACGCACAGTCTCAGGTAACCATCCTTACCGCGTTTGTATAGATTATCACCAACAAGTGAATAATCCTGGGCTTCTTGTTCCAAACTCCTTTTTCTAGCTAGAGTCATGTCTGGAGGGAATGTGTTTGTCCTCAAGAATGATACTAGGGGTTCACTCCAATCTGGCGCAATGGATACTTGATAGAGAGTGGCATGCTCCACAGGTGGTTTATTGCAACAGATTGGGCATTCCTTGCACAACTTTTGGACATCCGCTTCCATAGTTGGCCAATGCACTCCGAATCTCTTTAGAGTCTGCAACGTTCGTTGTTTTGAATGGTGTTGCTCTAACGCACCTACATGTGCTAATTGCAACCATTTAGCGTACTCATCCTCTTCTACGCAACAAGCCAAGATCCCTTGATCTGTGTGCTTGTACATACTTCCTGCCATGATGTGGTACTTTTGGGCTTTTACGATCTCTCTATTCCGTGTGTTCACCACTGGATGATTAGGCCCGTATGTCAATACTGGTACTATTGGCTTGGCCCACTGCGGCACCACTTCCAAATTAAACAAGTAAGCATCCGGAAGGTCATCTGACACTCCTTGTGGGGCTTCTCCCGATGTGAGCCTAGAGAGATGATCTGCTCTCAAGTGGGTTCTACCTTTTCTTACCACAACCTCAAAGTCATATTCCATTAGCAAGAGAAACCATCTTACTAATCTACCTGTATTGCATGGCTTGTTTACTAAGTACAACAATGCCTGATGGTCCGTAAAAAATTTAAACTTATTTGCAAGCAAATAATGTCTAAACTTTTTAACCGCATATACCATACCTAATCCTTCGCGCTCTGTAGTGGTGTAATTCCGTTCAGCCGCATTCAATTGTCTACTGGCATAGGCAATTGGAAGATCCATGTTACCTTCACCAGTAGGTTGTGCGAGCACACATCCAATGGCATAATTGGATGCATCCACATGAACATGGAATGGCTTATTCCAATCTGGTGTGGTCAAGATTGGTGCTGAACATAATCTTCGTTTAAGCTCTTGGAAGGAATTCTCACATTCATCCGTCCACTCAAAGTGAGTCAAAAGTCCGTACATGGGCTTTGCAATGACAACATACATGTGTATAAATCGTCGATAATAACCGCAATGCCCCATGAAAGCTTGTACTTCCTTGACATTCTTTGGCCTAGGTAGCTCTGCTATGGCTCTCACTTTCTCCTCGTCAGTAGATATGCCATTCTTTGACACTATGTGTCCTAGAATCTTGCCTTGCCTGACCATAAAAACGCACTTCTCTGGGTTCAGGCAGACTTGATATTCTCTACATTTGTCAAAGATCTGTCTGAGTTCCGGGATATGAGTTTGTCTAACATTGGAATGAGCACAAAGATCATCAACATAGACTTCTAAACTCTTCCTTAGGAACTCCTTAAACACATGGCACATCAGTCTCTGGAAGGTGGCTGGTGCGTTGGTAAGCCCAAATGGCATTACTCTAAAAGCAAAAATGCCCCATTCTGTGGCAAAGGCTGTCTTATGCTGATCCTCTGGAGCTATGGCTACTTGATTGTAGCCCGAGAATCCATCAAGGAAACTGTACACTTCCTTGCCTGCCACTCTCTCTAAGAGATGCTCTGTTATGGGAAGCGGATAGTTATCTCGGATTGTGGCTGCATTAACCTTCTTCAAGTTAATGCACACACGCAGTTTGCCATTCTTCTTGGGCACCACTACGATGGGGGATACCCATTCAGTGTGCTCAATTTCATAGATAAATCCAGCTTCGACCAGTCTATCTATCTCTTCTTTGATCTTAGCGGCATAATTATCATTATATGTATAAGGCTTTTGCTTAGAGGGTTTAGCATCTGAGGTCATGGGAATAGTGTGTGAGCATATGTCCGGGTCAACCCCTTTCAAATCCTTGTAACTCCAAGCGAATACATCTCTGTATTCTCTTAGCAAGGCAATCAATTCATGCTCTTCTTCTTCTGTCAGGTCATGGCCTATATACGTGCATCTCTCCTCCCCTTCTTCTAGGGCCACTACGATTTTCTTGGTAGTTTCTTTGTTATCATAGGCCTCTCCTGATTGTGCCTCTCGTTTAGGCATTCTTATCATGACTCTCCTGTCATCTATCTCATACTTCTTAAAATTTTCGGGGACCTCAAACAAAGATTCTTCCTCTTCTGGTGAGACTTCTTTCTTCTTTCGTTTCTTTCCTTCTTCCTTCGGGGTCATATGTGTTGCTAATCTTACATCATTTGTAACCTCTCCATGCCTCTGGGGTTGAAATTCCACTTCATGGAAATATTCTTCATCTGATGCAAATGGTGGGTCCATAATGATTGACTCTAGATCGGAGTCACTTGCATCCTCAAATGCATCAGGGCTAGGTTCGCATTCTTCTAACACTGCCTCTCCCATGATTGGCTCAATGGAGAAGACTGAAATATCATAGCCATCCTCATCACAGTGAGGTGTCCATTGTTCTTCATTGATGGCTACGTCCATTGTTGCTAAAATTTCTGCCCAGCCATGGGGTTCAAATTCCTCGTCTGGAAAAACTACAGGTGCATAGGCTGGGTCTTGAATGGGTCTATGGGTTTCGGTTGCACCTATTTCTCTGGCCTTTTCTCTCTTCTCTTCCTCCACTGCTACCTTGCACATCCATAAGTGGGTGTCTTCATGCATCCATGAGGATCCGGATTCTATGGAATGCACAGATTCTGTGTCATCTTTAGCTCTATGGATGGGATTCCACTGGATAGGAGGGACATCTCTATGAGAATAATCCTTGAGATTGACTTTGGTCGTAACACCCAAATGTTGCAAATACAAGGAGTTGGTTCCCCAATCCTGTACCACTTGCAACTGTCGCATAAATGGTCTTCCTAAAATCATCTCATAAGCATGATTTTTGCTGAAGTCACATATAGCAAAGCTATGCTCAAACTCAACACCACAAGTGGTGAGAGTTATTCCTTCCAGCAATCCTAGGGGTCTCTCTATGTGACCATCGGCCATTTGCAATTTCATTCTCGTCGGCCTGAGTGCCGGCTTGCCCCAACGCTTCCATAAGGAGGTGGTGGCAATTGCAACTCCTGCACCTGAGTCCAAAATTGCCTTAGTGGTGTAGTCCTGGTAGGTAATGGGAAGATAGGTGTTCCCTTCTTCACCTTCACACATATCTCCTATCTTATCCAAGGGAATTTCTGGCACTGTCCTATGGGATCCTACCCGGGAATGAGGTTTTGCAACTTCAGTTACTCGACTGGCTGCACATTTCTGCGCGTTTAGTCTATCCTCATGCAGTTCTTCCAAGGTGCGATCACATTGCACCTGGGTGTTCGTTATTACCTCCGTGTTCCTTGGTATGACTGAGTCGTCGTTCCTTACCATGACTGTGGGTGCTCTCATACATGTGGACTTTGCTTCCCATGGGCCTGTGAAGTGGGGTAGCTCCTGTATGGAATTAGACTCAAAGTCCAATTTCTCATTAGACTGAGTACACTCATGTTCCCCATAAATGGATGGGATGTCTTGTGGGAATTGGTCGTGTGCATCGTCCACAAGTTCAAATGGAGGGGCGACCTCACTTTCGTTATCCCATTTGTCTTCTTGAATCTCTCGTAAAAAGTCTGGTGCAAACCGATTCATAGAAGAAGAAGTGTCCGGCTCCGTAGAGTTAGGCACATAAGCAACCTGGGAAGGAGGGCTTATTCTCTCGTTGGCTCTTTCCTCGTTCTCATGGGTGGCTGGAGCACAAGCTTCCTGGGGAGGGTTACTCATTCTATTACTTTTCCGAACAGGCTCATACGCTCTCTGAGAAGGAATGTGGGTCACCTGTGGAGGTACATAAGCTTTCGGGGGAGGCTCATGTGACTTTTGGGGGGGAAGATAAGCATCTTGAGGAGGCACATGGGCTTCCTGAAGAGGCTGGTTTATCCGTTCTCTTGCCCTCTCCTTTCGTTGAGGGGCAGGTTCCTTCTCTGATTGTGCAATCAACTTCTCTATTCTTTCCAGCAGTCCATCAAAGTGTAACTGCGTCTTAGCTGAACTAGAAATGTTAAATAGGCGACTGGCCTCAAACATGGTCTGAGCCAATTCCACCATTTTGGCACAAATCTTAGTTCGTTCAAGCTCTAGCTCGGCTCTAGGGTAGCACTTTTCATGATCGGTGATGGTTGGCCCTTCTTGGATTCTGGCCTGATATGCTTTAAGCATCATATTAAGGTCCTCGGGAGTGGGGTCAGCTAGGACTGATCCTACTCTAGGGGGTGGTGGGATTTGATGAGGCGGTGGGGAAGGTGGTGGGTCGGATGGAGATGGGAGTGGTGGAGGCGGGGTAATGTGAGAGGGAGTTTGAGCTGTGAGTTCAGTTATCCTCGCTTTGGTTTCTCTTATGCTTTCCTCAAGCTCACTCATCTTCTTTGCCCATTGCCTTTTCATACGTTCGCGGCTATCTTTCCAAGCTCTTGTTCTCTTTTTATTTTGGCTCTCAGTATCGCTAGCATCTGGGCTCTTTTCCTGGCCTACCCCTTGGTTTTGCTGCAAAGCTTGAGCTCGAGTGACTACCTGTACTGGTGCAGTGGAAGTGACACTTCCTGAGGAGTCTACCACTAACCCAACAACGTTGATAGGGGTGATTTTAGGCATGCTATTGGGGTTCTTAGGGCAATCTCGTAAGAGATGCTCTTTTCCGCAGTCTTGGCAAAAGCCTTGGATAGTCACGGACTGAGGTTGTGTGGGCGGAGGCAAGGGACAATCACGAATGAAGTGATCCCCCTGACATCGGTAGCATGGTCCTCTAGGAATTGGTGGTCGTACCTGTCTAGGTTGAGGCCTAGAATTGGGGTTTGCATACATGACGTTCGTGTAATCTGACTCCCAACTAGGTTCGTTTGGCTCTTCACCATAGTAGGACTCACCATGCTCAGGAGACTGCATGTAGTAGGCCTGGGGGCTATCAACATGGGTAGAATCAAAGCTATGATCACTTAGGTCATTTTCAGAGATCAAGGGTGTTACTGGGACTATAGCTCTATTCAGGTTCTCTTCTGCAGCAGTATACTTTACCGGGATCACATTAGCTGGGGCTGGGGGTTGTTGTGCTAGCACAGGCTGAGGCCTTTGTTGGTTTTGATATTGAGGTTGGAAATTTTGTTGTGGCCTGCCATATGGTTGTGGAGGGTACTGGTTCTGGTATCTGCCTTGTTGGTAGGGCTGAGGGTAGGGTTGCCTAACAGCCTGCTTGTTGTATGGGCAATCTTGTGCGGTGTGGTTGGTGTATCTCCGTTCTATGGTGCAGTACTGGCTACTAGGATTTACTTGGGGTTGAGCCATAATGGGACAGACATTCGCCATGTGGTCACCACCGCATGTATAGCATCTTTTCACTGGGGCAAACCTTGGGATTTGTTTGCTAGTTACTCCTAATTTCTGGGCCACTTTCTCTGCGAGTTCCTCAATTGATGTGGATTGCATGGAAGAGTGACTAGATGCACTGTCTGAATCTTTGTAAATTTTGGACAGCTCTAGCTCTTCTCCTAGGTTATCTTCAATGTCAATGCATATACGTACACACTCTTCTATGGTCCTAGGGTCTTTCAGATACACGTAGGATCTCAATTTTGGACTCAGTAGTCCATCAAGGAATAAGGCTACTTGTTTAGCAGATGTGGGTAGCTCCGAAATAGGGCACCTTTCAAGATATTGTCTAAATCTTCTTCCTGCAAGCCTCACAGTCTCTTGAGGGGTTTGCTTGAAGCTGTGAATCAGTGAGGAGGTGTTGTGTCTTATGCCACTCTTGGAGAACTCTACAATGAATGCCTCTAGGAGTTGGTCTATGCTCCTGAACTGACGCTCATCTAATGGCTGAAACCACGTAAGTGCTGTGTTCCTAAGGGTTAGACCGAAGGCATTGTACTGCGTGAACAGATCCTCCACTTGTTCAGCTCTCAAGACTTGCTTGAACTCCGCCACATGATCATAGGGATCTCCTGTGCCGTCAAAGTAGTTCTTCATGGACTTAACTAGCTGGGTGGGTCTTAAAGTTCTTGTGTGCTCTCTAGGCCTCGGCAGAGGGAATCCATCTACATCTCTTTGGTTCCTGTGGGCTCTATGCATCTCAGGTTCTACCCTATTCGTCTCTGTTCTCGTTCTTTCTCTGCCCACGGAGTTGGCGAAACTTACTTCTGGTCTATCCCTACTTCTATCTCTTTGCGTACCATGAGCTTGGGAAGTTCCAGCCCCAGGGTGACCATAGGATACATTTGATCTTGGTTGGGGGAAAATAAATTCACCCTTCCAAGTGTAGGCATGCCTATCATTTTCTGTCACCACAAAGATCCGTTCTGAAGCATGATCTAGGTAGGTCACTCTGCCTGGGCTATCCGGATCCTTAAACTCATAGATCATGATTGTTCCTATATCAATTGGGTGATCCGGTTTATACCTCCAAAAGGCTTCGTCCGTTTCTCGATTGAGAAGCAAATCTATGCACTTGTTATCTTGGGGAACCCACTCAGGCGTGATAATCCTAGTGAGAACTGATTTACCTCGAGGGGTTCTAGGTTCCACTCCCATGTTTCCTTGTTCCAAGTCACCTAAGTCTGCTTCTGAAATTACATTTCCAAATTCATCTGTCCTATCTGGATGACTGGTGACTACGTATATGGTTCCTTCCTTGTCCAGGTATGCACCGTTTTCAAATTTGACAGCTGGGTGCTCTAGTCCTATGGATTGGTCAGGGTTTTTAATCTGGACCACAGATCTTCCTAGGCCATCCTCATAGATGCTAGCACCTAATCGGTTGGTCCTAAGGTATTCCAACTGTGTTTTGTAAGGGCCTTCCACCCTGTACAAATAAGGCACACCTGAACTTCCCGTAGGTCTGTCCATGCCTTGAGACATCTCTGACTCACTGGTATCAGAGCTAGGGTAATGAGAGTGGCGACTCAACTGCTGGGCCCAAGACCTTGCAGTGTGGTTGACACTAGCCTCTGAAGACCTAAGGCTTTGTCTTTCCCTTGCTAATTGTCGTCCTGATCTAAGGTTCATATGCCTAACTGATTAGCCCAATTTTTTCAGAGTACAACCTCGTTGCCGATTAATTGGTACCAATCACTTGATTCTTTTTAGTTAATTATTGTGTTTATGGTCTTGTCTGATATCACGTCGTAGGAATACTTGAGTGTTCTTCGTAATTTCAGGTTGATCGTTCCACGTTAGGTTCTTTTCCTTTAGGTTATCGACAGTACAGTAACTAAGTTTTTAGCTTGAACTTGAGTTCCTTAATAGTCTTCAACTTGATAACTGCCTATCGTCGCCCTGACTTACTCCTATCTCTACTCGTTCTTAGCTTGAGCTAGGAAATGACAGAGGGAGTTGAGAATAATCCAACCTTACTTGTTGATCCCTTGCTTTATGGTGCTCAAGAACCCGGTTCTCAAGCTTGCAAAGAAACCTTGCTTTGTACGCTCTCAGTCGCTCTCAATGGACCTATAAAAGTCCCACGGTTAGCTCAATGCTTATATTCAAAGGACAAAACCAACCACTTTCATTCATGTGACACAAACACACATTTGCATTGTGACTTTTAGGAAAATAATTCTAAAGACCCCTGACTTTGATCCCCCTAGGTATGGTCAACTTCAAAATACCCTATCTAAAAATCAATGCATTATCTTTATAAAAAACAGTTGAGGGCGTGTAGTATATGCTACGAGCTTTCCAACAAGCCCTAGAGCTCAAAAATTGGATCTCGTATGAAAAAGTTGTGACCGTTCAGGGTTCTAGGGTTACGACAGGGTTCAAACAGGATCACTGTGCAACAGGTTTTCCCCACGTTGTTTTCCTAAGACTTCCCCATGTGCTCAAGAGTATGATATTTGTGACCAAAATTAGCCCAATTTTTTCAATTAACAACCCTTAAAAATTTTGGCTAAAATTGGCTGTCAATCGCGATGGATAGGGCAGTCAATCGCGATGGACAGGGCTGTCAATCGCGATGGACACTCAGTCAATCGCGATGGACAGGGGGTTGAGTCAATCGCGATGGACAGGCAGTCTGTCGCGATGGACAGGGACCTCAGTCAATCGCGATGGACAGGCGGTCGGTCGCGATGGTCAAAGACTTCAGTCAATCGCGATGGACACCCAGTCAATCGCGATAGACAGAGGGTTCAGTCTGTCGCGATGGACAGGCAGTCTGTCGCGATGGACAGGCAGTCTGTCGCGATGGACAGAGACTTCAGTCAATCGCGATGGACACCCAGTCAATCGCGATGGTCCGAGGGTTCAGTCTGTCGCGATGGACAGGCAGTCTGTCGCGATGGACACCCAATTCAGTCAATCGCGATGGACAGCAGTCAATCGCGATGGACAGGGGGTTGAGTCAATCGCGATGGACAGGCAGTCTGTCGCGATGGACAGGGACCTCAGTCAATCGCGATGGACAGGCGGTCGGTCGCGATGGTCAAAGACTTCAGTCAATCGCGATGGACACCCAGTCAATCGCGATAGACAGAGGGTTCAGTCTGTCGCGATGGACAGGCAGTCTGTCGCGATGGACAGGCAGTCTGTCGCGATGGACAGGCAGTCTGTCGCGATGGACAGGCAGTCTATCGCGATGGACAAGCAGTCTGTCGCGATGGACAGGGCTGTCAATCGCGATGGATAGGGCTGTCAATCGCGATGGACTGAAATTTTGCCAGATTTTCAAAAATTTTTGTGGGAATGTGGTGTGCAGGGTCTCTAGTCCACTGTGGTGCACTCAGATTTACCAACAAGTGAAAATTTCTGTCAATCGCGATGGACAGAAGGCGGCGACTGCGAGACAGTTTCGTCGAGTTCCGTACCTGCGCGGAAGGCTGGAGATGGTGATGTGACCTGTACCTGCAAAATAGCTCAGAAAACATGCAAAAGCAGCACATGCAATTTCGCTCTCTCGCTCTCTCTCACAAGTGAAATGAGGGAAATGAGGTGGAGGTGGGGATATAGTCAAAAAACTGAAATTTTCGCGATGATGGAGATGGACGTGGGAGATGGTGATGATGATGATGGTGAAGAAAGTAAAAGAAAATCGATGAGAGTGAAGAAAATACCTACAACTCCAACGCGTCAACTCTACGTCTTACCATCACACGCTCGTCCTCAAAGCTCGATCCCCGGCAACGGCGCCAAAATTTGGTGTAGCTCAATGATGAGTAGCACCTCCTTTAATGTCAATCCGGGAAGACGTGAGGATGGTATGAAGACCTCGAGCAAGTGGCGGCACAAGTGCGTGAGTGAGAAGCACACTAGCATGCACACACATACACACACACGCGCACACAAGGCAAGACAAAGAGTGAGAATCAATGGAGCTTTTTAGATTACTTTCAAAATGCTCTTACAAGTTCGTTTCAATTACAATCCAACACCAAAAATGAGCTCTCTAGCTCTTTTTATAGTTTTTGACTAGCTTTTGGCCCTGTCCAGACCTAGTGTCCGGCCTAGTTAAAAATTAGGTTCCAGGGCCAATTTGAAGGCTCAAACGGAGTCTAAAAAATACGAAAATTGATATGTAGGTACTTCTAAGGCTCCTCAAGCTCAAGGACTCCTTGGCTTGCACAAAATGGAGCTACAAAAATATGAAATGGTATTTACAATGATTGTTAGTGATAAGAATCACTGTTAAAAGATGTAGATTGGAAAAATTGAAGGGCCTATCTGCC
Organism: Ceratopteris richardii; assembly: GCA_020310875.1. Taxonomy (NCBI): domain Eukaryota; kingdom Viridiplantae; phylum Streptophyta; class Polypodiopsida; order Polypodiales; family Pteridaceae; genus Ceratopteris; species Ceratopteris richardii. The sequence goes on from CM035406.1 coordinate 122,109,091, forward strand.
AGATTTGCGTCGACTGCTTTGTCTACTTACTCCTTCACCTTGTTCTGACTCTCTCCGTTGGCTTCCTTGTCTCGTCAATCCTTGGGTTCCCTGGCTTCCTTGTCTAGTCAGTCCTTGGGTGCCCATACTGCTCTCAACAAATGACAATTATGCAGCAAAGATCAAAGAAGAGATAAATTGCCTGATAGAAGCTAGATTCATCTATGAAATTGAGCATACTAAATGGGGATCCCCCATTGTAGTAGTGCCCAAAAAGAATGGAAAACTACAAATGTGCATTAACTTGAAGAAAGTTAACACAACCACTATAAAAGATAACTATCTGCTTCCTATCATCAAACACCTATTAGAACGAGTAGTAGGAAAGGAAGTCTACAACTTCTTAGATGGATTTTTTTTGCTACAATCAAGTAGCTATTGCCCTAGAAGACGGTCAACATAAGACTGATTTTGCCACTGAGTGGGGAATATTTGCATTTCATGTGATGCCTTTTGGACTCACCAATGCTTCTACTATATTTCAAAGGCTAATGTGTCATGTGTTCAAGGAATTCTTATAGAAGAATCTAGAGGTCCATGTTGATGACTTATGTGCTCATTCCAACATGAGGCAAACACACATTCATGAACTGAAATAAATCTTTGACAAATGTAGAAAATATCAAGTTTGCTTGAACTAAAAAAAGTGCATTTTCATGGTCAGACAAGACAAGATTCTAGGACATATAGTGTCAAAGAATGAAATCTCAATGGGGGAGGATAAAGTCAAAGCAACTGCTGAGTTACCCAAACCCAATAATGTTAAGGAAGTACAAGCTTTCATGGGTCATTGTGGTTATTACCCATGATTTATCCACATGTGTGCAATCATTGCAAAGCCTTTATACAACCTTTTCACTAATTTTGAGTGGATGGTTGAGTGTGAAAAACCTTTCAATGAGCTCAAGTGATGATTGTGTTCAACACCCATCTTGACTACACCAAATTGGAATAATTCATTCCATGTACATGTGGATGCATCCAATTATGTGGTTGGATGTGTGCTAGCACAACCTAGGGGTGAGGGTAACATTGATCTTACGATAACTTATGCAAGTAGGAAGTTAAATGTGGTTGAGCAAAACTAGAATACCACAAAACGAGAAGGACTAGGCATGGTATACGTGGTCAAAAAGTTTAGATATTATCTGCTTGCAAATAGGTTTAAATTTTTTACAGACCATCAAACATTACTCTATTTGGAAAATAAACCCTTCAATATTGGCAGATTAGTAAGATGGTTCCTCTTACTAATGGAATATGAATTTTAATTTATGGTTAGGAAAGACAAAACCCATATGAGAGTAGATCAGAGAGACCTCAAGAGAATCCCCGCAAGGAGTGTTAGATGAACTTCTTGCTATTTTTATTTCAACCTAGAAGTAATGCCTAATTTGAACAAGACTATAGTGCCTATTCTAAGCTTTGGACCTAAGCATCCTGTGCTAAAAACCAAAGGTAAAGAAGTAGTGAGGCCTCAAAAATATTGTTGGTGCAGACCAATCACCAATTGAAGTTTGGAAGACAAAAGATGGAGATAAGATCAATTATTGAAGCTTAGAAGATGGTTACATACACAGGTTGAAAGAAATGTACACATATGTACATTAGTTAAGACATAGGTTACTTATACTTATGCTTTGTCATAAGCTTGTACATATTTGCCTATAAATACTTTGGAAAAATGTCGGGGCAAAGAGAGAGAGACAAGAGGAGACAATAGGAGAGTATGAGAATAGTGCATTTGTACGTTGTAAGACTCAATTGAGTTCATAGGAATGAGAAGAAGTCTCTCTCATCACTCAGTTGTAAATTTCTGAGAAATAGAAGAAAAGTTGCGCCCAATGTTTCTGTGTTTTCTCCTCGTGTAGTAGATCTTTTGTGAATTCTTTTTGGAGATGTCTAAGTCCATAGTCAATCAATCTATGGCTAGAGTTTGAGAATCTAATTGTGATCAGGCTAAGAGAGTTGTGTGAAGGAACATTTACATGTGAGAAAGTATTCACTGGTTCCTGAAACAGGCGCAAATTTTGATCTTAATGATTTGATCATTTCTCACTCCACAGTTTAAAGTTTTGTGCAAGTAAACACTTAATCTTTAAGTTGGAAGGTAAGCTACTCATGGCTAAAAGCATTTGCTTAAACGGGTTCTATACTGAGAGAACTAAAGCTAAGAAGTTAGGGGTGTCCAAATCGACTTCTCAGAAGTGCAGATTTAGACATAGGTAACTTGTGAAGTAGATTTCTCAAGATCTACTGAATCTTTTGAAGTGATTTGAATTGGAGAAGGTGCACAATCTTTAGGCAACACCTTGTGCAAAGTTTCATAAAAAACTTTACACATTTACTCAGTCAATGAGCAAGATATATGCAACAGACTTTCTGAGTATTTTTCTCCTTCACAGTTTGTTCAAGAATTTGATATTTGGTCATTGATCTCTTAAATTGGTGAAGGTTTTGACTTACTCTTGATATAGAGGTGTTCTAAATTCAAGAGTAGGTTGTTCTTTTGGAGATTAACACTCTCCATCAGTGGTATCAGAGCAGGAAGCATCAGAATTGAAGAAAGGAGGATCCAGACTGCTGCAACTACAAAGAATTTGACATCTGAAGATTCAAAAGGTGAAAGCTTGCAAGGAAAGCTTGAGAAGGAGATCATACGACATCAAGGAAGTCAAAAGGAGTGTTATTCGAAGTAAAGGTAACCTTATACTTTATAAAGGTTGAAGAATTCAATATACAGGTGAAGGAAGGATGGGAGACTCTCTTCAAATAGAGAAGTTGGATAGAGAAAACTATCCTGCATGGTCAATGAGGATGTAAGCTCATCTAATGAGCAAAGATTTGATAGCTTACATTACAGGTGAAGAAGAAAAGCCACAATTCAGAGATCCTAGTGTTCCAACTAGGGAGGAATTAATAGATTTGAAGAATTGGATGAAGAAAGAAGCTCAAGCTAGGAGCATTATCTATATAATGGTAGTCAATGATTACTTGCTACCTCACATTAGAGGTCTTGAAAGTGCAAGTGATATATGGAATGCTTTGGAGGAGCATTTCCAAAACACCACAAAGTCAAGGAAGGCATCCCTATGGGCAGAATTTACAACTTTCAAGAAGAAGGCCTCTCAATCAATTTTAGATTATGTAACAAGGATGAAAGACATTGCAGATGCATTAGGAGCTGTTGATGAAGATATTGAGGAGGATAAATTGGTAAGGCAAATCCTTACAGGTTTGAGAGATGATGACAAATGGAAGCCATTCATTTTGTCTACAGAATTATCACTTGATCATTTCATTCCTGATTTAAATCAGTTGCTAGGTCATATGCTAACATTTGAGCAGGATGTTAAAGGAGATGGTGACAAAAGTACAGGTCATGCAATGTACTCAAAGGACAAGAAGAAAGCTAACAAAGGAAAGCAACAAGCAAATGAAGAAGAAGGCAGAACTAGTCAAGCCAACTTCCTAAGAGGAAGAGGAGGTGGCAAAGGTAGAGGAAGAGGCAGGAACAACAAAGATGGAGCCAAAGCATGCTGGATTTGTGGTAAGACAAATCATTTAGCTAATGATTGTTGGCATAATAATCAGAGTAATGGTGGATATAATCAAAACTATAATTCAAGAGGAAGAGGTGGCAGAAATCAAAGAGGTAATTTCAGAGGTAGAGGTAGTAGGGGTTACTTTGGAAGAAATGCAGGTAGAGGTTTCCAAAGTCAACAATATAACAATACCTACTACAATTATGCTTCAAATCAAAAGGAAGATTCAACATTGATAATGAATGCAACTTGTGAAAGGCAGAGTGAAGATCAAAGAGTCTTCTACATTGACTCAGGGTGTAGCAATCACCTGAGTGGTAATATAGTCTTGATGACTGATTTGGAGAATAAGGTATCTAATCATGTTGTTCAAACAGGTGACAACACAAAGCACAATGTGAAGTCAATTGGATCAGTGAAGGCCAAGGATGGTAGCACCTTATTGAGTAAGGTCTTGTATGTTCCTACAATTCCTAAGAATTTGATAAGTGTAGGACAAATTGTGGAAAAAGGTTATGAAGTAAGGTTCACTAATGAAGGAGTGTTTGTGGAAGACCCTAGCAATGGGTATAAACAAATTGTTTCAGGGAAGAAAGAAGGAAGATTGTTCATATTGAAGATTCAAGGTAATGTTGGTCATGCCTTGTTCACTTATGGAGGACATAAGATCTCTGAGTTAGATCTTTGGCACAAGAGGCTTGGACATTTCAATGGAAGAGGTATTAAAGACATGATTAATAATGGTTCAGTGCTTGGATTGCCTAATGTTGCAGGTCAACATATGACATACAGATGTGAGGCATGTCAATTAGGTAAGGCTCATAAGCAACCCTATTCTAAGCATGGGTTTATGTATTCAGAGAAACTTGAGTTGGTACACACAGATGTGTGGGGACCATCAAAGGACTTCAGTATCAATGGCTCTAGGTATTATGTGATTTATGTTGATGATGCTACCAGATGGATCACTATCTATGTGATCAAAGATAAGTCAGAAGTATTCAATACTTTCAAACATTATCATATGTATGCAGAGAGAATTACAGGACATAAGTTGAAAAGACTAAGGTCAGATGGAGGGGGAGAGTATTTCTCTAATGAGTTCAGTGATTACTTGTGGAATGTAGGTATAAAAAGAGAGGTTACTTGCAGGTACTCTCCTCAACAAAATGGTGTAGCAGAAAGGAGGAATAGGACTCTTGTTGAGTTTGCAAGGTCCATGATGAAGGAGAAAAATTGCCCAAATTATTTGTGGGCTGAGGCTGTAAATACAGCTACTTATTTGGTCAATAGGCTACCTTGTAAAGCCTTGCAAGGTATGACACCATATGAGGCATGGTGGGGTAAGAGACCTACACTAGACCATTGCAAAGTATTTGGATGTTTGGCCTATGTATATGTGCCATCACAATTAAGGCACAAATTGGAACCTAAAGCTGAAAAATATGTGTTTATTGGTTATGATGATAAGCAGATGGGATACAAGTTGTGGAATCCATCCACAAAACATTTTCTTGTATCAAAAGATGTTACATTTGATGAGCAAGGTACTTGGTATGCAGGTACTATCAATATTAATACAGATGATGAAGAAATTGTGAGTCAAAGGAAAGGTAAATCAAAGGTTCAGATATTTGATGAGCAAGAGAATAATGAAGTGCAGGTTGAAGTGGAAGAAACACCAAGATTTGATCCTGAATGTGAAGAACCAGAAACCTCAAGAAGTGGAGAACTTAGGAGGTCTACAAGGAACAAATGGCAACCTACAAGGTATAGCTATGATACTTCATTTTTGACTACTAAGGATTATGCATACATGGTTAAAGCAGATGAAGATCCTTCTACATATGAAGAGGCAAAAGGTAAAGAAAATTGGGAGAAAGCTATGCAGGAAGAATATGTTGCATTGATGGAGAATCAAACATGGGATTTGGTTCCAAAGCCAAATAGCCAGAAGATCATTGGATGTAAGTGGGTTTATAAGACAAAAAGATTTGCAGATGGAAGTGTGTCTAGGTACAAAGCTAGACTTGTTGTGAAAGGTTTTGCTCAGACATATGGTATTGATTATGATGAGACTTATAGTCCTGTGGCAAAGATGACAACCATCAGGACACTTATAGCAATTGCTGCATGTAAAGGTTGGAAATTGTGTCAATTAGATGTGAAGAATGCTTTTTTGAATGGTTACATTTCAGATGAAGTTTTCATGGAGCAACCTCAAGGATTCAGAGATGGAAGATATCCAGGTCATGTGTGTAAGCTCAAGAGAGCTTTATATGGCTTGAAGCAGGCCCCAAGGGCATGGAACTATAGACTTGTAAAGTTCCTAAAAGAACTTGGATTTCAAGTATCAAAAGCAGATAGTAGCTTGCTTGTCAAAGCAAGTGATGATGGGTTTATTTACATGTGCATATATGTTGATGATATCATTCTTACAGGTACAGATGAGAAAGGCATTCGAAGCTTAAAGAAGCAAATGGAGAAAGAGTTCAAAATTAGTGATTTGGGAGACTTGTCATACTTCTTGGGCATGGAGATTTCATACACTCAACATGGAGTGTATGTGACTCAAGAAAGGTATTTGAGAAACTTGTTAATCAAGTTTAAAATGAATGATTGCAGGGCAGCACCTACTCCAATGGAGGTGAATCACAAATTAAGCAGATTTGGAGGTGAAGAGTTCAAGGACATGAAGCAATATCAGAGTTTGGTTGGTAGTCTTATCTATGCTACATTAACTAGACCTGATTTATCATATGCAGTTGGGGTTTTGTCTCAATGCATGCATTGTCCTAGGAAAGAACATTGGATTGCAGGTCAAAGAGTGTTGAGATATATTAAAGGAACACTTAAAGAGGGTTTGTATTATGGTTTTACATCAGATACAAATATCAAAATATATAGTGATGCAGATTGGGCAGGTAATCCAGATGATAGAAGGTCAACCTATGGATACATGTGTTATGTGGGAGATAAGTTAATCTCTTGGTGCTCAAAGAAGCAACATACAGTTGCTTTGTCATCTACAAAAGCAGAATACAAAGGCATGGTTGAAGCTGCAAAAGAAGTGATATGGCTTAAGACTCTCATGAAGAGTTTTGACACTATACAGAGCATACCTATCATTTATGGTGATAACATGAGTTCATTATATCTAGCTGCTAATCCTGTTTTTCATGCCAGGACCAAACACATTGAGATACAGTATCACTTTCTAAGAGAGAAAGTGATGGATAAAGAGATTGAAGTTATACATACTTCAACAAAAGATCAGATAGCTGATATGCTTACAAAGAGCTTGGATGGCCCAAAGTTACAGAGCTTTAAAGACATGGCAGGCATAAAGAAGATAAGAGAAACCTCAATTGATGATTGAGGGGGAGCTGTTGGTGCAGACCAATCACCAATTGAAGTTTGGAAGACAAAAGATGGAGATAAGATCAATTCTTGAAGCTTAGAAGATGGTTACATACACAGGTTGAAAGAAATGTACACATATGTACATTAGTTAAGACATAGGTTACTTATACTTATGCTTTGTCATAAGCTTGTACATATTTTCCTATAAATACTTTGGAAAAATGTCGGGGCAAAGAGAGAGAGACAAGAGGAGACAATAGGAGAGTATGAGAACAGTGCATTTGTAAGTTGTAAGACTCAATAGAGTTCATAGGAATGAGAAGAAGTCTCTCTCATCACTCAGTTGTAAATTTCTGAGAAATAGAAGAAAAGTTGCGCCCGATGTTTCTGTGTTTTCTCCTCGTGTAGTAGATCTTTTGTGAATTCTTTTTGGAGATTTCTAAGTCCATAGTTAATCAATCTATGGCTAGAGTTTGAGAATCTAATTGTGATCAGGCTAATAGAATTGTGTGAAGGAACATTTACATGTGAGAAAGTATTCACTGGTTCCTGAAACAGGTGCAAATTTTGATCTTAATGATTTGATCATTTCTCACTCGACAGTTTAAAGTTTTGTGCAAGTAAGCACTTAATCTTTAAGTTGGAAGGTAAGCTACTCATGGCTAAAAGCATTTGCTTAAACGGGTTCTATACTGAGAGAACTAAAGCTAAGAAGTTAGGGGTGTCCAAATCGACTTCTCAGAAGTGCAGATTTAGACATAGGTAACTTGTGAAGTAGATTTCTCAAGATCTACTGAATCTTTTGAAGTGATTTGAATTGGAGAAGGTGCACAATCTTTAGGCGACACCTTGTGCAAAGTTTCATAAAAAACTTTACACATTTACTCAGTCAATGAGCAAGATATATGCAACAGACTTTCTGAGTATTTTCCTTCTTCACAGTTTGTTCAAGAATTTGATATTTGGTCATTGATCTCTTAAATTGGTGAAGGTTTTGACTTACTCTTGATATAGAGGTGTTCTAAATTCAAGAGTAGGTTGTTCTTTTGTAGATTAACACTCTCCATCAAATATCACATAATGGTAGGAAGTGTGTATAAGCAGACCAATCAAGGCATATTGACTTGCTGTGTACTAGAAGATGAGCATGTGAAATGGCTGCAAATAGCACATATAGGTGCATTGAACCAACATCATTCTAAGCATCAAAACCTACAAAATCGATAAAGATTAGGTGTATATTGACCAATAATGGAAGCAGATGTCCATAGGATGTGCAAGAAATGCCCAATATGTAGTGTTTTTTAACCACCAATGGAACATCCTACTCTGTATCAAGTATCGTTAATACCAGATTGGAGTGAACCTTTGGTAATCTTTTTGAGGATGAAGACTTTCCCTCAAGAGATGAAATTAACCAGATGCAAGAGCTTGAAGCAAGAAGCGCTAGATTATGCACTCATTGGAGATAACTTATACCAATGAGGAAAAGATGGATATCTTTGACTGTGTGTCCTTGAAAGTGAATATCTCAAGATTTTAAAAACTGCTCACCAAGGAGTTGAACGAGGAAACTTTGCACCAGACTAGGTGATTAAAGTGATTCTATTTATAGGTCTTGTTAAACTATTATTGGGATAACGCTGCCACTGGGTTCTTGGGATGGTCAGAGGTCTGTATTACAGAGGCCCTATATTTATTTTCCCAGTTCCAACATTCACTGCACTCTATTCTTCATTACCTTACATTGACTATTCCAATAGACTTTAACTACTAATTTCATCAGCAACTTGCTCAACGTTAACGAAGTGTTCACCGCAACGAAATACATAGATTTCCTTATTGACAATCAACGCGCCACCACCATTAACTTATATTTCACCAATGAACGTAGGACATAGACAAGATCACCACATTAACTCAGTACCCAAAACAGTAAGAGAGCTGTACAACCATATGAGTAGCTTGCACTAGAACCAATCCTTAGGCACACCGCCCAGACCCACAGTCCGGCATGTTCTCTCTTGCCTATCACTTCCACATGCTCTTTCATTATCAACGGGTTACAACTATTACACTACATCATTTTGATGTGTGTCCTTTCCAATTACATTTCCTACTAATTATAATTACATCCTGATGGCCTAACACTGGCACACACGGTGGAATCGAACCCAGAATTAATTTATTACAAAAAAGAGCTAAGAATCCTCAACGATGCCCTGAATATACATGGCACGAGCTAATTTAAATGTACATGATATCTTTTGTTTCAAGGACTCTAACATCTCTTGGAGAACATGCGGTTCTACCAAATGAGCATCGGTACGCACCGAGCTAGAAGCAATGGCTTGGGAAAGCAAAACTTCACTCTAATTCTGCAAAAAATCTTCTTGTAGATAAAAGTTGTTGGCCCGGGCTATATCTCTGTGTAAGCTGGCATCAACAATTTCTGCATCAATGTGAGAGAGACGATCCTGCTGAATACCAAGTTCCTGCTGAATACATGGCACGGGCTAATTTAAATGTACATGATATCTTTTGTTTCAAGGACCCTAACATCTCTTGGAGAACATGCGGTTCTACCAAATGAGCATCGGTACACACCGAGCTAGAAGCAATGGCTTGGGAAAGCAAAACTTCACTCTGATTCTGCAAAAAATCTTCTTGTAGATAAAAGTTGTTGGCCAGGGCTATATCTCTGTGTAAGATGGCATCAACAATTTCTGCATCAATGTGAGAGAGACAATCCTGCTGAATACCAAGTTTCTTTTCTCTTCGATCCAACTCTTGTTGCTGAAACTGCATTGTCCGAAAAAAATCCTGGCGTTCCTTTTGTATGGCCTCAATTTCTTTCTTTAACTTAGCTATAAGTCCAATCTCCTCATCCAATACTTGACCTTTTTGAAAAAATTCTTCTGTAACTTTCTTTAGCTCTGCTTCACCTTGCAGGACCTTGTTAATAAATAGCTGATAGGCTTGTTCTACAGCTACTAATTTGGTGCGAGTGTTGGCTAAATCACAACCAAGAGCTTTCATGGCATCATCTTTATCTATCAATGCCTGTTTGAGTAGGGCAATCTCCACATCTTTGGTTGCAATAATCTCATCCTTCACTATTACATGTTCCTGTAATAGACATGCATTGGATTTGACCGCCAAAATCTCTTCCTGCAGGGGAGGGATGTCGGCTTCCAACATATCCACTTTTGCTTGATATTCAATGCAGAGAGACTGGCGAGCATCATGCAATCGAGTAGGGAGTTGCTTGGATAAGTGCAGGAGGAAGTCACCAATCTGGGCTAACTGGGCAAACGCATCTGATACTAAAAAAGTTGATAATGGTTGAGAGGGTTTAATAGAGATAATAGCTGAAGAGGAAGGTGGAGAGTAATCGGGAGAAGAGGGAATAAGGTGAGAGTGGGATACTGCCACTGAATGATTAGGAGATGAAGGGCATACCGGAGGACTAGGAGGTAACAGAACCCAAGAAGGTGAAAGAGGAGGCGTTACTAGGTGCGCGGTATGGGTATCATCACCCGTGCTCTTTGGTGAAGATGGAGGTGCATTGGAATCCACATTATCCGGTTGGTCTTCCTGATGAGCAAGGGACTCAACAATATGCGCGTGCATGGTTTGATGAAGGGTTTCCACCACTGTGCCCTGCACTGTGTTAGGAACCTCCCTCTATTGCTGATCGGTCATCTCGGTGTGTTGAGCGTCTTCCATAACTGTATCTTTGATGGTTTGATCTTTAGGTGAGGGTGGAGCAGAAGATGCATGCAAGGATGAGGTTGTGTCCTGAACGAGTACTTTAGTGGAAGAAACCTGGGCTTGACTCTGAGAAGGGCTGACTTTCCTATGTTTCTCTCAAAAAAACTAAAAAAGATCTTCATTGTCATCATCAAAGCCCATGATTTGCTCAAGTTCTTTGTGCAATAGGAGGGTATTCGTCGGAGGATTTAAAACAGGGTGAGCAACAGGGAGGAGAAAGGAAAGAAGGTGAGGTACACGGGTAGTGGGACAATCACCTTTGGCTAATTGTTGCATAATGGCTTGAAACTCACGATGGATGCATCGAAAGAAAAATAACACCCAATTAACAGATTCTCGGGCAATAGCACAAATCAGGGAATAGAAAGAGTGATACATTTTTGGAGATTGAGGGTAGTTACCAAAAATTGAAGGGCGGAACATTCTGGTTCGGGTCGGCACAGGATGGCAAACTCGTTGGAGGACTGTCGAGAAAATAACTGCTTCATCGTTGCCATTGGGAGATGAGGAACCTCAATACATCCATCTTGGGTAAAATGGAACCTTTCGGCTACAGTGTTGAGAGTAACGATTGTGCGTGGATTCAGACAAGTAAGAGGCTAGAAGGTTTTCGGATGGGGGGTATCGACAATGGCCATAATCACTTGGGTGAAATAGGGATGACATTTGACCAAATGCCAAGGCAACTTGGTGAACGCTAGCAACCCGCGAGGATGAAGGAATTTGATCAGGTCTGAGGAGAGAATGGCATGGAAGGTGGTGATATTTGCAAGAGCTTCCATGGTGGGGGACCGTAAGTCAAATACACAAGGATATTTTGCAGAATACATAGAGCACAAGGACTCAATAACAAAAAAGAGGACAATGACACCGGTTAAGTAAAAAAATGCAGAGTGAAAGCGGGGGTATAAAATGCAGTCATCACCAGTGGAGGGAAACATGCATGCATGATGATGACATAAGTGCATTAAGAAATTCCCAATCCTGGAGAGCGGCAGCAGATCATGGATAAATAAGCAAAACAGGAAGATTACAACTAGGTGGTCAACCGAAATGCGCATAGTGTAGACAGTGGTCAAATATACAAAACAAAGATCCGAATGAATATAAATAAAACCGACACAAAGTTAAGACGAAGTAGATGGCATGCAATATGGAAAAAGTTTTGATCCCTTGATGGGTTTAGGGAGTAGAGTACCAGTTAAAGTAGATAACAGGAAAGTAGCCGGACTGATTTGTTTTGCAATATGTTCTACATAAAAAAAACATGGAGACTTGGAGTAGAACTCATGTCATAGATGAAATCATAATTAGCATTCATAAATCATGGGGCCAAGATGTGTGGTGCCTTGACATTCTTGAATGTTTTGAATATGATTTCCATCATCTCAAAAATATTTAAGAGCATTTGAGCGGCAAAATCTAGAATGGGTTTGCCATCATGTATATATAGAGGGTGATCCCTGTGTTGATGCTAGGTATTTGTAGTTGATTCAGTCAGCATAGCATGCATTGTTTTGTCCTTGATAGCAAATGCCTTCCATGTTCTGCATCTGGGGATAGGTCCATAACATAGATTGTAAATAATATGTAGTGGCATGTTGTTCCACGTCCATAGTCTTTTTGGATATGGCTCTAATATATTCTTCTATCGGTTTGGTTGAAAATTGGTGCCCTTGCGTGTGACAACAGGTAGATCTTCTGACTAAAATTGTGTGGCAAATGGTGGTGTTTTTCCAATGACCCTTTTAATCTTGGTGTTGTAGTCCCCTACTATTGAGCCCTTAAAAGTCATGTTGGCCAAAGTCAACTACAGTCAAAGTCAACTGGTCAAAGTCAACAAGGTCAAGGTCAAAGTCAACAGGTGCAAAGTCAAAGTGCTAAAGTGCAGGTGTCAAAGTGCACAAGTAGTGCACAATTAATGGTCCACAAAGGGTAAATTGGAGAAAGTGGGTTGCAGGTTGCAGAGGTATTTTCTCTAATTTCCCTAAGGTTCAAAGTGTTTTTTAAAGTATTTTGGAAGGTTCAGGTGAACCCCCTCTTATGTGCAAAAGTGAAGACTTGAAAGGAAAGGTAAAGGTATGTGAAGCGGCAGCGTATGCACAGGTGAAAGTATGGCCCCCCAATTAAAATTTTGGGTTTTAGTCTAAAGTCACTACAACACAAAACAGTGAGTCGTTGGCTGCCACTTGTGAAGACAATCTTGGGACATCAAAGTGAGCACCAAGATACTCTTGCAGTTAGGAGTGTACATGATCGACACACTCAAATCAAGGCAAGGACTATTCTTGGACCAATTCTAGAGTAAGCAAGAGAAGCATAGTCTAAGTGAAGCAAGAGAGAGAAGTGCAAGAGTCACCAGTGTGCGATGCAGCGAAGTGGAGTTGAAGGAGTGCAGAGAGAGTGACTAAGGGATTGTGCAGAGAGTGCTAAGCTAGTCCCCCAAGGATCTCAAGGTCTCTTTGTAGTGTGCGCGTGTCAAAAGAAGGTATTCATTCCTCCCCCTTAGTGGAAGCTTGGTGCAAGGTGTGCACAAGGATAAGCTTGAAGCAGGTGGAGGTCTGGTGCAGAGGAGGCTGGCGGCAAGAAAACTTTGGGATATTTGGTATTTTGTAATTGAGCACTCTGTGTTATTGTGCACAAAAGTATTGGCTTGTATTGGGCTTCAAACACTGTAATTGTCTTACTGTAATCAATCGAAAGAAGCTTCCAAGGTGTATTTCCTCTTCTGGTCTTTTCCTTTTCTCCTACAAACCCTCAAACTCCTTCTTGTCTAAGAATCACCCAACACCTACGATGAAAAAGTATGGTCAACATTGTAGTTTAGAAGAGGTAACGAGACGCCAATGAGATAGGCTCTAAAAATATTGATTTGAGCATGGTCTCTTCCATAGTATGCATAGCATGGATCTGAATCACTATGCACTATTCTGGTGTACATCCTATCTCTTTGATCTGCTTGAGCCATGGTGGCCTTCATGCTTCAAAGGTGCCCTATCCTTCTTCATTGAATTTGCCACCAAGAACAGGCTAGGGTTCATATTATTCTTCAAAACTCTATTCCATATGAATATTTACTAGTTCCTCTTCTTCTTGTGCCTCAAGGCGGAATGGGGTTTATTGGTATTGGAGTAACTTGGTTTGCAGTTCTACTATTTGGTGTTGTAGTGCCATTATTGTAGCTAAGTCAGAGACTAATGGAGGTAGTGATTGTATTGGACTCAAGGGAGTCATAGGTTTTGACTCTTTTCATTGCTTTAATTCTGTCATCTCTTCGGAAAATTTGACATGCACCTCCAATAAGTTAGCATAATCTTCTAAGATGAGGCAAATATTCTTAGGGGGAACCACTTGGAATTTTGATAGGCTCATGGATGCACCTGGGGTATTCTCTATGGCAAGTGCTAAGTTCTCTTGATTCTATAGTTTCAAGCGGCGATTCTCTTTCTGAGCAACAACTAGATGTCTTTGGAGTAATTCCACGTTGCAATGAAGTTTGGAATTATGCTCCATTTGCATGAGAAGATGGCCTTCTAATATTTTTATGGATTCTTGTTCTACTTCCTAGAGCTTTGCCTCAAGTGTGCCATGAGCTTCCTGTGAGGTATGAAACTGATTTTGCAGGCTTTCATTGTCAGCTTCAAGTGTTATGATATGTTGTTGTAACTACACAAAGTGAGCATGTAGCATGTTGTTGTGTGCCTCAAGTCTCTCATACTCAGTCTTGAGTTGTGTTATACACTGAAGCATGAAGTTTAATGCATTATCTATAGTCGTGGATGCAATGTGCACATTTTTTGATGCAAGGGGAGGGGGATGGGGAATGGGAAGCATGAATGTTGTGTCTAACAATGAAGTGAGTGAAGGTGAGTTTGGTGGAAGGGGAATGGGAGATGGTGGGAATTTGGGGGGAGGGGGAGATGTTCTAGGTGGTGATAGGTCCATTTGATTAGATTTGGGAGTGTCTGTGGTGTCTACCATGTACATAGGAATGGTAGGTGTCATGTGTGTGGTGGTTGTGAATATCGATAGTGAAAAGGAAAGAGGGTTTTGGGTGTGGGGTTGAAAGAGGTTGGAGAAATAGGCAACAAATAGGTGGATAGTGGGAGGGAGGTTGGAGGGGGAGCTATGGTCAAAAGAGGTTGAGTGATAGGAAAACTGTTAGAAAACACGATTCTTTCCACAAAATCATGAAATTAATTGAATGATCCTTAGGTCTGGTAATAAATTATACTCACATTCCAAGCAAGGACTGGGAAGGAAGGAAATAGAGCCAGTGGTAGGGGAATTGCAAGAAAGAGATTTAGGGCAAGAAATCAACATGGAAAATTTAAATGAAACAAATGAATCCTTTGAAACTGGGGACTACAGAAACATCCTCAAATACATGTATACAAATAGGTTTGGAACCTATGTATATCAGGACGGAATGCATAAGTTTCTCATTAGATTGAGAAACTTAGAAGTTCCCCTAAACATAACACCAGTAGCACAATTTAAGGATGGTAGATATGAGGATAGGTAGGGATGTGTATACATCTTCTCACAAGACCTAGAAAATTCTAATGACCTAGGGCAATGTGCAGACAAGAGACCTTGGGAACAGAACCTAGGGCAATCAGACTTGCCAAGACCACATGAAATTCACAATAATGGTGAACAACAACAAGGAAGGAGAACACATACTTCCCCAAATCCTTTTGAAAAGGAACCAAAAGGATTTAATGATTTTCCTTTGAGAAGAAGACATCATTGGACAAAATCAGGGCAGAATGCTTAGACCCTATCAAGTAGCCAAATGCATGAAAAATCAATATGAACGATATTCTGATCCTCATGCTCATGCTGCAAAATTCAGACAACTAATTAGAGCAGAAGAGGTTGAGGATTACAAAGTACAATTTGAGGCATTTGGTCTAACCCTAACAGGACCTGCATTATCTTGGTTCATTCCCTTGAGAAAGGAAATGTATCTAGATATTGAATCCTTCCTAGAAGCCTTTATTGGGGAATTCTCAAAAACTGGAATAAAACATAGCACAGCTACTTTGATACATAGCTTTAAACAGCAAAAAAGATGAAAATGTTAGAGAGGCAGCTAGGAGATTCAAGCAGTACATTGACAGATATCCCAGAGAAGAAGTACCTTCCATGGCAAGACAAGTATCCCTATTCATAGAAGGATTAAGAAGTGCCCAATTAAGAACCCTGGTGTATTATAGGAGATGCCCTGACCTAGGAGCATGTGTGAAAGAGGCAATAGATTTGGAAGACAATAGAGGACAAGACCTGCTAGCATTTGATCAACCTAGAACAAATGAAGATAAAATTCCACTAGCAGAAGAATTGGCACAAGCCATTGCTAAAGCCCTAGAAGTAAGCACCAAAACCACTTTGATAAACACCAAGATAACTACAAATAAAAAATGCTATAATTGTGGAGAAAATCATTTGGTACAACAATGTCCATATCAAAAACCACCACATTTGCAAGATAGGAAAACACTCAAATACTGTACACTAGAGAGAAAATGGACAAATCATACTAGAGAAGAATGCTTCTACAATAAACAACCCATTAAGGAGAGAGATTATGCAAGCCAAAGAGAATCTGGATATATTGAGCAACCAAGACCTGTACTTGGGCAACAACCTCCACTACCAACAAATGTGGTACCATTTAAATACACACCAATAGAGGAGGGAAACTTAAGAATAAGATCACCTTACAATGAAGATTATCAATGGAATGAAGGATATCAGGAAGAGTGGGAAGGATTTGAGTTGAGAGAACCAGAACTACAAGCCCTAGATTTGGGAAATGGGAGAATTGAGATGGATACAGCCACATTCATGTATATAACCAATCATTATATGTCCAATCAGAAACCTCAGTTCAAAGGGAGCCAAAAGATAACTTGTTATAGATGTGGGGGAGAACATTTCATTAGAGACTGTCCACAACCTCCTACATTAAGAATAGAAGGAGCTTATTGCAAGGATTGTGGCAGGGATCATTTAATAAAGGATTGTCCAAAAAATCCTCAAAAACAACAAAACACATCTAATAACATACCATTGAAAATAGTCAACATAATGGAGCAAGAAGAAGTGAGTGACAGTGACCAAGTAATGTAAATGCTATAACAAGGGCACAATCTAAACAACAAGAAACAACTAAAGAACAAAATAAAGGTTCAGTTTCAAAGGTGAAGAAAAACAGACAAAAAGGGAAATGGGAAAGGAAAAAAAGAATGGGTTAAAGTTTGGAAGAAGAGAATATGGAACAGTCAAACAGTAGTCCTCCTCAAAAGACACAAACCCAGTCAGAGATAAGAAATTCACAGAGTCTAGACACCTTGATAAAAGCATACAAGGGAAGAATTCAAGAGGGACCAAATCCTACAGACCATGTAATGGCTTATCCTATGCCAGATATAGAACATGAAAGGATGGAAAAATGCAAACAAATCATACAAGAAGCACAACTCAAACTGGGGGAATTAGACAATTCTCAAACAACAGTTGGGGAGTCAAAGGCAACAAGAACAAGAGAAACAATTAATCAAGAAGATAACCCACAAATTACATTCCAGGTAAATATAGATAAACAATGTACAATCTTATACCACACCACAATGGAGGAATTGGGAAAACAGAATCCTCACTTACAATACAAAATGAAAAAATGGGAAGCAATACCAGAGAATCTTGATCCACAACCACAAGAATTGGAGGAATTATGGTACATTCCTATTGATAAGATAGGAGGATATTGTGAGGGAGAAGAGGGAAACTCAACCCTAAAAATACAATTTGGTAAAAATTATGCCAAAGCTATATTGGATAGTGGATCAGGTGTGGCTATCATGACTAAACAAGCTTGGGAAAAATGGGGAGAAAATGAACTAATACCCACTAAAATGAGATTGCAACTTGCAGATGGACACATAGAAAAACCTCTAGGAATATGGGAAAAGGTGATTGTGGATATATGTGGAATAGAAATAGAGCATACTTTTGCCATAGTTGAATTTCCACAATCCACGTCATATGAAATTATCCTAGGAAGACCATTTATGAGACAAATGCAAATTGTGCAAGATTGGGGAAATGATTGTCTATATCTTTAGAGCAAAGGAAGGATAACCAGAGTGAATCTAAGAAATGGTCATTATTGTGACATATCCCCTCAAGAATGGTTCAAAATACATCAAAATCAAGAATTAAGTGAAGAATCAGAGTTGGAAGATCAGAATGAAACTGAATAATCAATGTGGAAGTGCAATGTGATAAGAAACCTTATAAATGGAAAAAGACTATTAAGAAGAGAAGATTGTGTAGAAGGGAGAAAATTACAAGATGAGAGCTATATACCCCAAAAATTCAAAGATGAAGAATTTGAGCCTTATGGTTGGAACCAGATTTTGGCTACCATGGATCTAGCTAAAGATGAGTACATGGGAGTAAGATTTCAAAATGAAGAAGGGTATGATGTTTTTCACATAGGAATACAAATGATAAAGGTATAAAAAACAGAAGAGGACCAGGAAAAAGAAATGATATTGAAAAATGGGAAAACACAATATTTGGAAGAAATAAAAGCTAAAGATGCAATAAAAGATAAAATCTCAGGCAAATATAAGAAAAACAAACACAAGGAAATTGAAAAAGACCAAGAGGATGAAAAAAATGAGAAAATGACAAACAAAGATCAACAGTTTGATGTACTAGCAAATTTCAAGACTTATGAAGTAGAAGACATATTACTTCTAAAAAGGAAACCAAAGAGAGAAAAGAGAAAAGGGGAGGCATATGACAATGAAGAACAAACTAAAAAGGTTATGATCACTCAGGAGGATGGGGAAGAAAGACATATTGTAATAGCTGATGACATGACAATTCAAGAAGAGGAGGCATTAAGAAATTTGGCCAGAAGCTATAGGGATGTGTTTGCTTATAGCTACAAGGATTTGAAAGGTATTGATCCTAAAATCTGTGAGCATAAGATTCCTATTACACCTGATGCAAAACCTAGCAAACAGAGACATTACACATTCAACGATAAATACTCTACTAAAATAAAGGAAGAAATTGACAAACTACTGGCTGCCAATTTCATCTATGAGATTGAGTATACAGAATGGATATCTCCTATAGTTGTGGTACCAAAAAAGAATGGGAAACTTAGGGTATGCATTAATTTGAAAAAAGTGAATGCTGCAACTATAAGGGATAGCTACCCATTGCCTATAACAGACCATCTTCTAGAAAAAGTTGCAGGGAAGGAGGTGTATAGTTTTTTGGATGGTTTTTGAGGATACAATAAGGTACCCATAGCATTAGAGGACCAACATAAAACTGCCTTTTCCACAGAATGGGGAATTTATGCTTTTAGGGTTATGCCCTTTGGGTTAACTAATGCCCCAACAACTTTTCAAAGATTGATGTGTCATATCTTCAAAGAATTCCTGAGGAGTGTAATGGAAATTTATGTAGATGATCTGTGTACTTTTTCATTAAAAAGACAGGATCATTTGAAAGATTTAGAAAACATATTCAGGAAATGTAGAACATACAGAGTATGTTTAAATCCAGAAAAGTGTGTATTCTTTGTAAGACAAGGAAGAATGTTAGGTCACATAATCTCCAAAAATGCAATTTCAACTGATGAGAAAAAAATAAAGACCATAGTAGAACTTCCAAGCCCAACAAATGTAAAGGAACTTCAAACTTTCATGGGACATTGCGGGTATTATAGAAAATTTGTACACAAGTTTGTTGACATAGCTAAACCTTTATATGCTTTGATCACAAAATTTGAGTGGACCAGAGAGTGTGACCAAGCTTTTGAGACTCTAAAAACTTGTTTAGTAACAACACCAATTCTAAAAACACCCTAGTGGGATAAAATATTTCATGTCCATGTGGATGCTTCAAACTATGCTTTGGGATGTGTGTTAGCACAACCAATAGAAGGAAGCAAATTAGATTTTCCAGTTGCTTATGCTAGTAGGCAACGAAATTCAGCAGAGAAGAATTACACAACCACTGAGAGGGAAGGGTTGGGAATAATATTTACTGTGAAAAAATATAGACATTACCTGTTGGCCAACAAGTTTAAATTTTTTGTGGATCATCAAGCTTTACTCTACTTAGTAAATAAACCTTGTCACACTGGTAGAATAGTCAGATGGTTTCTTTTACTGATGGAGTTTGAGTTTGAGGTGGTGGTCAAACAGGGAAAAACATATTTGAGAGCAGATCATTTGTCTAGAATCCAGGCTAAAGAACCAAGTTCACCTTTAAATGATGACCTGCCACATACATATCTGTTCAAAGTAGAGAGTGTTCCTGAGTGGGCCATGCCCTTAATACCTTTGCTAACCATGGGACCTTGCAGAAAATTTGGAAACAACACACATTTAGTATTACAAAGCAGAAACTTTATGTTGCTAGCTGGGCACTTGTATCACCTCAACCATACAGGCATATTGGAATATTGTACTCCAGAAGAGGAGCAACATGAATATCTGAAAAGAGCTCATTGTTGGAACCCTTGTACTCATGCTTCCAGAGTAGTCACCCTAAGTAATCTCAATAGGATGGGGGTACATTGGCCTAATAAGATTCAAGATGTAACAAAATATATTGCTAACTGCTGGGAATGCCAATCCTTGCAAAACTCAGAACTTATAACTCTATATTGGTTTCAGAAAAATCTAGAATGGAGTGAGAACATCATTGAGGAATTGAAAAGGAAGAAGAAAGGAAAACAAGTAAGAGCTAGTGCAGACTCAAAAAATCTACAAATGATCTCTGAAGAATATCAACTGATAGGAGAACAATTGTATAAGAGAGGGATGGATGGATATTTAAGAATTTGTGTTCCTGAAGATAGATAACTGGAAATGTTGGAAATGGCACATTCTGGAGTGGCAGGAGGACATTTTTCAAGTAACAGAACTGCTAAACTCATATTATATTCTGGCTTTTGGTGGCCAACCCTATTTCTTGATGCGAGAACATATATGAAAAGATGTGACATTTGTCAGAGGGTGAGTCAACCAAATAAAAGAGACAATATGCCATTAGTTCCATTAATTTTAGCCAGAGCATTTCGTAAATGGGGGTTGGATTTCATTGGACCCATACATCCTCCAGCAAGACAATCCCATGCTGAATACATACTAGTAGCTACATATTACATGAAAAAATGGGATGAGGACAAAGCCACAAAAAGAAATGATGCTCATACTATTGCTAGATTTCTCTATGAAAATATCATCACCAGATTTGGACTTCCAATTGAATTGGTAAGTGATAGGGGGACTCATTTTTTGAATCAAATCATAGAAAACATAATTGAATATTTCATGATTAGTCATAGAAAGTTAGCCCCATATCACCCACAAGCCAATGGGTTAGTAGAAAGTACTAATAAAGTACTTTGTACTGTATTGTCAAAATTAGTAAACACAAACAGGAATGATTGGGATTTACAACTTAATAATGTCCTATGGGCCTATAGAGTGGCATACAAAACCGCATTAGGAACCACACCATTCAATCTGGTATATGGACAAAATGCAGTTCTGCCCTTAGAATTCCTTATTCCAACATTGAAGGTGGGTAGTCAATACAATTGGACTCGACATGAATTGTCTGAGAGAGTAATAGAACTGGAAAAACTGGGAGCTTCTAGACTCCAAGCAATCATGAGCATCTATGCAGACAAGAAAAGACAAAAAGCTTATCATGATGTTCATATTAAAGAAAAAGATCTACAAGAAGGAGATCTAGTTCTGGAATATACAATAAAGGAACATCAGAAGAAATTTCAGAAAAAAGGACATGGGCCTTATATTATACATTAGATCAGTAACAGTGGATCTATCCAACTAGCTAACATAGATGGAGAAATCATGCCAAACTTCATAAGTGGATGCAGAGTTAAAAGGTATGACTTTCCATTAACTGCTTCTAAATGGAGAAGATTACACCAAACTCAAAATAGGAAAAAAGAAGAGGAAAACATTAGAAAAGAGGCTCAACAGGAGGCAAAGGAAAGGATAAGAAAAACCAAAAACCTTAGAGAAGTCCTTTTGTGTGAAACACCTTTAAAACAAAAAGAACATTTTCCTGTGATAACTATGGATTGTCAAGATGGAAAAATCAGGGTTTTAATAGATTCAGGTGCACAAGTGAATTTGATTAGTTCAGCTTTGTTGAATAAATTTACCTAAAAAGGACTAAAAGCAAAACCTTTATCAAAACGTTGGAAGGACAAATGATACAAAGCATGTCTTCATCTTCTCTTAAAGCTAAGTTATATACAGAATATATGAAAATAGATTGTGAAGAATGGCCAGATCACTTGATGACTGAAAAATTGATTTTGGGACAACCATGGTTAAGGCAAGGTAGAGTAATACTAGATTTTGAAAAAATGAAGCTCAAATTAACAGTAAATGACAAAAGGTTTTTAATATTCTTGTGAAGTACTGAAAAACAGGAAGATCAACAGGAGCTTCATGATTCAGAGCTGGAAGGATTTACTTTCTCATTAAAAGACACACAGACATTATCAATACAATTACTAAAGGATCAAGCTTCATTTAATCAAAATTAGCAACAAATTGAAGAAGCAAAAGAGGGTGAAGAGATAGAAGCAAGGTGGCAATTAGGGTATAATCAGAAGTATCAGGACATCAAAATAAGAAGGATGTGGAAACAAAGTATACACAAGGCCTACTCATCGAAACAAATTCCCAGAACAAAATGGATATGGAAGCCAAAAAATTTCAACCACAGCTCATCAAATGAAGACAGGTGTATTCCCAGAATAGGGTCAGCAAAGATTAAATATTACTGGGTAAAAAAAATCAAAACTGATTCAATGGAAAAGGACATGAGTATCTGAGATGCAGTTAGGATCTTGGATAAGAAAATCAGAGTGTCACATAGAAAAAATTTTGACATTTTTTGAAAAAAATGACAAATTGTTCTACCTTATCCTTTTTCTGAGAAAAGAAATAGGAGGGGAAGAAAGGAAGTTGAAAGGAATTATTATTTAAAAAAAAAAGAAAAAGAGAAAGAAAAGAAAAAAAAGAAAAAAATGAATTAAAAAAAAAGAATAAGAGAAAGAAAAGAAAAAAGAGAAAAAATTATTCATTTTTTCTTTTATAAGTTATATACCACAAAGCAAGAAATAGGTTTCTATTTATTATTTTTTATTTTTTATTTTTTATTTTTTATTTTTTATTTTTTATGATTTTTTATTTTTTATTCATTTTTCTTTTAAATATCTCCTTCCTGGATAAGAGCAGTCAAAAGAGAAGAGAGCACTAGACATCTTACTACACATGTAATGACCACTTCAATTGAGTTTTTTTTTGAGGAAGTCAGGATTTAATTGAGATTTTATTTTCATTCTTCTCTCATGTCATATAACAACAAATGTCATTTTTTTTTGTACATTCTTATGACTCATGTGGGTGGAGTGTTTTCTTTTTTGTGTTATATTACATTCTTTCCAGAATGGTGAATTCAAAGGAACTACCAATCCATGAGTTCAAAGCAGACTTGGTCACTCTGTCTAGAGGACATTGGTTCTTAGACAATGAAGCAACAATGGAGACAATAGAATTAGAATCTGATGAAGAGCAGGAGATTCCAGAAGTAGAAAAGATAGTCAAGGAACTCAAGGAAACTCTAGGGATTATTGGCCAGCACATATTTACAGTGGGAGTTGGAGGTTACAAGTACACTATGCTGTGTCAGGAGTTTTACAAATTCCAGAAAAGTGCAGTCAATTACAAAAGATGGAAAGCAGTAGGATTACACAAGCTGCTGGATGAACCTATATTTTTCATAGATTTTGAAAGAGTGGCACAGGTGATGAACAGCTTGTTGGAAGTTGGAAGGGGCAAGGAGGAAGTAGAACACTATGAAGAACTGCATGATCAGATGATGGCACTTGAGACAGAGGAAGTGTTTGTCAAAAATGAGGTGGAACTGTTAGCATATTTCAAAGAGCTACAAGGACCTCCTGTAACAAGAACTACAGTTGTAGTAAAGAAGAAGGTTCAGAAGAAACCTGTACAGAAGAAGAAGTTAACCAAGAAAAGTAAAGGAAAATCAGTAGCAGAACCTGTATCAGTGATGGAAACAGAAGAAGTAAAAGAAAGGAACCAGAAGGAATCCATTGCTGTAGAGGAGTCAAAACAGGAAAAATCAGGAATAGCAGGCGCTTCACAATTCTCTTCAGACTCTAAAAGTGATATTGAAAACTTTTTGTTAAAAAGTTTGAATTTCTCAGTGCACCTAATGTGATAACACATGCCACTGAAAAACATAAAACACCAGAAGACTTGAGAGAGAAGCCCCAAGGAAAGCAAGTCCAAGAAGAAGCAGCAAAGCAGGTTAGTCCTGAAAAAGAGAGAAGATTACTAAAAGGAAAAACAGTGATGATGGAAGAGGAGAGGGAAGTAAGAAAGGAATTCCGCTGTGGGTTAGTGGATTCAGGATTAAATTCAATATGGACAAAACCTTCACAACAAATCAATTTCAACGTGGATGAAGGAAAAGCAAAGATAGCAAAAGGAGTTCAGTTATGTAGTCTAGCCAATAAACAAAAGGATACGGATCAAATCAAGGAAACAAAAGAGGAAATAGTGGAAAAGAAGAATGCTCAAGAAATAGAAGAAGGAATTACAGAACAAGAGGTCAACCAAAGCATAGAAGACATATTGTATGACTTGAATCATAATGAAGAATTCACAACTACAGAAGATCAAAGACAAGAGGAAGGCCTGGATCTCATGGATATAGATGAGCAAGAAGAAGGACAGAAAGAGCAGATAAGTAATGATCAGATAAAGCTTATTGAGGAAACTGATTCAGCCATAATTCAAGAAGAGGAAGTACAAGTAAAGGAAAGACATCTCTTTGAAGAAGAACAACAAGAAGTGGAGAACAAGAAGGCAGAAGGAACAAAGACAATTAAATATATATCAGGACATGAGAATAAGGATGATCAAATATTGGAATATGAGGAAGATGTTGCAGACCAAGAAAAGATGGAAGCAGATAAGAGCCATGAAGAACAAAAGACTCAGGTCATAGAGTATGAGGAAGAAAATGAAGAAGAGAATGAGTGTAAAGAAAACAAGCAGATAGAAGTCAAACAAATGGAAATAGAAGTTGAGTTGGAAAGGATACCTAAAAATATAAGATCTTCTTGCAAGATCATTATGAGCAACCTAGAGCAATTCAGACCAGCAAGTAGAAACATGATTATATCAGGTATGGTAGCAGAATCTAAGTTTGAAAAAGGCAATAGAATCATTAAGGAGCACAAGAAAGAAAAAGAACAATTGGCAGAACAATTGAGGATTGTAAAGGAGAAAATTGAGGAATTAACACATAGGATAATTTCTTTGGAGGAATTAGAGGTACAACAACAAAATAAAATCCAATATCTTGAAGAGAAGTGTGCAGAACAGACAGAGCATAGTAGTAAAATGGAGATGGAGCTGAGAAAAATTGAAGGGAGATACAGAACCTTGCGGAATTCATATCAAATTATGGCCAAGGCAAATGAGTAAATAAACAAGTTATTAATGGAAGAAGGCCAGTTGAAGGAAGAGAGCAAGACTGTTCAAGTGACACAAGAGGAGAAGGAAGATTTGCACAAGGAAATCATGAGATTGCAAACAAAGCTGAAAGAAGCCAAGGAGTTGGAAAAACAAGCTAGTATACATGCTGCTACCTCAATGAGGGGGTACAATAAGTTACATATGGATATAGAAAAAGAGAGAAGTGATTGGCAGATGAGTATAGAAAAGGAAAGAAATGAGTGGAAAGCAGAAAGAGAGATGTGGACCTCCCAAAATAAAAGTTTAATGCTGACATTAGAAGAACTACAGAAAAGATTGGAAAAACCACAAACCGAGGAGGAAGAGTCAGGTAGAGACTACACAAATAGGAGAATATGAAGTAGGAGATGATGACAGAACCCAACATGGTGGTGAACAGGAAACAAAGCACCAGAAGAAGAATACTCAGAGGAATTTGTTCAGAAACTTCTGACAGACAGAGAATCCAGGATGAAATTCATTAGAAAAATGTATGATGAATATGAGGAACAAATTGTTACATTTGCTTTAAATAAAGGAATAAATCCAGATCAACACCATTGGGCTGCAGATGGCTTAGGAATACCCTTGTGCATGATCATGGAAAGTATTAAAAACTATCAGTTGGCAAGGGTGGGATTACCTCCGAACTAGTATTTAGAATATGAAGAAGATATCAATGTGACAAAGGAGCTATTTGAAAAAGTTAATCCCAAATGGAGGAATAGGTGGTTGGATGCTAATAAGGAATGTAGAAAAATATGGAAGGAATCACCTGTTCAGCTGAAGATCAATCTAGCATACTGCCCAGTAGCAAGGAGGAGGGAGTGGACAGTCTTTTGGGAAAGAAGGAAAGAAGGACAGATAGTTCTGAATTACATTGGCTTCAATTCACCGGCTGATGCTTTAATCTTTGATCTCAGTGAAACACCTGACAGGATGATATGTTTGATGGCTTATTATAGCAGAATAATATTTTTGGGCAGCCATTATCTCCAGATTTTTGAAGATGCATTTGATTAGGGTTTTTTGAAAGGGAATCGGAAATATTTGGAAATTTGTCAGTTGTGCAATGGAGAAAAGCACTATTTGAGATGGTGAATAACTTGAATGTTACAGAAAGAAAAAGCCATGACCTACTGTCACAAGTGTAGCAGAGGAAAAAGAAGTGAAGGTAGCATTTATGAAATATCAGTAAGAATGTCTTTTGTCAGGAGCCAAAAGGTCTAGGAGGGGAAGAATGTTAGAAGAAGTATTTTTTGAAGTATTTTTGATGGAAAATAATTGTAAAATACCAAAAACTTGTAAAAATATTTATGCAAATGATGTAAAAATAAGGAAGAGTCTTCCTTATGAAGAGTAGAATTATATGTATTTTTTCTAGAATTTTTGGAAACTCCTAGATAGCATATTTTTAGATCAGAAGAGGAAAGGAACAAAATTCAAGTGTGAAAAGGGACACTTGAAAATGTATAAAAGACAATTTCCTCTACTATGAGAGGGTTGGTTATTTGTATTACATGCTATCCAAGTAAAGAGAGAGTTTCTTGCAGAAAATCGTGTTTCTTCCTTTTGTGTGATTTCTTTGATTTGTTGAGTCTATTCTATGTGTATTCATGGAATTTGCAAGCTTCTCTTGTGTATTTCTGATGAATGTGTATGAAGAGAGTTGATTCCTGATGTATTGAGTGAGAAAT
This sequence comes from Ceratopteris richardii, assembly GCA_020310875.1. Taxonomy (NCBI): domain Eukaryota; kingdom Viridiplantae; phylum Streptophyta; class Polypodiopsida; order Polypodiales; family Pteridaceae; genus Ceratopteris; species Ceratopteris richardii. Next base: position 122,136,148 of record CM035406.1, read on the forward strand.
TGATGAAGAATGGTGCTGTAGATGAAAATCGTCTGATTTCACAGAATCGCGATTGTCTCGTCTGAAGGTTACAGGTATCATTTTTGAGTTCTGAGTTTATGATTATGTTCTGCTGAGAAAATAACGTGCTTTTGACACCAAGATTATTGAAGTTGATGGAGTATTGCTCAAGATAATCCAAACCCTAGAAATTCCTCTTCATCTTCATTAATTCTCAGAAATCCAACCAGTTTTCTCTTATTTCATAAAGAAGGGGCTATGGTCTCTTGTATACTTCTAGGATTGACAAAAATAAGATGTATTGTTGATTCTTTATGCTAAATGATTGGAGAGGACAACTCCAAAGGTTAACAACAAACATTTAAAAAAGAAAATGTTTGTTATTAACCTTTAGAGTTGTCCTCTCCAATCATTTAGCATAAAGAATCAACAGTACATCTTATTTTTGTCAATCCTGGAAGTATACAAGAGACCACATCTCCTTCTAGATGATAGAATCCAAGAAATAAGAGAAAACTGGTTGGATTTTTGAGAATTAATGAAGATGAAGAGGAATTTCTAGGGTTTGGATTATCTTGAGCAATACTCCATCAACTTCAATAATCTTGGTGTCAAAAGCACGTTATTTTCTCAGCAGAACATAATCATAAACTCAGAACTCAAAAATGATACCTATAACCTTCAGACGAGACAATTGTGATTCTGTGAAATCAAACGATTTTCATCTACAACACCATTCTTCATCAATTTCTCACTCAATACATCAAGAATCAACTCTCTTCATACACATTTATCAGAAATACACAAGAGAAGCTTGCAAATTCCATGGATACACATAGAATAGACTCAACAAATCAAAGAAATCACACAAAAGGAAGAAACACGATTTTCTGTAGGAAACTCTCTCTTTACTTGGATAGCATGTAATACAAATAACCAACCCTCTCATAGTAGAGGAAATTGTCTTTTATACATTTTCAAGTGTCCCTTTTCACACTTGAATTTTGGTCCTTTCCTCTTCTGATCTAAAAATATGCTATCTAGGAGTTTCCAAAAATTCTAGAAAAAATACATATAATTCTACTCTTCATAAGGAAGACTCTTCCTTATTTTTACATCATTTGCATAAATATTTTTACAAGTTTTTGGCATTTTACAATTATTTTCCATAAAAAATACTTCAAAAAATACTTCTTCTAACAAAAAACCATGAAATTAGATTTAGTATCGGGGTGACCTCACACAAATCTTGTGGAAGTTGGGTGTCATATAGTGGGGTCGATGGACAAACCTACTCAATGGGGAGCAACATGATATAGTGGATTTTCAAATGAAGAGAATGGATGAAATAGAACTTTTGCTATGAAAGGTGAAGTTATGTACATTCAGAGCAATAGTAGATATGAGAGCTACATCTTTGGTCCTGGGGGTGATGTGGAGGTGTATGAAAGATGGGTTTGGATGCCTTTTCATGGATGATAGGAACTTCCATTCTAGTAGTAGTGAGTGGTGAGGTTGGGGGAGTTAATATGTCAGTGTATGTTGCTTGAGAGGTCATTACGGTAGTAGTGATGTCTATTGTTTTAGGTGTAGCCATTATCATCCTTATGATAGTGATGGGAATTTGAATATTTTTCCTTGGTCTTTGTTGGGTATGTATTCTATGTGGCCCATACATTGCATGTGGTCTTTGTAGCATGTGATCTATGGCCTCCACCACTTCACATGTCTTTATGAGTACTTAGAGGGACTCAATGAACTAAGGATCTACACCTACCTTTGCTAAGAGTTGGTTCATAAGTGTTCTGCTACTACTTTTATAAATTAATCTTTGAGATTGCACATTATCCATAGTTTGGCATAATCGACAGAGATGTGTGGTGTAGACAGGAGATCTTGTGGCCTCCTCTTCCTCTTTTCCTTCAGGGTTCTCTAGTTGTTGAGAAAGTGTTCATTATTGGTTGTCTTCCCAATGTACATGCCTTCCTTCTGTTTGTTGGCCTTGACCCTTTTGTTTTGAGGTTCCTATGGGAGTGTTCAAGTCTGAGTAAATCTCCACATCTTAAAGTTGAGTGTCTAATAGTTGCTTAAAGTCAAAAGTTCCTAGATCTTCCATGCTTCCTGTAGCTTGAAATTCAAAATCTTGCGGCATCAGAGGAACCTCTAGCCCACCTTTGGATGTCCCTTCTATGCCATAACAATAGAGGTAGATAGTGAATGGTGGATCGAATGCATACTCAAGAAAGGCAAGTAACCCTCCATGCACCTAATAGTGTACAACTAATTTAGAATGTTAAATTAGGTAGTTCAGTACCACACTTAGCTTTCCAGACTTCACTTATGGGATTACAGATTTTACTAATAATGAAAGTTAAGGGTTTTAGAGATGAATCTACCTTGATCTAGGACTTTTTAGGCACCCATTTCAAGTACTACTAGGTGAAGGTGCACATGCTCATGTTGTGATGATATGTTTTAGCCTCAATTCTAGTTGAGTGAGTGCATGTGAGCATTGCCTCGAATCTAGAGGATTTCATGTGGCACGTTGAGCGTGTAAGTAGGTCTTTGGCACCCAGATTCATCTAGCTTTGGTATCTACCTTTCTTGAGCACTTAGGTATCTAGATGGAGATGATTCATTGAGGTTGACTCTTGGATCCTATAGCTTTGGTTTGCTTTGGCAACATCATTTATTTGATATATATCCTTGGTCCTATGGAGGGATCCGAGGGTTTCTCACTCTTGCACCTCCAATTTTGCATGCCATGAGGTACTTTGTTTGGAATTGGTTTCTTAGCATCAGATGAGGGTGTCTACTTCATCTGCTTCTTGAGTTTCCGTGCTTGTTTTTCCTGGACCATCTTTGGAAGGGACACAGTTCCATGTTGGCTTCTATGACTCCTTCATGAGTGGCCTCATTCTATACCATAGCACTTTGGACAATAATAACATCATTATCATCGTGTGGGATCTTGGAAGGACCAGGAGTTGGTGCCTTTCCTAATTTCTTGAGTGTTTGATTCACCAGTTCAAGTATGATGTGTTGTTGGTTCACCTAGACCTAAAGAAGTCCACTTCTTAGGTTTAGTTTTATCGTGTGGTCATAGATCCAATCTTGATCCAAGATAAGAGGTTCCATGATATCCTCATCTTGACATACTAGCACTTTAAATGTCATCTAGACATCTTATATGGAGATGGGGAGCTCCAACTCATTGAGGCAAGGGGTTTCCACTCCTCCCCATTCTATGAGATAAGCTTTGTTGGGTTGTAGGGTATGCACACACCCTCAATGGTGCATGGGAACCCTCTCTAGACCATGAGAAATAATCTTTTTTGTATATATGTGAGTGTCACATATGAACACTCCCCTAAGGTACTTTTTAATATTTCCTTATACCATAGTGTAGAGGTCTCTTGAATATATCACCTTTTTGGCTCTCTTAGGACTTGCCCACGTAAAAATCCCACGCATGGAGTTTCTTGGGATTTGGTTGTTACAAAAAAGAGATTTAGAATATCCTAGAAGATTGGCAGTTAGAGAGAGAATCACCTTTTTGACTTTTCAGAGAGGCACATGGGGAATAGAGCTTACCCTATAAATATGAGCTCATTTTTGTAAAGAGGGGAGCTTTTGGTCGACGTGCTCTCATGTAAAATCTCTTCTCAATGGAAGATGCTCTCATTTACTCCAAGACTTGTTACATTTATATGTATTGTTGTCTTTGTGAGTGTGTGAGAGTGGTGTGTGTGTGCCTATGCATGTCTCTCCTTTGTGTGAGTAGAGTAGTTGCATTCTCTTGTACTTTCCTCATGGACTAGGATCCTTGACTCCCTATTCTCCTTGTTTTCAAGCATGTGGCAAAGCATGGGGCTGTTGCCAATGGCTTGAACATGTAGGAGGTAGGGGTGGATGAGAGGAGAGTCACTCTTGAGCTTTCCTTCTTGCTTCCATGCAAGGTGGTGTGGGTTTTGGGCATTCCTTGCTACAACCTCAACACTTTTTGGTGCCATTGCCGGGGATGGTCAGCCTTTCATCACTTGGGGAGCTCAAGAACATGTGGTGAAGTATTGTGTTGCAATATTTTTTGCTCATTTGCGTAGGATTTGAGTTCTTGCATGGCACTTTCACCCTTCCTTTGGGAAAATTTGCTCCCACTTTCTTGTTTTTAAGTAGTGTAGTTTAAGTTCTTTTTGGTTGTTGCACAAAAACATCCCCTAACCCCCTTCTCTCTCACTCTCTCACACATATACATGCTCCCACACACTCATTGTGGCATCACTTTCCACCACTACCATCTCTTTGTTGAGTGATGCTTGGGTTTGGGGAGGGGTAGTACCCTCTGTGACCCCTTCCCTTCCTTCATCTCCAAAATAACAAATACCAACAAAAAAATCAAAGTTGCTTGATCTCGAGGGTGATGCTTGAAGTAAATGTTTTTTTTGAAGTGCATGATCTTTTATCTTATTAAAACAGAAGGATTTCTTTGGGTTGTAGGTCGGGTAGTGCTTTTCTTCCGCTTTCATTTGGAAAAAGAAAAAAAGGGGAGCTAGGAAATGCATAAGTACATTGCAAAAGAAAGTTTTTCTTTCTATAAGCATTGGAGAGTGTTTGGTTTAATGCGAAATGAAGGTTCCTCTTTTTTTGTGCCCCATGCATTCATGGCCGTTTGAAAAAGACTTTACGTGTCTGGTCACAATGGCTGTGAATTTCTCTCTCTTAGTTATTAGGGGGCACGTCCGTATCTCTTATTGATTTCCCCCCTCTTGTCTAAGGCGCCAAAGCTCAGTGAAGTTCTCCTTTTTCGACCTTTGACAGAACAAGGAAGGTTTAGCTATGGCTCGCCCTTGCAGGCGGGTTGAGCCTTGGTCTCCCCAGTGCCTCCTGTTGCATGCCCTCAACGTGACATGGGAACTTTCCCACAGCTCAGCCTTCCAATAGAAACTCTCGTCATCTTAGTGTGCAGATGAATGTCTACTCCTCCTACACAAATTTCTGATCACGCTTCTGAGCTGCAGCTTGTCGACCCTATATGTAGTAGCTATTGCTCACTCCTGCATGCTCTGTGCCATGAGCAAGCTCACCAAAGACCCCACCTCTTTCCCTCATTCTCATTCAGAGTTTGAGCTTGTTGTCGCCCTCCTCCCTCTGATGTGTGAGGTCCAACAAACCTTTTACTCTACAGAGGTGCTCCCGCTGTGTGAAGATAGGAGCTCATCTGAAGGCCAAGCTTGGTAGGCTTTCTTGTTCGATCGTCTGCATCCCGAGTTGTTGGGCGGGTCATTCTGCACATAGAGGAACTTCTCCAAAACTGGATCCTTGAAGATGGGTTTTATCCGAGGAGCAACCACTGTCACATTTCTCGGCGAAGCTCAGACAACAGGAATCTGGTTGTCTCTTGGTTCCTAGGGTTGCACAGGGATGAAGGCGGCTGAAGTCACGTACATCACACTTGGAGGAACTTCTGGAGTTTTATTGTGGTTCTTCTCTCTTTTAAAAGAACAAAATGAACAAGATTTTGTCATGACTCCTCTACGTTGCAGTCGTGCTCTTGATAAATAGTTGTGTTTTTGATTAGTTGTCTTGAAAATTGCTTGCTGATCATGTAATGATGGTAATAATCAATTCTTTCCTATATGAGGTTTCTACAGTTTTACCTCTCCCCGAAGTTACTCTGCCTGGTCACCTGCCTCCATTAGAGGCCTACCCTCCATAAAAAAGACCCTGTGTTTGTCCCATCTTTAAGCACCTATTGCAGCCATTGCACTAATTAGTCGTGTTGTACACTTAACGGCAATACATAGGCCGCATGATCATGCATCCCAGATGAAAGATCTCTCCCTGGCACCACTGACCAAAACAAATGACCTGTGCATGACTTTTTAAGCGTTTGGCCACACACACTACTAATTGAAGGGAATAAGTGTATTACTCGATTCAAAGCATGTGAATGCCCAAATACTTGGAGTATAAAAGGGCCATTGCACATTCCTACCTAGTGTGAAAAGCTCGCACCCTAAGTGATAGACATACTAAACATATTTTGAGATGTTTGCTGGTCATAGAAGTTTACAGGTACACCGCTTGCATGTATCAACTGGTTCCTCATCTAACACGTTAAATTTGGTTATGTGCCGCCTATCATGGCCATGTTTTATGTACTGTGTTTATGCAATATGTTTACTAGACACTTTAATTCTTTGACAGGTCGTTGCCAACATAGAATCGAGAAAGCACTTTGTGCATAAGCATTGTAGTAAATGGGGTAGATTCTGAGGGATGTTATCCTATGTGAAGGAGCTTCTAAGGTAGAAATCAGGCCCATTCAAGGTTAGAGGGTTACGCGGGATAGATACATACCCTTACCATCATGATAAAAGCACTTGGGTTCCTCTTTCGGGCTCCATCTTTTTCTTGATTGCATTGATGCTTTGAGCTATGTCTAGACCTCAGCCGACTCATGGTTGAATCTATCCTCCTAACTCCCCACATGATCTTTAAGGCTCCTCCTACTTTTTCTGGACATACTAATGGAACTAGTATCAGAGTATATTCTGACGTGTTTGGGTTTCAGGTTTCATAGAATGGTGCTTCTATTTTGAGAGCTTTAGAATGAGTTATGTTTTGCAATTGCAATTTTCCTCATCCATGGAAGCTCCCCAAGCTTCCTATCAGCTTCTAACATGTATGGGAGGTTCAGAATGACAAGAAGATTCACCCATCTGTGCTTGCAGAATGATTGATATGCCTGTTTGGCTAACGACTACCTATAATCTCTATTATGTTGTTCTAGGGATATCATGTGGAAAGGAGTAAAAGGGCTGAGGATTCTTTATGGTTATCTATTTCTGTCAGGTTGTGGTCACCCGTTTCTTATCCATATTTCTTTTTGAAATTGTGGCCACTCTCCCAACCATCCTTTGGAGCTCATGTTCCATTCCTGATTCATAGAAGGATCCTACTAATGAGGGAGTTGACTCCATATTGATGTCTGATTTTCATGGTCTCTTTTAATTAAGCACGGGATGGGAAGCACTTGAGGATTTAGAAATGGTTTCGGATGCTTGATGGTAAGTTTTGCATTCCCCCACATGTGCATGCAAGCTTGATAGATTCTGGGCTATATGGATGGTGGGGTGCTTCCATTTTATTAGACTTCCACCGTATAAAAAGTGAGTGACATTTGTGGTGTTGTCGACTCTGATATTAAGATCGGAGGCACATTTATGTAATTGCACGCCATTTTTGTTCTCTCTCGCTAAGTATAGGCACACATGTTTTTTGATAAGAGGAATGTGATTGGCCTAGGATTAGGAGGGGGTCCAAACCTCTTACCATGAATTGGGGGGCCAGGGCTGAGATTGGTGCAGGTGCACAAGGACATTGATTGAAACAATTTATTACTAGTTTGATTGTATAACCTTGTCAGGTACATTGCAGGTGCACAAGGACATTGATTGAAACAATTTATTACTAGTTTGATTGTGCTTGCCATTGATTGGGTTTTGGGATCTCTTTGAGTGTATGCATGTTTTCAAATATGTTTCTCACCATCCCATGTTATTGTGCTAAGGCACTGCTACACTCCCTTGTGGCCTTTAGTAGGTTATTGACTCTAGACTTTGTCATGAATGAGCCAATGTGACCCCCATTATGTTACTATGAAAAAAGGAAAAAACCAGTTTTGCTTGATGTTTGGTTTCAAGTGCCATATGTGCTTTCTAATAAGTCTTGGAGTTGCAAGTTTTGAAGCCCCACCAAGGAGAGATATACATGATGGGTTTAAAGAGTGTTGACTCCTTTAGGCACGTCATATATATAATTTGTGCATCTATCATGGAAAGTGTGCAAGACTCAAGAAGGCTGGAGTAATTGTGATTGTCCTTGTGGATGGTGTCCAACATGATTAGTGTGATAGGCATGCAGAAATGTTGATGGAGGCTCCTAGGCTCTAAAATTTTCTTCTCAAAGGACCACTACCATAGCTATTTCTGATAAATGTCCATGGCCATATGATAAATGTTTTGTTTTCACTTCTATACAGTCATTATGTTGGGGTATTGTGTCTCTTTAGACTACATCATGTTGACTCACTTGGCTGCACATGTTATTACAAAGTGTGAGTGTTCACACCATTTGGGCTCTCAGTTTGAAGATTCAACTGTCATTTGCATTGCAAGTGTTTGCTTTATATTTTCAAAAAAAGATTTAACAAAATTTCTGGAAGCTATGTGGTTCATCTTGCACGTCTTTTAATGGTGGTGAACAGGTTTTTGCAGATGTGCAGAGGGGAGGTATGGCCTGGTTAGGATTGTGTAGCCACCCTACTTGGTGACTGAATCCCTTTTCTCTACAATCAGACTTTTCTTATGATTGTCACTTGGCCATGCATAAATCAAAATTGTGGATTCTTGGAGGACTGTTGATATATTAGATGCTTAAGATGATGGACATTGACCTTGGGTTAAGACACAATCTAAAGACTGAATTTATCTTCCAACTTCTGGACATTTAGGAAACTGGCTTTGACTACTCATGTTTTATGAATCGTCGATGTTGTTGGCTATTCTGCTTTCATGAGAATTTCAGGAGTAACACTTATGTCTATTTATGTTCCGTGTGTCAAGGAGTTGCTACCTGCTCAATATTTTAGACAAAGAACCTGAAGATTGTCTTGAGGATATCTTGTTAGAAGGAGACACTGTGTGGATTCAACCCTGTTCTGAAAGTCACAAAGAACTGAGTAATTGTTTTTTGCCAGGGTAGTAACTCCCTGGTTTTACAATACTCTTTTAATGCACTGCTCTCATAATGCATTGCATGCTTACTCACACATAGCGCCACCAATGCTCTTTGACTCCAATAGAGATGCCATACTGTGCTTTCAGATGTGCCTCCTGCTAGGATTTCTGATGATGAATGTGTTTGGAGTCGCTTACCTATTTTTTTTAAAAAGATGCATTGATACCAACTTGGGTGATTGTCCCATTTGGGCACGCTAATTAAGAAGTTGGATCACCACTTTGAGTATTTCCAACTCTGTTTCAATGAAGCTACGTTTATCAGTTAATCATGAAATCACATGTGTTACATTACAATGTGTCTCACACTCACGTGGGGATAATAGATTTAGGAAATGTCTATGATTGAGGCCTCACTAGGCTATTGGAAACATGGGTTCTTATCGGGTTCCTTGCTCTTTAGCTGTATTTCTTGAATTGCAGGAACGACAAGATTTTCAGGATTGCTCTCTAGAAGAAAAGTCTTGCAGAAGAGGATGCCCTTGAAGTGGAAACTAAAATGAATGTGTCTCTTATTATGAGATGCAGTCTACTTGCTCTTTTGTATGTCATTTCAGGTTTGGGAGCTTCTAGAGAAGGCATTTCCAACCTTACAAAAGACTGCACAGTGGGAGGAATGTTGGGCTGACTGCCCCCCCCCAAAGGGATTGTGTCGCCCAGCTTTGAAGACTGAAGATTTGTAGATTGAAGAAAGGACTGACGGCTTACAGATTTGAAGATTATGCAAAGTTGAAGAGTTGCTACATGAAGCTTTGCAGACTGAAGAATTGCAGATTTTGAAGACCTGAAGATTTCAACTTGGATCAAGTTCAGTTATGTATGACCCTCTTCCCTTAGCTTTGTCGAGGACGAGAAAGTCTAGGAGGGGGAGAGGTGTTGGGTTGTAGGGTATGCACACACCCTCAATGGTGCATGGGAACCCTCTCTAGACCATGAGAAATAATCTTTTTGTATATATGTGAGTGTCACATATGAACACTCCCCTAAGGTACTTTTTAATATTTCCTTATACCATAGTGTAGAGGTCTCTTGAATATATCACCTTTTTGGCTCTCTTAGGACTTGCCCACGTAAAAATCCCATGCATGCAGTTTCTTGGGATTTGGTTGTTACAAAAAAGAGATTTAGAATATCCTAGAAGATTGGCAGTTAGAGAGAGAATCACCTTTTTGACTTTTCAAAGAGGCACATGGGGAATAGAGCTTACCCTATAAATATGAGCTATTTTTGTAAAGAGGGGAGCTTTTGGTCGACGTGCTCTCATGTAAAATCTCTTCTCAATGGAAGATGCTCTCATTTACTCCAAGACTTGTTACATTTATATGTATTGTTGTCTTTGTGAGTGTGTGAGAGTGGTGTGTGTGTGCCTATGCATGTCTCTCCTTTGTGTGAGTAGAGTAGTTGCATTCTCTTGTATTTTCCTCATGGACTAGGATCCTTGACTCCCTATTCTCCTTGTTTTCAAGCATGTGGCAAAGCATGGGGCTGTTGCCAATGGCTTGAACATGTGGGAGGTAGGGGTGGATGAGAGGAGAGTCACTCTTGAGCTTTCCTTCTTGCTTCCATGCAAGGTGGTGTGGGTTTTGGGCATTCCTTGCTACAACCTCAACAAGCTTCAATAGGATTAATGTTCAATTGGAAGTCTTGACAGTAAGAAAATTTAACTATACTAGTGGCTGCACATGAGTCAATCAAGGCTCGTATAGTCCTTGCACTCTTTCCTTGTCCTATCACTAGGTTCACAAAAGGACGCTTGTCGACTATTCGGTGAGGGGTGACATGATATCTTGGGACTCCATGAGCATCTTGCCTAGGTTGATCTCTACCATGTATCCTCAACTTCATTCATCAAATATGTTCTAGGGCTTCTACTTAAGCTTCATATTAAATTTTTCTCTCTTCTTCTTTGTGCTTCTTTTTTGTGTTAAATCTAATCAACATGTCTTCCCTTAGGGGTTCTTGATATAATTTTACTATGCATCCACTAATATAACTCAATAGGATATTGCCTTGTAGGGTGGCTAACTAGATAGCTCCGCTAGTGGATATTATATTTATTATCATGGGTCCATAGCCACACTTCCCCAACTTCCCCACATGTTGCTTCAATGTTTATACTAAGACTAAGCCTCCTACCTTTAATCCGTTATCTTTCACATGTGGATCAAAGTAGGCCTTTTTTCTTTTCTTGGATCCATAAATCCTGGCAGCTACTCTTAATATAGTTTCTCTTAGTTGTTCTAAGTCAAAAATTCTAGAAAAGAGCTTATGGTTGGTCCATTGATGCTCTTGTGCCACTTTTAAAGTGGGTATCAATAAATCTAAGTGTAGCACCACATTCTATTCAAATGCCATCTAAAAGGCTATGGCATTGAGTACCATTTTGTAGGCCACTTTGTATGCCCAAATAACATGATGTAACTCTTTGTCCCAATCAAAACATTTATTATTCACTGACTTTATTAGCATAGTGCATAAGATCTTATTTGTGCTTTCGGCTTGTCCATTGGCTTGTGGGTGGTATGGGGATGAATTCTTGTGAATGGCCATGAATTCTTGTAAAAAATTCAATGAACTCATTCAAGAAATGGGTACCATGGTTCTTGAACAATCATATTGGCAAACCATATCTTGTAAACCATTCTTGAAGAGAAACTTGGCAATAGTTTGTGCATCATTCTTCCTGGTGGCTTTTACTTCTACTCGTTTGGTTAGAGACTATGTGGCAACAATAATATATTCAGCATGTGAACTCTCAGCTGGGGGATTATGAATTGGGAAAATAAATATAGGGCCTCTGTAATACAGACCCCTGACCATCCGAAGAACCCCTGTAATAGTTTAACACTAGCGCCGGCCATGGGGCATGGAGTAGTCAGTCTGAGAGTAGATTGAGGTTGGAAGAAAGAATCCTATGATATATGTGTGTAACGTGTCCGAAGGATCCGAAGTACAGAAGTGATCAGCATTCCCTGAAAGTTCTTAACGCATTGGGAACACCCTCTGGTGGTAGCGGTGAAGGACAATCATCAGAAGGAAAGCAGGATATACGAGCTAGTGGAGTGCCACCTCAGTATTTTCTTGTTCAAGGACTACAGAGTATACCAGAAGTTCAACCAATCTCATCTACTGAAAGTATGGTAAGTGAAGTAGTCACTGATTCCAGTGATAGTTTGGTGAATTTCGGTGATAGCCCAATTTGTGGTTTTGATTTCGGTGAAACTAGTATATTGGTGGATGAAAGTTCTGGTGAAAATTTCATCTTAGACTCAAAATGCGAGGAATGGCAGTTGAATTTAGAAGTGTGTGATTGACTCAATGATATCATACGACGAGAGAATTTGCAAAGTGGTTATATGACACAGTAGCAATCAGGATCAACTTGTTCAAGTAATTCTGAAGTGATACTTCCTCTTGATTTAGACAACATGAGTAGTATGAAGCAACAACATCAACAACAACACCAACAACAACAACAACAACAACAACAACAACAACAACAACAACAACAACAACAACATCAACAGCAACAACAACAACATATCATACCCCCACGGTCAGTATCTACCGGAGTTACGTATACAAAATTTGGTGGATTTCCAAGTGATGATCCTAATGCTCATGTTCGTACTTTTGAAATTAATTATGCTATACTCAACTATCCAATAGATCTAGCATATAAGGCTATAGTGTTTCAACCTACCCTTGTTAATGAAGTTGCTCGCTAGTTAATCGAATATGATATTAATCATTTTGGTCAATATGACGATGTTAAGAATGCCTTTTTACAATGTTTTTCATTAAAGAAAAATTTGGCTGAAATCTTTGATTATTTACAAAACAATAGACAGAAACCACATCAGAGTGCACAAAACATTGTTCTACACTCATCTATGGCAGCTTCCATTAGTGCATGCTAATCTACCGGATGATGTGATTACCCAATGGTTCATTAATGAATTAAACCCCCAACTCAAACAAGTTATGATGTCACATACTCCTAGTAGGAGATGGTTGAACCACGCCTTAAGAGAGAGGATTAGGAAGTAATCCTTGACCATGGCTTTTGGGGCAAGTGGTTAGCCCATCGCACTCCTAACCGGGAGGTTGTGAGTTCAATTCCCAACATTGGTATCAGAGCCTAGTTGAGAAATTGGGCAAGGCGGAGGTTTGCGCCTCATTCGTGGGCACTTGGAAAAAGCACTTATCAGTGGTGAGTGTGAAACTGGACTTGGATGAAGGCGTATGGGCATTTGGGCACCCACGGAGGGTGGGATAGGTCCAAATTTGGTCCATGTGCTGGAGTTTGAGGTTGGTGGAAGCACTCATGCATGGAAAGTGGGTCCAAGAAGGGTCCATAAGTGAGCATTGAGGACAATGCTCAGTCTAAGGGGGAAGGAATGTCACATACTCCTAGTAGGAGATGGTTGAACCACGCCTTAAGAGAGAGGATTAGGAAGTAATACTCGACCATGGCTTTTGGGGCAAGTGGTTAGCCCATCGCACTCCTAACCGGGAGGTTGTGAGTTCAATTCCCAACATATGATTATATGATGTGTGGGTGGCATGACCTTGGATGTAGTCATTGCCATGGCATTACAGTTGGAGCATAAGGTTGGTGGTTTCATTGAAGATTTGGATTGGTTAAAGGCTTCCAAGAGTAGGAATGATGACCCACTAAAACAAGTATATTGCACCAAATGTAAGAACCCGAGACATACCACTTCAGTGTGTGCACTAAATTAAATATACTGCTTTATTTGTAATATGATGAGTCATTCCACCAAAACTTGTCCATATAATTCCAAAGTGCAGACTAGACCAGCTGTAAATGCCATAATATAGGAGCATGGACAATAGGCTACCCACTATGTACCACCGCATTTGAGAAATACCTCTTATCAAAGTTACAAAACCTACAGAGGATCACGACCAAACAATTTTGGACAGACCCGTTGGAATTGAGGCCAATCGGGTGAAGGTGCATCTCTACCACCACCAAGATGCCATTTTTGTGGCGAAATTGGACATATCCACAAATATTGCAAAGAAGTGTCCAAATACGATAAGCGAAGAAAAGAACGATAGCATCCAATGGCAAATATGGTATACATCTCAGCAGTAGATACCCAAGCAGTGCACTTCAAACACGGTCCGGTAAGAAGTTGCAACCAGCTGCTGAGATTTTTGAGCTAGGCATTCGAGAACAACAGAGAATGTTTACTAAAGCTAGCATGTGAGCAAGTCAAGAACCAACTATTTTTCCTGATCTAGTACCGGTGGTCCAACAAACATTACAAAATACACCACCGGAAGATAGGAATCCCGTCCAATTTCTTTCGGAGGACACACTGTACTTAATATCGGGTACGCCAAATCTTGATTCTATGTGGAACATTTTATCGAAACCATCTATTACGATACCGTTGGGGCAACTGTTAGCATTGGTCCTTAGTATGCGACAACAATTTCAACAACAAATCAGTCCTGGATCTCCGTGCACGCTTGCTACAACAACCATCAGTCTGGAACTTGATTCTACGGTGGACAATGTTGGTCCTTTAATTACGGTATGGTATAAAAACCACAAAATTACACAAGTATTAATCGACAGAGGCTAAGGTGTTAATATTGCTACAGCGACACTCTGTAAAAAGTTAGGATGGACTCAGATCAAACCCGTCCAATTTTTTGTAAGAATGGCTTATCAATTTAGGGTACATCCAGTGGGTTTGGTGCGTGATATACCCATTATCCTATAGGGAGCAGTGTTCAAAATGACTATTGTTGTTTTGGAATTACCTGAATCAAGTCCGGATTACAACTTACTATGTAGGAGGCCCTCGTTGAAACAAGCAAAAGTGTTACAGGATTGGTCTGCACACAAACTTATTTTCAAAAGCAATCACCGGAAATATGTGGTACCCTTGGATGATATGAAGCCTTGTGACCTTCATGCTCAACCTTACGTGGCCGAACCCATGCATATGTTGGATGGTCTTTCAGATGATCAAGAAGAAGCTTTTCTAAATGCAAACTAGGATTTGCTAGCGTTGGGTACCATTGATTTACAAGCCATCGTGGATAATTGGATTGTAGCCACTTATACGGTAGTTCCGCTTACCAAAGGATTGGAACCAGTTATGGATCAAGTTTTGGGTGCCACTAATCTACACCAATTACTCCATCCGCTTGAGGATATCTCCATGCCCCGGCAGTTTTATGTAACGGAAGATCAACTAATCACTTGTAATTTGGGAGATGAGGCTAATCTGTATCCGGTCAAGCTTAAGGCTGGTTTACCAGAAACTTTTCAAGATGATTTACTACAGTTGTTGAAGGAATTTTTTGATGTGAAGGAATTTTTTGATGTATTCGCGTGGGGTTATCGTGACATGAAAGGATTGGACCCTCGTATCTACCAACACCGTGCGATGCTGAAACTGGATGCTCGGCTAATTAAACAACCAAGTTATTGAATGAATCCCAATTATGCTACACAAGTGAAAGCTGAATTGGATCGACTATTGAAAGTAGGCTTCATTGTTCCCATTGAGCATGCTGAATGGATCTCCCTTATTGTCATTGTCCCAAAGAAAAACAAGCAATTACGCATTTGCGTGGATTACCGGAAGCTGAATGCAACGACGGTGCCTGATCCATTTCCACTTCCCTTCTTGGATACCATGCTAGATAATGTTTCTGGATGAGAAATGTATTCTTTTCTGGATGGTTATAGTGGCTACAATTAGGTAGGCATGGTTGAAATGGATATTCCCAAGATTGCATTTATTATGAATTGGGGTGTATATGCTTGTATGGTGATGTGGTTCGGTCTCCGCAATGCTCCCAGCACCTTCCAACGATGCATGCATGAAATCTTTTCTCCCTACTTAACTACGTTTATGCGGGTGTATTTGGATGATTTTTTGTTATCTGGTGATGCATCGGCTCACCTCTATCACCTACGTTGCTGCTTTTCCAAGTGTCAGGATTTTGATCTTTGCTTAAATCCCAACAAATCTATCTTTTTAGTTTCTTGTGGCAAACTGCTCGGTCATATTATTTCACAACAGGGAATTTAAGTGGACCTTGATATGAGATTCCTTGGACAAATACGATGGCATGGATGACATCTTGGGTGGCTCGCTCATGTGGCTTTACCACTTAATCCTCTGATTACTAGCAATCCTTGATAGTTTGCATGGATGCAGGAATGCCAACTTGCATTTGATCACCTGAAAATGCTCTCAACACAGGCTCCTATTCTGCAAGCATCAAACTCGAAACTCCCATAACCAGTCCACAATTAGCCACTACTGAACAGAATTATTCTGTGACTGAACACGAATGCCTTGGTTTAGTTTATTCTGTGAAAAAATTCCGGCACTATTTGTTGGGATGCACATTTACCTTCCATGTGGATCATGCGGCTCTGGTCTATCTTGTACGCCTGCAACATATAGGAGGCGGATTAGCCCGATGGGTGTTGTTGCTACAAGAATTTGATTATGAGGTTGTACATCACCCGGGAGGCTAGGATTGTTGCAAAAGTTCATGCTCAAGATAGAGGCATTGATTTTGATGAGACCTTTGTTCCCCCATGGCCAATGAATACTGTTCGTAGTATTCATGCACTTGTACTTCATCATTGTTGGAATGCCCATTAGTTGGAAATTAAAACTGCATTTTTGAATGGTGACTTGCATGAAGAAGTGTATACTTTTCAACCCTGTGGTTTTGTGCAAAAAGGGCATGAAAACAAAGTCTTAGGTTGAAAAAGGCATTATATGGTTTGAAGCAAGCACCATGTGCTTGGTATGAAAACATACATGCCTACTTGATCACACATGGTTTTAACAACAGTCCAACTAAGAGCATCTTATATGTTAAGTGTGCAAATGATGTGGTTCTGATCATTGTTTTCTATGTTGATGACATGCTGCTCATCGATCCTAATGAGAAGCATATTGTTGATTTTAAGGCTGATTTACATGCCTCATTTGAGATGTCAGATTTGGGGCATCTGCATCATTATTTGGGCATTCATTTTATGAAATTTGATGGCAGAATAGCTTTGTGTCAAACAAAATATATTGACACATTATTGCATTGTTTTGACCTTGAGGACTGCAAAACTATTTCCATTCCTATGGAAACATGTTTACGGTTGAGTCTTCATGATGCTAGAGATGCATTTGATGCTCTTCTCCATCAGCACGTTGTTGGATGCTTAATTTACTTATGCATAACTCGGCTTGATAATTACTTTGTTGTCTAACAAATGAGTAGTTTTATGCATTGCCTAGGTGTCGCACATTGGCAGGTAGTTAAGTGCATCTTTGCCTACTTGGGGGGTACTTGACTACTTGGATTGTTTTATCCCAAGGGGGGATCACTACCACTGGATTTACATGTTTTTTTTTTTACTCTGATTGGGCTGTTTGCTATGAAACTCATGTGTCCACCAGTGGGTCTTGCTTCATGCTTGGTAGCTCATGCATATCTTGGTTGACCAAGAATCAACCTACTAGGGCCGCTCCTAATTGTGAGGCTCAGTATAGGGTAGCTTTCACAATAGCTGTTGAGTGTGCGTGGGTTTTGGCTAGTCTTCTGCCACCACCATCTTCACTCATGGCTATCGATTCTTCAAAAGTTTCTTCTAGAATATCCAACTCAATGGGAATAATATTTACCTCCGATTCTCAAAGTTGTGAGGAACCCTATGTTCCATGCTCACACTAAGGACATTGATGTGCATTATCATTATGTCATGGAGAGGTTCTTTTCTAGAGAGATCAATTTGGCATATATGCCCACACAGGAGAACTTTGCAGACCGTTTCACAAAGGCTCTACCTAGGGAGAAGTTTAAACCTTTCCGCAAAGCTTTGGCCTTACTTCATTTTGTGGATTGATTCCATAGAGCTTGGCACTTCCTTATACATGAGTATGAACTCCTTGTTCAACACATCACTCCTAGGGGGGATTTGTTGATATATTTTGGTAGTGATGTGTGTGAATGCACTAGGACTGCTGGGGCAATTTTTTCCCTCTTTAGGAGGTTTTTTCCCTGGCTTGTATATATGTCAATAACCCTAATGGGTCACTTATCTTTGTACATTCATTTGGTAATACATTTAGTATTGTGTGTTGTGGTCCAAGCTTCTTCTTCTTCCTTGTGTTATTTACGTTTACTATAAAAATATGATTTCTAAAAGAACCCATTAAGAGCATTTGACAAGTGGAATCAAGGAGCATGGAAGGTAATGTATTGGCTATCTGTTAGCATACAAGATAGCATGATTGGGCTCATTGAGGATGTTAAGACTTTGAAAGAGGCTTAGAACAATTTGGTCACATTGTATGATACCAATACAAAAGCATGGAAATTGCAACTCAAGAATGAGCCGCATACGCTCCAGAAAAAGGGCATGTTGGTAAGTGACTACACCCTAAAAATCAAAAGCATATGTGAGCCCCTTGCATCTATTGGAGTCAATGTAGATGATGATCATAGGATGGAACTGTGCCTTCATGTTTACGGACAACATATAAGCAGTTCTGAACCTCTATTCAGACAAAAAATATTCTAAACTTTGCTAATATGATGTCCATGTTCATAATTGAAGAAAATAATCTCGGTGAAGACTCAAAATCCCAAGGAAAAGTTGGTTCTGAGTAGGTATTCTACTCTCGCAGAGGAAAAGGCCAAGGAAGAGTCTAAGGAAACAACAACTAGGAACATGGTCAACAACAAAATCATGTAGGAGGCAGAGAACAATTTTGAGGCATAGAGAGCCAAAGAGGCAGTAGAAATTTCCAAAGAAATTACTAAGGTAATGACTGTAAGGGATGCTGGAATTGTGGTAAACCTGTTCATTTTGAATGTGATTATAGGTTGAAGAATCAAAATAACACAAGGCAACAAAACAACTATGCATCAATAAGTGTAGATGATTCAAAGAAGTTGTTCATGGTCCAACATCACATGATGAATACAATGTCTCTTGATGTTTCAAAATAGAATGGTAATGTATGGTATGTTGATTGAGATGCCTCAAATCACATGATGAGTTATGTAGAATGGTTTAGTAGTTTGGCAAAATTTCCAGTTTTGGGATATGTTGAAAAAGGTGATGACACATCACATCCTATTGAGCATATAGGAAACAAAGCACTATCCATGGAAGATGGGAAGGTAAAACATATGGCCAATGTATATATAAAAGAGTACAACAAAAACGGAAGATTGATCCCCAAAGGAAAGAAAGTGGGTAGGATATTCACCATAAATGTGAAAACTCTTGAAATGAATGCAACCATGTTTGCAAAAGGTGTAGGTGTTATTGCTGACATAGAGATTTGGCACAAGTGAGTTGTACATGCAAATTTCTAGAGGATGAAGTTGATGTAGTCAAAGGAGATTTCCAATGGACTACAAATTTCAAGGTTGCAGAGATGCAAAAGGCATGTGAAGCATGTTAATTTGGTAAACAATCAAGGGCCATTTATTTTCACATGACAAGCATGTTAGTGAGAATGTGCTAGAAAGAGTACCTACAGATGTTTGGGGTCCTCCAAAGATCACATTTATGGGCAAATGCAGCTTTTATGTCAGTTTCATTGATGACCATACATGGAAAGTATGGGTGTACTCCATGAAAGAGAAGAGGGAGGTGTTCACTCACTTCCATAATTTCAAGGTTGGAGGAAAAGAAAATTGGGAAGCACATTCAGACATTGAGATATGATGGAGGAGTTGAATACATGTCAATTTGAGTTTAGTAGATTTCTAAAAAGTCTTGGAATTTGAAGACAATTTTCATGCAGGTACACACCGCAACAAAATGGTGTTGCTGAATGCAACAATAGAAATATTCTAGAAATAGAAACAACAATGATGGCTGAGAAAAATATGCCTCATTGTTATTGGGAAGAAGCTATGCACACTACTGTATACATCACTCAGACTACTGCTGGACATCAAGTTACACCTAAAAAAATTTTAGAGGTAAAAGCCAAAGTTATCATGTATGAAAGTATTTGGCTGTATAGCATATGTGTATGTTCTAGATGAGGTGAGGATGAAGCTTGGTCCAAAAGCTGAAAACTATATCTTCATTGGGTTCGATTGATATAAATTAGGGATTTTATGCATTTTAGCAACGCACCCATATGCATGACACTCCCTTAAGAGGAATGTTTCCAATTGTAAGTGTGTTGGCCACTCTCAGTGTTTGAAGTCATAACTTCCATTCATTTTTAGAAGGTTTTTGTGAGCAATCAAGGTGCAAGTTATCTATTTTGCATCAACTTGTTCTCTTTGATTTTCCAAAGTACCTATTGGGTTTTAGTGCACTAGCCACAAGCCCCTACAACATCTACATTACATATCCAAAGAGCTAGGGCTGGTCCTATGTTGGTTTTCCAGACCAACTTCACCACTTGACAACTCAACTTTCCAAGACTCTCCATGCTTCTCCAACTTCTTTCATGGAGTAAAAGCACAATTGTGTTCCCTCCTCTCTTTAGAACATACAAGTTAGCATGATCTAGGGGTTTGTTTCAGCCCATATAATGCCTTCTTCAGCTTACATACCGTGTTCTCTGAATGAGGAATCTCAAATCCTAGTGGCAAAGACACATATATCTCATCCTTGAGGTCTCCATTCAAGAATGCTGATTTGAAATCCATATGATAGAATTACCATCTCTTATGTGCAGCCACAACTAGTACTACTTGGATAGTAGTCATCCTTGCAATTGGGGAAAATGATTCACAAAAGTCAATGCCTTCAACTTGTGAGTAGCCGTGTGCAACAAGTGTTGCTTTGCACTTTTCTAGAGTACCATCAGCCATGTACTTAAGCTTCCAGACCCACTTAATGCTACTGACTTTATGCTTAGGGGGTCGATCCACTGGCTCCCAAGTTCCATTCTCCATGATATTGTTGTATTCTGTTTGCATGGCAGCTCTCCAATTTGGATCATGGAGTGCATACACATTGGTTGGTTCCTTTGCTTGTTCTTGAATGAGCTCAGCCATCAAGATTGTGTTTACAATATGGGTGCTTGCTTGTCTTTGTTCCTCTATTCTCTATGATCACCTTGGTCCATCTACAACCTGTTCTAGTGATTGTGGGATGGGGTTTACTCAATCATAGAGCTGCCTCACCCAACATGGCAATGAATTTTTCACTTGGGTGATGACATGTTGGTGAGTTTCAGACTCATCATTTGAAGATGATGCTTCCTTCTCCTGTGTAGAAGGGATAGCTCTTTGGGAAAGTTCATGGTGGATTGCACCTTTGCCTGATGATAAATTGGAAGCTCTCTTTTTCTCCTCCACTGCATGTGGCCACTCCTCCTTAAACACCACATTGCGACTTGCCATGGTCTTCTTAGCCTCAGGGTCATAAAGCTTATAAGCCTTCTTATCTTCACTATACCCTAGGAAGAAGATACATTTGATGTTTTTTGGTTGAAGCTTATTCCTCTCCCTATCTAGAGTGTGTACATAACACTTAATTCCAAATACTTTGAAATGGGAAAAATAAGGATTTTTACCTGTGTATGCCTCTTGTGGATTCTTTCCATCAAGTGCCTTGGTGTAGCTTTTATTGAAGATGTAGACAACAGTGTTGATAGCCTCTACCCAAAATTGATTAGGCAAACTCTTTACCTTGAACATGCACCTTTCCATCTCCATGATGGTCTGATTTTGACATTTTGCAACACCATTTTGTTGAGGGCTATGTGCCAGTGTAAGTTGATGCTTGATTCCTTTACTCTTGCAGAAAGCTTCAAACTATGTTGATGTGAACTAAGCACCCTTGTCTGTCCTAAATTTCTTCATCTTTGTCCCTGTTTCAACTTCAACAAGGTGAAGCCATTCTATAAACTTACCAAAATCCTTATCATGAAAGAAGTACACACACATCTTCCTGCTATAGTCGTTGACAAGTAACATGAAGTAGGAAGATCTCCCCAAGGCTTGTGTAGGTATTTTTCCACACGAGTCAACATGCACCAAATCTAGAGAATAGCTTGTTCTGTTCTTGGTTTCTTGTGGAAAGGCCTTCCTCTGTTGCTTGCCCATCATGCAAGCTTCACATGGTTCCTTTATTATATACATCTATATATATATATATATATATATATATATATATATATATATATATATATATATATATATATATATATATATATATATATATATATATATATATATATATATATATATACATACATACATACATACATACATACATATATATATATATATATATATATATATATATATATATATATATATATATATATATATATATATATATATATATATATATATATATATATATACATATATATATATACATATATATATATATATATATATATATATATATATATATATATATATATATATATATATATATATATATATATATATATATGCATAGTTTTTTCCGTACTCGTATGGTATATTTTTCCCACCGTTGGACGTATGTACAATGAATGGTATATGTGCAACTATAATCTTGTGATGCATCTCCTTTAGTACACGGTATTTGATGTTGCCGAATCTCTCATGCCATAGCTTACTTGTTCCCACACTTGTAGTGGCTGTAAGAGCAGACAACTCATATAGGTTGTTCCTCCTTATTCCAATCCCAACAACATTGTTGTTACAATCCATAATCTTAGCTCCTATCTTAGTAAAAGATAATTGATGACCTTGATTAGTTATAGAATCTTTTTAAAGTAGATTTCTTTTGATTTGTGGAACATACAACACATTTGAAATATTTTTGATATCTCCATTAGAGTTAATGAAAGAAATCATACCGTGGCCCTCTAAAGGACATGTTGCATTGTTGCATACCTTTATTGTGATGAGTCCCTTTAGAGGTTGTAAGGAACTATAAAGTTCTTTTTTGCTCATAATGTGATGCGATGCACCACTTTCCAACACCCATAAGTGATCGATTCCTGAATCTTCACTGGAGGAGCATGCCTCCTCTATTGTAACAAATAACTCATGCTCTATTTGTGCTCTGTTGGTAGAATGCTTGCCCTTGTGACCTTTTGAAGAGACATTCTTATCTTCTACCTTCTTGATGTGACAATCTTGGATTCTATGGCCTTTCTTCTTATAGTGGAAACACTCTTGGTTGAGGTTCTTTTTGTCATTTTTCATTTTGTCTCTATCTTCTGAAGAGCCTGCTTTGCCTCCTTTGGTATTTGTTGCAAATGAAACATCTCCTTTGCTACCGCCACTCCTTACCTTAAGCCACATCTCCTTCATGAGTAAGGCACTGAATTCTCCAAAGGTTAGTGGTTGAGGTCTAATTTGAGTATTAAGAGCAATTACCAAACCATCAAAATTTGGTGGACAAATTGGAAGACAACATCAAGCTAGCTCCTCACTTGCCTTTTATACACCTACTCCTACCATTTGATCTCATAGATTCTGTATATGAGTAATAAACACCTGTACATTCTCCCCATCAACAAACCTTTTTGATGCTAGTTGATTATGCAAGTTTTGAATCCATGTTTGATTACGAGTTTCATATTGATTTCTCAATATGTTTCATGCTTCACATGCCTTGGTAGTATGCTAAATGAGAGTCAGAACACTATCAGTGGTACTTGTAACTAGATCATAGAGTGCATTTCAATTCTATATTTCCAAGCACGTAGAAGATCAGCATCAGAAGGAATCATTCGACCAAGATTATTTGGATCATGTGTTTCATGGGCCTCATGATCAATCCCAAGAATAGTCTTTAGAAGCTCATATGAATCAAGGATAGAACTGATTTTAAACTTCCACAAGGTGTATTTCATACCATCAAGTTTACCTTTCATGAATGCTGGTCGTTATATCCGCAACATTGGGATGATCGACATCATTGCTTCTCCTCTCTGTGCTCCACCTACTCCTATTGATGAACCACCTTGGTTTTGAATTGTAGATGATGACATACAACTTGATATTTTCTCTCTTTTTTCCTTGAAACCTTTGCATTTTTTCTTTTGCACCACCGAAAACCTCCTAAGATCTAATACCATGTAAGAAAATAACAACATAGTAGAATAGAATAGTGGACAGAGTTGAGAAAAAAAATGCAGACAAAGATAGATGCAGATCAAGAGATAGAGAACTCAAATTCTTAGATTTCTAATCATAATGCAATCTAGACAGACTCTAGATGAAGGGCTTACTAGTGCACAAAGCTCTAAAAGCTCAACTTGGGCCATGCTTATATAGCTTTTACAAGATAAAAATAGTCTAGAGATAAAACATATTTGGCAAAATATACAATCCAACAATATGTACATGACCACAAGTCCTACCATCTACGAGCTAGGGGGATAGGCCCCTCGAACCCCACCGAAGGGTGCGAGCCCCTCTACACTCTCCACATTAAAGTTCTATGGGGAAATCATGCACCACCACAAGGCCTTTATTTTCACCTTGAATGACAACCCAATGGCCCAAAATTTTATGCCCTACCTAACCTTAAGGGTAGGCTAAAAAAGAACATCTATTACCATGAACGGTCACACATAGACCTTATCTAACTTGGAAGTTAGGGTTCCATAAATGTCTTGGCTCTCACAATGGCTTCTCCTCATAATGGGGGCCTTACAACTTAGAGCATGATGGATCATTTGTGGTCACTTGTAGGTGGATTTTTGAGTATGTCTAACATAAACTACCTACAAGGCTTTGATATTCCTTAATATCTTCAATATGTTCACCTTCATAAACACTATCTTAATGATTCATTTCCATAGGTGTTCTTATAGTATGTTTGGAATTTTCCGTCTTGAAATTCAAGAGTAGATTCTAAATATACCTTCTTTGATTCAAGTACATTCCTTGATCTATATAGATTACTTGCATCCTAAGAAAAATGTGAGTTCTCCAAGATCACTAAGCTTGAATTCCACCTACATATGCTTTTCGATGATTTCTACCCCAATCATATCATTACCTTTCATAACTATGTCATCTATATAAACACATAGATAGGAAAATTTATTATGGACCTTTTTTTTTAATAATGATGGGTCTATAGTACTTGGTTTGAATCCTTGAATTTGCAAATGCGTCACCTATCTACAGTTTCAAGATCTTGCTTACATACATAGTTAGGATACTTAGGGTTCTCATACCATGGGGGTTATGACATATATACCTCCTCATAGATTCATCCATTAAGAAAAGCATTTTTCACATCAAGTTGAAGTAGCTTCCGATTCCTTGTAGCTATAAGACTAAGCAATGTTCTAATGGTCATCTTGGTCACAGGTGAGAAAGTTTCTTCATAGTCTATGCCCTGAGTTTAAGCACATCCTCTAGCAACCAACCTGGGTTTGTATCTACAAATAGAGCCATCTAAATTTCTTTTCAGTTTGTGCAACCATCTATAGCCTATTATTTTTGTGTTGGTTTGCATAGGAACCATATCCCATGTGTCCATCTCTTTTAAGGCTTCAATTTCTTCATCCATGGCTTTCTCCCAATTAGGGTTACCTTTGTCTTCCTCATAGGTTGAGGGTTCTTCTAAAACTGAATCGTTGGACAAATAGATGGTATGTTTGGTTACAAAACTAGATTCATAACCATACCTTTCAAGTTGCCTTCTTTCCCTTGTCAATCTTCTAGGAGGGTGTTTGGAGCATTCTCCACATTCTTGTATTTTGGCCTTCCCTCTAGAATTCCAAATTTTGTAATGTCTTTCCTTCTCATCTTGTTCATCTTGTGATTCACTTCTAGAGTTTTGCACTTGTGCATCATGCTTATTCTCTAATTGAAGAAAAATTGTATTAAGTTCATAGGGTAGCTTTACCCTTTACTTATTTTCTTCATACCATGACTTGTATTCTTCAAATACAAAATCCCTGCTTGTAGTAAATTTCTTTGTGGTTGGATTGTAGAATCTATAGCCCATCTGTGTTGAGTCATATCCAATGGATACAAACTTGGTTGCTCTTTCATCCAATTTTCCTCTCGTTTGGATTTGTGAGGGTATATGCACATATTTTAAACAACCAAAGACTTTGCAATGACCTAGATTTGGAGTCTTTCCATTCCAAGATTCAGAGGGATTTATACCTTGAAGTGATTTTCATGGTAATCTATTGACAAGATATACTATAGTAGATATTGCTTCTACCCATAGGTAATATGGTAGCTTCTTTTCTTCAAGCATTTTCCTTGTTGTCCCAACTAGGGTTTTGTTCCTTCTTTTGCCAACACCACTCTATTGAAGAGAGTACCTAGTAGTGACTTCCCTCTCCAAACATTTATCTTGTAAATATTCATCAAAATATTTGGAGAAAGATTCTCCCCTTTTGTCAGATCGAAGCTTCTTTAATGACCTGCCTATGTAGTTCTACATGTGCTAAATACTTTATGAAGCAATCAAACACTTCACTTTTGTTTTTGATAAAGTATAAGACAGTCCATCTATTGTTTCATCAACAAAGGATACATAATACCTTGAGCCTACTAATGATGGTTCTTGACTTGGTCCCTACACATCGGTGTGTACTAAGTCCAAGAGATTGTTGTGGATGTACCTTCTACTATGGTAATGTTACGTTGTGATTTCCCAATCTGACAAGCATCACATCTGTTGATCGTATGTTTCTTTGAAATGTTTGCAAGACCTAGAACAATTTGATCCTTGCATACATCCTTAAGTTTTATTTCATTCACATGAGCAAGCCTCTTATGCGATGCCTCTAGATCACTTAGGGGTTGAGACCAAAAGTTATAGAGAGCTACGTTTCTGGTTTCCCCCACTTCAAACGTGAAGATTCTACCATGCATCTCACCTCTGGCTATCTTCTTGAAGCCTTGACATGGACCTTCCACATAAGCTCCATGTTGAGTGAACCTAACCTGCAAGCCTTTTTCTACAATTTGTCTTACACTTATTAGCTTTTTGGTGATAGTTTATATATAAAGAACCTTACTCAGAATGTTTGTTCCACCATTGGATGCTTTGACATTGCCTATCCTTTCCACATTGTGCTTGATATCACCCCCTATTTGTACTTCATGGTTATGCTCAGGTTTCTCCAAGTCTGATAGGAGAGAAACATTGCTTGCAACATGGTTTGAACAACCAAAATCTATATAGAACAAATGCTCATCCTCTTTACCTTATTTATAGCTCATGTTCATTGGATGCAATGAACCTTCATGTGATTGATCCTCTGAATAGTTCTTGTAGTTTTCCCCACCTCTGCCTCTTCTATTCCCAAATCCATTTCTACCTCCATCTTTCTGTGTTCTTCCATTAAACTAGAAATTTTGATAAGTGTGATTGGTCTTCTTACAGATGGCACAAGAGTCACCTTCTTATCTCTTGTACTTGTCTTGCTTTGCTCCTTTCTTCTTTCCCTTCCACTTGCCTTTGCCTACATAGTTGGCTTGGGGATTTTCTTTGTCATCATCCTCCTTCTTCTTTCCTTTTTTCTTCCTCTCCTTATCTATATAAATACTAGTAATAGACTTTCCTTCCTTTATGTTATTGTCGGCCTCTTGATTGAAGAGTTTTCCAAGAAATATGTTGAAGTTAGGTGTGTGCATATCCATGATGAGGTCATAGGTAGTTATAAATGTTTGCTATTATCTATCGTTCCTTATTGTATTCAAGATTTGCCTCATAATGGATTCATCTTCAATTGAATATCCAATTGAAGCTAACTAATATGCAAACTCCTTCACTTTGGTAACAAAATTAGTGCTTGTTTGCTTTGGTGTTTTTTTCATTTGGTTGAACTCATTCCACAAGTGATTCTTCTTGGACATTGGTGCTAACAGAGAAGAATGTTTGAAGTACATCCTAGGTTTCTTTTGTGAAGAGAGATGGTGGATGCAATCCAAAGATGAGTAGGTGCCGCTACAACCAGCTTCACACCAGCCAACTGAGACTTCAGAGTTGATTAGTAGACCCTTTGAGCTTCCTAAATCCACCAAAATATCAGCCAAGCACTTTGGAACATGTATCCCAAAAGTTTAAGTCAAGACCGACAAGTTGCGAAATGACTAGCTCCCAAAACTTGCTATTTTTGGACATACACCTGCTGGAAAAAATGAACAGTGCTCTCAACCTGGAAGGAATTAGAAAAATTCCTTTTGGGCATAGCAAATAGACTTAGCAAGCTTCCTATTCCAAGTTAAAACACTTCAAATGATGGACTGAGCACTGAGAACAAGTTTCATCAAGTTCTGGAACATTCCCACAATTCTCGGGGCTCTGCAGAGATAGACCAGTAAGCAGTAAAATGCAGATATCTCCAAAAGTATAAATCCAATGACCTTGAAAATTTATAGGTAGAAACTAGACAGTGAGAGCTATCCACCGCACTTTAAAACACTGAAAAAGGTTCAGTAAAACTCGAGATATGACCTTCTGAAGTTACTGCTCTGAGTGAGTATAGCAGAGAACAAAACAGAGAGGTAGATGATAATAAATGTATAGATTCACATATGATTACAACCACATTGGCAATGAATCTTTGCACAATGGGAGTAGAATGATAGAGCTATGGAGTAAGCTCTTCAATCTCTACAAAATGACATGAAGTGGTCACGTACAAGGCTTGCTAATCGCCTCTTCCTTCTTGCTCCTTTTATAGCAATTCTTGGAGGGAGTTTTGAATTCGAATTCGAATGGCTCCACCTAAAAGTGATCCCCAAAGTTAGGAGAGATTCCCTCAGCTCAAAAATTCGTGATTTTGGTAGTTGGAGCCACGAATTTGCTTTTACATCATGGATGAGGTAAGCCATCCTTTTACTTTTTTCTTTTTCCATTTACAAGAGATAAAATGTACTCTTTTACAAGAGGTGTTCACATGACTACTCATGTGACTTACAAATGAGGATAATATCAAGCATATCAAGCATGTAGGCTTGGGCAAAATGCACCAACAGCTCCCCCTCAAGCCTAACATGCTTGGCCTCCAAATAAGTCTTCAATTGTCCTTGATTTCCTGCAAGCCAATCATCAACTTGAATCTACTTAACTTCGTACCATCAAGAGCTTTCGTCAACATGTCTGCACATTGCATATCTGTAGAGACATAGGATAGTTGAATATCCTTGCTCAATAGCTTCTCCCTTACATAATGGTAGTGGACTTCAATATGCTTGGTTCTAGCATGGTATACCGGATTAGCTGCTAGATGTAGTGAGCTTGTGTTGTCACCAAAAATATGAGGTGTTGAAGAATGAAGTCCAAGATCTGTGTACAAAGACTTTAACCACATGATTTCTTGAGTTGCATTAGCCAAACCTCTATATTCAGCTTCGGTAGAAGATAATGCCACGGTTGGTTGCTTCTTCGATGACCAAGAAATGATTTTTGAACCTGCAAATGATATATACCCTGATGTGCTTCTTCTATCATCTTTAGATCCGGCCCAATCTGCATCTGAGTAGACCTTTAGCTCAATATCTGAAGTATATGAATAGAACAAACCTTCATTCATGGTCCCCTTTAGGTACTTGAGGACTCGCTTGGCCGCTTCCATATGTGGTCTTCTTGGCTTATGCATAAACTGACTCAATATGCTAACACTATAGCATATATCCACCCTTGTGAGTGTTGCATAGTTCAAACTTCCAATCAAGCTTTGATAGCTTGTGATGTCTTCAATTGGCTCTCCTTCATAAACACTAAGCTTATGATTTTGCTCCATAGGTGTGCCTGCACACTTGGTATTTTCCATCTTGAACTTGACGAGCATGTCATGGACATACTTCCTTTGTGTGATGTATATACCTGAATCTATGTAGATCAACTCCAATCCAAGAAGATAAGTGAGTGGTCCGAGGTCACTTATTTTGAACTCCTCCTTCATTTGACTCTTTACCTGTTTGATTCCTTCAAGATCATTGCCTGTGATAATAATATCATCAACATACACACATAAATAGATCACTTCAGATCCATTCCTCTTTATGAACAAAGAGGTATCCGCCTTGCTAGCTTTGAATCCTTGGTCCTGCAAATAAGTAACCAATCTGAAATTCCAAGCTCTTGGAGCTTGCTTCAATCCATACAAAGCTTTCTTTAGTTTGCATACATAGTTAGGATGATGTGCATCCTCATATCCAGGAGGTTGTGCCATATACACTTCCTCAGAAATCCATCCATTCAAGAAAGCATTCTTTACATCAAGTTGATAAAGATTCCAATTTCTAGATGCAGCAAGACTAATGAGAACCCTAATTGTAGGCATTTTTGCAACAGGAGAGAAAGTCTCCTCATAATCAATACCATGGGTTTGAGCAAACCCTTTAGCAACTAACCTTGCTTTGTGTCTATTTATACTTCCATCTGGATTCTTCTTGATTTTGTATATCCATCGAGATCCGATTATCTTCATAGATGGCTTGTTAGGTACAAGCTCCCAAGTGTCATTCTCCTTCAAGGCTTCCATTTCTTCATCCATTGCATCTCTCCAAGCTTTCTTGCTTTGTGCTTCTTCAAATGTGGTAGGTTCTTCATTGGTTGAATCCTTTGCAATGTAGATTGAGTGCTTGGTGACCAAAGAAGTATCATAACCAAACCTCTCTGGTTTCTTCTTCTCCCTCGAAGACCTTCTAAGTGGTTGATGTGAGCTCTCGGGTCCATATGTAGCATCCTGCATCTTTGCTTTACCTTTGTTCTTCCATAGCTTTAGTCTTTCCAAGTCTTCTAGGTCAATCTCCGAATCACTTTCTTCAATCTGCTTTGGCTCCTTTGGTTGAAGTGATGGAAAATCTTCATCCAAGTCATATGGCAGCTTCACTTTCCTGTCATCATCAAACCATGATTTGTTTTCATCAAAAATTACATCTCTACTCACAGAAAATCCTTTATTGGTTGGATTGTACAATCTATATCCTTTTTGGTTTTGATCATAACCAATGAATACACACTTCTCTGCCTTGGGATCCAATTTCCCTCTTACTTGAGAAGGAATGTGAGCATAGGCTAAGCATCCAAAGATTTTACAATGCTCTAGACTAGGTCTTCTTCCATTCCACACTTCATATGGAGTGGTTCCATCTAGTGACTTAGATGGAAGTCTATTTATGAGATATGTGGCTGTCGACACAGCCTCTGCCCATAGGTAGTTCGGCAATCCCTTTTCATTGAGCATGGACCTTGCAGCTTCGACAATAGCTCTATTCCTCCTCTCTGCTACACCATTGAGTTCAGGTGTATACCTTGTAGTGACTTCCCTTTTAATGCCTCTTTCATGCAAGAAGGCATCAAATTCAGAAGAGAAGTATTCTCCTCCACCATCTGATCTGAGTCTTTTCAAAGTCCTACCTGTTTGATTTTCAACAAGAGCAATATACTTCTTAAAGCAATTAAACACTTCATCCTTGTGCTTCATGAAAAACAGAATGGTCCACCTGCTACAATCATCTATGAAAGACACATAATATCTTGAGCCTGATATAGATGGCTCCTTACTTGGACCCCACACATCCGTGTGCACTAGATCCAAAGGATTTTGATACATATATCCTTTCTTATTGAAAGGTTGTCTATGAGCCTTGCCGAGTTGACAAGCTTCACACTTATAAATCATGTGTTGCCTTGTGATATTAGGCAAACCAAGTACACTTTGGTCCCTGCAAATCTGTTTGAGTGTCCTCTCACCAATGTGAGCAAGCCTTTTGTGCCATATCTCCAACTCTGTTAGAGTTTGAGATCCATAGCTAAACAAAGCTATGTTCTTTGTATCTTCCACTTCAAAAGTGAAAAGCCTTCCTGTCTTTTCTCCTTTGGCAATCCTTCGAAAGCCTTGCCTTGGGTCTTCAACATATGCTCCAAATCGATTGAATCTAACCTGCAATCCTTTTTCAACAATCTGTCCAACACTTATTAAATTTTTGGTAATTGTAGGGACATACAAGACTTTGCTTAAGAGGTTCATATTCCCATCTGATGTCTTCACATTACCTATCTTCTCCACTGAGTGCTTTGTGTCATCTCCTGTCTGCACTTCATGCTTGTTATGAGGATCTTCCAAATCAGAAAGTAAAGCCACATTTCCTGCTACATGGTTCGAGCATCCCGAATCAATGTAAAATATGTGATCATCATCCTTACCCTTCTTTGTTGATAGATTCATAATCAATAATGAATCTTCTTGACTTTGGTCCTCTGCATAGTTATTGTAATCTCTTCTTCCTCTATGGCCACTTTGATAGTTGTTGTTGTTGTTGTAATTGTTGTTGTAGTAGTTGTTGTTGTTGTAGCCTCCATTGTACCTACCTCTATTTGATCCATAGCCACCTCTATTGAATCCTCTTCCTCTTGAGTTCCTTGGATTCCTGAAACATTCTTCAGTAGTATGGTTAGATAAGCCACATATGTTGCAAGGTTGAGATGATTGGAATCTCCCCCTGCCTTGCTTTCCACCTCTGCCTCTTCCTCTAGCTCTTCCTCTACCTGCAAAGTTTGCTTGGAAAGAGCTTCCTTCATCTTCATTCTTCCTATTCTTTGACTTGTCCTTGACCTTAGCTTTATCAGAATATAAGGCAGAAGTTTGATTACCTCTTGAGGACTCACCACCTTTGCTAATCTTTGCTTCATGAGTGAAGAGTTGGCCCATGAGTGTGTTGAGGTCGGGTACATGCATATCCATGTATAAATCCATGGCTGTTGTGAATGACTCCCACTTGTCGTCTGCTTTGATTCCATTCATGATTTGTCTTATGATTTGCTCCTCTTCAATTACCTCTCCAATGCTTCCAAGTTGGTCGGAAATCTCCTTCATCTTTGTGACATAATCAGTCACATTTTGCTTCGGGCTTTTCTTCATTGTTGTGAACTCCATCCACAATTGGTTCTTCCTTGCTCGAGTGTTGGAAGAGAAGAAAGAAGCAAGTGCATTCCAGGTTTCTCTTGATGTCTTGCATCCCTTGACATGAGGTAAAAGAAAATCAGAGATTGAGTTTAGAATATAGGACCTTGCAAGTGCATCCTTCGAACACCAATTCGAAAGTCCTTCCACTTCTTCATGTGATGGTTGCCCTTTGTTCCTCATGGTTGGCATTGCTTCATCTCCGGATATGAATCCATATAGATTCCTTCCTTGAAGGTAAGCCTCCATCCTTAGAGACCATGCCGGGTAGTTGTTTCGATCCAATTTGTCAATTGTTGATGGAAATCCATCTCCCATGTTGCTTGACTATGCTCTGATACCACTGTGAAGAGAGATGGTGGATGCAATCCAAAGATGAGTAGGTGCCGCTACAACCAGCTTCACACCAGCCAACTGAGACTTCAGAGTTGATTAGTAGACCCTTTGAGCTTCCTAAATCCACCAAAATATCAGCCAAGCACTTTGGAACATGTATCCCAAAAGTTTAAGTCAAGACCGACAAGTTGCGAAATGACTAGCTCCCAAAACTTGCTATTTTTGGACATACACCTGCTGGAAAAAATGAACAGTGCTCTCAACCTGGAAGGAATTAGAAAAATTCCTTTTGGGCATAGCAAATAGACTTAGCAAGCTTCCTATTCCAAGTTAAACCACTTCAAATGATGGACTGAGCACTGAGAACAAGTTTCATCAAGTTCTGGAACATTCCCACAATTCTCGGGGCTCTGCAGAGATAGACCAGTAAGCAGTAAAATGCAGATATCTCCAAAAGTATAAATCCAATGACCTTGAAAATTTATAGGTAGAAACTAGACAGTGAGAGCTATCCACCGCACTTTAAAACACTGAAAAAGGTTCAGTAAAACTCGAGATATGACCTTCTGAAGTTAC
This sequence comes from Ceratopteris richardii, assembly GCA_020310875.1. Classification (NCBI taxonomy): domain Eukaryota; kingdom Viridiplantae; phylum Streptophyta; class Polypodiopsida; order Polypodiales; family Pteridaceae; genus Ceratopteris; species Ceratopteris richardii. The sequence goes on from CM035406.1 coordinate 122,169,761, forward strand.
TGCTCTGAGTGAGTATAGCAGAGAACAAAACAGAGAGGTAGATGATAATAAATGTATAGATTCACATATGATTACAACCACATTGGCAATGAATCTTTGCACAATGGGAGTAGAATGATAGAGCTATGGAGTAAGCTCTTCAATCTCTACAAAATGACATGAAGTGGTCACGTACAAGGCTTGCTAATCGCCTCTTCCTTCTTGCTCCTTTTATAGCAATTCTTGGAGGGAGTTTTGAATTCGAATTCGAATGGCTCCACCTAAAAGTGATCCCCAAAGTTAGGAGAGATTCCCTCAGCTCAAAAATTCGTGATTTTGGTAGTTGGAGCCACGAATTTGCTTTTACATCATGGATGAGGTAAGCCATCCTTTTACTTTTTTCTTTTTCCATTTACAAGAGATAAAATGTACTTTTTTACAAGAGGTGTTCACATGACTACTCATGTGACTTACAAATGAGGATAATATCAAGCATATCAAGCATGTAGGCTTGGGCAAAATGCACCAACATCTTTGATGTTTCACAACTTCTAATGTGTGGATGGAAGATTTCAGAGATAATGTTTAAGATATAAGACTTGCTTGAATGCCTCACACTCTTCTTGTGTGGGTTCTTCTTTGGATCTTGGTGTAAGCATGTCTTCATCACCCGTACTACTCCATATAGGTTCTTCCTTGTAGATAAGCGTCCGTCTTGATTTGCCAAGAAACATATTTATTTTTCCTATCAAGCTTCTCTAGCATGCAAGGAAATCCATCACCCATCTTGAAGAGGATTACTCTGATACCACTAAAAGCTCTTGAGAGGAGAAGGATGGATGCAATGTGAAATTTGGAATGAGGAGGTTTGAATCAATTCAACAATATAGAATCAACCTATTGTCACTTGGAACCTTTGATCTACCTTATATTCTTCTATTTAGTGTAATATAACACCCTATGTACATTGAATCATCACAAAGAACTAATTGATGCAAAACACACTATCAACTTGAGAAGTGATAGTGAACAATCTTCTATTCATGGAAGGAAAGATAAACTTCAAACACTCAATGCTCTCTACCTGTTTACAATTTATCTAATTTCGTTTAGAGGAAGTTGAGTGATATTTAGAGTAAAGAATCTATTGGGCATAATAACCAAAATTATAGACAAAGCATGTACTCGTTATGAGCTTCGCATCAATAGGGGGTCACCTCGACTTTTTATGGAATAGCACATACAAAACCGGAGGCAAACAAATTGCTCCAGCACATAGAATGGTAACAAAAATGATACAAAACTTTAAATCATATAGGTATATACTAATACCTTTCTAATGAGTCCTTACTCATGAAGCTTGGACTTCCAAGCTATGAGAAAAGGACTATGCAATCCAACTAACTTGGAGAAGATGAAATAGAGAAGAAGGGAAATGAGAAAGATGTTGATAATCTTGATTTTTATTAACATCTATCATAAAGTACAAGCACTTGGAGTGAATATATACAATCTCGGAGTCCCCTCATGGTTTTCCATGACTCGTAACAACCAAAACAAGTTCAAAATAATCACGGGATGAGTTTTTTGTGACTCATTCCCTTTCCCTATAATCAAGGAGAAGAGGAATCTATTTCAAATTGGCTTGATCTTGGCAAAAGTTTTCAACCACCTGATTTTGACTTTTAGATTTATAACTACAACCACAAATAAAGATTAGAGGTTATGATACATGATTAATCAAGTGAGTTTACAAAAGAATGTGAGTGGTCTTATGAGTAACCACAAAAATAAATTTTTTCTCCAAGAAATAGACTAGATGAAATTCTTCCTTCAAGTATGATAAAAGATTGTTGTTCTAACAATACATCCTCTTATAACTACAAATATAATTATAGTAGGCGATGCAAATGGTTTCAAAGATGATGATCTTAAATTTCTTGGTGATTTTGAGGAACCTATTCCACCTACTATAGAGCATCTTCATTGGGAAGGTAAGCATGCATGGAAACATGCATTAATAGGTTTTTATATCAAACATGCTATTATACCTCACATTCGCTCATGCAAAGCATCTAAAGATGCTACTACTCTTACCACATTATACTAGATAAAAAATGAGGCTCATGTTGCTCACCTTCAAAAATATTTGCAGAGTGGGCATATGAATGAAGGAGACTCAATGGACACCTTTCTAACAAATATCAAGGATTTGAAAGAGCAATTGGTTTTTGGTGATGAAATCTTGCTAGATAGTCACTTATGCAAACTATTCTTAATGTTCTTCTAGATTCTTATTATAGTTCTACTTCTAGGCAACCAAATGTTTTAATCTTTGAGGATTTATTCTATATTTTGCTAAAAGAAGATCAGTCTAGACAAGGCATGTCAATTATGCATGTTGTAGATCAAGATTTCTTAGCTATTCAAAAGGCAAAAGGTAAATGGAGCTTGTTTATTAGTAAGTCAAAATCTACTAATATTGTGCAATCAAAGAAGGAAGAAAAAGATGGATAGTAAACATAAAATTATAAATGATTTTGCATGTACTTTAAGGCAAATGATCACGTCATTAAGAGTTTTCCTGAATTGGCTGTAAAAGAGGCAACAAAAATATAGAATGGGATGGTGTTACAAAGGCATCTACACTTAAATGTTTAATTGCTTTAAATAATTCCTTGTTATGGTTGAAAATCTATCAAGTTGTAAAATGGGAACTCTCCATTTCCATTGAGGGGGTAATATACATCTTTTGAGTTTAATGCATTTCTCATTGAGTAGTGGGATAAAACATCATTGTATAGTACGGTATACATCTCAAAAAAATGGATTTTTTGAGAGCAAGAACAAGTATCTCATGGAGATGGCAAGGTGTATGGTCAAAATGCAAGCTTTACCATATAGCTTCTAGCTTGAGGCTATCATGAATGCAAGATATGTATTTAGCAGGTGTCTGACCAAAGCATTGAAGTCTATCACTCCATAGGAGGTTTGGCATGGTTTCAAACCATCATTTGATCATCTACATGTTTTTGGTTGTTTGGCATATGTATTAGTGCTTGAATAAAAACATAAAAGGTTGGATGATGAGGTTGTGAAAGGTATTTTAATTGGATACAATTCTAAAAGAAAAGGATATTGTTTATATCATTCACAAACTAAATGCATCTTGGTTGGTCCTGATGTTGTTTTTGTGGAAGACAAAATTCTGTCTTTACTTTCATGTACCAAGGAGACATCAATAAGCTCAAAGGATGTCCCAAGTTGCTTGGTTGGGTGGTTGGACCTTTCGCCTCTTGAGGCAGGGGTGAGGGTTCAATCCCCACCGGCAACATGTAAGGGACATGTTATCATGGAAAACTTGTATCTTGTGGCTGATGTGCCACCGTTTGTCCTGCATCGTGGTAGTTGTGACCACAGTCTAACCCAGCTATGTAAACCCCTGTTCTTGTGGGATAAGGGGGGTCCCATGGGTACTATGCCCTTCCTTGTACAATTGCAATTTCAAAGTTAAAGCCTAGAGGTGTAGGCCTCGGCTGAACCTCCATTTAAAAAAAAAATAATAAGCTCAAAGGATGCGTACGATACTTTAGTGCCTCTTTTCATAGGTGGGCAATCAAATGCTATTCTGGTGAGGTAATTTCTTAGCATTTACACATTTCAACTCATGATGTAGATATTTCTACTTTTAATGCAAATTTACATGATGCCATTGTTGATGAGAGAGCTAACATAGGCTATTGCAAATTTTGAGAGGTAACAAGTTAGATGTAGCTTTGTCATATTGTACTCATTCGAGCTCTCATAATGCTTCTTTTTCATCAGATTGTTATGCCATGGCTATCTCTAGTCCTTCTAATGAGAATGGATTTGTTTCTTTTGATGAGGCACTGAATTAAAAAAAAATGGATGGCTACTATGAAATCAGAATATGATGCTATTATGAAGAATGGTACTTGTTCTTTTATGTGATTTTCATTCATGCAAAAAGGCCATCGACACCAAATGGTTATACAAGCTAAAACATAATCCTGATGGAGCAATTGATAGGTATACTACTAAGCTTGTTTCTCAAGGTTATGCTGAAGAGAGGGGCATTGATTTTGATGAGGCTATTGCTCCCATGTACTGAATGACAACCCTTTGTAGCATTTGTGCACTTTCAGCTCATTATGCTTCAAATGTATATAAATTGGACATTAAAACAAAATTTTTGAATGGTGATTTATATGAAAATGTGTATTTATTTCAACCCCATGGTTTTCTATAGAAATGGTATGAAAACAAAGTATTTGTGTTGAAAAAGGAATTGTATAGATTGAAGCAAGAACCATGTGCTTGGTATGAAAAGATACATGCCTACTTGCTAGTGCATGGATTTGAGAAAAATCTTGAGATCACCTTATATGTTAAATGTGTGGATGATGTACTTCTAATTATTTTTGTTTTTGTTGATAATATGATGTTCATTGGTCCTAAGGATAAGCAAATTGCTGAATTTTAGGCCTGATTTGCATGCCTCTTTTAAAATTTCATATTTGAGGAATTTGCATCAATATTTGGGCATTCAATTTATGAAAGTTGATGGGGAAATAAAAATATGTAAAAAAATACATTGATGACTTATTTGAGTGTTTTGGCCTTGAAGATTGCAAACCTATTACCATTCCCATGGAAATAGGTTTAGGTTTGAATCTTCATCATGACATGTAAATCCATTTGATGTTATTCTCTCTCAAAAAGTTGCTCAATGTTGTTGATATATTTAGATAGTGATGTGTGTGAACACACCAAGACCGCTAGGGCACTTTTTTCCCTTTTTATGAGGTTTTTTTCACCTAGCTTCTATATACGCCTAGAACCCTAAGGGATCACTAATTTTTTATATATTCTCTTGGTAATACATTCAGTATTGTGTGTTGTGCTCCATGCTTCTTCTTCTTCCTTGTGTTGTTTGCGTGCTTTTGTAGATCTCAAACTCCAACAATTGGTATTAGAGTAGGTCATTGCTTCATCTAGGGCATCATTGACACCCCTCTGATCACATTCTAAAAATCGCACAAAAATTGGTGAGCATACTCAGGGCGATTAGGAGTTCAAAAAAGCTTCGGTTTGTGGTGTCAAAATCACAATTTGAGCTTGTTTCGACCTCCGAACACACTATTCTAGTGCATGTGTAGGAAATTTCATCTTTTTGTGCCAAAGATATATATGGGTTTTTATTTGCCAATATAAGTGGCTCAAAGTTTGCTATAGGTTTAGCAGAACTTGACAAGATAGTTATGTTCAACGTTTTGAGATACAATCATTTTTCTGCATCAGGGTATTTTAGTCGATGGCCATGGCTGAAAGCAGTGATGTATTTGTATGTTGGATGTTGAGGATAAGTTGGATGGTACCAATTACCCATTATGGGCTTATATGATGCATCATGTATTGGTTGCAAAAGCACTGTGGAATATTGTGCAGGGTGTTGAAAAACATGCTCTTACACCTGCAAACACAGTTGCTCAAGGTGATACAGATGGCATTGAAGATGGTGATATTCTTCAGGTTTCTATTCGTGCTGTGGTTCTTGTTGCATCAGGTTTGATAGTGGTACTTTGATAGTGGGGAAATCAAACATAGTACCTTCAGGTTTGGTACTTTGATAGTGGGGAAAGCAAACATATTACCTCACAGTGCAATTTCTTCACTTCACTTGAGCCTGCCCTTATAGGAAATACTGCCACGTGTGCCAACAATTCCTCTTATCGTGTTATGGGAGTTGGTAAGATCATTCTGACTAATGCTTGTTGATATATTTAGGTAGTGATGTGTGTGAACACTCTAGGATTGTCGGGGCACTTTTTTCCCTCTTTAGGAGGTTTTTTTCCCCCAGCTTGTACATACGCCTATTGCCCTAATGGGCTACTTATCTTTGTACATTCTCTAGTAATACATTCAGTATTGTGTGTTGTGCTCCAAGCTTCTTCTTCTTCCTTGTGTTGTCCGCATGCTTCCACAGACGTCTAACTCCAACAATTGGTAGCAGAGCAGGTCATCGCTTCATCTAGGCGCCGTCGACACTCCTCCGGTTGCAGTCTCAGAATGGCACAAATTTTGGTGAGCATACTCAGCGTGTTTTTGAGATCAAAACGGCTTCACTCTGTGGTGCCGAAATCACGATCTGAGCTCGTTTCGGCCTCCGAATGCACTATCACAACGCTTGTGCAGGCTATTTCATCTTTTTGTGTGAAAAGTATATACCAATTTCTGTTCGCCAGTATAAGCATCTCAAAGTGTGCTACAGGTCTAGCAGAATGTGTGTGGGCAGTTGTGTTGAACTTTTTGAGATACAGTCAATTTTTTGCATCAAGGTATTTTAGTCATCGGCCATGGCTAAAAGCAGTGATGTATTCCGTATGTTGGCTGTTGATGATAACTTGGATGGTACCAACTACCCGTTATGGGATTATATGATGCGACATGTGTTGGTTGCAAAAGGAATGTGGAACATTGTGCATGGTGTCGAAAAACATCCTATCACCCCTGCAACTGTTACAACTGCAGGTACTAAAGCAGATGCAGAAGGTGTCGAAGATGATGATATTCTACATATTCTTGTTCGTGATGCGGTTTTTGCTACACCTAGTGCAGAGCAAGTTCGCTAGGATGGTAGAGATGCCCAGGCACATGCATTGATAGCTTTGTCTATCAAACGTGCCATTATTCCTCACATTCGCTCTTGCAGAACAACTAAGGATGCTTGGGATACACTTACCACATTGTACCAAGCTAGGAATGAGGCTCGTGTTGCCTACCTCCGAAAACAGTTGGAGAGTGAACACATGAATGAAGGTGATTCTATGGATAGTTTCCTAATGAAGATCAAAGAATTGAAGGGACAATTGATTTTTGCTGATGAGGTTATACCAAATAGCTCACTTTTGCAGACCGTTCTGAATGGTCTTCCTGATTCATATCAGAGTTTTGCTTCTACTCTTCGGTTGATGATGAAAGGCAATCCAAATGCCTTATCATTTGAGGAGTTAGTCTCTGTTCTGTTGCAGGAAGATCAGTCCAGGCAGAACAGGTCCATTATGCGAGTTGCAGATCAAGCTTTCCTAGCTAGTCAGAAGGGCAAAGGAAAATGGAGCTCTTCAACTAGTAAGCAGAAATCTGCTAATTCTGCATATTCGAAGAAGGAAGATAAAGATGAAAAGAAATCAGAAAAGCAGAAACTATTTTGTAAGTATTGTAAAGGGAATGATCATATCATAAAGAACTGTCCAAAACTGGCTACTAAAGAGGCAAAGAAGAAAGAGGCTGGAATGGTTGTTGTAGAGGCCTCTACACAAAAAACAAAGTCTGCTAATCTGGTGCAGGAAGAAGAATGGGCGTTTACTACTGTCTACAGTTTTGAACCATCTTCTCATGAGCAGTGCATGTCTGCAGTAGACTCAGATGTTTGGTATTTTGACAGTGGGGCAACCAAACATATTACCTTGCAGCGCAATTTCTTCTCTTCACTCGAGCCTGCCCCTACAGGGAATACTATTACATGCACCAACAACTCCTCTTATCCTGTTATGGGAGTTGGTAAGATCATTTGGACTATTGCTGATGGTAGTTCTTTCACTTTGTCAGATGCTTTATTTGTGCCAAGGATCAAGTAGAACCTGTTATCAGTTCCTACATTAGCCACGATTGGCTTGGTTGTGAAATTTATTGATGACAGGTGTACAATTCATGATTTGTCAAATGGCGATGTGATTATTGCTTCTGGCATTTTATGCCGTGGGCTATATAAGCTCATAGACTATGAAAGATCTGTAAATGATTTGGCATGTGTAGTAAATGATTCTCGGTTTATGTCAGATGCAAAGCTTTGGCATGCATGCTTTGGTCATCTGAATTTTGCTAGTTTGCTATGCCTGTAGAAATATGAAATGACATCCTCTTTGCCCAAACTTGATGCACTTGGAAAACATGTTTGTGAAGGCTGTATTTTGGGCGAAATGCAGCGTTTGTCCTTTCCAAAAGATGGTTCAGTTCGGGCTACTCATAAATTTCAGCTTGTACATAGTGATGTCTGTGGTCCTATGCAGACATTGATGATTTTTCCAGGCATGCATGGGTATATCCATTGAAGGCAAAGTCCGAAGTGTTCATGTGCTTCAAACAGTTTTTGGTTTTGGTTGAAAATCTGTCATCATGTAAAATGGGCACCCTCCATTCTGATCGAGGGGGGAGTATATGTCTTCTGATTTTAATACATTTCTGGCTGAACGTGGGATAAAACACTAGTTTACAGTGCCATATACACCTCAACAGAATGGAGTTGCTGAACAAAAGAACATATCACTCATGGAAATGGCAAGGTGTATGGTCAAGAGTCAGGCTTTACCACATAGTTTCTGGCTTGAGGCTGTCATGTGTGTAGCATATGTACTAAAAAGGTGTCCCACTAAAGCGCTGCACTCTATCACTCCATATGAGGCTTGGCATGACCGCAAGACATCTATTGCTCATCTGCGTGTTTTTGGTTGTTTGGCATATGCATTAGTACCTGAACAACATCATAGAAAATTGGATGATAAAGCACTAAAATGTATTTATGTTGGGTATAGTTCCTAAAGTAAAGGCGGTCGTCTGTATCATCTACAAACTAAACACATTTTGGTTAGCCGTGATGTTGTTTTTGTGGAAGATGCTATTCAACCATTGCTTTCATGTACTAAGGAGACATTTGTTAGCTCCAAAGACATGTATGATACTTTGTTGCCTCTTTTTACAGGTGGACAATCTAGTGTTGGTCCTAATGAGGCAACTTCTAAACCTTTGCAGGTTTCATGTGATGATGCAGATAATTCCATTTCTGATGCAGATGTACATGATGCACTTATTGATGAGAGAGCTGATATTGAGCAGGCAAGAACTATGCCAAAATGGCTGGTGCAGACTGTTGCAGAGCTAAAGAGAACACAAAGCAGAGAAAAAGACGGGCCCCAAAATTTTTCCGATTTGGACACCCAATTTTTGTATTATAACCATTCTTGTAATATATTTTCCGATGTAAATGCACCAGAGGAGTCCTCTAGATGCATCCCCACAGAAGATTAGAAGCTTACCCATGTAAATTAGTAGGAAATTAGTCTTTAGTTAATAAAGTGCCGGTCTCTTGTGTGAAAGGACCATTTTTAGGGCACAAGTATATAAGTCAATTTGTGACTCTTTGTAAAGACTTTTTGCCATTGTGAGAATCAAGAGCACAGAAATTCGAATTTGTGTCTTCTCCTCTCTGTATCTTCTTCTCTGTGAGCTTGTGTGCATGTGTATTGCTTGGAAAGAGTGTTAGGAAGTGTTTTCTATCCATGAAAGTGTTTGTTTGCCGTTGTTAAGGTGTGTGCGAAGTGTAGGAAGCGCTGAAGTGTAGGAAGGTTTCTCGCGACTCAGTATTTTGCTCATAACTTGAAGTAGGAGTGTCAGAATTCAGTGAAACTACTGCCATTAGATGCGTCTTCTTGAGAGCTTCAAAACGCATATGGTATTTGCTATATTTGGAGTTCAGAGCTAGGAAAAAAGCTCAATTTACTGTTGGCTGCTGCACCAAGTATCGTGACACCATGACTGTCAGTTGAAGCTTGTTTGGATTAGTCTTTGCCTTGTTTGCACTCTTTGAGTAGTTCATTTGCATTGATCATCATTTGAATGCATGTCCTCATACACTCGGCTAGGTCTATATACTCATCGGATTGATAATTAAAGCGTGAATCCCCACTATATGCACTTGAGGGGGATTGAGGTATAGTCTCTTTCTCCACAAGTCCCTAAGTTGGTGCTTAGGTCAACACGTTTTTTTGGCACCGTTGCCGGGGAGTGTCGAATCAAATTGAGGCATTTGTGTGATGGTAAGTAGCTTTTTGCATTGAAGCGAGAGGAGGAGTGGTGATTTTCTCTTCTTTGGTAAGTCATTTTCAGCCGCACTTACTACTTCTCATTCTTGGAATGTGTGTAGTGAGTTGTTAGTCTAGGGAAGTGAGTGGAATGAGTAGAGTAGGAGGAGTAAGGGAGTAGGATAGGTAGTTAGAGTAGCTTTCATCCTGGTAGTGTTCTTTTATTTTCAGTGAGTAGGAAAATTCCAAGTATAAAAGCCCAAAAAGTGTCATTTTGTAAGTAACTTGTTTTTTTGAACAAGTATCGTGAAGAGTTCCAGTCGGGTATCGTGTCTGATAAACAAGGCGATTGGGAGCTGCACGGAGCAAGAGAGGGTGATAGGAGAGTTGGGAAAGAGCATCCAAGGTGAGCCATTCACTTGCTAATCATTTTCATCACTCAAAAATTAGATATCAGTGTAAAACGATCTACGTTAGGTATCGTGGAGGACTTGCAGGGGCAAAAAGTGTATTTTGGGTGTTACAGAGAGTGAGGAGAGGGCAGAGGAACCTGGAAAATATTGGTATTCATTCAAACCCAAAAAAATCTAGCAAAAAATTTTGAAAAAGGGTCAAGTATCGTGTTCTCCCGCGGTCGAGTATCGCGATACCTGCCAAGTATGGTGATCTCCTGTGGTTGAGTATCGCGATATTTCCCTCAGATCGTGTATCGTGTATCGTTGACTACCGATCGCGATACTTGCCAGAGATCATGTATCGTGTATCGTTGACTACCAATCGTGATACTTGCCAGAGATCGTGTATCATGTATCGTTGACTACCGATCGCGATACTTGCCAGAGATCGTGTATCGTGTATCGTTGACTACCGATCGCGATACTTGCCAGAGATCGTGTATCGTGTATCGTTGACTATCGATCGCGATATTTGCCAGAGATCGTGTATCGTGTATCGTTGACTACCGATTGTGATACTTGCCAAAGATCGTGTATCGTGTTCTTCGATCGTGATACTTCATCAAGTATCGTGTATCGAGTATCGTCTTTGGAAGTGTCGAGTATCGTGACCATTCAAGTATCCTGTATCGTGCTTTCACCGATCGCGATACTTGTCACAGATCGTGTATCGTGGTTGTCCAAGTATCGTGTATCGTGTCCTGTTAAGTATCAAGTATCGTGGTGCCAGATCGAATATCGTGTATCGTCTTTTTGGAGTATCATGTATCGTCTGAGTGAAAGATCGTGTATCGTGAAATTTGGAGTCAAGTATCGTGACCTGAAAGCTTCTTTTTCAATCATTTTTCTAGCCAAATTCCTCTAGAATTTTGACCCATAGTAAAGAAATCTAGAAGATAGAGGTTAGCAAGGCTGATCAGAGCTGTTAAGTGGATGAACCTGAGATCTGGAAGAACCCTAGGAAGCCAAAGAAGTGTAATCTCTTCTGTAGGTAGTGTAGCCAAGCCAAGTAGCCGTTCACATTACTCGGAGACCTCCAGTGAGTCAGAGGAAGAAATTCCCATGGCTTCAGAGGACATGCAGAACACAGTACCAATGATTGGCATGATGTCAATTATTGAGGGAGAGTACTGGACCTCTTTAGAATATGTGACCACCAACCAACATGAGATACCCATATACTTGGATGGTCTGAACAGATCAGTGGCCAGACTAAAGAAGGCTTCAGAGGCTTACATAGTGCCTAGGCCAGCAATCAAGTATGCAGGAGGATTTTACATGGACAAAAGAGATATCCAGTATGTTGTCACGGAACACCCTGAAAACATTAATGAACTTGGGGAAGAAAACAATGCTTCAAACTTAAATGGAGAAGGGAATGAAGAGCAAGTAACTACTCCTAGAGGGAGATCTACGATTGTTAGGGTTTGGAGAGGAGACCCGATTCCCCAAGATGACTCCATAATGGATGTATACTTGATTAATGGAATGGACCCTCTTCTTAGCGCACATTCTTCAATATGGGAAGCTGCCCCTAATCCTGTCACTATCTATGAGTTACAAGATCCTGATTTCCCCACCATCATCACATATTTGGATAAGAATCAGAGAAGATATTGGCCCTTAACATAATTAGAAAGAGCCGAGTTGAAATATCAGAATATTCCAGTGTTTCCCCCTAGGGACCAAGCCACTACTTCATGAAACCCACTTGGAACGTCTCAAAATGATTCATATCAACAGTTGGGGCAAACACAACAAACACAACAAACACAAATCCCGGTCAGACCACATGTGCAGTTTGCAATGCCTTCAAATAACCCTAATTACCAACCTCAACCACCTGTTGACCCAAGACATGGAATTCTTGCCCTAGTCAGACCACCTGTAGCAAGAGGACCAGGCATACCCGTAGGAAGACCAATTTTCCCCGTGATGCCTAGACCGCCTGAAGCAGGAAGAAGATTAAGGCCAATTCAAGTTGCCAAATGCATGAGAAACCACTACGATGGCTATAGTGAACCTTACAATCATATAGCCGAATTTAAACAAGTAATCAGAGCCGAACAAGTGGAAGATTTCTTGATCCAATATGAGTCCTTTGGTCTTACTTTGACAGACACTGCGTTAGCATGGTTCCAGCCATTGGACCCTAATAATTTTCAAAACATGGAACAAGTTTATCAAGAAATGATTGAGGAATTCACTAAGACTAGAATTAAAAACAACTCGTCATCATTGATCCATAGCTTTAAGCAAGCCCCTACAGAATTAGTGAGATTGGCAGCAAGAAGATTCAAGCAGTATGTGGATAGATGCCCAGTGGAAGAGAGACCTACCCAAAATAAAATGGTGTCATTATTTTTGGAAGGATTATTGAACGGATCACTAAGATCTCTAGTGTATGTAAAGAGAGTTCAAACTTTGCAAGAATGCATGAAGGAATGTATAGACCTAGAAGATAATCTTGCGGAGGATTTGAAAATACCTCAAGGTAGCTTGAAAAGTGAAGATTCGGACAGCAGCACATCAAACCCTAAAAACAATGTAGAGGAAATAGCCGATTTAGTAGCAAAGAAAGTGAACGTTCAAGGACAGAGGAACTATCCCAATAACCCTATAAGAGTGCCCATGCTTAGAAGATGTATGCAGTGCGGAGGTGATCATCCCTCTCACTTGTGCACTAGGGGAGTAGTCCCACCACCTGCTTATGCTTATAATAGACCCACCGTCTCAGGACCTCTACAATATTGCAGTGTAGAACAAAAATATACAAATCACAGTACAGAAAATTGCCCTTACAATAGGCAATCGAGACCAGTACAGCCATATATGAGACCTTATGGATATCCTCAGAGAGAGCAAGGAGGTGAAGCATTGAGGTACCCCACTTATCAGCAGCAAGCACCTGTACCACGACCATATGCTTATCAAGGATACACCCAACCACAACCAGTACTAGGACAACAACCGCCCCATCCTCAGAACATTGTCCCAGTCAAGATGGCTCAACCTGAAGAAAACCTAGAGAGAGCGATAGTCCCAGCCACACCATTGACTAGTAATGAACCATATGACTCATCTTACGATCATAGTCAAGGAGCATATCCCAATTATGAAAGCTCTATGATAGAATATGGACAACTATACAAACCATATGCCTATGGCATGGAAGTACCAGATAGTTCCTACGGATATGAGAAGGACTATGTGTCATTAATGTACACAGCCCCTAGAGCAACCATACCACCCCGACCCATGAACAGACCGCCTGTGCCTAGAGGACCATGCTACAGATGTGGAGGTGATCATTATATCAGAGAATGTACATTGCCAAACCCACCACCACCACAACGAGTCTGAAAAGGCTACTGTAGTGATTGTGGTAAGGAACACCTTTTCAGAGATTGCCCCAAGAACCCCAAAAAGGTTACCTCCAATGTGCAAATCAATGTGATAGAAGTAATAGAATCATCAGGGAGCGATAAGGAATACACTGTACCGTTGAAAGCAATAACTAGAGCCAAAGCTAGAGAGACCCCTGACAAAACAGAGGAAAACATTCAAAGCGATAGAGAGGTGAATACACCCACACCTCAGAGAGTTGAAGACTCGGAAGAGCCTGAGAAAAGTGTTGTAAGTAAAAGAACACAAAGATGGAAGAACCGTAGAGATAGGATAAAAGAAAAGAAGTTATTGCAGAAGAAGGAAAATGAGAAGAGCGAAAAAAACCCAAAAGAGGAATAGAACTTTGAAGAAGAAAGTAAAAATGGAAAGTATAAAAAAGAAGAGGTGGGATCGGTTTTAGCAGATCCCATGCCTGAAGAATTAGCCATGTGGATTCATGCATATAAGACACGAATAAGAGCAGGACCTACCATAGAACAACATGAAAGAGAATATCCTAGAGGTGACCTAGAGAAAGAGAGGTTGGAGATCTACAAAAAATTAATAGAAGTTGCTCAACAGACCTTAGAAAAACCTGCGTTGCCATTACCCAATACCCGAATTTCCGAAAGAGAATTCCAAGAGTGCATCATCACTAATGATCACGAAAAACCTGAAGCAAGTAAGACACAGAATGGCAATTATTGTGAGGATAAAAGGGAAGGATCCATTGTTCCCGAAGTAGAAGGGGAATGGCCTAAAGATTTGTGGGCAAGAGTCCAAGAAGACAGATGGAAGAAAGTGGAAGGAATTGAACCGCCCTTTGAAGAGCTAGAAGCAGAAGATGGAATAGAGGATTCAATACCTGAGTTGAATTCAAATGAAATATTACCAATTGATCCGAGTAACGAAGAAAATGATAGTGTAAAGGTTTTGCCAAATTACACAGGAGAGTACAAACATAATCCAGAATTGTATTGCATTCCCTCAATAAGGAAAAAAGAACCGAACCCATCAGTCCAAACATCAGATATCATACAACACCTTAGAAAGGTAAAAATCGCTTGTACCCTAACATTAGAAGAACTGTTGAAGGTTAAACCACATTTGAAGGAGAAATTGACCAGTCAATTGGAGATCAAGACGGAAGAAAAAGAGACATCTAATGAAGTAAACACAGTAAAGATCCCAGTGGATAAGGTAGGAGATTTTAGTGAGGGAGATGAAGGAAACACTTGCCTTCCAATTACTTATAGGGGTTATACCACCAAAGCCATCTTAGATTCCGGAGCTGGTGTAGGCATTGCTACTAGAGAAATCTGGGAGAAATGGGGTAAACCAGCTTTAAGACAAACGCGCATGAAGATACAAATGGCAGACGGACACACAGAAAGACCCTTGGGATTATTGGAACGAGTAGTTTTTATCACTTGTGGAGTTGAATTTGAACACACCTTAACAATATGTCAATTTGAAAGGGCGAACAATTATGAAATGATACTTGGGAGACCTTTCATGAGACAGCTAAAGGTTGTGCAAGATTGGGGAAAAGATGCTATATACCTACAACATGAAGGAACCACCACGAGAATAAATCTCCACACCTATACATATCAAGATGTTCCCCCCTTACAATGGAATCAAATTCATAAGGAGGAAGACGATCAGTCAAATCACATCATAGGTTCTAGTGACCAATCTTGGATGAACGAGGACACTCATCTAAACTGCAAAAAAGGAAGAGGATAGGAGAAAGGGATGGCACCAAAGGCAAGGAATAGCTAGGTCTGTACAAGATCCAGCGTACATGCCTCAAGTCTTTTTGGATGAAGAGTTTGAACCTCACGGTTGGATGGAGATTTTAGCGACCCTCGATGTATGTGTGAACGAAGAAGTAATAACTATGAATGAATGTATTGACGAGGAAGGATATGACGTTAGTCTATATGTGGTAGTCCTTCAGGAGGCTGAAGAAGGAGAAGTGATAGAGAAAGAATGGAAGGAGGACTATGAGAGCATTGAGATGGAGCAAGAACCAATGGAACCAGAGGATGAAAATAAAAAAATAGGTGTCACAACTAACGAAAACAACCAAGAACCTACACAGGAAGAAGAGCTAGAGTTAGATAAAGAACCAGAAGGTGAAGAAAACAAGCCACAAGATGAGTTTGAAGTGCCACTCCACTTCAAAAAATATGAAGTAGAAGAGAGAAAAATTGCTATTCAAATGCCTAAAAGAGAAGCACAGCGAGGAATAGCATATGACAGTAAAGAACAAACCAAGAAGATAGTAGTAACCTTAGAGGAAGGAGAAGAACGATGTACTTTCATAGGACAGGATGTCTCAATGGAGGAAGAACAAGAGTTAATACGCCTCATAAGGGAATATCGGGATGTCTTTGCCTGGACCTATAAGGACTTGAAAGGAGTAGATCCATCTATTTGTGCCCATAGAATCCCCATGACATCCGAAGCCAAACCTTCTAAACAAAGACCGTATACATACAATGATGTGTATTCAGCAAAGATAAAGGAAGAGATAGATAAGTTGTTAGATGCTAGATTCATTTACGAGATCGAACACACGGAATGGGTGTCACCTTTGGTGGTTGTACCAAAAAAGAATGGGAAGTTAAGAGTGTGCATCAATCTGAAGAAAGTAAATGCCGCGACCATAAGGGATAGTTACCCATTACCCATTACTGATCATCTGTTGGAAAGAGTGGTACGGAAGGAAGTTTATAGTTTTTTGGATGGCTTTTCAGGGTATAATCAGGTAGCCATTGCTCCTGAGGACCAACATAAAACCAATTTCGCAACTGAATGGGGAGTATACACCTTTAGAGTCATGCCTTTTGGTCTAACGAATGCCCCAGCCACCTTCCAAAGATTGATGTGCCATGTATTCAAAGAGTTCCTGAGAAAGAGTATGGAGGTATACATGGACAATCTATGTACTTATTCAACTATACGATCAGAGCACATCCCTGAACTAGAAAAGATCTTTGCCAAATGTCGACAATATCAAGTATGCCTCCACCCAGAAAAATGTGACTTCATGGTTCGACAAGGAAAAATATTAGGACATATTGTCTCTAAAAATGGAATTTCAACTGATGAAGACAAAATCAAAGTAATTCTGGATTTACCAAGACCAAAGACTACTAAAGAAGTACAAGAATTTATGGGACACTGTGGATACTATCGAAGATTTATACACATGTATGCCATAATTGCTAGACCTCTCTATGCACTCTTGTCTCAATTTAATTGGACCGAAGAATGTGAGAAAGCCTTTAATGAGTTAAAGAATCGATTGAGTTCAGCACCAATCCTTCGAGTACGTAACTGGAATAAGCCATTTCACATTCATGTGGATGCTTCCAGGTTTGCCATTGGTTGCATCTTAGCTCAACCTACAGATACAGGAAAGCTGGACCACCCTATAGCCTATGCCAGTAGACAATTAAATCAAGCAGAGTGCAATTATACCACAACTGAGAGAAAAGGCCTAGGGATGGTGTACGCAGTGAAAAAGTTCAGACATTACCTGTTGGCAAACAAATTCGAATTC
The DNA here is from genome assembly GCA_020310875.1 of Ceratopteris richardii. Classification (NCBI taxonomy): domain Eukaryota; kingdom Viridiplantae; phylum Streptophyta; class Polypodiopsida; order Polypodiales; family Pteridaceae; genus Ceratopteris; species Ceratopteris richardii. Next base: position 122,187,034 of record CM035406.1, read on the forward strand.
TTCATTGATCATCAAGCCCTACTGTACTTAGTCAATAAACCTTGCAATATAGGAAGACTAGTACGATGGTTTTTATTGCTAATGGAATTTGATTTTGAGGTAGTAGTCAAGAAAGGAAATACCCACATAAGAGCAGATCACTTATCAAGAATGAACCATGGAGAACCACCCGTAGGAGTACCCGATGATCTGCCAGATACATACCTTTTTAACCTGGAAGCATGTCCCCAATGGGCAGAAAAGTTGATCCCTATACTCACGCATGGACCTAAAGATGGGATCACACCAAACCGAACCCAAGACCTTTGGAAGACTAAAAACCTTCATATCATTGCAAGAAGTTTGTATCACCAAGATTCAAGTGGATTGATAATGAGATGCGTTGGAGAGGAGGAACAGGAAATGTGGCTTCAGAAAGCACATGTAAATCAATGGAAAACTCATTTGAATGCAAACGGAACATGGCAAACCTTGAGGAGATTAGGCATATATTGGCCAACCATGCAGAGGGATGTGCATAACTATGTATCAGCCTGCCAAACCTGTCAAGACCAAAATCCAGAAGAGAACTCCACTCTATGCTACTCCACAGTAGCACCTAGATGGAGCATGCCTCTGGTAAAATTCTTAAAGATCCAAGAATACCCAGAAGGAGCCACTTCAGCAAGGAAACGTGCACTTGTAGAACAGAGCAAGGATTATGCCATTATAGGAAAACAACTTTTCAAGCGAGGGAGAGATAATCAGTTACGATTGTGCATTCATGAAGACGAATATCTTGCTGTTTTAGAGATGGCACATACAGGAGCTGCAGGAGGACACTTCTCTGCAAATAAAACAGCAAAAATGATCCTCTTTGCTGGAATGTGGTGGCCAACTCTACATCAAGATGCCGTAACATATGTGCAACGATGTGATACTTGTCAAAAAACTAAATATCCAATTAGAAGAGATGAGATGCCACTGAGACCCATGATGAGTGCCAGAGCTTTCACTAAATGGGGAATAGACTTCATAGGACCTATTAGCCCACCAGCGAAAGGATCCCATGCCGAATATATAATTGTAGCCACAGACTATCTGACCAAATGGGTTGAAGCCAAAGCAACCAAGAAAAATGGCGCAAGAACTACGACCAAGTTTCTCTTTGAGAACGTTTTCACTAGATTTGGACTACCGATAGAAATTGTGAGTGATAGAGGTACGCACTTTGTGAATGAAGTTATAGAAGCCTTACTGAATGAATTCTTGGTAATTCATAAGAAATCAGCTCCTTATCACCCACAAGCCAATGGACAAGCCGAAAGTTCGAATAAAATCTTGTGTACAGTTCTCACAAAAATTGTTAACAATGGTAGATCTGATTGGGATAAGCAATTACATCATGCTTTATGGGCATTTCGAGTAGCCTACAAAACTGCCATAGGCACTACTCCTTTTAACTTAGTGTATGGACAAAATGCTATTTTGCCAATTGATTTCCTAATTCCCACTCTCAAAGTAGCAACCACTTACGAGTGGACGGGACATGAACTATCAGCTCAATTGGATCAAATAGAAAAGCTTCATGAAACTAGGTTACAAGTAGTAGCAGGCATTTATGCTGCTAAACGACGACAAAAAGCCTACTTTGATGCTCACATTAAAGACAAAAATTTGAAGGAAGGAGATTTAGTTTTGGTATATACCTTGAAACAACACGCTAAGAAGTTGTAGAAGAGAGGATATGGCCCATTAATCATCAATCGTATATCGACAAGTGGAGCCATCAGCTTACCAACCCTAGATGGGGAAGTATTACCAAACTATATCAGTGGATGTCGAGTGAAAAAATATCTAGAACCGTTGACTGAAGAAACAATGTCACGATTAATCAAGGGCAAGAATAGACATATCGAAGAGGAAAGGATACGAGAAGAAGCGAGACAGGAAGCACTAGAACGAATTAAGAAACCGAAAGAGTGGATGAGAGAGAGAGATGAGAGATATCGACTAGGAGAAGAATTCATCCCAATGGCTAATTTGAGAACCACTAAAAACCTAGGCCCACAGAGAACACAACCATATTTGAATTTGGGAGCGGGTAAAATGGAGTACCACTTAGTGGATGCTCTCATTGACACAGGAGCCGCCATAACCTATATCAAACTTTCTTTGACTCAGAAACTCAAGGAGGAATTACGTCCGTCGATGGCACAATTGATAGGAATAGGAGGAACAATTACTCAATGTATAGGTGAAATCACCTTACCTCTGCATCTTGGCAACAACACTATGGAACAGAAGCTATTAGTGTGTCATGATCAAGATTTACTCGAAGATGTAGTGTTAGGTCAAGACTGGATATACGAATATGAGGTGACCATTCAATTGGCTTTAGGATACATCTCAGCCAAGATAGGACATCGTGAAGTATTCAGTTTGCTAGACGAACGACCAATCAAAGCCGCAAGCATAGAGCCAAAAATTCACTCTAATGAACACAGTCATGAATGTATGTTCACTAGCACTATAGAAACCCCTTCATCAAGTACTTCATGTGAGGACACACTGAATCCTACTTGCATACCATCTTCTAATCTAGCAAGTCACAAGAGTGTCATTCTATCTGAAAACAGCCGTAGTGAAGAACCATGCACAAGAGAGACTAGTCCTCTGAGTAATCCAGAGTCTGTACCTATTAGAATATACCCTATTCCATACACTAAACAAGCTTGGATAAGAAAGGATCAAAGGGATGCATATTTTCAACGACAAAAACATCGTCGACATCAAAACAACCAATCAAACAAGAAGGCAAATCATTTTGAGCACCAAAGTCAACGACGAAGTGCTAGGATATGGATTCCAAAGAAACTAGTAGCCGCCCAACCGAATCGAGTGCAAATATGGATTCCAAAATCATGTGCTCCAAAGACGCTAAACCGAAACGATGAACCATTGCACAAGGAGAACCAATATGGTCTAAGGGCAAAACAACCAAAGAAGAATAGCTACAGGAAAGAGAAGGAGTCTGCAGTTGCAACACAAGCCAGTCCGAGATTCAAAAAGCAGATAGAGCAGACTTACAACATGAGAAGCACCACATTCATCAGGAATATTTGGGATACAATATGTCCCAACAGAGTAAAGCAGATTTGGTTGCCGAAAGACAAGACAAACTGCATGCATCATTCAACTACTTCAAGTTGCACACAATTGGAGTTATTAGGACCCAAAGTATGCATGATAGGGCCACATTACAAGGCCAAGCATTCGGCACATCTTTCTTCTATTTCAGGATAGTCGAGCACATTTTCCTCTTGGGAAATAGGAGAGCACTTGTACATACATTAAGACAATCACTAAAAAAATAATAACCGCTTCGGCTATGACCTAACTTTTCTGTTTTTCTTTCAGATGAAAATATAAAAATATCTAAAATATGGAAAAATCCAGGTATTACCTTTCTCACACCCACGGGGAAAGGGACGACACCATTCACGCGGAGAGTTGCCAATCTAATAAAGGATAACTGAAGGATGATTTTAAATACTATTCGGTGACTAATTACAGCCACCAATTGAGTGCAGATGGCATCTCCCAATTCTGAAGCTACGCAAGAGGAAGAGGTGCAACTTCTTCCATTGGAATCAATAACGAAAGCAAGAGGCCATTGGTTTCAGGATGACCAACCAGTGTCAGACCTTATTTTCATGGCCACAATCAAGATTATGGATAGGGATCACTACTTCCCTATTATGTCGCAAGACTTCAAGACTATAATACAAGGATTACCGCATATAGAGGATGTATGGACACAGGCAGGCATAGAAGCATTTCTCAAATTGCGGATTTATCTACCAGATTTTCAAAGATGTACACAAGTGATGAATACACTGCAGCCTGCAGCGACGAAGATATCAGTTCCTGAAGCAAGAGTATTGGACAAAGTAGGCACCTGGAAAACCATTCAATTCACACATGAGATAATCAACAAAGCCTTCGGATGGAATCAAGAAGGGATCACTAATGTCAAAGAGGAATGTCATGATCCTAAAAAGAGGTCCTTTTTGGATATCAACAGGAATGATATTGAAGATGTTGTCCGCCTAGTGCACCAACATTTTTGTTTCCCAAGTATGCATAGATATACTGCACCACAAAAGATTGTTGTACAACTACTATCTCATGCAATGAAACAAATTGGGAATAAAGTGAATATGACTGGTTATGTCCAAGAGACATTATTTGAAGCCCAAAAGAAATGGGGTCAGAAGAAGTTTCTAAATGGGAGTTCGGCTTTGAAAAACTGCCTACGTGAGATGCCAACCTCAGAGGGGTTAGCCAAATATGCCAAATCCGCTATAGTCCCCAAGAAAAAGAAAGCAGCTGCTGTTGTTGAAGAGGCAGGAACCAGTTCACAGAAACCCATGAGGGGTACAAAGCGTCTCAGAGAGGAGGAAGCCCAGGCTACACCCCAATCAAAGCGGACACACATTCTACCAAAGATTTCGGTAGCCCAAATGCCTATTACCAAGAGAGATCTCTCTGTTGCCTTAGAAGAGACACATCAGTACATGCAAGGGCAGGTAAATCTGAATGTTCAAGGTCATCATTATGCAAGTCAAGAGAAACAACAACGGAGTAAAGAAAAGACCCCAAAACAACCAGGAAGATACAAAGAACTGGGCTTAGATGATTCGAGTTTTGATGCAGAATCTAGTCACGAAAAAGACACCTTGGACACTGACATAAGGACAAAAACTCACGAGGAAGAATGGATCGAGATCAATCAAGTCGAAGTTACGCCCGACAACCACGAAGAAAAGGAAAAGAACATAGAAGATTCTAATAAACCTGAGCATGTCATTCAATTGAATGATACGACAAAAATCAGCATCAAAGAAGCTTCAACAGCTGTTACATATGCAAAACCACCTATCAAAGAGGAGATACAAACTCCAATGAACGCGGATTCAGAGCTATTACAAAACAAAGAGCATATTGTGATTGAGGTGCCAGATGATACACCTCAAGGAAACATTGAACACATGGTGGCTCAGCCAAGGATCCAACTTCAGATTAGGCAGCCCCATGACACTACGTTACATGTGGCACAGGGAAAAGACGTCACAACAGGCGAAGAACCTAGTATACCAACCACATGGCTCAATGTGGATGTCACTCAGCTGAAGCTTGTGGTCAAACAAATGATCCAAATGGCTATGGACACACAACAACAGATGATGGATATAGATGCAGACTATGATAAGGCCATTGAGGGAAAAGAGTCAATTCCAAATAATGAGTGAACAATTGTCATCACAATTAATCTAGGCCCAAAAAGAGATAGCAGCCAAAAGCACGGAGTTGCTCGAGGTAAAAACGCAATATGATACATTAATGACTCAGCATCACCAACTCCAAGCATAGCTCGCTGATTTACAAAAATTACATGATGCAAGCAAGGCTGACAAAGAGAGAATGAGAGCTCGAAGCACTTTGCTCGAGAAACAATTAAAGGTGTACATGGAATAGAATGACAACTTACGCAATCGAAATAAAGAACTGATGAAATCATTATTATATGATCAACCTATTGAGCAGCAAGAGATATCCAAAACTAAAGAAAAAGAATTAAGAGATCAGGTGGCACAATACGCAGATTTGCTTAGACAAGAGCGAGAATTGAGAGAAGAATCGGAACGGAAGTACAATCAAGAAACAAATGAACTAAAAAAGCAGTTGAATACAGCACATGGGAAACTTGCAGCAAGCTACAGTGAAAATATGGATCACGTAGCAGAAATTGGAAATGAATTGCTTGCAGCAAAGGAAGCGCTCAGAGCAGCCATGCAAGAAAATAAAGAGAAGACTGAACCTATAGCACAGTTAGAGACCCAAGTAAAGCAGAAAACACCAATCGGGACACCAGTAGAGCCAGCTAAGGAAACTCCTACTGACGAGGTAGAGGTACGTCCTCTATCTCCCCCAATTTATCATTCTCCAATACATGAGCAGATGGCGGATATACATGATGATCATCCAATGCCATACACTGCAGAAATAAGTCAGAAGGAGCGGGCACTAGTGGTGTCCCGGTTGACAGAAAGTTTTGAAAACGAAGTCATAGTAGGAAATTAGTCTTTAGTTAATAAAGTGCTAGTCTCTTGTGTGAAAGGACCATTTTTAGGGCACAAGTATATAAGTCAATTTGTGACTCTTTGTAAAGACTTTTTGCCATTGTGAGAATCAAGAGCATAGAAATTCGAATTTGTGTCTTCTCCTCTCTGTATCTTCTTCTTTGTGAGCTTGTGTGCATGTGTATTGCTTGAAAAGAGTGTTAGGAAGTGTTGTCTATCCATGAAAGTGTTTGTTTGCTGTTGTTAAGGTGTGTGCGAAGTGTAAGAAGCACTTAAGTGTAGGAAGGTTTACCGCGACTCAGTATTTTGCTCATAACTTGAAGTAGGAGTGTCAGAATTGAGTGAAGCCACTGCCATTGGATGCGTCTTCTTGAGAGCTTCGAAACGCAAATGCTATTCGCTATATTTGGAGTTTGGAGCTGGGAGAAAATCTCAATTTACTGTTGGCTGTTGCACCAAGTATCGTGACACCATGACTGTCAGTTGAAGCTTGTTTGGATTAGTCTTTGCCTTGTTTGCACTCTTTGAGTAGTTCATTTCCATTGATCATCATTTGAATGCATGTCGTCATACACTCAGCTAGGTTTGTATACTCATCGGATTGATAATTAAAGCGTGAATCCCCACTATATGCACTTGAGGGGGATTGAGGTATAGTCTCTTTCTCCACAAGTCCCTAAGTTGGTGCTTAGGTCAACACAGACCTTGCGTGACAGCAAATTAGATGCACCTCTGTCATATCGTACTCGATCAGGCTCTCATATGTTAGTCGGCCGTCGGATTGGGACAGATGTAATGGAAATCGTGGCAGAACACGTGCGAATGGTGGTTACACACCTATTTGTACTTTCTATATAAAGTAATGAAAAGAGGCGCTCAGAGAGAGAGAGGGCGATGTAATTTTGGCCTATTGTCGTGTTATCACTAGACTGTTCGTCTGGTTGTCTATCTGAGTGTTGAGGTAGGGTTCGTTTTGCATACCCCTTGTGTTCTACATTCTTGTTCGTACCTGGTTTTGTCTATCGTTCTTGTTGCCTGCCGATGATCTTGGTTCTGTTGATAACTTTCATAACGTTCGGGAGATAACTATACTATCAGTCTGAATGTGTCTGTGTAACGATTGGAGTTGTCAGAGTATCTTGACGATTCTCTACGTAGACTAATGGTACTGTGTGTGTCTGTGTTTGTTACCTAGTGAACTCCGTTGAGATTGTGAGTTCCATTACTGTTGTCTGAGTAATTTGTTTATGCATCGCTGTGGGATTGTGCTCACGCACTGTGTATTACGACTTCTTGAACATTTTTGGTCAAGAATTGGCAAAATTGAGCAACTGTGTAGTGTTTTTCGATATTCGGATCTACACTGTGTTGTTGTAAATACTGGAATCTGTCTGCCTGTTGCAAAGTTAAGTGCAGTAAAGATCTGCTAAGTTGATTACTGAGTTTCCAGTACTGTGTGTTGGACTCTCAAACTCTCTGCGTTACGTTGTTGTTTGATCGTTGAACCCGTTCTGTGAAGTTGATCGAATACTCTTGTTCTGGTAATTTCAGTCAGTTAATATGTAGATGCAATATGGCATCTTCGCGCATTTGGTACGTTGGTTGAGCTAATATTGTGATGGTAAATTCTCAGTACGGCAATTCGATAGAGTTCTCAACATTATTACCGTGCTGAGTGTGAACGGTACCTTTGGGAACTAAGTACAGTGCCTCTGTTTTACAGACCCCTTCCACTCCCAAGAACCCATTTAGGTCGGTTAAACGCACTTCTGATAGTTAGGACAAAGCGGTTTAACATCTAACACTTAACACTTGGCGCCGTCTGTGAAGGTGGCATCAAGATTGCCATTTACCTGACGAAAGTGTTATCTGTGGGAAGGTGGCATCAAGATTGCCATTACCTGACGAAAGTGTTATCTGTGGGAAAGTGGCATCAAGATCGTCATTCGTCTGTCAGAATCAAACATCAAGATTACCGTTCGTTTGTCGGAAGTAGCAACAGAACCAGATTGTTGCAAAACTAAGGAAATGCGATTATAAAATTTTAGTCGATAGTGATACTACGCGATTAGTACAAAAGATGATACATGCCGGTTACTCGATCCGGTGAAACGTATCCCAAGAACCATCAGTCTAGAGTACTTAATGTACTAAAGACAACTCTGGAAGGTAGAAGTACAACTAGGTCTAACCCAATTGTCAAAAAATTCAAGAACGTTAGAATTGATTCCGGTAATATTCCGGTGGAACGTATGATGCCTCTGGTACATTCCGGTACTATTTCGGCACAGTCTGTCGAAAATATAGTAACTCCAGAATCTACCAAGACGCAGTCTGAAGCTATTTTAACAATCTTGGATAAAGATTCAAATTGGTTTACGACTAGAAATACGTTAGCCAAAGAAATTGGCGAAGGCGAAAAAACACCTTATTCTGGCACAAATTCGGCACATTCCGGTGATATTTCGATAACAGAATCACAGTTTTTTGGCGATGGTTTACCATTTCTTGGTGAATTTTCAGCCTAGCCACCACTTTTTGGAGTAAGTTCCCCTACACTCAATATCAAGAAGGAAGGAACTTTGTTCAAAACCGAGATTCGAAGTATACTGAGTAAAATCATCGAACCGGAAAGTGCACAGTCCGACGATATAGATTTCTATAGTTCAGATATTCAGCCCCAAAATCCGGAAGATATTCACAATACACTCACCATGAACGGGCAACAGCAACAACAACAGAAGCAACAACAACAAGTATGCCCACCAAGGCCACCTCCGACAGGAGTGACATACACTAAATTTGGTGGATTCCCAGGAGATGATCCGGATGCTCATGTACACACCTTCGAGATAAGCTACGCAGTTCTCAACCATCCACCAGATCCGGCGTATAAAGCTATTGTCTTCCAATCTACATTGGTCAACGAAGCAGCTAGATGGCTTATAGAATATGATATTAATCACTTCGGCACCGATGAAGCAGTACGAGATGCCTTTTTGCAGTGATTCAGGCTAAAGAAGAATCCAGCCGAAATTTTTGACTATCTGCAAAACAACAGACAGAAGGTAAATCAAATAGTACAGGAATACGCTACCCTATTCAGGACTCACTTGAGGCAGTTACCACCAGCACATGCCAACCTACCGGACGACGTTATTACTCAGTGGTTCATCAATGGCTTGACTCCACAACTTAAACAGATTATGATCATACGCTGTGTAGGAGCTATGACGCTAGATGCAGTAATCGCAATGGCTCTGCAGCTGGAAAACAAGGTTGGAGGATTTACAGAGGATCTGGAATGGTTAAAAACAAATAGAAAGGTCACCGAAGATATGACCAGACAAGTATACTGCATCACATGCAAGAATTCAAGCCATACTAGTGCCATTTGTGCACTTAATCAACTATTCTGTGCTATCTGCAACACTGCCGGACACACCACCGAAAACTGCACATACAACATAAAAGTGCAGGGAACCGCAACTGTTAATGCTATTATACAGGAATCAGGACAACCAGCCAATCATTATGTGCCTCCGCAAATGAAGAATAATTAGCAACAAGGATATCGAAATTACAGAGGACAGAGAAACAACAACTACAACGCAAACCGCTGGCAGACCGGACCGCCACCGGAACATCCCAATCTACCACCACCACGCTGTCATTTCTGTGGTGAATTCAGTCACATTAGAAGATTCTGTAAGGATGCAGCTGAATATGATCAGAGGAAGAAGGAACGACAAAATCCAATGGCTAATATGGTACAAATCACACCAGTAGAAATACAAGCTGCAGTCATTCAGACCCGCTCCGGTAAACAACTGCAGCCTGCAGTAGAATTATTTGAACCAGGTATACGTGAACAACAAAGGATGTACAAAAGGCTAGTCAATGGACCACCGCAGAACCTCCAGTCTTCCCAGATTCTATTCTGGTAACCCAGACTTCGTTAACCAAAGAAGGGATACAACAACAGGATTCTAATTTAGCAACAGGCACATCATCAGCAGCAGGTACATCAGCAGTAGCAGGCACCTCCTCAGCGGCAGATACATCATCTTCAGGAGGCGCATCATCTTCAGAATCCGTGGAAACAATCCAATCACAAAAGGCCTGGGAAATTTTATCTAAAGCATCCATCACTCTTCCTTTGGGCCAATTACTTGCACTACTACCAGGAGTTCCACAACAATTTCAACAACAGTTCAGTCCTGCGCCTCCTTGCATTCCTGTGACCGCAACCGTACAACCGGAACCCGATTCTACGGTCGATTATTCCGTTCCTTTGATAACGGTATGGTATAAGAATCATAAAATTACATAGGTACTAATTGATGGAGGATCTGGAGTCAACATTGCTACTGCTGGACTATGTAAAAAGTTAGGGTGGACCGAAATCGAACCAGTTCAGTTTTTTGTCAGAATGGTCGACCAATCAAGAGTCCATCCCATTGGACTTGTACGAAATGCACCAATCACTTTACAAGGTACAACATTTAAAATGACCTTTGTCATACTAGATTTACTGGAATCCACTCTTGATTACAACCTCCTTTTCGGCCGACCTTGGCTGAAGCACGCTAAGGTGATACAGGATTGGTCTGCACAAGAGCTCACTTTCAAGGATAAAAATCGTAAATACGCTCTAAAATTAGATGCTATACAACCTTGCGAATTGCATGCTAGACCGTATTTGGCGGAACCAGTTCATATGCTAGATGGTTTGTCAGATGATGAAGAAGAAGAGTTTCTGAAAAATAATATTGACTTGATCTCCCTAGGAACTGTTGATCTACAATCAGTTGTAGATAACTCGAACCCTGCAATTTGCACGGTAATGACTATAATAGAAGAAGATAAGAAGGAAGATACTGCTGCTATAGATGATGCTCAACTGCAACAACTTTTTAAGCCAGCAGACGATACAGAGAAGCCTCGACAATTTTATGTACCAGAAGATCAGTTGATCACTTATAATTTAGGCAATGAAGATCATCCACGTCCTGTGAAGATAAAGCAAAACTTACCGAAAACATTTCAAGCAGGCTTAATCCAGTTACTCCGAGAATTCTCCGACGTCTTTGCATGGGATTACAAAGATATGAAAGGATTGGACCCGCGTATCTATCAGCACCGAGTCATGCTGAAGCCGGAAGCAAAATCGAACAAACAACCCAGCTACCGGATGAATCCAAATTATGCATCACAAGTAAAGGCAGAACTTGATAGGCTACTTAAAGTCGGATTTATTGTACCAATAGAACATGCTGAGTGGATCTCACCAATTGTTATCGTCCCGAAAAAGAATAAGCAGTTACAAATATATGTAGATTACCGGAAACTGAACGCAGCCACAGTGCCTGATCCTTTTCCGATCCCTTTTCTGGACACAATGCTTGATAGAGTAGCAGGCCACAAAATGTATTCATTCTTAGACGGATACAGTGGATATAATCAAGTTAGAATGGTTGAACAGGATATACCGAAAACCGCCTTCATTACCAACTGGGGTGTATTTGCTTGTACTGTTGTGTGGTTTGGATTGAGAAATGCCCCAAGTACATTTCAAAGATGTATGTAGGAAATATTTTCTCCTTATCTCACCTCTTTTATGCAAGTCTAGCTCGACGATATTTCAATCTTCGATAAGATGATAACACACCTGTTCCATTTACGGTGCTGCTTTGAAAAATGCAGAGAATACAGACTCTGTTTGAACCCAAACAAATCCGTGTTTGCGGTTTCATGTGGCAAACTACTTGGCCACATTGTATCTGCACAAGGTATATGAGTAGATCCAGACAAGATCACGGCAGTATTAGAAGCTCCGGTGCCCACTACACCGAAGGAAGTTATGTGCTTCATGGGCCAAGTAAGATGGCATGGTCGACACCTACGGTGGCTTGCTCATTTGGCAATACCACTGAACAAGCTAATCACCAAGACTCCTCGACAATTTGAATGGACTCAGGAATGTCAGATAGCATTTGATCGATTAAAGAGTTTATTAACACAAGTTCCCATCTTACAGCCTCCGGACTGGGATCGCCCATTTCATGTATTTGTTGATGCTTCAGATATAGCAATAGGAAGTGTTTTGATGCAAAAAATTGATAAGTGGTTCAGACCAATATACTATTCAAGTCGAAGATTAGCCCCTGTTGAGAAGAATTACTCTGTAACAGAAAGAGAATGTCTAGAGCTAGTATATTCTGTCAAGAAATTCATACATTATTTGTTGGGCCGTAAATTTACATTTCATGTAGATCATGCTGCACTTGTCTATCTAGTTCGGCAACAACATCTAGGTGGTCGATTAGCACGATGGGTTCTGCTTTTACAGGAATTTGACTATGAAGTCATTCATCGGCCAAGAAGTTCACATGCCTTAGCAGATTTTCCTTCTCGCTTAGATTCTGGGAAAGCTCCGGTAGGCATAGATGACACAACTCCGGCGATTTATGTCTCTGAACCAACGAATGATGAAATTACAGACCCACCTATACCATCTACATATTATGATCAGATCCTGACCTTTCTCACAGATGGCTGCCTTCCATCTCAGACTTCTATGGCAATACACAAAAAAATTGCAGTCTTTAGCTGCCGATTTTGGTTAATTGCTGGAGAATTATACTATGTGGATCATACCGGAATTTTACTTCGATGTATTCCACCACATGAAGTTAACTCAGTTATTACTTTGGCTCACTCAATTCCTTCCAGTGGCCATTTTGCTGCAGACTTAACACACCGAAAAATTCTGCAAAGTGGTCTCTGGTGGCCAACTATGCACAGAGATATATCACAGTTTGTCAAACAATGTGATACTTGTCAAAGATCTAGACAGCCCTTACAACGTCATCTTTTCCCTCTGCAACCCATCTTACCATTGGAACCTTTCCAGAAGTGGGGACTAGATTTTATCAGTCCGATTACACCTCCAGCAGTCTTCAGTAACAATCGTTACATACTGACCTGTACAGATTATGCAACCAGATGGGCAGAAGCCTGGGCTTTACGGTCTGCTATAGCTGTTGCGGTAGCCAAGTGTCTGCTAACCGATGTCTTTCCACGTTTTGGTTTACCACTGGAACTTGTTTCAGATCAAGGCACTCATTTTGTGAACAATTTAATGAAGGCACTTACACAGTCGTTCCAGGTCATGCATAAGTTTAGTTCTCCTTATTATCCTCGAGCTAATGGTTTGGCAGAAAGTACAAACAAATCCTTACTGAATATGCTTAGGAAATTGATTATGGAAGCACCGGAAAGATGGGATTAACTGCTACCTGCAGTGTTATGGGCATATCGGACTACATACAAGGTAACAACAGGATTAACACCTTTCAAACTAGCTTATGGATTAGAAGCAATAGCAACAATGGAGATATTTATACCAATTTTACGAGTAGCAATCGCTCAGAAACTGCTACCGGAAGACTCACTTTCATTTCGCTGGATACACTCAGAGAGTTAGACGAACAACGATGGCACAGCTTTTTAACTATGCAGGAAGTACAACTAAGACAGGCTCGGACGCATGATCGACACTTAAAAACTCCAGTTTTTACGGTGGGATAACTTGTCCTTTTCTATAATGCAAAGTCGAATCGATTTGCTGGTAAATTCAAATTATGATGGTATGGTCCTTACCAAATTTCAGAACAAGCGGGCCCAGCAACTTTTCGGTTGACTACGTTGATCGAAAACCCTCTTCCGAAAGTAATCAACGGTTCGAAGCTGCGGCCATACCAACACGCACCTAACCCAAACTAAAACGTTTTTTGGGGGGCCGCGTCGTTTGGCGCTCGCTTTTCTTTCCTTTTCTTTTCCTTTCTTTTATTTTTGCGTACTTAATAATTTATATCTGTCAATATCTGCATCTTGATTCCTAATTATGTCAGAAGTCGCCTTGCTCTTGCCAGCTACTCATGCATGCACACCAAGTTAAAGAATTATAATTTCAACACCGCACGATGATTAATCATCCCTCATTACCCTCCATCGTGATGCATCTATTTAAACTTTTCTGTTTCGCCGAAAATCGCTATTGTGTTTGTGTGCTTGTATGTTTGTGAAATCCTTGCGTGCCTGCGTTTTGAGCCTGTTATCTGTGTTGCGCCATGGAAGCTTTGGCTAATTATGCAGCTTTCCGTGATGGACTCCCTGCTGACGTAGGAGAGTTCTTGCGCAACCGTGGGCTTGCTAATGTCGCTGAACTGCCATGGCATTCAGTGGAAGCCCACCCCTTCTTTGCACAGATCATATCCGCCATCTCTCAATCACCAGCCAACGAGCGAAGATGGGCCATCACTTCCTTACCTGCCCGAACCGTAATCACCTTCCAAACTTTCGCTAAGTCGTATCGACTCCCTTCGCAAGGCCGAGAAATGGCCCGAATTTTCCATTAGCCACCATGAACAAGCTATTCCCTAGATATTCATCCAACGAGTACGCCATCCTTTGTAGACCAGAACCAGAAAGATCAGCCCTGCAGTTCTTAGTAGCAATCCTAAATTTACAGAAGCGCACTTACGGCATCTCCCATCCATTCTACTCAGCCATAGACTTAGCATCCCGAGAACCAATAAACTTCGCCATATATTTCTTCCAACGTATCCACAAAGAGTGCGTAGCTATAATCAAACAAGTAAATAAGGGTAATACGCCTAGATCGAGATTGCCCCATATCTTGTCATTTCTCTTTCCGACAATCCTTGCAGCCCAACCACCACCCCGGGGGCCCATTCTGAGACATGAGGAGTCGATACAACTGCTAGAAGACGATGAAGAAGAAGATGAAGAGGAACTCAACCAGCTTTTCCGCAGAAAAAGGATCAGAATTAGCTCGTCTGAGAGTGAAGCACAGAAGTCAGCCGAAGAAGATAAAGAAGAAGATAAAGAAGAAGAAAAGCAGGAAGAAGACACATTCCACGACACTGCAACCTCCATGCAGAATGAATCCTCTGCGCAATCTTCTCAGGAGCAACAACAAGAAACTCGTACTGAAGCTGAAACAACATCGCCCGCAGAAACATCAAAGTGGCAGTCTGAAGAAGAACAACAAACAGAGGAAGAACAAGCTGCTAAAGATGCATTGGACAGACTACTTAAGGCAGTGGAATCCACATTTGTGGAACAGGAACAACAAAACATAAATCAGGTAACAGCTCAAACCGTAACTCCCACTCCCCCATCGGAACCACCCATCATCCCCATCCAGCCCAGTCACCCTGCCGAACCCGCCGAATCCTCATCCTCCTCCCTCAACTACTCTCCACCATGTTGGTGCATTTTGCCCAAGCCTACATGCTTGATATGCTTGATATTATCCTCATTTGTAAGTCACATGAGTAGTCATGTGAACACCTCTTGTAAAAGAGTACATTTTATCTCTTGTAAATGGAAAAAGAAAAAAGGAAAAGGATGGCTTACCTCATCCATGATGTAAAAGCAAATTCGTGGCTCCAACTACCAAAATCACGAATTTTTGAGCTGAGGGAATCTCTCCTAACTTTGGGGATCACTTTTAGGTGGAGCCATTCGAATTCAAATTCAAAACTCCCTCCAAGAATTGCTATAAAAGGAGCAAGAAGGAAGAGGCGATAAGCAAGCCTTGTACGTGACCACTTCATGTCATTTTGTAGAGATTGAAGAGCTTACTCCATAGCTCTATCATTCTACTCCCATTGTGCAAAGATTCATTGCCAATGTGGTTGTAATCATATGTGAATCTATACATTTATTATCATCTACCTTTCTGTTTTGTTCTCTGCTATACTCACTCAGAGCAGTAACTTCAGAAGGTCATATCTCGAGTTTTACTGAACCTTTTTCAGTGTTTTAAAGTGCGTTGGATAGCTCTCACTGTCTAGTTTTTACCTATAAATTTTCAAGGTCATTGGATTTATACTTTTGGAGATATCTGCATTTTACTGCTTACTGGTCTATCTCTGCAGAGCCCCGAGAATTGTGGGAATGTTCCAGAACTTGATGAAACTTGTTCTCAGTGCTCAGTCCATCATTTGAAGTGTTTTAACTTGGAATAGGAAGCTTGCTAAGTCTATTTGCTATGCCCAAAAGGAATTTTTCTAATTCCTTCCAGGTTGAGAGCACTGTTCATTTTTTCCAGCAGGTGTATGTCCAAAAATAGCAAGTTTTGGGAGCTAGTCATTTCGCAACTAGCCTGTCTTGACTTAAACTTTTGGGATACATGTTCCAAAGTACTTGGCTGATATTTTGGTGGATTTAGGAAGCTCAAAGGGTCTACTAATCAACTCTGAAGTCTCAGTTGGCTGGTGTGAAGCTGGTTGTAGCGGCACCTACTCATCTTTGGATTGCATCCACCATCTCTCTTCACACACCAAACTCCCAACAGCTCCGTAACGCATCCACTTCGCAACCACAACCCCAGCCACCCCTTCCTTCCATACCAATACTATCCGAACTGGCCAATATGGGCCATGTTCTTATCAATTTATCTCAGCAACTGCCCATCCACATGAAATCTGCCACAGACAGTATCCGCACCGAGCTACAACATAAAGTTGACATGCTAGAAGCTGACATCAGCCCCCTACAAGAAGAATTACTAATTACCAAAGCCGAAAACCAATCCCTGCAAGATCAATTGAAGGAACTACAGGCAAGACTCACCAAACAGGAAATGCTAATCAATCAGAGAGATACAGCACTGGCAAAGCTCACCGAAAAGGATAAGTTATTAATCGAAACACAGGCAGAAGTTAGTCAATTAAAACTAGAGCTGTAGGATAAGGAGGATGCCAGAATTGCATTAGGTAATTTGCTGGAAGAAACAAGACAAACACTGGACGAAGTGGTACAAAAAGGACAAGAGCAGCACGAGCTGGCAATGAGAACCACTGAGGAAATCCAAAGATTTAAGTTAGATTTTGATCAGGTAAACAACATATTATGACGAAAGCTAACACAAGATGCCCAGGCACAGAAGTTGATAACAGATCTTAAAAGAGAACGCGACGCATACTCCAGAACTATACAGTACCAAAACCAGGAGATTGAACGAAGAGAAAATCAGCTTGAAAATCAAAAGGACAGAGTAATCAATATGCAGAAGCAACTGGAAGAAATGAAGGTCTCAAGAGATGCAGCCCTGTCCAACGAGTTCTACCTACAGGAGGCCTTTTTGCAAACACAGGCCGAGATTTTGCTCACCGAAGCTATAGCTCTAAGCTCTGTTAGAATAGATGCACAGCTAGTAGAGCCGGAAACTCTTAAACAAATAGTAGAAACTCTCAAGAAAAAAATAGCCCGCACTTTCCGATTAGCCAAGAATATGTATTTAGAAGGAATAATAGAAGAACAATAATTTTGTACAACTTGCGCGTTCGAGTCCACCAGGCGTGCTAGTGTTAGTCGGCCATCGGATTGGGACAGATGTAATGGAAATCGTGGCAGAACACGTGCGAAAGGTGGTTACACACCTATTTGTACTTTCTATATAAAGCAATGAGAAGAGGCGCTCAGAGAGAGAGAGGGCGATGTAATTTTGGCCTAATGTCGTGTTATCACCAGGCTGTTTGTCTGGTTGTCTGTCTGAGTGTTGAGGTAGGGTTCGTTTTGCATACCCCCTGTGTTCTACATTCTTGTTCGTACCTGGTTTTGTCTATCGTTCTTGTTGCCTGCCGACGATCTTGGTTCTGTTGATAACTTTCATAATGTTCGGGAGATAACTATACTATCGGTCTGAATGTGATTGTGTAATGATTGGAGTTCTCAGAGTATCTTGGTGATTCTCTACGTAGACTAATGGTACTGTGTGTGTCTGTGTTTATTACCTAGTGAACTCCGTTGAGATTGTGAGTTCCATTACTGTTGTCTGAGTAAGTTGTTTATGCATCACTGTGGGATTGTGCTCACGCATTGTGTATTACGACTTCTTGAACATTTTTGGTCAAGAATTGGCAAAATTCGAGCAACTGTGTAGTGTTCCGATATTCGGATCTACACTGTGTTGTTGTAAATACTGGAATCTGTCTACCTGTTGCAAAGTTAAGTGCAGTAAAGATCTG
This sequence comes from Ceratopteris richardii, assembly GCA_020310875.1. Classification (NCBI taxonomy): domain Eukaryota; kingdom Viridiplantae; phylum Streptophyta; class Polypodiopsida; order Polypodiales; family Pteridaceae; genus Ceratopteris; species Ceratopteris richardii. Next base: position 122,205,224 of record CM035406.1, read on the forward strand.
CTAAGTTGATTACTGGGTTTCTAGTACTGTGTGTTGGACTCTCAAACTCTCTGCGTTACGTTGTTGTTTGATCGTTGAACCCGTTCTGTGAAGTTGATCGAATACTCTTGTTCTGGTAATTTCAGTCAATTAATACGTAGATGCAATATGGCATCTTCGCGCATTTGGTACGTTGGTTGAGCTAAGACTGTGACAGTAAATTCTCAGTATGGCAATTCGATAGAGTTCTCAGCATTATTACCGTGCTGAGTGTGAACGATACCTTTGGGAACTAAGTACATGGCCTCTATTTTACAGACCCCTTCCACTCCCAAGAACCCACTTAGGTCGGTTAAACGCACTTCTGATAGTTAGAACGAAGCGGTTTAACATCTAACACTTAACACATATGTTAAGCGTGCTAATGATGTGCTTCTGATCATTGTTGTCTATGTTGACCACATGCTGCTCACTAGTAGTATTGAGAAGCATATTGCTGATTTTAAGGCTAATTTACATGCCTCATTTGAGATGTCTGATTTGGGGCATTTGCATCCTTATTTGGGCATTCAGTTTATGCAAGTTGATGGTGGAATGGCTTCGTGTCAAACGAAATATATTGACACATTATTGCAGCATTTCGGCCTTGAAGACTGTAAGCCTATTGCCATTCCTATGGAGAGAGGTTTATGATTGAGTCTTCATGATGCTGGAGATGCATTTGATGTTGTCCTCTATCAGCAGGTTGTTGGATGCTTGATTTACTTATGCATTACTAGGCCAGATATTCAGTTTGCTTTCTCACAGATGAGCAAGTTTATGCATTGCCCAGGTATCAAGCATTGGTAGGTGGTTAAGTGCATCTTTCGCTACTTGAGTGGTACTCGGCTACTTCGGTTGTTTTATCCCGAGGGGGGATCACTACCGCCAGATTTGCATGCTTTTTTTGACTCAGACTCGGCTGGTTGCTATGACACTCGTGTGTCCACTAGTGGCTTTTGCTTCATGCTTGGTAGCTCATGTATATCTTGGTTGAGCAAGAAGTAGCCTACTGTGGCCACTTCCAGTTGTGAGGCTGAGTATAGGGCAACTTTCAGAGCTACTGTTGAGTGTGTGTGGCTCAGACGCCTTATGGCTGATTTGGGTGTTGGTCAGTCTTCTGCCACCACCATCTTCACTGACAGTTAGAGTGCGTTGGTGGTTGCGAGGAACCCTGTGTTCCATGCTCGCACTAAGCACATTGAGGTGCATTATCATTATGTCAGGGAGAGGTTCTCTGCTGGGGAGATCAGCTTGGCATATGTGCCCATGCATGAGAACATTGCAGAACTTTTCACGAAGGCTCTGCCCAGGGAGAAGTTTGAAGCTTTCCGCAATGCTTTGGGCTTACTTCCTTTTGTGGAGTGATTTCCACATAGCTCGGCACTTCCTTATACATGAGTGCCAGCTACTTGTTCACCGCATCACTCCTAGGGGGGATTTGTTGATATATTTAGGTAGTGATGTGTGTGAACACTCTAGGACCGCTGGGGCACTTTTTCCCTCTTTAGGAGGTTTTTTCCCCGAGCTTGTATATATGCATATTGCCCTAATGGGCCACTTATCTTTGTACATTCTCTAGTAATACATTCAGTATTGTGTGTTGTGCTCCAAGCTTCTTCTTCTTCCTTGTGTTGTTCGCGTGCTTCCATAGACGTCTAACCCCAACAATGCTAATAGTAGTTCTTTTACATTTTCAGATGCTTTATTTGTGCCATAGATCAAGAAAAATCTATTATCAGTTTCAACATTAGCTAGAATCTTTTTGGTTTTGAAATTTGTTGATGATAGATGTACAATTCATGATCTATCAAATGGCAACATCATTATGGCTTCTGGCATTTTATGTCATGGGCTATATAAGCTCATAGATTATGCAAAATCGATGAATGATTCAACATGTGCAATTCAAGATTCTCAGGCTATGTCAGATGCAAAGCTTTGGCCTGCACATTTTGGTCATCTAAATTTTTCTAGTTTGCTACGCCTACAGAAATATGAAACTGTGTCCTCTCTACCCAAACTTGAGGCACATGGTAAAGATATCTATGAAGGTTGTATTTTGGGCAAAATGTAGCGTTCCTCCTTCCCAAAAGATGGTTCATTTTGAGCTACTTAGAAATTGTAGCTTGTTCATAGTGATGTCTATGGTCCTATGCAGAAACCTTCTTTTAGGGAACTATCTTTACTTCGTGACTTTCATTGATGAGTTTTCCAGGCTTGCATGGGTATATCCATTGAAAGCAAAGTCCAAAGTGTTTATGTGCTTCAAACAATTTTGGTTTTTGCAAGAACATGGAGACACTTGTAGGAGGTAGAAAACTAAGTTGTAAAGTGACGAAGTTCGGTCCAACCAATCGGCACAAGACCAACCCTTGAGCCTATGGAGACTCAAATAGACCTTATAGGCATGCAATAAAGTTCACTATGTACTTTGGAGCATGCAGGAGAAAGATTCAATTCAAAACAAATAGGTTTGCACATTGACTAGCTCAAAAAACTCACTATCTTTGGATGAGACAATCAACTCCAAATGTTCATAGCAGCCAACATGATTACAATTGGAAAAAATCCTTTTGGATGTGTGATATAAATAGGGTTGAGTGTATAGAAAGTTCAAGGGTACAAGAAATAAGCAAAATATGTTTTTGGAATGAGCCTGACACTCAATTGTGGCACCTCCTATTTTTGAGGGATGCACTAGGATAGACGCTCAAAAAGAAAGACTACAATTTCTCCCAATTTACTAAAGCCAATGCTTTGAAAATTTATAGATATAAACTAGACACTAGTACCTTTCTAATGACTACTTAGTCATCAAATTTGGTGCTTTGTAGAGAGAGCAGCAACCTCTGCAATCTTGCTATTGTTGAAGAAGATGATGCAAAAAAATGAAGGAGCAAGACAATGATGGCCACAAGTGTATGTATATTGCTTCCATGATAAGTAAAAGTGATTTAAAGTCTTTATATAGATTCTTGAAGTGCTCCATGAATTCCACAAGTGGATTTTGAATTCAAATGAAGGCCGTAAAGGCTGTTGGAGGGAATCAATTCACTCTCCTACATCTAAGAAAAGTGAAGATCTAGTTTGATCTATTTTTTTGGTGATTGATTGATTCAATGATTGCAAATCAACCACCTTAAATTCGTGGAAGTTCACCTCCCTTTTTATAATTTTACATGTGCAAATCTCTAGGATTTCACAATGGTAAATGATCCATACAAAAGCTTTTGAAAGAATACAATAAATGAGCATACATAAAAGAATGCTTCAATGGATATTTTGGCATAATGCAAACTATAGCTTTTTTGGTGTAGATCAAATCCACCTCAAGCGTAGTGTAAGCTTGATGTTCCAATAGACCCCCCTCAAGCTAAAGTATGCTTGAGTCTTCATTCTCTAATAGCGTGAATACGTGCCATTAATTTAAATTTGCAAAGCTTTATTCCATCAAGTGCCTTCATCATCATATCTGCTACTTGCTTTTCAGTTGGAACAAAAGAAATGTCAATATCCCTTGTCATAAGCTTTTCCTTGATGAAGTGGTAATGAACCTTTGCAAAGCTTTATTCCATCAAGTGCCTTCATCATCATATCTGCTACTTGCTTTTCAGTCGGAACAAAAGAAATTTCAGTATCCTTTATCATGAGCTTTTCATTGATGAAGTGGTAATGAACCTCTGTGTGTTTGGTTCTTGCATGGAGAATAGGGTTTGCTGTGTGAGGTTTGGAACTCACAGGTCCCAAATCTATATACAATGATTTTAACCATATTGCCTCTTGAGTTGCTATGGTCAAACCTTTGTAATTTGCTTCAGTTGAGGATAAAGCAACTGTTGGTTGTTTCTTTGAACTCCATGACACTAGCTTTGAACCTGCAAATGCTAAGTAACCAGAGGTACTTCTTCTATCATCCTTAGCTCCTGCCCAATCTACATCAGAATATATTTTGATATCCAAATCTGAAGAGTAAGGATAGAATATACCCTCATTGATTGTACCTTTGAGATACTTCAGTACTCTCTTAGCTGCGTCCATGTGTGCTCTTCTTAGCGAGTGCATGAATTGGCTTAGCACCCCTACACTATATGAGATGTATACCCTTGTATGAGTCACATATAGCAAGCTACATACCAAGTTTTGATATTCTTTAATGTCTTCAATTTTGTCACCTTCATAAACACTAAGTTTATGATTCATCTCCAAAGGTGTACCTATAGGTTTAATGTTCTCCATTTTGAATGTAGATCCTGAATGTATCGTCTCTGAGTCAAATACATTCCTTCATCTGTGTATATGACCTACACACCTAGGAAATATGTGAGTTCACCTAAGTCACTGATTTGAACTCCTCTTGCATGTGTCTCTTGATCCTTTGAATGCCATTCAGATCATCACCTGTCACAATAATATCATATACACATAGATAGATAACCTCATTGTGATCCCTTTTGATGAATAGAGAAGGATTTGAGTTGTTAGCTTTGAACCCTTGATCCTAAATGTATGTAACCAAATTGTAATTCCAAGATCTAGAAGCTTGTTTCAATCCATACAATGCTTTCTTAAGCATGCAAACATAAGATGCATGATTAGGGTTTTCAAAACCTAGAGGTTGTGACATGTATACCTCTTCATTTATCCAACCATTTAGGAATTCATTTTTTACATCAAGTTGGAGGAGTCTCTAATTTCATACATCAACTACACTTATCAATGGTCTGATTGTAGTCATCTTTGCCACTGGTATATATATATATATATATATATATATATATATATATATATATATATATATATATATATATATATATATATATATATATATATATATATATATATATATATATATATACATACATACATATATATATATATGTATGTATGTATGTATATATATATACATATCCTTTGGCAACTAATCTTGCCTTGTACCTACAAATCAATCCGTCTAAGTTTCTTTTAACATTATATACCCATCTGCAACCAATAACCTTTTGATTGGATGACACTGGAACCAAATCCCAAGTGTCCATCTCCTTCAATGCATCTATTTCTTTTTCATGGCCTTTTCCCAATTAGCATTTCCCTTTGCCTCCTCATAGGTTGAGGGTTCTTCTGACATTGAGACTTTTTCCAAGTAGATTGAATGCTTTGTAACAAATATGGAATCCTATCCATACCTTTCTGGTTGTCTCTTCTCCCTTGTTGACCTTCTAGGTGCTTGGTTGGAGCATTCTTCACACTCTTGCATGTTTGCTTTGCCCCTTGACTTCCGTAGCTTGTAATCCTTTTCCTTTTCATCTTGGTCATAATCTATATCACTTCTTGGATCCTGGACCTGTGTATCATGCTTGCTTCCTAATTGATGAGAATCAGAATTAAGATCATATAGTAGAGTTACCTTTTGTTTGTCTTCATCATACCAAGACCTGTGTTCTTCAAACACAACATCTCTACTTGTAGTGAATCCCTTGGCTGAAGGATTATAGAACATGTTACCCATCTGAATTGAGTCATACCCAATGAACACTTCCTTTGTTGCCCTTTCATCTAGCTTACATCTTATTTGTGATGGTACATGAACATAAGCTAAACAACCAAACACCTTGCAATGTCCAAATCTAGGTCTTCTTCCATGCCATGCTTCATAAGGAGTCATAGATTGAAGTGATTTCGATGGTAGTCTATTGACAAGGTACACATCAAGTGAAATAGCCTCTACCCATAGATTTGTGGCATCCTCTTCTCTTCAAGCATTGTTTTGGATGGTCCAACCAATGTCTTGTTTCTTCTCTTTGCAATTTCATTTAGCTCAAGGGAGCACTTGGTATTAACTTCCCGTTTGATACCTTTATTTTGCAAGAAATCATAAAAATCTTTGGAGAAGTATTCTCCCCCTCCATCAGACCTGAGTTTCTTGAGTGATCTACCCGTATGATTCTCCACATGTGCTAGATACTTTTTGAAGCAATCAAACACTTCATTCTTACTCTTGATGAAGTATACAATAGTCCATCTACCATGGTAATCAATAAATCAGATGTAATACATTGATCCTGCCAATGAAGGTTATTGATTTGGTCCCCATACATTTGTATGTTCTTTGTGGATGTAGCCTTTTTGGTTGAATGGTTGTGTTTTTCTTTCGCAATCTGACATGCATCACACCTATTGATCATTTATTGCTTTGATATGTTTGGCAGTCCTAGAACATTTTGATCCCTACATATATCCTTCAAGGTTCTTTCATTCAGATGAGCAAGTCTCTTATGCCACACTTCAAGCTCACTTAGGGTTTGAGACCCAAAAGTGAATAGAGCTATGTTCTTCATTTCTCCTACTTCAAAAGTAAAGAACCTACCATGGTTCTCACCTCTAGCTATCTTCTTGAAGCCTTGACATGGATCTTCACAAAAGCTCCATGTTGGGTGAGCCTAACTTGCAAGCCTTTTTTGACTATTTGTCCTACACTTATTAGGTTTTTAGTGATATTGAGTGCATAGCGAACCTTACTCAGAATGTTTGTCCTACCATTGTAAGCTTTGACATTACCAATCTTCTCCACATTGCGGTTTGCGTTATCCCCTGTTTAGACTTCATGTCTATGCTTTGGACTTTCCAAGTCAAATAGAAGAGCAATTTTGCTTACAACATGATTTGAACATCCTAAATCTATGTAGAACAAATAATAATCTTGTTTACCTTTTTTATGGCTTAGATTCATTAGAAGCAATGAGTCTTCATGTGCTTGATCTTCAGAATAATTTTTATAGTCCCTTCTATTATGGCCTCTATTGTTATTGTTGAAGTTGTGTCCACCTCTGCCTCTATTGCTACCATATCCACCTCTTCCACTTCCTTTCTAGGTCTTTCCATTGAACTATCAATTGTGAGTGATGTGGTTGGTATTATCACAGATGGAACAAGGTTGAACATTTTGACCTTTGGCTTTTTCATGCTTTGGACCTTTCTTCTTCCCTTTCCAATTGCTCTTGCTTGTGAAGTTTTGGCTTCGGAAGTCTCCTCTTCATCTTCTTGCCTTTCAACTTCTTGTCCTTCTTATCTGCATATAGGGCACTAGTTCAATTACCATGATAGGAGCTATCTTCCTTTATGACTTTGTTGGCCTCTTGATTGAAGAGTTGTCTAGAAAGATGTTGAAGTCTAGAGTTTGCACATCCATGATGAGATCATAACCCATGGTAAAGGATTTCCATCGCTTACCACTTTGAATCCCATTGAGAATTTGCCTCATGATAACCTCTTCTTCGATTAGCTCTCCAATGGATGGTAACTAATCCGCAACCTCCTTGACCTTGGTAACAAAGTATGTGATGGTTTGTTTAGATGTCTTCTTCATTTGGTTGAACTCGTTCCAAAGATGATTCTTTGTTGCTTTGATACTAGCAGAAAAAAAAGTCTCTAGGGCATCCCAAGTCTCTTGAGATGTCTTGGATCCTCTAATATGTGGTAATAGAAAGCCAGAGATAGATTTTAGTATGTACGACCTTGATTGAGCATCCCTTGTGCACCAAAGTGTGAGCTTATTTGTCTCCTCTTGTGTAGGTCCTCCTTTGGATTTTGCAATAGGCATAGCTTCATCACCTGCTATAACTCCATAAAGATTTCTACCTTGCAAATAGGCCTCCATTCTGATTTTCCAAAACGCATAATTATGTCAATCAAGCTTCTCAATAATTGATGGAAAGCCCGTCACCCATCTTGATCTAGCTCTGAAACCAGTGAAAGAACTTGGAGAAGCTTGTAGGAGGTAGAAAAGTGAGTTGCAAAGCGACGAGTTTGGTCTAGCCAACTGGCACAAGACCAGACCTTGAGCTTATGGAGACTCAAATAGATCTTATAGGCATGTGATAAGTGCAATAAAATGCACTATGTACTTTGGAGCATCACGCAGAAAGAGTCAATACAAAACAAATAGGTTTGGGCATTGAATAGCTCAAAAAACTTACTATCTTTGGATGAAACAACCAACTTCAAATGCTCATAGCAAGCAACATGACTACAATTGGAAAAAACCATTTTGGAGGAATGATAAACATAGGGTTGAGTGTATAGAATGCACAAGAGTACAAGAAATGAGCAAAATATGCTTTTGGTATGAACCTCATACTCAACAATGGTACCTCTAGGAAAACTAATGTTTCTCCCAAAGTACTAAACCAAATGCTTTCAAAATTTATAGACTTTAACTATACTTTGATATCTTTCCAATGAGTGATTAGGCATCCAATTTAGAGCTTTATAAAGAGAGAAGCAACCTCTGCAAGCTTACTATTATCTTTCACAATCTAATACTATAAAGTAAACATTATCTATCAAGTGCAATCGAATGGTAGACCTGGCCATTTCATCTAACTCATCCCAATCATCTTCATCCATGTCAGTAGGATTATTTGAGATTCCATTTATTGGCTTCCATTGTCTCCTTTGAATCAGCACACCTTTAATCTGATTCTTCCATAGAGCAAAGTTTGTGCCGTCAAATTTTCAGATCTCAAAATGTTCTTTGCCCTGAAAGTTATAGCTCCTCCTCGGAACACTAGCACTAGACCTTGATCCACCAGATGTGCCTGAGACCTCTGATGCCATGATGGTGGACAACTGAATAGAATGATAATGGAGCTAGAAGAGTCCAAACACCACTAATGCCCAAAGAAGGATGACCAAGTGTCAGACTCTGGGAGAGAATTCGGCAATATTCCTAGAAAAGTGAATTAATGAACAATAATGACCAACCAAAAGGATTATGGGAGAATAAATGTGCTCACACTAATAAGTGTATCAAGAAGTAAATTGAACACTATATAGTCGACAAAACCAAAAAATCTGGAAAACGTTTGCCAGAGTATCTACAAAATGAGCATATGGCTAGTGTCAAAATCTCATAAAATTACAAGTACTAACATCTTTACCTGCATAGTGAATCACTAACTCCACTGCATATAATCAATTATTGGAAAGAAGCCAACTAGGCTTATCGAGCACCTATGAACAACTATCATACATCTCCTATGGCAAGGCTAGGTAAGTCTTCCACCTGGATCACTAAACAGACCCCAATATCTAGGTGTCTCCCAATTAAGAAAACCTCACCACAACCCTCTTTATCAAACATAAAAGGCTTTATGAAAAAATGTAACTATTATATTAATGACCACATGGACATACATAAGTGGTATCCACAGATGCATACATAGTGTATATGTGCTCAATGTATGCAATAAAATGACACTAAAAGGTTGAAAGCACAACCCAAAAAACTAACCACCAACACCTGCAAGTGTGTGTCAACTTTGTTGTCTAGGCTCAAAAATCTGCATAAATTTGTAGTGGCTACTCCTATCATAACTAAAAATCTTTTGAGAAACCTGTAGTTTTACGGATGTGGCTGAAAACACAGCTCCAAAGGTAAATACATATTTTTGGAGAAGTACAAAGAACACTCTTCTTGATGTTTTGAGTCTATGTGAAGAGACCTATGCATGAAAGTACTCCAAACTGGCTCCAAAAGTCAACCCAAAAATGCTTCAAAAAGAGGCTTTGAAAGCAAAGAATGAATCTTTGAGGGACCAAAACATGTTCAAGGTAATGTTAACCGTAGTCTTTCCCCTTCTTTAAACACCACAAGAGTGTAGCTTAGTGGCATGAGATTGCCACGGTCAAGCAAGCTCTAGGGGGAACAATACTGGAATGGGTGACCTCTTGGGAAGTATCGGGAACCTCTATCTTCCTTGATCGTTGAGGTCCTCCCTCGCGTGCAGCCAACAACACCAATGGTGACTTCGGTGACTCGAATGAAAAGGTATGTCAAGGTCTATGCCTAGTTTACCACCTTAGTTGTAAGCCTTGGGTATGTGGGCGAGTGCTCACTTTGCTCGCACAAAAGGAACAAAGCTTTTGCCTCAAACTTCTCTGATACCAATGAAGTATTTCAATGGTGATGCACCACAATGCACTCTCCTTCTCGAGAGCTCCACGACAATATCCTCAGAGTAGAAAACTAAGCTCCAAACATTGCACACAGTACTCTGCACAGGGGTTGTAGAGTATGCAAAAAAAGAGAGTACACAGGGAGCACGAACACACACTTCTTAGGTGTTACAAATGCGATCAAACTTTCAGTCTATGGCTAACTAGGCCACTATATGTTTTATTAAAGAACATATACAAAGAAGTGTCCGGTGGCCATTCGGCCTTTCACATGGACACTAATGGTAACAAAATCCTTTTCATAAAAGCAATGATAGATCACAATACCCCAACCAATATCCAAAAGATACATATTACATCTCTTTTGAGATCAAGGACAATAGAGAAAATGCTTTGTTTTAACACTTTTGCTCTCCAATATATATATGAAATGTGATTTACCAAATTTAGCACTAAACAATTGAAATCATTTGATTGACATGAACATAAACTTTTCATATGATAAAAATAGAATTTATTAAGGCCAAAATAAAAAAGATATAGAAGAGAATGGAGGAATAACAGTATTCCTTTGCATTACTCCATATGATATACAAATAGTGAGCAACTTTGTTGATTAGCAATATCTTAATTACAATATGGTCATATTAGAAAAGAGTTGATCTTCACAATTATCACTCCTTTCCCCCCTCTCTCTCTCTATCTAGTTCTCTCTCTCTCTCTTCTTCAATGTTCCTTTCATGGATCAATCATTTCAATGGGCTCATATACAAGTGGAGCGACAAGCTCCATGGAAGCTATCTTGTTGTTTCAAATGCTTGAGAATTAGTAATTTGATGCCTGACATTGCATATGGCTAAATAAAGGCACCACTTTTAGGCATAATGTGATGCATTTATTCATGCATTAAATGTCACACATTGAGTTAAGGCATAAATGGATCACTTTATGCATGAAGTCGATGCTTGGCATTGTTTTCAAACACAATGTGATGACTTTATGCATGAATCCAACATCTCACATTGAATTAATGTGTAAAAGGACAACTTCATGCTTGAAATATATTTCCTCCATTGCTTTCATGGATAAAGTGATCCCATTAAGCCTGAAATAGATGTCAGACATCAACTTCATGCATAAAGTGATCCCAGTATGCCACAATTTGATGCCATACATGAACTTTGTGTATGAAGCAATCACATTATCCATGAATCTGATGTTAGGTTGTCTTCATGTATAAAGCAATCCAATTATGCCTAAATTTGATCCTCCACATGGAATTAATGCATACATTGATAAACTTATGCTTGAAATTAATGCTTATCATCAAATGCATGCATAAAGTCATCACGTTATGCCTTAATTGATGATAGGCATCAAGCCATTGGTGATTATATAGTTTGATTTCCAAAGAAAGAATATGAGTTTCTTTTTTATTATTTTGTGCAAAAATTTGAAAAGAGAAAGAAAGGCTTGGAGCTCCATTTCCTTTTTTAGCACATATTTGAAGAGAAAAGCATGAGAAAAGTAGATTAAATACTATGCAAACGGATGTGATTCAATGTGAAGGCTCTTCGGAGAGCTTTTCAAATGCTTCCATGCCTCTAAAGACATTATTTTATGATGTTATATGTAGTGATGATGCTCAAACAAACACAATGGTTCCCAAGAAACACTTTGCATTACTTATTGCTGACATCCCATACATATTTAGGATGGTTAGGTCCACATTGGATGGTGTGCCATTTAAAATTAAAAAGGTTATGAAAAGGATGAGAGATTTTACTAAATCAACATCATCTCCTCTCTAGACTATTATGATATTCTATCATAAGGACTAGCCATATAGAGTTTCTTCAGCACTAAAATCTAAATGTCATGAAATCGATGCTCTACATTGGTGGATGGCTTTTATTTGGTTTCATTAATGCTTTCTTTTTTGCTCAGTATTTTGATTAATAATCAGTTTTATCTACAAAGGATAAACACAAATATCAAGCATACACCATGTGTGTCAATTTTAAGTGTCACTTAGTTCTTATAGTTATGAATTTGAAGTTTCCAATTATCACAGTTACACATTGAGAAATGGGAATTTGATTACTCAATTGGATTTATGCCATAAGTGATGAGGACATATCAATGTTGGAATATTGAAGGATATTGCAAAGAACTTCTTGGTTGAAGGTTCACCACAAATACCAAAGCAAGATTTATATTACATTTGTGAGGCACCACAAATACCAAAGCAAGATTTGTATTAAGTTTGGAAAATAGGTACAAAGTCCCTTTTCAAAAGTAGAATGACAAAGCAAAGGTCCTTTGGACTTGGTTCATACTAATGTATAGGGTCCATCTCAAGAAGATTCAAAATGAAAGGTAGAAAGTACTTTGTAACATTTATTGGTGAGCTCTCAAAGTTTAGATTCATTTATTTTTATGAAATATAAACAAGAAGGGATATGTTCAAAAAGTTTAAATCATTGGTAGAAAAGAAAACATGTAGAAGCATAAGGAGATTGAGATCAAATGGAGGAGGTGAGTTTTTTCTAATCATTTTTTTGCATACTTGGAGGAAGAAGGCATTAAGAAGGAGACTACAAATAGATACAGACCTCAACAAAATGGTTTGGTTGAAGGAAGAATTAGTGGAGATGGGTAGGTACATGTCAAACGAGAACAATTTACCACTTCCGTTTCGGGTTGAAACTTGCAATATGACAGTTTATGTGATGAACATGATTCCACCTGCTCAAAGTCATGTACAAAAGGCACCTCATGAAGTGTTTTAATTTTTGGAAGCATATTCTATGTTCCTGTTCCACAATAGTTAAGGTCTAATTTGGATCCAAGGTCACAAAAAATGATTTTCATTGGTATGGTAGAAGAGCAACCAAGATATAGATGCCAACCTAGATATCAAGAAGTAATTTTTTTCAAGAAGAACCCAATGTCAAAGGTAAGAGAAGCATGGTAGGAAAAGAAGTCTATCAAGGTATCCAATAAGAGAAAGAAGGCAACCACAAAGAAAGATTTTCTCATGAAGCTTATATGGAAAAACTTCTTGAAGATTAAGAACCAAAAGCTCATAAAGAAGCATCAAACTTAAAGAAATGGGTTAAGGTAATAGAAGAAGAAATGGTAGCTTTGTATGAGAAACAAGACATGGAATTTACTTCTCAGGAGACCTAACATGAAGGTAATCGATAACAAATGGGTGTACATGATCAAGAGAAACAATGATGGTTCAATAAGTAGATATAAAAGAAGGCTTATTTGTAAAGGTTGTGCAAAAAGTTATGGCATCGATTATGAGGGGACATTTTCTCTTTTTGTAATGATATCAACAATAAGGAAATTAATAAGTATTGCTACAAGCAAGTTATGAAATCATTATCAATTAGATATCAAAAATGCATTTTTGAATAGTGATTGAAAGAAGATGCATACGTGGAGCCACCGTCTAGTTATGAATATTCCAAAAAGCTTATACATGTATATAAACTCTTGAGAGCATCATATGGTCTTAAACAAGCTCCAAGATCGTATAATTTTAGACTTATAAATTTTCTTGTGAAGCAAGGATACAGATGTTCAAATGCAGATTCTTTTTTGTATGTTAAAATTGAAGGATAATTGAATTTTTATGTCTCAATTTATGTGGATGATTTGATACCAACACCAAATGATGAAGATGAAATAGCCAAGATCAAAGTAGAGCTTGGATCTAAATTTAAAAGTTTAGATTTAGAAGGAGTGACCTACATACTTGGAATCGAATAAGTGCATCATCTAAATCTGCATCTCAAATGGAATGATCTACATCATCATTTTAAACCTGTAAAGGCTAAGAAATTACCTCATTTGGACTAACACTAGATTGTCCCCCTATAAAAAGAGGCAACAAAGTATCATCCATATCTTTGGAGCTAACTGATGTCTCCTTACTACATGAAAGTAATGGCCAAATAGCATCTTCCACAAAAACAACATCATGGCTAACCAAAATGCATTTAGTATGTGGATGATATAGATGATAGCCTTTGCTTTCAGAACTGTACCCAACAAAAATACGTTTCTTTGCTTTATCATCAAGTTTCCTACGTTGTTGTTCAAGCACTAATGCATATGCCAGACATCCAAAGACATGTAGGTGAGCAACAGATTGCTTGCGACCATGCCAAGACTCATATGGAGTGATATAATGCAATGCTTTAGTGGGACACATGTTAAGCACATATGCTGCACACATAACAACCTTAAGCCAAAAACTATGTGGTAAAGCCTGACTCTTGACCATACATCGTGCCATCTCTATGAGTGTCTTGTTCTTCCTTTCACCAATTCCATTATGTTGAGGTGAATACGACACTATACGACTCATATGGAGTGATATAATGCAATGCTTTAGTGGGACACATGTTAAGCACATATGCTGCACACATAACAACCTTAAGCCAAAAACTATGTGGTAAAGCCTGACTCTTGACCATACATCGTGCCATCTCTATGAGTGTCTTGTTCTTCCTTTCACCAATTCCATTATGTTGAGGTGAATACCATGTTCAACCAGAAATGCATTAAAATCAAAAGAGATATATTCCCCCCTTGATCAAAATGGAGGGTGCCCATTTTACATGCTTACTGATTTTCAGCCAAAACCAGAAACTGTTTGAATCACATAAACACTTTTGACTTTGCTTTCAATGGATATACCCATGCACGCCGTGAAAAATCATCAATGAAAGTCATGAAGTAAAGATAGTTCCCAAGGGAGGATGTCTGCAAAGGACCACATACATCACTATGAACAAGCTGCAATTTCTGAGTAGCTCGAACTGAACCATCTTTTGGAAACTAGAAATGTTGCATTTTGCCCAAAATACAGCCTTCACAAATATGTTTACCAGCTGCCTCAAGTTTGGGCAAAGAGACACCATTTCAAATATCTACAAGCATAGCAAACTAGCAAAATTCACATGACCAAAGTGTTTATGCCAAAGCTTTGCATCTAACATAGACTAAGAATCTAGAACTGCACATGTTGAATCATTCATAGATTTTGCATGATCTATGAGCTTATACAACCCATGACATAAAATGCCAGAAGTAATAATGACATCACAATTTGATAGATCATGAACTGTACATCTGTCATCAACAAATTTCACAATCAAGACAATCTTGGCTAATGTTGAAATTGATAATAGATTTTTCTTGATCCCTGCCAAGTAAAGCATCCGACAGTGTAAAAGAACTACAATCAATAGTAGTCAAAATGATCTTACCAACTTCCATGATGGGATAAGAGGAGTTGTTTGCACATTTGAGAGTATTCCCTATATGAGAAGGCTCAAGTGAAGTGAAGAAACTAGGCTGCGGGGTAATATCTTTGGTTGCCCCACTATCAAAGTACCAAACATCTGAGTCTACTACAGACAGACACTGTTCATGAGAAGATGGGTCATAACTATAAATAGTAGTAAATGCCCACTCTTCATTTTGAACTAGATTAGCAGATTCTATTTTGGGTGTAGAGGCCTCTACAACAACCATTCCAATCTCTTTCTTCTTTGCCTCTTTTACAACCAGTTTTGGACAACTCTTTATGACATGATCATTTCCTTTACAATATTTGAAGAACAATTTTTGCTTTCCTGTTTTCTTAATGTCTCTGTCATCCTTCTATGATTGTGTAGAATTAATAGATTTTTGCTTACCTGCAGATGAGCTCCATTTACCTTTCATGATCTAACTAGCCAAGAAAGCTTGATCTCCAACACGCATAATAGACCTGTTCTACCTAGATTGATCTTCCTGCAATAGAACAGAGGCTAACTTCTCAAATATTAAGGCATTTGGATTGGCTTTCATCATCAATCGAAGAGTAGAAGCAAAAATCTAATATGAATCTAGAAGACCATTAAGAAAAGTTTACAGAAGTGAACTGTCAGGCAAGGTTTCATCTGCAAAAATCAACTGCTCCTTCAAATCTTTGATGTGTGTCAAAAAATTATCCATTCCTTAATTCCTGTGCTAACTCTCGAACTATTTTTAGAGGTAAGCAACACGAGCCTCATTTCTTGCCAGATATAAAGTGGTAAGTGTATCCCAAGCATCCTTTGCTATTCTACAAGAAGGAATGTGAGGAATAATGGCACATTGGATACAAAAGGCTATTAATGCATGTGATTGAGCATCTCTACCATCCCAACAAAGTTGCTCTACAATAGGTGCAATAGGAACCGTAGTGCGGACAGGAACCTAAAGAATATCACCATCTTCAATGCCATCTTCATGACCTTCAGTAACTATATTTGTAGGCATAATAGGACGTTTTTCAACACCCTACACAATGTTCCACAGTGCTTTTGCAACCAATACGTGATGCATCATATAAGACCATAATGGGTAATTCATACCATTCAACTTATCCCCAACAGCCAACATATGGAATAGATCAATGCTTTTATCCATGGCCACATATTAAAATACCTTGATGTAGAAAAATGATTGTATCTCAAAAGTTGAATAAAACTACCTTATCGAGTTCTGATAAACATGTCGCAAACTTCAAGGTGCCTATATTGGCAAATCGAAACCTGTATATATCTTTGACATAAAAAGACAAAATTGCCTACATAGGCACTTTGATAGTGCATTCAAAAGCCAAAACGAGCTCATATTGCCTTGAGTACGCTCACGAATTTTCATGCGATATTCAGACTCTAATTGAAGGGGTGTCGACGATAGCCTAGATGAAGCAGTGGCCTGCTCTAATACCAATTGTTGGAGTTTGAGGTCTATGGAATCACTCAAACAACACAAGGAAGATGAAGAAGCTTGGAGCACAACACACAATACTGAATGTATTACCAAGATAATGTACAAAGATAAGTGAACCATTAGGGTTATAGGCATATATACAAACCGAGGGAAAAAAGGCTCCTAAAGAGGGAAAAAATTAGTGACTCGAGAGTCCTAGTGTGTTCACACACATCACTACCTAAACATATTTACAACATATATATGGTGAAGTTATAGGTAGCGCATGTTAGTTTCTCTCACATGAATTGAGATGTTATGGAATTTCATGCAAATTATGGTGATGATATTATATTTGTTATAATTATGGTTATGTTGGTTCATGTTGTTGAGATAGACTTGTGCTTACATATGTCTCCATAGGCCTAGTAGCCTCGTTTTTTTATGATTACTTTTTGAAATACCAACGAGTATATGAATAGATAAGGCAACGCATATACTAAGCAATATACCGATGTGTATATTGATACTCTTTTGGTTCTATTATTTTATAAAATAATTATTCCATGTATTTGGGTTTTGATGCGCTTATGGACACTTACATAGACCAATTTACCTATAGGATCGTATCCATACTGTTGACATACATTTCGATGCACACACCAAATACCCATGTGCCTTTAGACATGTATTGCCAAGTATGTTTTCTGACGTTTTCATAGCGAGTTATATTTAGACATGAATTACAATGATTGCAATAAAAATACATGATTCTATTGTACTTATCTTTTGTGGAACATAACAACACCAACAAGAGCTCTAAATAGAGAGGGGCACAAGTGCAAAAAATGGAATAGAGAAACATTCTTCTTTGTCCTTCTACTAGGCATTTTGCGCCATTTTTTGCTCGAGGTTCTTGTCTGCTTTGCTTTTGCGCCATTTTTTGGATGCGGTGTTCATGACGGATACGCATAACGCCATTCATACAAATCACACATAAGTGACTCTAAAATGACAATTCAAAAGGATTTGTGCTCGTTAAATTGTTAACGCCAGTCCGTTTGAGTCATCCGAAATGAGTTAAAGGTATTTATTTGGAATATTTTTAGATAAAAAAGGCAACGGCCAAATCATGTACTTGTTATTTTATGAATGTTCAGCTTTCAGCATACACGTATTTATAGGTACTCTCTTTTTTTAGTCTCTGGTCACCAAAATCTGACCATCCAAAATCTGACCATCCTCTTTCCCCGCACAAGCGTGACTGCATGGCATAGGGTTGCTCAACCTACAATCCCTCCGAACATGATTTCTCTGCTAGATGCTAACATTTCAGAGAACGAAATTATCGAGGTTATTGATGCTCTCCCCAATGGGAAAAGTCCGGGCCCTGATGGACTCACCAATGAGTTTCTCAAGTCCTTTAAGCATGTGGTGGCCACCCCACTGCGTCTGGTGTGGCAAGAGGCTCTCTCCTTCGGTGCCCTCCCTCAGTGTCTCAATAATGGTGTCATCAAATTGATTCACAAAAGGGGAGATAAGAACAAAATTGAAAACTGGCGGCCAATTACCATGCTCCAAACTGGATACAAGATAATCGCCAAAGTTATCGCCAACCGAATCTCTTGTCATCTAAGGTCTTGGCTTTGTGAGGACCAGAAAGGTTTCATCAAAGGTAGATATTTGGGAAGGCCTTACGTTTGCTGAGGAGTCTGCTGAAGATCTGGTATTCATTAAGATCGACTTCGACAAAGCATATGACAGATTGGAATGGGACTTTATTCTTCAATCTCTGAAAGATCTTGGATGCAGCCAAAACTTCACGAAGATGGTTTCCACTCTACTCAAAAATGCTTCAACGAGAATAAATATCAACGGTAAGCTCTCTGAACCCATAGGTTTAAAAATATCTATCTGGCAAGGCTGTCCACTAGCTCCACTACTCTTTGCTATCGCCTCAGATGGCCTCAGTCGCCTATTTAAGCATCACTTGGAGGCTAGAAATCTCAAGGGTCTCTCCCTACCTCTTGGCCACGACCAAATGATTGCTAGACTCTTTGCCAATGACATGAATGCCTTTGTTCTTAACGATAACAACTGCATTGAGGTTTTTTGGAATTGCCTCCACACATTTTGTATGGTGTCAGGTTCAAAAATTAACCATGCTAAAATTGCTTTCAGAGAAATCCATGGACCTCCACTCCAACTGTTGATTGATCAGGGGTGTCAAGTTATCCCTAGTGGTCAAGTCTTCCGTCTACTCGGTATTCCGATGGGCTTCAACATCTCAATGGACCAAACTGGATAACAAACTAAATCATTGGAAAGGTATGCAAGCTAACTTGGAAGGGCATGCTATGGTTCTCAACATATTTATGCTTTCTACGACTATTTACTATATCTCATGTTGGAGACCTAAGGAGAAAGAATTGGCCAAAGTGGAAAGGATCTACAGAAACTTC
This sequence comes from Ceratopteris richardii, assembly GCA_020310875.1. Taxonomy (NCBI): domain Eukaryota; kingdom Viridiplantae; phylum Streptophyta; class Polypodiopsida; order Polypodiales; family Pteridaceae; genus Ceratopteris; species Ceratopteris richardii. The sequence goes on from CM035406.1 coordinate 122,224,426, forward strand.
CTGTGGACTGGGGACCCCAATAGGAGGGGGATTCCCAAAATCAAATGGGAAACTTGTATTATCTCGAAAGACTCGGGGGGCTTGGGTATTTTGGATATTGTTGGATTGGCTGACAAGTTGGCGGCAAAGTGGTTTATCAAGGCTTGGTGCAATAGAGAGTCCTCCTGGACTAAATTGATCTTCAGAAATTTGAAAGACCTTACCTTAATTGGTCTTCCCAGTTGGAAGGACATTGGGATCCTCATGCTTTTGTTCTCCCCCCACCCGGTGTCCCCTAAAGGCTCTAACCTCATGTGTTCCTTATGGAAGAGTTGGAACAAGGCCAAACAATTACATACATGCAGATACACATGCATACAAAAATATAAATATTTTAGATTTAAATCTTTAAGATTAGGGTTTTAGGTTATAACACCTACATAACATATATGCACACATACACATACACATATAATACATATATACATGTATATACACATGTATACAGAAATATACATATTTTAGGTCTAGATATTTAAGATTAGGGTTTTAGGGTTTAGTATTTCAGATTTAAGTCTAAGTCTTTCTGATTAGGGTTTTAGGATTTTAATACATAGATAACATATATACACAAACACACATATACATATAATACATACATACATGTAGATACACATGCATACAAAAATATACATATTTTAGATTTAAATCTTTAAGATTAGGGTTTTAACACCTACATAACATATATGCACACATACACATACACATGTAATACATATATACATGTATATGCACATGTATACAGAAATATACATATTTTAGGTCTAGATATTTAAGATTAGGGTTTTAGGGTTTAGTATTTCAGATTTAAGTCTAAGTCTTTCTGATTAGGGTTTTAGGATTTTAATACGTAGATAAGATATATACACAAGCACACATATACATATAATACATACACACATGTAGATACACATGCATACAAAAATATACATATTTTAGATTTAAATCTTTAAGATTAGGGTTTTAGGGTTATAACACCTACATAAGATATATGCACACATACACATGCACATGTAATACATATATACATGTATATACACATGTATACAGAATACATATTTTAGGTCTACATATTTAAGATTAGGGTTTTAGGGTTTAGTATTTCAGATTTAAGTCTAAGTCTTTCTGATTAAGATTTTAGGATTTTAATACATAGATTACATATATACACAAACACACATATACATATAATACATACATACATGTAGATACACATGCATACAAAAATATACATATTTTAGATTTGAATCTTTAAGATTAGGGTTTTAGGTTTATAACACCTACATAAGATATATGCACACATACACATGCACATGTAATACATATATACATGTATATACACATGTATATAGAAATATACATACTTTAGGTCTACGTATTTAAGATTAGGGTTTTAGGGTTTAGTATTTCAGATCTAGAATTTTAAGATTAGGGTTTTAACTAAATATATATAATTAAATATATAAAATTAAAGATATAAAAAAAGGATTACGTTAAGAAAAAAATCTGAATATATAAATAAATATATATATAAAATAAGATAATTATATACATAAATAAATATAAAAAGAACTAGTGTTTTAAATAATTTAATTAAATATATATAATTAAATATATAAAAATAGGATTACGTAAGGAAAAAAATCTGAACATATAAATAAATACGTAGATAACATATATACACAAGCACACATATACATATAATACATACATACATGTAGATACACATGCATACAAAAATATACATATTTTAGATTTAAATCTTTAAGATTAGGGTTTTAGGGTTATAACACCTACATAAGATATATGCACACATACACATGCACATGTAATATATATATACATGTATATACACATGTATACAAAAATATACATATTTTAGGTCTACATATTTAAGATTAGGGTTTTAGGGTTTAGTATTTCAGATTTAAGTATACACATGCATACAAAAATATACATATTTTAGATTTAAATCTTTAAGATTAGGGTTTTAGGTTTATAACACCTACATAAGATATATGCACACATACACATGCACATGTAATACATATATACATGTATATACACATGTATACAGAAATATACATATTTTAGGTCTATATATTTAAGATTAGGGTTTCAGGGTTTAGTATTTCAGATCTAGAATTTTAAGATTAGGGTTTTAATTAAATATATATATTTAAATATTTAAAATTAAATATATAAAAATAGGATTACGTAAGGAAAAAAAATCTGAATATATAAATAAATATATATATAAAATAAGATAATTATATACATAAATAAATATAAAAAGAACTAGTGTTTTAAATAATTTAATTAAATATTTATAACTAAATATATAAAATTAAATATATAAAAATAGGATTACGTAAGGAAAAAAAATCTGAATATATAAATAAATATATATATAAAATAAGATAATTATATACATAAATAAATATAAAAAGAACTAGTGTTTTATAATTTAATTAAATATATAAAAATAGGATTACGTAAGGAAAAAAAATCTGAATATATAAATAAATATATATATAAAATAAGATAATTATATACATAAATAAATATAAAAAGAATTAGTGTTTTAAATAATTTAATTAAATATTTATAATTAAATATATAAAATTAAATATATAAAAATAGGATCATGTAAGAAAAAAATCTGAATATATAAATAAATATATATATAGAATAAGATAATTATATATATAAATAAATATAAAAAGAACTAGTGTTTTAAATTATTTAATTAAATATATATAATTAAATATAATTAAGTAAAGAAAAAATATGAATATATAAATAAATATATAAATACACAAACACACATACTTATATACCTATCTATATTCACATATATATACATATACACATATATATACACATGGATACATATATATACATGTTTTAGTTCTAGGTCATTTGGATTAGGGTTTTAGGGTTTTAACACGTACATAACATATATACACACATACACATACACATAATACATATATACATGTATATACACATGTGTATAGAAATATACACACTGTCCATAGTCGATGGATGTTCTTCTTAGAGCGCTTTATGAAGACATTAAAAGGGTTTGTTCGACAGAGAGCACGTCTAGAGGGTAGCATGGCAGAGGGATGGCTTGTACAAGAATCTCTTGTATTCATTACTGAGTTTCTACGTATATCGGATCCCGAAATGCCTCGCTTATGGAGCGATGATGAAGATGTTTGTCTCGTAGGCGATGAACCACAAGGTAAAGGATTGCAAAGAAAAATGGATGCAGCTTTCAGAGAGAAGGCAATGAAGTTTTGCATAGTTAACTCTGAGCCTATGCAAAAGTGGTTAGAAAGGTATGAACTTGCCAAGGAAACTAACGCAAAGGAAAGAGCTCAGTTTCGAAGAAATCGTTCCACTCGATTTTGCCTCTTCCAGAAAATCTTCGACCTCTCCCACCTTTTCCAACGAGCAGATGGCTAGATGCAGCGGCTTCACAAGCAAAGGCAGCGGGTGAAGATATCTCTGAAGAAGAAGAAGAACTCGCAAAAGGATGTGATTGGGAGTATATCAAATACGGTGCACTATGGTCTCATGGACGACACTTTCGAATCGCACGAATCTATCAAAACCGGTCTACTTTTGATAGTGGAGTGATGGTGAATTTTTTGCAAAAAAGTAGAGCGAGTGCAAGAGATGATAATGCTCTAGAGGCGAGTTAGATTATTGTGGTGTGATTCAAGACATCTTGAAACTATCTTTCAGAAATTTTGATTACTTTGTTTTTGACGTGAAATGGTTCAAAGTAGTCACCTCTGGAAGAAACGCAACAGTGAGACGAGATAAGAGCGGTTTGCTTCAAGTCGACTCCACAAGATTATGGACATATGAAAGGGATACATTTGTACTTCCCGAACACTGTGGGCAAGTTGTTTTTATACCAGATTCAAAAGACCCAGAGTGGCTATTTGTTTTACAAGTCGCTCCACGTAGTAGACAAATTTTTGAAAATGCAGATGTAGAAGAAAGTCCATCTCTAGTGGACTCAGAGATTCATTCGATAGTTGAGGAGGAAGAGATCATTGTTCCAGAAGAAGAGGTCATTAAAGAAGAGGTCATTGTTTGAGAAGACGAAGCAATAGACCATGATCAGGAGGAAACCAACATAGCAAGCGATTTAGAAGCCATCAATTTAGAGATAGATATTCTCGGTGCATCGGATCTTCAAGAGGATGCTAGAATAGAGGACTTTTGAATAAAAGACTTGTACATACTAATTTTTGGTTTTTTTTTTTGTTTATTCCCTATATTATTTTTCTTATCGCATGCTAATTATTTGAGTTCTTTTATTAGAGAGCACGATGGGAGACAGTCCTCCAGTCACTCCACAGTCCATGACAGAGGAGCAGTTTTTGGAGTTCATCTCTCAGGTTCCTCCTGCGTATATGGCCGCTGCATCACAGTATTGGATCGCTCGTGGTAGCACTCCTCCCGGCCTCACTCCTGGCGGCCTTACTCCTGTCGGCCTCACTCCCGTTGGCCTCATTCCCACCGGTGTCACTCCCGCCAGTGTCACTCCTGCCGGTGTCACTCCTGAGGGTGGTGCTACTCCCGTAGGAGGTATGTCTCCTAGCTTTGTGACTCCACCACGACCATCTTTGCAACCATCTCCTACTGGATCTACTAGTAGACATGTGCGTTCGACACCTCAGCGCGATACAGGGTCTGGCCCGTCTCGTAGATCGAGGTCACGCTCTGGAGCACGAGGTTCTAGGAGTGGATCTACAGGTAGGTCTGGAGGCGGAGGAGGCGGTTGTTGTGGAGGCAGTGCGACGGACGTTGTGTCGCCCGCTTCTACTCCTAGGACGAGTACCTCAGATGTAGGTACGCCACGCAGTACACCACGTACACCTTGGGGTGCTCATGACCATGATGACTCCAAGGTGTATAGTATCCGAGATGGAGCTCCGGTGATGGATGCGATTGGCAAAGCAATGCATGCATGCATACGACAGCTTTGCTCCATCCAGTTTGGACACTCCATCATGCGGAAATGGAGTGAACAGGATAAAGATCAGAAGAATTATATCACACAGACGATTTACAAGGAGTTCCGACCAGCCGATGGAAAGTCGATTGTCAGTTCAGAGTGGATTCTGCATACCGCACGTGAGGTCATGTCGCATCGACGATCCGAGGCTTGTGATGCATTCAAAGAAGGCTTACCAAAGCGTGTGTGGTTAGATGCTGAGGAGTGGGACATGATTCGTGATGAGCAGCAGCAGACTCCTGATCGATATCGCCAGCAGCAAAATGCCGCAGCCACACGTCTAGACACGATTGGACCGTCACATTTGGGCGGCGGCGGATATGACATGATGCGTCATGAGTTGGTAAGTACCATTTCATTTATAGAATTTATTTGTGTTAAATTTCTCATATATATTTCTCTAATCTTTTTATATTTGTTTCAGGAGCTGGCAATGGGTCGTCCTCCAACACGATCAGAGGAGTCTTATGGATATAGTCATGGGTTGACTGCACTATTGCAGGACTTGGAGGGACGCGGTACGGTAGTTTCATGGGAGCGTTCGCGATGAGGTAATTAATTTATAGACTTGGTTTTTACTTGTTTGTAATTTTCATGTGAATTTATCTCATTCCATTATTGTTCTTTGTTGCAAGACTGTTGATATGGAACGTTCTTTGCATGTGTATGGCAGTGGAAGACCAATATTTTGCATTTGATTTCCATATGGCAATACATTGCTTTGCCACATTTTGTAAAAGCGTCATATATGACAGTGGTTTGCCACACTCTTGTACATGCTTCATTATTGAAATATATAACTTCTTTTGTACATGGTTCATTGTTCATTCTGATTATCGATCTCTTTTGTGTACAATAATACTCTGTTTCATGAAATCGTATTTCGGTTGTCATTAGAGTACACATCACATGTACTCGGTTTTTTTTGGGCAGAGTATATTGTCTTTTGTTCAGCAACATCATGGTAATGTTGCTGTAACAAAAGACAAAACATTCTACCCAAAAAAAAATTTGGAGGTATGGTCGTCGGTATAAGCGACGGTACTCCTAGTAGTCATCGGAATAACCGTCGGTACACCCAGGAGGCGATGCAGCAGAAACCAGTTACCGATGCATATACCGACATTTATACCGATGCATATACCGACGCTTTTACCGATGTATAGACCGACGCCTATACCGACTCTTTGGTACCGATGCGGAAACCGACCTTTACACCGGCGTCGCGGCAAATAAAGCCGCGTTCATTTTCCTCGGTAAAAACCTCGGTATACCATCGATCTGTTGTAGTATGGGATAAGACAAAATGACTCCATCTGGTTCCTGATCAGCGGCATAAGGGAGGTGGACTCTTGGAACCTCCAAACTGCTAAGCGGCTATGGAACAAGGGGTTCAAATAGTGGAAACATCTTTGGAAACAAGAGACCGGCCAGTGGATCAGGTTGGAAGAGTTAGACCCGAGACATAGAGTTTTCCTCGAAGAATGGACTCTTCTTCAAAACAGGTGTTTAGTGTGGGACCACTCAACTACCCGCCTTCTCTGCGAACAGGATCCTCCTTGCCTAGAGGGCCTCAAATGGAGCAATGGTAAGAAACTATTCAGAATTCCCAACTTCAAAGTAAGCTTAGATGGTCATCACACTCTTAACAAGGTGTGGTGCCTTTCTTGGACCAAACTTCGATGGGAACTTAAGTTCATGTCTATTTGGCACCCCCTTATTGAGATCAAGAAGTCCGTTCTCATGTGGCAAATCTTGCATAAGAGTATCTGGCACAACGCAAGGGCCAACAAAATTTGTGGTGTGCCTCCATGGTGCAAGCGGTGCCATCAAGGCATCGAAGACCTTGTTCACCTCTTCTTCGATTTCCCTAAGTCCCGTGTTATCTGGCTTCACGTGACATGGATTTTGCGACTCTCAAACCAAATCAACTGGCAGCCGCTGTTGGGATGAGGCGGTTTGCTACTCATCAAGGCTATGGAATGCCATCAGAGGCGAGAATCTTTGGAAGATTTGGAGGGAGTGATGTGCTGTCAACTTTGGCCAAACACCAAAGGAATGGTCGATTGAGAAATCCTTGTTCCTTCTAGGTAAAAGAATCTCCTGAGATAAGAGATCTCCACCATTTAGGCACCACCGTATTTATCTCCTCGTAGATAACAAGCTGAAACCCAAATGGGTCCCGCATGAGGGAGATGATAGTTTTGTACGTCTCATTTGTAATGCCCTCTAGCTTATCAAACTTGTCCCCTGCTTTCTGGGATTTGGGGGGTCCCATGGGCACTAGTCCCATTCACATGTAACTTTTCTTCTTTATTTTAATTAAAGTCAGGGAGAATAGGCCAAGGCCGAACTTCCTTTTATAAAAAAAAAAAAAAAAAACTTTCATAGAATCTAAATTCAATGATCCAAAGTCCATTTCTTTGACCATCCGAAATTCAGCCACTGGACTTCAATGTGGACCTGAATTCGCTGACCTGAAGTCCATTGTCGACCACCGGAATCCAATCACCAAACATCCATGTGCTTCTGAAACACTTTTCAGATGATCGAAAAAGTGATCTCCGACCACCAAAAATCATGTTCATGTAGTATCCCTCTCAGTTATAGACACTTGAATTAAGTAGATGCGGAGGAACCATAATTCTTATCCAGAGTGTACCACCCAAATGATCTCAGTGTACAACCTAAGCGATCTCAAGCTGCTCTGCTCTGCATGAAGGATTGTCAATTTCAGAGGATATCTCAGCCTTTGAGACAGCGCGAAACTGACCTTGAAACCATCTTCACGTAATCACAAACGCACAGTATGACTATGCACCTGTAAAGCGCGCATATTCATCTGCGATCGCGAACTCTCCACGGATCCATCTTCTGAGCACCTGCAAGTACTTTGTGGAAGTATATAACGGTGCGCAAATGTTTAGAATCATCCCCCGCTTTCCATCATTCCATGTATTATCAGTACCCGTGTGCACGAACCCACTTACATTATGAACAGGTGGCCTCTCTCTCTCTCTCTCGCTCTCTCTCTCTCTCTCGTGCACGCACACACAAATATGTGATCATGTTCAGTCTTCAAGTATGTAGCTGATTACAATGTAAATTAAATTTTAGCACTTTACGTACACAAAGACGATTCACGGAGAGATGCCACCGCCCAAAGAAATCGATTTGCATTGGGAATCATGTAATAGTACATATGGCACATAGATCACATATGTTTTATTTTAGTTTGTAGCTCTGACTATTGCGGATGATGAGATGGATTTCAACCATTGCGCGCGGCTTACTCTGCATCTCTCTCTCTCTCTGTCTATGAAGAACGCGCCATAGCTGCGTGAAGCTTTAAAGTCGCATCATAGCTACATGTGAGCTCCCGAGGGCAAGCTCAAAAACTTGCTGTTGCTTTCGTGTAACTTGTGCGAAAATGCAAGTTCGGTTGCAAGCCACAAGCTCATGCGTATTTTTAGAAGAGAGTGCGTGCTTTGCAAAACCCTTTTTTAGCAGAAATGGTACTACATATCCTAGTGGTTTGACGCTTTAAATCTCCGGGAGAAGTCCTGAGTTCAAATATTGACTGTACATAATTAGCAGAAATGGTACTACATATCCTAGTGGTTTGACACTTTAAATCTCCGGGAGAAGTCCTGAGTTCAAATATTGACTGTAAGATGCATACCTCTAGGCTCTACCTTACGAGGTTAGGTGTGTGTGTTTTCAATTCATTGTACTCTTAAAAAAAAAATGGTAGAACATATCATCATGACAACAGAAATAAACTGAAGAAAGTACAAGTTGGTTGTGCACTACACTGACCATCACATCTGTCACTTGAGAGCTTGTATTCTGTATGTAAAAGTTTGCTTTACTTGGGTAATCCATGTTTAGAAGGTAATAATGAAGAGGAGACATAAAGACAAAATCATGATCATCTTTGAGGCCTCCTAAAACACAAGAGATATATGAGCAATGTTCTTGCTTGATTTCTGATACTACAGTCGCTGGAAGGTTTTGTGCTACCATTTGTTACTATTCAACATCAGGTAGAATATACATAGAAAGATGACTCTTTAGCACAGCAAGTTTTGCCAAAAGCAATCCTTCTGTCCTCACAACATTGACCACAAAGAAAGAAAGGTAGCACGATCTGAAAAATAATGCATCATGGATTTCAAGCATATAGAGGATACTAAAACGATTTGAAAGTATGACATAAAACGAGAAGAAGATGCCATCTGTCAATATAATCTGATATCAAATCATCATGTTTCGTCATCATTTCTTTTTCTCTGCAACTAGAGAATCGCTATCTGCATGCTTATATGTGTTTTTGTTTTGCTTTTTAGTTGGTTGTGCAGTATATGTTTGACATATGAGTCTTTGAATGGGAGAAATACATATAAGCATGGGAAGGAACTTACAAATTACATCAATTTTTTTAGGCACAAAACAACAGCATGTCTCCCAAGGAAAATAGCTCGATTCGGAATATATAACACAATACATCAGAAAATATATCACTCTTAATTTCATCTCAAGGGAAACAAGGTCAAGTAGCCTGGTATGGAATCCATAACTATGGGCATTCATTATTTTTTTTTAAAATCAAAGTAAGTTTGGCCTTAACCTACTCTCCCAATCTTGTATTAAATAAAGAAAAAGAAAAGTACAAGTGAAGGGGACTAGAGCCATCTCCTAATCAACAGCTTAAACCCAGGCCCTAGATGAGCTTAAACCCAAGTGGGCCTCAGATGAGGGTGATTAGCCTTCTTTGTAATGCCATCTAAACTTTGTAAGATCTTCCCCCACTCTGTGGGACTTGGGGGGTCCTGTGGGCATTCATTATTTCTTTCAGCTTGAAGATTGCACATAAGTAATTACAATCAAATACACCTTACATACACACATATGAGCAAACATTCACATATGCTCACAATAGTCAACCAAGATTAAGTAAATTGTCAATTAGCATCAGAACTTCTTGAGTGCATCAAGTGTCATACTTAGTAAATCAAGTCATTAATTCAAACATGCACCAATGTTGTAATGAGATTTCGAATTATATACTCAAAATATAAGACGTATGAAAATATTCTTCAATATCTGCACGTCAATTTTCTAGGATTTGCAACTTATAAATCTCCTTGTTCTGACAAAGTTTCTGATGGTTGAATCAACAATGACAATCTCTCCTCCAAGTTATGTGCACAAGCCCTTCATGAATATGTCCCATTATATCCTTCTTATTAGTATGGCATTGGCAACTTGATTCCAGAGAAAAAAAAACCTGCTTGCAAAATTTCCCATCGATCATAAAATCATTCATGTACTTATCTCATGTGAGTATCTTTTGTCAGAAACATGCAATCCATTTGCTAATATCTATTTGTATTTGAACTATCTATGTTTGAATTTGATATGGATGCATGCCCTCTATCAACTTTTCCAATTCCTCATCTTCAAACGCGGCCATCTTCTTCATAATATAAGCAGTGCTGAGCATTTATTGATTATGCAATAGCTTGTTCTGAAAATACTTAGGAGTTGTTGTACATTTTTAAGGCAACAAACCACGTTAAGAGAGAGTTGTCCCTGACTTTAACTTTCCTCCCCAAAAACTCAGATTTTTCTTTGAGACAACAAGAAAAAGGATTAAATTAATGAAGAAGTATACACTATGCAGGGGGCAAGAGAACCCCATAGTTGGGCATCTGAAAACTTCATTATGAACATTTTCTCTTCGCTAGGGTGAGTCTCCCTACTGAGGGCACAAGAAATGTCCAAATTAACTCGATGTCAATTTCTTCTTGCATTTGTTCATCCGTCTACATTTTTATTTCTGATGGATCTATTATCATATCCTTGAGCTCTCGATCTATCCAATCTCTTTTTACTCACTCCTTTGTCATCCTCATCCCATCCTTGCTTTCCCAAATTAGGTAATTACAATCATCCCTAGTAATGGCAAACAAACTATTTCCACTATAACATTTGCCCGAATTAGGTACAATTTATCACCTATTAAATGGAATACCTTTGTCTCTTCTAATACCTATGCCTATTGGGTTTGTACTTATAGTAATGTAAATTGGTTTATTTTCATTATAGTTGTCCTTTCTAAGCAATAGAGCTTCTAAAAGTGCCTTCTTTAGTTTTCTCATAACATGAGTGTAGATTTCCTTCCATTGGAATCTTTGACACTTCCTTTGCAATTGATAGAGTGGATCTACCACATCAGCAAAATGTGGAATCCACACTATATAAAAATCCCATGCTCCAAGAAATCTCTTCACCTGAGGGATGGGGAGAAAATTTCTTTATTGTCTTGAATAGTGCCGACTTTCTTTTGGCACGATTTTCTTCCTTTTGGACAACATAGACTTCCTAGAATCAACACTTCTTGCATTCCAAACACTCATTCCTCATAATGTTAAATGCACCTCTTCAAGTCGACTAAGAATGGAATGAAAGTCATTCATATGATCTCTAACAAACGTTCTACATGCATTCTCATCGAGAGTCTAATCTTTATCCTTCTACCTTAATTGGAACCTCATCAATAAATGTATCCATGATTGGATCCAAGGTGTAGAAGGTGTTGTAGGAAAAAGAAGGGGATTGAGTTCTAGGTCAGGGGAGAAAATTCTAGAGTATGTTCCTCATGAAAGAACTCTCTAGGGGGTGGAGATGGAAATTGTGGAGCAGGTCACATATGTGAAGATGACAGATAGGAGTAGTTTAAGTATGCCAAGAATATTAGTGTAGGCAGCTCGGGAGAGGAAGGTTGTACCCTAGTTGCACAAAGAAATGGAAGTGATGAAGTGAATAGGAAGGAGAATGCACTCAATTCACGAGATTGCCTACCATGAGAGGCCACGAACAAAACTTTGCAAAGCTTCAATACATATGAATCCAGTAGTTTAAGATTGGGACTTAAGAATATTTTTTTTGTGGAAGATTCAATTCACCCATTACTTTTTGTACCAGGAAAACATCAATTAGCTCTAAAGGTGTGTATGACACTTTGCTGCCTCTTTTTTTAGGTGGAGAGTCAAATGATAGTCCAAATGAGATAATTTTGCAACCTTTAAAAGTTCCACATGATGATGTAAATCATTCCATTTCTGATGCAAACTTACATGATGCACTTGTTGATGAGAGGATTGACATAAGGAGGCTAAAACAATGCCTAAATGGCTGGTCCACACTTTGAGAGATATAAAATTAGATGCACCTTTATCATATTGTATCCATTCAGCCTCTCATAGTGCTTCCTTTGAATCGGATTTCTATGCAATGGCTTCCTCTAGCCTTTGTGATGAATGAACTTGTTTCTTTTTAATGAAGCATAACATTCAGAAAATTTTGATGGTTGTTATGCAATTAGAATATGATGTTGTTATGAAGAATGGTCCTTGATCTTTATGTGATCTTTCTCCATGAAATATTGCAATTGGCACTAAATGGGTATACAAGTTGAAATGTAAACCTAATAGAAAAGTTGATAGGTATAAGGTGAGGCTTGTTGCAAAAGGTTATGCTCAAGAGAGAGGCATTGATTTTGATGGGACCCTTACTCCCACATGTCATATTGACTACTATTCATAGCATTTGTGCACTTTGTAGCTCATCATGGTTGGAATATACATCACACTACAAGGAATACAGGCGTATAGCGACGGTTAAGGCGACAGAATTTCGTCGCTATAAAATTGCAAAATGCATCGTAATGAGCATCATGCGCGCACCGTCGATTAAATGATGAGCCAAATGATGTTTTTTGTGACTTGTGGTGCGACGGTGTCTGCTAGGCTCGCATAGAGCATCACTAACACGACGGTTTTGAAGACCATCACATAAGCGATGCTTTGTTACGTTGCATAAGCGACACTTTTTGGCGTCGCATAAGCGACGCTGAAACAAGTCGCTTATGCGATGCCAACTCGACGTGTAGCATCACTTACAGGACGATTTGTTGACGGAAAAAAATTAAAACGTTGGAGGCTCTTCGATCGGCATTTTCATGCATCTGATCGAAGAGCTCTCCAACATTCACGATTGTGCTACGCTTACGAGCTGAAGCAAGTATATGAAGAATTGTTGTTTTGCCTAAGCTCTCTCTTATTGTCTCCCTCTGTCTCTATTTCTCTCTTTCTACATCTTTCTCTCTTTGAATTCTCTCTCTCTCTCTCTCTCTCCTTTCTCTCTTTATTGCACATTATTCAAGAAGCTAACCAAGCAAAAAGTATGGCTAACTATTGTAAGTACAATTTCTATTCTTTGTATATCATTTGAATTGTGTTATTTTCATTAGATAGCATACTCACACTTATTGATATGCACTTATACACTCATACATGATGAAAATGCACTTTCACATATATACACATATACACATGCACGTACACACAGATACATGTGAACATACACTTAGACATACACACATATACACATGCATATGCACAAACATTTCTACAACCACATAAAAAGACTTACATGCATGCATTATTGCATATATATATATATATATATATATATATATATATATATATATATATATATATATATATATATATATATACACACACACACACATATACACACATTAACATATACGCAAATACATGTATATGCACATCCACATGCATGCACATGGATGCAAATGGAAATGCATCCACATACACATGCATGTGGAATACATATACACATGCATATACATACATTATACACATATATACACATATATATGCACATACGTACACACACATATACACATGCACACACACATGCACATACCTACATATACACATATACATGCACATACACACATATACACATAGAGTTACACATATACATGCACATACATATACACACATATACATATGCACATGCACATACTCATACTCACATATACACTTACACATGCACATGCACATACATACATATACACACACATACACATGCACATACATACATATACACACACATACATATACACTTAGGTACACACATATGAATGAATTGTATAATTAAAGTATTAAAACACATATACACATGCACACACATATGCACATACCTACATATAAACATATACATGCACATACACACATATGCACATAGAGTTACACATATACATGCACATACATATACACACACATACACATGCACATGCACATACTCATACACACATATACACTTACACATGCACATGCACATACATACATATATACACACATACACATGCACATACATACATATACACACACATACATATACACTTAGGTACACACATATGAATGAATTATATAATGAAAGTATTAAAACACATATACACATGCACATACATACATATACACACACATACATATACACTTAGGTACACACATATTAATGAATTATATAATTAAAGTATTAAAACACATGCTTATTATAAACAATAATAACAATCAATAGAACAAAAATCTTCATTACTTAATACCATACACACAATTCAAAACATAACTGAAATGAAAAATATATAGATAATATATATATATATATATATATATATATATATATATATATATATATATATATATATATATACATATATATATATATATATATATATATATCAATGTAAATACATATAATCCAATGTCATAATCCACTAAAAAATCATCATCATCATCATCATCATCAGGATCAGTAGCAGTATCATGATCATCCTGATCTTCCTCATCCTCATCGTCATGATCACCCTGTGACGATCGAGATTGTCCCTCCTATGTCTGTCTCTCCACCTCATCCATATCTGTCTCTCCATAATACTCCTGTATTACATATAACAAACTTAAATAAATAAAACAATTAAACCATTCATAAAAATAAAATAATTATATAAGATTTAATAATACTCACAAAGGCATCAGGATGATCTCGCATATACTTGCTCAAACGTTGATATCCAAAATGTGTAGCATACTCGATCTCATGTTTCATAGGATATCGACCATAATCCTTCCGCTGCATTGAAACAAATAAACAAGATTAGTTGCTTGCATTTTAACTAAAATAAAAAATATACTCACAATAACACATATACTTACAAATGTAGCTACAAAACCATTATGGCCCATTTGGCCTAGGTGCGATGTGTGGCCCGACTCCACTCTCTTCTTTGCAGTAGGCTGTTTATTTAAGAAAAAAATACATAAATTAAATGTAAAAGATTACTAAAATATATAAAAATTATAAATATAAACTATTAATTCGTGTACCTTCTTCTGAGGAAATGACTCTTGAAGATGTAGTTGTCTACGAAAAAATTGCCACGTCTCAGGTGCTATGTTAGGTCGCCTCTTATTTTTTTCCACCATACAATATCTCTTGTTAATTTAATCTCAAATAGAAAACAAAATTAGAATACATAGACATATATACACACACATACACATACACATATACATGCAAACATATACGCATACATATATCTATACATATACACATATACATACATATAACATAAACACACATATACATATCCACATATATACGTACACACACATGCATGCATATACACTCATTCATACAAAATACATGCATTTATCCCACAATAATGTGTAGTTGTGTATATGTGAATATGTGTGTATGTGTAAATGTGTATATGTGAATATGTGTGTATGTGTAAATATGTATATGTGAATTTTTTGTGTATGTAGATAATCAGATTATTAATATCAAATACCATTATTTGTAGATTCTGATCAATCATATGGAACTCCACCACCGTCTCCTCATCGTGCAACGACTATATACTATAAGTATATCAAACATCTAGTTTTAAATATATTTCATGGATACATAACTTTTTTTTCTTGTTTCTTATTATGTGCAGATTCTGATCAATCAGAGGGTACTCCACCACCTCCTACCCATGCAACTTCACATGTGTCCTCCGATAGGAATTATGATGAATTTTACTATCAAGAGCATATTATATGTTGGTGTAACTCTTGTTATGACACGTATCGAAGACCACGATTGGAATGTATTGAGCATGAGGTAGACTATGGTACTTTTGAGCGTGCACCATCACCTGGTCAACGTGATAATGCTTGGATATGTATTTTCTATATATATTAATGTCATTATTTTATTTAAAAACCATATACAAAATCAAATTACTGTTGATATATAGGAATACTTGCTCGATAATGATGATGATGATAATTTTTATCATAATGTTAATATACCTCGTACATGTCATGGACTTGTTGTTCATCAATTACAAGCAGAGGTTTCTAGAAATCCTCTACCTCTTGGTTTAGACACTGAAACGGCTGGAGATTATCCATTGCTAGCTCGTGATCGTTCTTTAGTACAAACATATGATAGAAGAAGATATGGAGGATGGAATAGAGGACCACTTCCTTTAGATGGAGAGGTTTTCAACTTTTGGGGTAATCGCTATATGATTGCTCTATCCACTATTACTAATGCTGGTTGTGCTCTCTTTATTGTAGAGGATTTGTATGTGCCTCCGAACTCTGAAGTCACTCTTATGTCATTTTGTGGTCCTATATATGGATGGGGAGATTGGCATCGACTTTCAGGTTATGTTCAAAGCATGAGTACTTATGGAATATGGTTGAACGCATCATCCCTTACTAGTAGAAGTATTTTTACATGCAGAAAATGAAAGATTATATATTGATGAAAGACCTTACACACATGGAAATATAGCAAGTTTAATAAATAGTAGTCGAGGGTTACATAATAGTTCAAGGACTAATTGCACATTTGAGGAGCATGAAAATAGTCATGAATCACCATACATGAGTAGAGATGTATCAAGATACATAGTTGTCAATGCTATTACTACATTACATGCCGGTGATGAACTATTAGTGAATTATGGATGGTGTAGACCTGCAAGAGCACCTTTTAGCTAGAGAGAATAAAAATTTTCTATCCATATTTAATAAGTTATATACTTAATTTTATATTTAAAGTTTAATTTTTATTCATTTATGGAATACTAATGAATTTTATTTATATGTGTAGATTCCAACGTATGATGTTGATGATATTCCTCCACAGCATTCACAATTACCAGTAAGACCTCATTTATTAGAAGCTTCCATGAGGAGGCTACACAAAAGTAATCGTGTGGAATATGCAAAGTTGAAAGATCTATATTCAAAAAACGATAAAGTACAAGATTTGTGTGACAATGATGAAGATGATGGCATGGCAGATTTTATTGAGGATTGGTATCAAAATGACAGTGAGAGCATTGATATTTCTAAAAATGAGAAATATCTTCGAGAGGAATGTTTAAAGCATGTATATGAAGGAAGTCGTTTGACAGGACTAAGTGCGAGCTTACTTATTCTCAATCTTCAAAATCGTTTTGGATGGATTAATGTATCTGTTTCGACACTATTAAGGTATAATTTTCAATTTTCTATCTATTTATATGTATATGCATAAATATGTATATATAAATACATGCATATATAAACATACACATAATATACATGAATGCATACACACATATAAACATACACACACATATAAACATACACACATATACACACATTTTGAAGGATGGAAAAATAATTTTAAAGGATGGGTGAACAAAAAGTGTCCATTCAATGCAGGTTTTTATTCTTACTTTAGATAAGGTAAGAACAAGAACTTGAATTGAATGGACACTTTTTGTCCGCGCATCTTTTAAAACTATTAATGCATCTTTCAAAATATTCGCAAAAAATTTGATTGTTTGGATGACAGGATACGATTGTAATTTGTTTTGGAGGATATGAAGTATGTACCTTCATTAAATGATGATTTGTCGATTCTATCATATGTTCAGTTTGAAAGTGTGAGAAGCGGCTTTATAATTTCTATTCATAGAATTTGGCACTGTTTATAGGCCATACCATGGTGACCTGGATGAATCGCATGCACAGAGGTTACTCAAGATAGAGCAACCTGATTATAATGGACTAGTGCCAGCAGGATTCCTGGGGTATGCAGTAAACCTCTTGCATGTCAATGATGAGCATCTGAACTTTAGGATACAAAGCGGAAATCATGGTGGCTTGAGAGGATCATTTTTATACAGCTTGTTCAAAGAACTTCAGGTTTATGAACCTGAAGTTCTTTGAACAAGCTGTATAAAAATGATCCTCTCAAGCCACCATGATTTCCGCTTTGTATCCTAAAGTTCAGATGCTCATCATTGACATGCAAGAGGTTTACTGCATACCCCAGGAATCCTGCTGGCACTAGTCCATTATAATCAGGTTGCTCTATCTTGAGTAACCTCTGTGCATGCGATTCATCCAGGTCACCATCGTATGGCCTATAAACAGTGCCAAATTCTATGAATAGAAATTATAAATCCGCTTCTCACACTTTCAAACTGAACATATGATAGAATCGACAAATCATTCAATGAAGGTACATACTTCATATCCTCCAAAACAAAAAATCGTATCCTGCCATCCAAAACAATCAAAATTTTTGCGAATATTTTGAAAGATGCACATAAGCATACACATATATAAAATTATATGCATATATATGTATATTTATTTATTTACTTTTTTTAATATATCATTTTTTGATAAACTTACAGGTTATTATATGAAAATTTTTTACCAAGTCAAAATATTCTTCCTACCTCACATGATGAAATGAAGAAGATAATCAACAATCTTGGTATAGATTATCAATGTATACATGCATGTCCTAACGATTGTATTTTATATAGAGGTGAATATGCAGACTCTTTGACATGTCCCAAATGTCAATCTCCTTGATATAAGGGCGAAGAAGGTAAAATCCCAAAAAGGTGTTGAGACATTTTCCATTGGCTCCACGGATTAGACATATGTTTCAAAGCCCCGAATTATCAAAGCTTTTGACTTGGGGACATGATCACAAAAGTATTGATGAAATAATCAGAATTCCTCATGATAGTGTTGCTTTTCAGCATATTGATTCTACATGGCCTAAATTTGCACAAAATCCCCAGAATCTAAAGTTAGGAGTTGCATTAGATGGGGTTAATCCATTCTCCATGAAATCTAGTAAATGGTCAACATGGCCAGTGGTAGTCATAAACTACAATCTTCCGACATATCTTAGCATTAAAAAGGAACATTTAATGCTTTCAATTTTAATCCCAAGCAAAAGACAAGTTAAAGATATGAATATATATCTTGCTCCTCTCATTGACGATCTCCAAGAGTTATGGAGAGGTATTAATGTCATTGATGTATCGAAAAGCATCATTGAAAGACATATTACTGTTCGTGGTATTGTGGCTTGGACTATTCACGATTTTCTAGGATATGGTGTTTGTTCAGGTATTGATGTAATTTTTTTATTCAATATGCATGTAAATAAATATGATTTAATCTAATTATATTTTTATAATTTTCATGATGCAGGAATATCTACTAAGGGTTATAAAGCTTGTCCATATTGTGGTGATTGGTTGAGATCAATCTATAGTAAGAATCTCAACAAAAATATTTATCTTCGACATCAACGATTCTTGCCTGATGATCATCCATTAAGATCTAAAAGAGAAGCGATACATTTTAATGGAAAGCTTGAAACAAGTCGATGTCCAAAACCTATGACGCCTATGGATTGGTATAAAAAATGGATAGATGGACCTCTGATAGATCCAGAATCACAAGATGATTCAAATAATGAGTATGTGAAGAGAGGTAAAGGAAAATTGGCACTCGCAAAGAACATATCAATATGGTATTCTTTGGAGTATTGGAAAGAGTTAAAAGTATGTCATCTTCGTGATCCTATGCATATATTAAAAAATATTGGTTATTCACTATGGCAGCATCTTCTTGGACTAAAAGATACCACAGCATCAAGGAATGATTTGAAAGATCAAAAATCCAAACCAAAGTTATGGCCAGTTTTTGATAGACATTGACAAGAAACGACTTATGCACCTACTCCTTGGGTACTTACAACAAAAGAGATACAGACTATCAACAATAGAATTCAATTGATTAAGACTCCTACAAGATATGGAGCATCTTTTCAAAACATGTTTAATATGGATGATAAGAGCTTATCTGGGTTAAAGACCCATGACTTGCATAACTTTTTGAAACATATTTTACCTTTGGTTATCGATGGATGTACAACGAAAGGAGTACGAGATGTGATCTATCGTCTTGGATCACTTATAAGATAATTATGATACTTTTATATTTAATATGTATGAATATTGGATATCTTTTATTTTTTAATTAACTTCTTTATAATTGTTTTTATGATATGTATAGGTGGATTGCATCCAAAGAGATTGAAAAAAACTCGATCCCACAAAAAAAAACGTGAATGCAAAGAGCTATTATGCTTGATGGAGAAAGAACTTCCTACTTCATTTTTTGATATTCAGGTTCATGTATTAGTCCATCTTGTAGATGAAATAGAGATTGCAGGTGTTGTCAACACTCGATGGATGTTTTGGGTCGAGTGATTTATGGGAACATTAAAAGTTTATGTGCGACAAAGAGCGAAACCAAAAGGATCCATGGCAAAGGGTTGGATGCTTGAAGAGTGCATGTATTACATTAGTGAGTACCTTGAAAGAGTTCATGAAGAAGCTCCATGTGCATGGACCAATGAGTCTTCTTCAAAAATAACAGATGAGGTATTATCAGGTAAGGGAGTTCCATTCTTATTTACATTTCAAGAAAAAAAATGATGTTTCTACTTTTGTAGCATATAATAGCGAATGCATGCAAGCATTCCTTAGCGAGTACGAGGAACTTCAAAATTCCATAGCGAGTACGTCTATGAGTGTGTAGGTGTTTATGTGTGTGTATGTGTGTATGTGTCTATGTGTGTATGTGTCTGTGTGTATGTGTATGCATGTATGTATGCATATGTATGTGTATGTGTGTGTATGCATTATGTATGCATATGTGTGTGTATGCATTATGTATGTGTATGTATGCATGTATGTATGCATGTATGTATGTATGTATGCATATGCATATGCATTATGTATGTATATGTATGCATGTATGTGTATGTGTGAGTATGTCTCTCTACGTGTGTGTGTGTGTGTATGCATATATGTGTGTGTATGTGTGTGTGTATATGTGTTTGTATGTGTGTATGCATGTGTATGTGTGTGTATGCATCATTATGTGTGTATGTGTCTATGTGTGTGTGTATATGTGTGTGTATGTGTGTGTGTCTATGTGTATGTGTGTGTGTGTATGAGTGTGTATGTGTTTATGTGTATGTATGTGTCTATGTGTGTGTATGCATCTATGTGTGTATGTGTATGCATATGTGTGTTTATGCATGTGTTTGTGTGTGTATGCATCATTATGTGTGTATGTGTCTATGTGTATATGTTTGTGTGTATATGTGTGTGTGTGTGTGTCTATGTGTATGTGTTGCTACGCGTCTATGAGTGTCTATGTGTATGTGTTGCTACGCGTCTATGAGTGTGTATGTGTTTATGTGTGTGTATGTGTATGCATGTATGTATGCATATGTGTGTGTATGTGTGTGTATGCATTATGTATGCATATGTGTGTGTATATTGCACTATGTATGTGTATGTATGCATGTGCATTATGTATGCATGTGCATTATGTATGCATGTATGTATGTATGCATATGCATATGCATTATGTATGCATATGCATATGCATTATGTATGCATATGTATGCATGTATATGTATGTGTGTGTATTTCTCTCTATGTGTGTGTATGCATATATGTGTGTGTATGTGTGTGTATATGTGTGTGTATGTGTGTATGCATGTGTATGTGTGTGAATGCATCATTATGTGTGTATGTGTCTATGTGTGTGTGTGTAGATGTGTGTGTATGTGTGTGCATGTCTATGTGTATGTGTGTGTGTGTGTCTATGAGTGTGTATGTGTTTATGTGTGTGTATGTGTCTGTGTGTGTATGTGTCTATGTGTGTATGTGTATGCATGTATGTATGCATATGTGTGTATGTGTGTGTATGCATTATGTATGCATATGTGTGTGTATGCATTATGTATGTGTATGTATGCATGTGCATTATGTATGCATGTAAGTATGTATGTATGCATATGCATATGCATTATGTATGCATATGCATATGCATTATGTATGCATATGCATATGCATTATGTATGCATATGTATGCATGTATGTGTATATGTGTGTATGCCTATGTGTGTATGTATGCATATATGTGTGTGTATGTATGCATATATGTGTGTGTATGTGTGTGTATATGTGTTTGTATGTGTCTATGCATGTGTATGTGTGTATGCATCATTATGTGTGTATGTGTGTATGTGTGTATGTGTGTGTGTATATGTGTGTGTATGTGTGTGTGTGTCTATGTGGTGTGTGTATCTATGAGTGTGTATGTGTTTATGTGTGTGTATGTGTCTATGTGTGTGTATGTGTCTATGTGTGTATGTGTATGCATGTATGTATGCATATGTATGTGTATGCATGTGTATGTGTGTGTATGCATCATTATGTGTGTATGTGTCTATTGTGTATGTGTGTGTATATGTGTGTGTGTATGTGTCTGTGTCTATGTGTATGTGTCGCTACACGTCTATGTGTGTGTATGTGTTTATGTGTGTGTATGTGTCTATGTGTGTGTATGTGTCTATATGTGTATGTGTATGCATGTATGTATGCATAGGTGTGTGTATGTGTGTGTATGCATTATGTATGTATATGTGTGTGTATGCATTATGTATGTGTATGTATGCATGTAAGTATGTATGTATGCATATGCATATGCATTATGTATGCATATGTATGCATGTATGTGTATGTGTGTGTATGTCTCTCTATGTGTGTGTGTGTAAGCATATATGTGTGTGTATGTGTGTATGTGTGTGTGTATATGTGTGTGTATGTGTGTATGCATGTGTATGTGTGTGAATGCATCATTATGTGTGTATGTGTCTATGTGTGTATGTGTGTGTGTATATGTGTGTGTATGTGTGTGCGCGTCTATATGTATGTGTGTGTGTCTATGAGTGTGTCTGTGTTTATGTGTGTGTATGTGTCTATGTGTGTGTATGTGTCTATGTGTGTATGTGTATGCATGTATGTATGCATATGTGTGTGTATGTGTGTGTATGCATCATGTATGCATATGTGTGTATGCATTATGTATGTGTATGTATGCATATGTGTGTGTATGCATGTAAGTATGTATGTATATATGCATATGCATATGCATTATGTATGCATGTACTGCATGTCTCTCTATGTGTGTGTATATGCATATATGTGTGTGTATGTGTGTGTATGTGTGTGTATATGTATGTGTATATGTGTGTTCATGTGTATGCATTATGTGTGCATGTGTGTATGCAACATTATGTATGTATGTGTCTATATGTGTGTGTATTTGCGTGTATGTGTGTGTGTCTATGTGTATGTGTGTGTGTGTGTGTCTATGTGTGTATATGTGTGTGTGTATGCATATGTATGTGTGTGTAAGTGTGTGTGTGTGCATACCTTGCTTCAATGAGATGGGCCTCTCTCTCTCTCTCTCTCTCTCTCTCTCTCTCTCTCTCTCTCTCTCTCTCTCTCTCTCTCTCTCTCTCTCTCTCTCTCTCTCTCTCTCTCTCTCTCTCTCTCTCGGTCTCTTCTTGCTCTCGCGTCCAAATCCGGGCACAAATGTGCTGGGAGAAATTGATTTTTTTTTTTACATTCCAGAGCGTCGCATATGCGGCGCTCTCTAGTTTGCCAATGTCGCTAGTTCGTGATGCTATTTGCGACGCACTCCTTTAGCATCGCATAAGCGACACAGGCTTCACTTATGCGACGAATGCCCGTAAAAAAAAATCCAAAAACAGCACCGTTGCTTATGCGACGCTAGCATCGCATAAGCGACGGTGCTCGTTTTTTTTCAATTGGGGGGTGTGACTACGCCCCCCTATTTTTTGTAGTGTCAGTTGAACATTAAAATAATATTTCTAAATGGTGAATTACATGAAAAAGTGTATGTATTTTATCCCTATGGTTTTGTGCACAAAGGGCATGAAAAAAAGTGTGCATGCTGAAAAGATACATGCCTACTTGATTGCAATCCTATCACCACTCCTTGAAGATAACACTCCTATCATCACTCCTATGGTAACATGCTTACATTTTAGTCTTCATGATGCTCGAGATGCATTTGATGTTGTTTTTATCAGCAAGCTATTTGATGCTTGATTTACTTATGCATAACCCAGTGTGATAATCAATTTTTTGTCTCTCCGATGTGCAAGTTTATGAATTGCCTAGGTGTCAAGCACTGGCAAGCACTTAAGTGCATCTTTTGCTACTTGAGAGGTACTTGGCTACTTAGATTTATTATCCCGAGGGGGATCATTACCACGAGATGTACATTCTTCTTTGGACTTGGATTGGGATGGTTTCTATGATATTGATGTGTCCAGTAACGGTTTTCGCTTCATGCTTGGTAGCTCATGCATATCTTGGTTGAGAAAGAAGTAGCCTTCTCTGGCCACTTCTAGTTTTGAGGCTAAGTATAGGGTAACTTTCACAATGATTTTTGAGTGTGTGTGATTCATATGCCTTTTTCATTGCACCCATGCTCGCTGTTGATTTTTACTTAGTTCATCTCTAGTCAATATTTCTGAAATGAAGAAGATATAAAGCATACATAATATTCATGAGAAGATGCGGATTGGTTTCATGCCATACGGAACTTTCTTCCTTGTGCTTACTAAAATGAACGAGCAACACATTGCACCACAGTTTTTGGGTCAACACGAAGGTTCACCTCGGCACTTGGTTGCGCTGAGTGTATGCGTGAATATACATGCACATATTATGATCATCTACTATTTTTTTCTGCATATAACATGGTGTGTGGAATACAACACTTAACGTAAAGGCTTTCCTGGGAGAGATGGTTAGATAATTTGAATGAAGAGAGCGAGGTCCGATGATCAAGACTAATGATGTGAAAGGAGGGGGTGAGAGTGTGTATGAAAATACAAGATCATGTTGGAATTTTAGGATGTTTAATGAGTTGGTGAGAGTAGACCAAGAGCAAAGGAAAAAAGGATATAGACTAAAAGAGGAAGAGAAGAGTGGGACGAGAGAAGGCTAAGGATAAGAGAAAGTGAGGGGATGAAGAAGGAGAAAGGAAGAGCATGTGATAGAAGCATGTCGGGGAAGTGAGAAGAGAAGAAGATGAACAAGAGAAAGAGTGAAAAAGATGAAGTGAGTTGAAGTGCAGAGTTTTGAACATTGGAAAAAGTGAGCTAGAGCTTGTGAGTGTGAACCAAAGTCCACCCAGTATCTAGGCTAGAGCTGGATCAAGGAACTACAGCATACCTTGGCTTGATTTTGGGATTAAGATCTAACATAAGAGCTCAACCTTAAAATATTTGGGTCTACTAGGGATCAAAAAGGTGAACCCACTCTCGCATATTTGAGAACCTAAACTAAGAGAATCGCACGAAAAATACAGGAAATTAAGCAAATTCAATTGCAAAAAAACCATCTATTCTCAAAATTTATAGAACCAAACACTGTTATGTATTGTTTTTCTCACTTCTTTAATTATGAAAAAACACAAAACTAGAAAGAGTTAGTTGAAGAAATCACTATAAAAAGCTAGACATGAACATATTTACACTTGGGAATTTTTTATCATTTAAGCCTCCATAGACTTGAACGAGGAAACCTTCCTTCAAAACTTTGTTCATCAGATTCCTCAAGAATAGGCCTCATTCTAAGGGAAGTTGTATTTGTGACATGATCTGCACAGACTATCTTGAATTGGAATGCTTTTTACTTTAGTTCTTGACATAAACCTAGCCATCTTCCATGACTCTTCATAAACTGAGCCATCTTCCATTTTAAGTGGAGTGATATGAGATTTTCCTAATACTAGTGAGTAACTAGAGTGATTTTGAACAAAGAAGTTTATGATAATTACTCATGTCACCAATCATGAAGAACACTTGATGACATGTGTAGAAAAATTCTCTTGGCATCATATTAGCAGCTTGAATTCTCCATCTAGATGCATATCAATTGGCCACTTAACCTTCATATAAAGATCCCTACACATAAGATGAATTTTAGACCCATGGTCAATGAGAGAAACCATATGAATATTAATCTCATCTAACCTAAATAACACTTATGTCATGGCACGAGCCCAATGGTCCTTAGTATAGTGGCTCAAAGCAATTGTTTCGATCAAGCACATTTTTCTCTTCCTATACTTGGACTTGAAAAATTGAATAGGTGACTCATCCATCCTTTCAACTTTTTGAGCTTTAAATTATCCATTCTCATTTTTGTCTCAAGAGGTCATATTTCACTTCTACAAAATCTTGCTTGGCTATCCCTACATTTTGCCAAGTGTAAATTCAATTACATTGTCAAGTCTCGCTTTTTAAGAACTTGCTTCAAATCAATAGCTTGCTCTATATATGACTTTAACATATAAGAAGGATTTGGTTTAGCTTGGCCTCTTTTAATGGGCTTTAGCTATCGATCTTGAGGAAGAATTGAAGTTTTCATAGGAACCAACACCTTGGAAGAAGCTCGATATTGAGTTTGAGTTGGAATTTCATTTTGTTGATTTGTTGATAGTGGTGGAACAATTTGATTGGGCTGATTTATTTGTGTCCATTGATTTTGGCTTGGTAGTTGGGGTTGATCTTGCGGTGCTTCTACCTATAGCCTAGTTCTCCTTCTCTTTTCCTCACCCTCATTAACCCTTCTCCTTTTCCCTTCAACTACAACTTCATGTTCCATTGATGAACATAGATAAGCGACTACTGATAGTGTATCAGCTAGGTCCTTCCATCTAGTTAGCCCTCAAATTTCATTGCTAGATCTTTTCAAGATCTCTTGGTGCATCTTTCCTTCATCTACATATTTCATCACTCTTGACCAAAGTTATTGATGCCCACTATCATTAGTTACTTGAGAAGCATATATAGGTAAATGAGAAGTCAAAGCAAAGTCTTATGAAGTTCTAGGAAAAAATGCTTTCCTCCCTCCTCAAACGAAAGATATATCTACCTTTCCTCTAGGTTTAGAATCATAGATCATCTTTTCTTTTATAAAGACCAAATTCTTAGACAATGCGTCTTTTAAAATTTTACATGAATAGTTGTGGTGCTCCAACAAGCCACACTAGATACATCCTTTGATCTCAAGGCCTTTGCATGTTTTTTTATAGGTTCTTGGGAAGATTGAGACTCTATCATCTATTTGATGTGTCTCATCATAAGGTCATGAATTTCTTGAGAATTTCCTTCTTCGTATTAGGAGGCATAACATCTTTTATGATTGGTGGATTCACTTCTTGATTTGGAGCATGCTAATGTGATGCTTGCATTTGATCTTCTTTTAAATCTTCATGTCCATCCTACATGAATGTCTCCATAGTCCTCCTAGTCTTCCATAAGATCAGGCTCACCTTCTATGTCTCACAACTATGAAAGGAGTTCGTCATGATCCTTCATATCCATTACCCATAAGAATAGTGAGAGCTTCTCATGTTGTGTAGCTTTCTGTCATATTCTCATAAGTCATTGTACTATCAATCAAATTCCCTTTTGATATTTGAGATAGACTGATCTTTGACCTTGGTCAATAATCCAATGCGGCATGTTGATTGTCAAATTGAAAGCGTCTGCTAGATATAGACTAACCAGATCTTCTTGGGTGGCATCGTGAATCTCTCTTGAGTAGGGAACGCGAAATGTTGCATGCACATTTAGAGGTGAATGGCAATAGTTGGTGTCATTGCCACCATGTCCTTCAGTTTAGTCAGGTTCCTGTTCTTCATGTTGTCTGGGACCATTGTCTCCTTCTCTGTGGGGATATGCATGCCTTTCATATGGAGAGCCTCCCTTACCAAATTGTTCATCAATTTGAAGCACTTTAGTTCATTACATCTTGTAAGAGATGGTAGGACAAAGGTGCTATACCCCTTTTTTCTCTTTACTGGGAGTGAGGGTGCTATTCAAGTATGAACACCTTAGAAAGTCCGGCTTCGGTAATTGGGCTTTGAAGTAATCATATAGTCCCACCTTCTTCCATATCGGTTTCAACCCTTCATTATTTTGAAGCCTCTCAAACTCTCTGGTAAAGAAATGATACCGGCCCCAGCGTCCGTTGAACTCTATTTCTGCCTCCCACAGGTAAGTGCCTTCTCTAAGAGGTCCTGCCACATCACTGAACCAATACGAGTTTTTGCTTACTGGTGATGTGTGATCGTGGAGAGGATTCTGAACAGGTATGGCATGTAATGCTCTCAATGCCAATGGTCTTTCCTTCAACTCCTCCTCAATGGGGAGACTTTATATTTCCACAATCTGAGGACGAGTGCCTGCCTGGGAGCTAGTTCTTGCAGCCTCCGCCATATTGAAGGGACTGGTCACCGGTTCTGTGAGAATATACAAATGAACGTTAACATTGCAAATGGCCACCAAGTGGTCATGTGTCCCCGTTACAACATTAACATGAGTTTTTAGTGCTAAGTTAGTTAGTCAGTGAGTGCTCGGTGATTGTGGGTGTAGTTAGTGGATGAATTGTCCTAAGAGCTAAATGGAAAGGTGCAATGTGAGAATGATGCAGTTAGTAGGTGGGGGTGAATTTACAAATGGGGGTCGGGGGGTTTATTACAAGCTTTGGGCTGCCAATCATAGTGAATGGCTTTTGGTTTTGTGGAGACTCTGGAGGGCTTGTCTACTTGGAAATGAGGCTTTCTAGGGACCCATTTACAAGTGATTCTGCTCGTGCTCATGGGCGAAGATGTGTTTGTGCATGTCAAATAGTAGTGGGTGTCAATTGTTCGAGTGAGTGAACCATGTTGTACAGGGTGTGGTCTCTCTGTAGCTATTTGAGCCCGCAAGCAAGCCTTAGGCACCCAAATTTGTCTTGATTGTGGGCCAGCCTTCATCGACTTCTTGGGTACCCAGATAGACTTCAATTTCACAGAAGAATTTTTGGAAGACTTCTTATTAGTGTCGTGTCGTCGATCACTAATAGGAAGTTGAGCCAGTTGTTGTGGCTTGACCGCAATAGGATGCTCGCCTTTCCGCACCCACATTTGTTTTGGTGGCTGCGACACCTTGCTTCGTACTTGCTTTTGGCTTCGAGCATAGGTAGTCTGCTTCTTCTGCATTTTATCTGCCTCTAGTTGCTGCATCCGGATGGCCTTTGGAAAAGAAGGGAGTTCCATTGTATCCCTGAATCCTTTGTTGAGATAATCATCCCTCTGCATCACATAGTTTTGGACAAGAATAGTATGGTCATCTTCATGTATACTCCTAGAAGGACCAGGAGTTTGTGCCTTTCCTAGTTCCTTGAGTGCCTCATTTTCTAACTCAAGTGTAATGCGGTTCTGATCTACCCAGACCTGAAGAAGTCCACTTCTTAGATTTAGGTTGACTGCATGATCATAGATCCAGTCTTGACCCAAGACAAGAGGCTCTATGAGATACTCATCTTGACACACTAGTACTTTAACTGTCAGTAAAACATCTTGAATGTAGAGGGGAAGTTCCAGCTCACCCATGCAAGGGGTTTCCACACCTCCCAATCCTATGAGATATACTTCCACAGGATTGACATTTAAGTTTAATTCTCGATAGCAAGAAAGTTTAATAGCACTAGTGGCTGCACCTGAGTCAATCAAGGCTCTTATAGTCCTTGCACTCTTCCCTTGTCCTATCTCTAAGGTTACAAAAGGACGTCGGTCAATTATTCGATGAGAGCTAATACCTGAAACTTCACATATAGCCATGTGATATCCTTGAGCTGCATCGGCCTCTGTCCTAGGCTGATCTCTACCCTGCCTTCTCAACCGCATCCTTCGGATGCGTTCCAATGCTTCTGCCTGTGCCTCTTCTCGAATTCATTTTTCCACTTCTTTACGTTTCTTTGCAGTATTGAGTCGATTCAACATTTCCTCTGTGAGAGGTTCCTAATATAACTTGAATCTGCATCCACTGATGTAATTAGGGAGAACATCACCTTCTAGTGTAGCTAGTTGAAGTGCTCCACTAGTTGAGATCCTATTAATGATCATAGGCCCATAACCATGCTTTTCTAGCTTTCTTGCATGTTGTTTCAGGGTATACACCAAAACTAAGTCTCCGGCCTTCAATCCTTTATCCTTAATGTGGGCATCAAAGTACGCCTTCTATCGTTTCTTAGCTGCATATATTCCTGCTGAAGCTCTTAGTCTTGTTTCACCTAGTCGTTCTAGATCAGAAATTCTAGAGGAGAGCTCATGCCCTGTCCAATTATGCTCTTGTGCTACTTTCAATGTATGTATCAAAAAGTGTAATGGTAGCACTACATTTTGGCCAAATACCATCTGAAAGGGTGTGGCTTGGAGTACTGTTTTATAGGCAACTCGTTATGCCCAAACAGCATAGTGTAGTTGTTTGTCCCAATCAGAGCGTTTATTATTCACCAATTTAGTCAGCACATTGCATAGAATCTTATTTGTGCTTTTGGCTTGCCCATTAGCTTGTGGGTGATAGGGGGCAGACTTCTTGTGTAATACCAAGAACTCTTGGAGAAGGTTTTCAATAACTTCATTCAAAAAGTGAGTGCCTCTATCACTTACTAGCTCTATTGGCAACTCGTATCTTGTGAACACATTCTCAAATAAGAACTTGGCTGTCGTTTGAGCATCGTTCTTCGTTGTGGCTTTTACTTCTACCCATTTGGTCAAATAGTATGTGGCCACAATGATGCATTCAACATGGGAACCCTTAGCTAGGGGATTAATAGGACCTACGAAATCTATTCCCCACTAAGAGAACGCCCTTCCACCCATCATAGGTTTCAATGACATCTCATCCTTGCGTATAGGATACTGAGTTTGCTGACAAACATCACACCTCTTCACGTAGGCATGTGCATCCATGTGAAGGGTTGGCCACCACAAGCCTGCAAATAGGATTGCTTTAATCACTCGGTCTGGTCCAAAATGTCCTCCTGCTACACCTTGGTGAGCAGTTTCCAAGATCTTAAGATATTCGCTCTCATGGACACATACTCTAAGGTACCACGCTTGTATGAATTATCTCCATTGAGTGAGTAGTCTAGAGCTTCTTGTTCTAAACTTCTTTGCCTCGTCAGGGTCATATCTTGAGGAGATGTTTTCGTCCTCAAGAAGGCTACTAGGTGGTTCACTCCAATCTGGTACTAAAGACACTTGGTACAAAGTTGTGTGCTCCACAGTTGGTCTAACACTACAGACTGGGCACTCCTTACACATCTTATGGACATCTGCTTCCATCTTTGGCCAATGCACTCCAAGTCTCCTTAGCGTCTGTAGGGTTTGTTGCCTTGAGTAATGTTGCTCTAATGCACCTACATGTGCTAATTGCAACCATTTTGCGTACTCGTCCTCTTCCACACAACAAGCTAGGATTCCTTGATCTATATGCTTGTACATACTTCCTGCCATGATCTGGTATTTTTGGGCTTTTACTATCTCCCTATCTTGAGTGTTTACGACTGGGTGATTAGGCCCGTATGTCAATACTCGCGCTAATTTCTTAGCCCACTGAGGTACAACTTCCAAATTAAACAAGTAAGCATCGAGAAGGTCATCTGGTACTCCTTGTGGGGCTTCTCCAAATGTGAGTCTTGAGAGATGATCTGCTCTCAAATGTGTCTTGCCCTTTCTCACCACAACCTCAAAGTCGTATTCCATTAGCAAAAGGAAGCATCTCACCAATCTACCTATGTTGCATGGCTTGTTTACCAAGTACAACAGTGCTTGATGATCAGTAAAAATTTTAAACATATTTGCAAGCAAATAGTGTCTAAACTTTTTAACTGCATACACCATGCCTAATCCCTCTCGTTCAGTGGTGGTATAGTTTCGTTCAGCTGCATTCAACTGTCTACTAGCATAGGCAATTGGAAGATCCATATTACCTTCGCCAGTAGGTTGTGCTAACACACATCCAATAGCATAATTGGATGCATCCACATGCACATGGAAAGGTTTGTTCCAATCTGGTGTGGTCAAGATTGGTGTTGAACACAATCTTCTTTTGAGCTCGTTGAAAGAGTTTTCACATTCATCCGTCCACTCAAAGTTAGTCAAAAGTCCGTACAGAGGCTTTGCAATGATGGCGTACATGTGTATAAAGCATCGGTAATAACCACAATGCCCCATGAAAGCTTGTACTTCCTTGACATTCTTTGGCCTCGGTAGTTCTGCAATGGCTCTCACTTTCTCTTCATCCGTGGATATGCCATTCTTTGACACTATATGTCCTAGAATCTTGCCTTGCCTGACCATGAAAACACACTTTTCTGGGTTCAGACAGACTTGATATTCTCTACATTTGTCAAAGATTTGCCTGAGTTCAGGTATATGTGTTTGTCTAATGTTGGAATAAGCACAAAGATCATCAACATAGACCTCTAAATTCTTCCTCAAGAACTCTTTAAACACATGACACATCAGCCTCTGAAAAGTAGCGGGTGCATTGGTAAGACCAAACGGCATTACCTGAAAGGCAAATATGCCCCACTCTATGGCAAAAGCCGTCTTATGTTGATCTTCTGGAGCTATGGCTACCTGATCGTAGCCAGAAAATCCATCAAGGAAGTTGTACACTTCCTTGCCTGCTACTCTTTCTAGTAGATGCTCAGTGATAGGAAGAGGATAATTGTCTCTAATGGTGGTTGCATTAACCTTCTTCAAGTTGATGCATACACGTAACTTCCCATTCTTTTTGGGCACCACTACAATGGGGGATACCCACTCAGTGTGCTCAATTTCATTGATGAATCCAGCTTCCACCAGCCTATCTATCTCCTCTTTGATCTTGGCAGCATAATTATCGTTATATGTGTATGGATTTTGCTTAGAGGGTTTCGCATCTGAGGTCATGGGAATTGTGTGTGAGCATATGTCTGGGTCAACACCTTTCAAGTCCTTATAGCTCCATGTAAATACATCCCTGTATTCTCTTAGCAGGGCTATCAACTCTTGCTCTTCTTCTTCCGTCAGGTCATTTCCTATGTAGGTGCATATTTCTTCTCCTTCTTCTATGGCTACAACAATTTTCTTGGTGGTTTCCTTGTTATCATAGGCCTCTCCTGCTTGTGCATCACGTTTAGGCATTCTTACCATGACTCTCCTATCGTCTATCTCGTACTTTTTGAAATTCTCAGGGACCTCAAACAAGGATTCTTCCTTCTCTGGTGTGACTTCTTTCTTCTTCCTCTTCTTACCTTCACTCTTGGCGGTCACTTGTGTGGTTAACCTCACATCATTGGTAAGCTCTTCATGTCTCTGAGGATGAACTTCTACTTCATAGAAGTATTCCTTGTCCGATGAAAATGGTGGGTCCATAATGATTGACTCTAAATCGGAGTGACTTGCATCCTCAAACGCATCAGTGCTAGGCTCACATTCTTCAAGAACTAAATCTCCAATGATTGGCTCTATGGAGAAGACTGAAATGTCATAGCCATCCTTGTCACAGTGGGGTGTCCATTGTTCTTCATTGATGGCTACATCCATTGTTGCTAAAATTTCTGCCCAACCATGAGGTTCAAACTCTTCGTCAGGAAATGCTACAGGTGCATAGGCTCGGTCTTGAATCGATCTATGTGTTTCCTTCGCACCTATCTCTCTGGCTTTTCTCTCTTCTCTTCGTCTACTGCTACTTTCCACATCCACAAGTGAGTGTCTTCGTGCATCCATGAGGATCCTGACCCTATGGAATGCACTGACTCAATATCATCTTTGCCTCTATGGATGGGATTCCATTGGATGGGAGGTACATCTCTATGAGTCGTTGAGATTAACTTTGGTCATGACACCTAAGTGTTGCAAGTACAAAGAGTTGGCTCCCCAATCTTGTACCACTTGCAATTGCCGCATAAATGGTCTTCCCAAAATCATCTCATAGGCATGATTCTTGCTAAAGTCACATATAGCAAAAGTATGCTCAAACTCAACATCGCATGTAGTGAGAGTTATTCCTTCTAGCAAGCCTAAGGGTCTTTCTATGTGACCATCAGCCATCTGCAATTTCATTCTCGTTGGCCTAAGTGCTGGCTTGCCCCCACGCTTCCATAGGGAAGTGGTAGCAATTGCAACTCCTGCACCTAAGTCCAGAATTGCCTTGGTTGTGTATCCTTGATGGGTGATGGGAAGATAGGTGTTTCCTTCTTCACCTTCACTCATATCTCCTATCTTGTCCAAAGGTATTTCTGGCACCGTTCTATGAGAACCTACCTAGGAACGCGGTTTAGCTACCATTGGGACTTGTTTGGCTACATGTTTCCACAATTCTGGCTTAACCTTGAGTAGCTCTTCTAAAGTGAGATTGCACTGCACTTTAGTGTTTTTTACTACCTCCGTATTCCTAGGTATGACTGAGTCTTCATTTCGTACCATGACTGTGGGTGCTCTCATACAAGTAGACTTAGCTTCCCATGGGCCTATGAAATGGGGTAATTCATGTAAAGAATTTGACTCAAAGTCTAATCTCTCTTGAGATTGTGCACTCTCCTGTGCATCATCCACAAGTTCAAAGGGAGGAGGGACTTCACTCTCTTTAGCCCATTTTTCTTCTTGAATCTCTCGTAGGAATTCAGGTGAGTACCGATTCATAGAAGAAGATGTGTTTGGTTCTTGGGCGGGAAGGCTTAGCCTTTCACTTGGCTTGTCCTTATTTTGAGAGGCGGGTTCCTTTTTTGATTGTGCAATTAGCCTCTCCAATCTTTCTAGCAGTCCATCAAAGTGCAACTGCGTCTTAGCTGAACTAGAGAAGTTAAAGAGGCGACTGGCTTCAAACATGGTTTGAGCCAATTCCACCATCTTAGCACAAATTTTGGTTCGTTCAAGCTCTAGTTCCGCTCTAGGCTAACACTTTTCATGATTGGTTACGTTTGGCCCTTCTTGGATTCTGGCCTGATATGCTTTAAGCATCATATTTAGGTCCTTGGGAGTGGGATCTGCTAAAACTGATCCTACTCTAGGGGGTGGTGGGGTCGCATGAGGCGGGTTGGAAGTTGGTGGATTGGATGGAGATGGGAATGGTGGTGGTGGGGTAGTGTGAGAGGGAGTTTGAGATGTAAGTTCAATTATCTTGGCTCTCGTTTCTCTTAGGCTTTCCTCGAGTTCGCTCATCTTCCTTGCCCATTGCCTTTTCATTCTTTCGCGGCTATCTCTCCAGGCTCTAGTCCTCTTCTTGGTTATGCTCTTAGTTTCACTAACCTCAGCACTTTTTTCCTGACCTAAACTTTGGTTCTACTGCAAGGCTTGAGCTCTAGTGACCACTTGCACTGGTGCCGTGGAAGTCACACTCCCTGCGGAGTCTACAACTAACCCAATAACGTTAATAGGAGTGATTTTTGGCATAATATTGGGATTCTTTGGGCAATATCATAAGAGATGCTCCTTTCTGCAATCTTGACAGAAGCCCTGGATTGTCACTGATTAGGGTTGTGTAGGGGTAGGCATTGGGAAATCATGAATGAGGTGATCTCCCTGACATCTGTAGCATGGTCCTCTAGGGAATGGGGTTCGTACCTGCCTAGGCTGAGGTCTAGGATTGGGGTTTGCATACATGACATTTGCATATTCTGTATCCCAACTAGGTTCACTCAGTTCTTCACTGTAGTAGGACTCACCATTTTCAGGAGACTGCATGTAGTACGCCGGGGGGCTGTCAATATGTGTAGAATCAAAGCTATGGTCATTGGGGTCACTTTCTGAAAGTAATGGAGTTACTGGGACTATGGCTCTATTCAATTTTTCTTCTGCAGCTGCATACTTTATGGGAATCACATTGGTTGGGGCAGGAGGTTGCTGAGCTAGCACCGGTTGAGGTCTTTGTTGGGCCTGATATTGTAGTTGGTAGGTTTGTTGGGGCCTCGCATACTGCTGTGGTGGGTATTGGTTCTGATATCTTCCTTGTTGTGGAGGTGGCTGAGGGTAATTTTGTTTGACAGCTTGTTTGTTGTATGGGCAATCTTGTGCGGTGTGATTGGTGTATCTTCGCTCTATCGTACACTACTAGCTACTAGGGTTCACTTGGGGTTGAGCCATAATGGGACATACATTCGCCATATGGTCACCTCCACAAGTATAGCATCACCTCATTGGGGCAAACCTTGGTATTTGTTTGCTTGATACTCCTAGCTTCTGAGCTACCTTCTCAGCGAGTTCCTCAATAGA
The DNA here is from genome assembly GCA_020310875.1 of Ceratopteris richardii. Taxonomy (NCBI): domain Eukaryota; kingdom Viridiplantae; phylum Streptophyta; class Polypodiopsida; order Polypodiales; family Pteridaceae; genus Ceratopteris; species Ceratopteris richardii. The sequence goes on from CM035406.1 coordinate 122,260,750, forward strand.
GATGGATTGCGTGGAACTGAAGCTAGAAGAACTATCTAAATCTTTGTAGATTTTCAAAAGCTCTAATTCCTCCCCTAGGTTATCTTCAATGTCTATGCACATGCGTACACACTCTTCTATAGTTCTAGGGTCCTTCAAGTACACATATGATTTCAATTTGGTACTTAGTAGCCACTTGTTTGGCTGGTGTGGGTAACTCAGGAGCAGGGCATCTCTCTAGATATTTCCCAAACCTTCTTCATGCAAGCCTAACGGTCTCTTGAGGTGTTTGCTTGAAGCTATGAATCAGTGAGGAAGTATTGTGCCATATGCCACTCTTAGAGAATTCAGTAATGAATGCCTCTAGAAGTTGGTCTATGTTCCTAAAGTGTCTCTCATTTATTGGTTGAAACCACATAAGGGTAGTGTTCATAAGGGTTAGACCAAAGGCATTGTATTGCGTGAACAGGTCCTCAACTTGTTCAGCTCTCAAGACTTGCCTAAACTCGGCCACATGATCGTAGGGGTCTCCGGTGCCATCAAAGTAGTTCTTCATGGACTTAACCAACTGAGTTGGCCTCAAGGTTCTAGTGTGTTCCCTAGGCCTTGGTAAAGGAAAATCATCAGCATTTCTTAGGTTCCTGGGGGCTCTTGGTCTCTCAGTTTCTTCTCTATCCGTCTCTGTTCTCATCCTTTCTCTTCCCAATGGGTTAGCAAAACTTTCCTTAGGTCTTTTTCTATTTCTGTCTCTTTGAGCTCCATGAGCTTGGGATGTTCCAACTCCTTGGTGGCCATATGAAACATTAGATCTTGGTTGGGGGAAAACAAATTCACCCTTCCAAGTGTAGGCATGCCTACCATGCTCTGTGACCACATAGATCCTCTCTGAAGTACTTTCTAAATAGGTCACTTTGCCTGGGCTATCAGGATCTTTGAACTCATAGATCGTGATCGTCCCTACCTCATTCCGCTGATCAGGCTTATACCTCCAAAAGGCTTTGTCCATCTCTCGGTTCAGAAGTAGATCTATGCTCTTGTTGTCCTAGGGAATCCACTCTAGCATGATAATTTGAGTAACAACAGATTTGCCTCGTGGTGTTTTAGGCTCTCCACCTATGTTTCCTTGCTCTAGGTCACCTATGTCCGTCTCTAGAATCACATTACCAAATTCATCTGTCCTATCTGGGTGATTGGTTACTACGTATATGGTTCCTTCTTTGTCTAAGTATGCTCCATTTTCAAACTTGACAACTGGATGTTCAAGTCCAATGGGTTGGTCAGGGTTTTTAATTTAGACTACATATCTCCCTAGGCCGTCCTCATAGATGCAAGCACCTAATCGGTTGGTCCTAAGGTATTCGAGTTGTATCTTGTAAGGACCTTCAACCCTTTGTAAGTATGGCACACCTGAACTTCCTGTGGGTCTCTCCATACCTTGAGACATCTCTGAGTCACTAGTCTCAGAGCTAGGGTAGTGTGAATAGTGGCTCAACTGCTAGGCCCAAGACCTAACAGTATGATTGACACTAGCCTCTGAAGATCTAAGACCATTTCGTTGCTGAGTTCTTTTGTATTAGTCACTTTTTCTTTTTAATTTTTTCTTAGGATGTCACTTCTTTTCCAATCAATCTTCGTCGCAAGGAACACTTAAGTTTTATCGAACTTGAGTTTGGTCGCTTTAGTTAAATTCTTTTCCCTTCGGTTGTTTTGCAAATGGAATTTTTGTGTTCTTGCACTTGAGTGATTAGAGTTTTTGGACGTGATCGTGCTTAACGTAACCCTAATTGATCAAAACCTCTATCTGTACTTAGCCTAAGCTAGGGATTGACAGAGGGTGTTGAGAATTTCCAACCTTTAGTTTCTCTCCTTGGTTGCCCTTTTGTGCCCAGGAAGCGTATTCCCAAGCTTTCACTTACTCTTGCTTCGAGTACCCTTCGATGCTCTCAAAGGACCTGAAAAAGTCCCACAGTTAGCTCAAGACTTAAATTCAATTGACACAATAAACCATGTTCATTCATGCAATTCAGAGATCAAACTGTTCTTTTGGCTTTATGGAAAACAATCCTAAAGATCCCTTAGTTTTTCTTCCCCCTGGGTATGCTCACTTCAAAATAGTATATCTAATAATCCTCATGTTAATCCAACAAAACAAAAATCACAGCAAATGGATTTCGTATGAGAAAGTTATGAAAGTTCAGGGTTCTCGAGTTAAAATAGGGTTCTTGAGTTAAAACAGGGTTCAAACAGGCTGACAGTTCACAGGATTTTTCTCAAAACACAAGTGTAGGGACTCACAAAGTGCTAATTGATAGACAAATATGCACAAAATTATCCCCAAAACTTGAAACAATAAAACCCTAGAATTTTAGTCGAAAAAGCCTATCAATCGCGATCGACAGGTCTGTCAATCACGATTGACAAAGGTGTCCGTCGGGCCTGTCGGTTGCGATTGACACATCAATCGTGATCGACAGAGTTGATCGTGGGTTCTTTCAATCGCGATCGACACTTTTTTTGCAATTTTCACCGTAATTTCAGTCAATCGGGGTTCTATCCGTCACGAGGGACACGTGGCAACGTGAGTCTTTGAGTCAATCGTGAAATTTCAGTCTATCGTAATCGACGGTGTCGATCGTGATTGACTGAGTCCTATGTGGTTGTCCGCCGGGGTCTGTCAGTCGCGATTGATAGAGGCTGTCGATGGTGGCTGTCGATCGCGATCGATAGTGTCGGTCGTGATTGATAGAAAAACACGGAATTTTTTTATTGTGATTATTGATTTAGAATGTGCTCATCTTGTGTGTCATTATGGTGTACTTTGTTTTACCAAAAGCTCAATTTTTCTGTCGATCGCGATCGACAGAGGTTTACGACACAAAGACAGTTACGAGCTTTTCCGTACCTACGCAGAGTGCTGGAGACGATGAGATAGTTAATTCCTGCAGGGAAACTCAAAAAACATGCAAAAACAGCTCACACAAATCGCTCTTTCGCTCTCTCTCACAAGTGGAATGAGGGAAATAGAAGGGAGAATGTGCTATGATCAAAAACTAAAAGTTTTTGTGATGACGGAGATGGAGGTGGAAGATGGTGAGGATGATGATGGTGAAGTAAAAAAGAGAAAATAAGAAAAAGTAAAGAAATTACCTACAACGCCAACATCACAACTCTACATCTTACCATCACACACTCGTCCTCAAAGCTCGATCCCCGGCAACGGTGCCAAAATTTGGTGTAGCTCAGTGGTGAGTAGCACTTCCTTTAATGTCAATCCGGGAAGACATGAGGATGGTATGAAGACCTCGAACAAGTGATAGCACAAGTGTGTGAGTGAGAAGCACACTAACATGCACACACATACACACACATGTGCACACACGGTAAGAACAAAGAGAGAGACATGGAATTCTTTTAGATTACTCAAACGTGCTCTTACAAGTTCAATTCTACAACAAGCTAACCTCAAAAATGAGATCTCTAGCTCTTTTTATGGTTTTTGACTAGCTTTGGCCCTGTCTAGACCTAGTGTTCGGCCTAGTTAAAAATTAGGTTCTAGGGCCTATTTGGGGGCTCAAACAGAGTCTAAAAAATGTGAAAATTGATAGGTAGGTACTTCTAAAGCTCCTCAAGATCAAGGACTCCTTGGCTTGCACAAAATGGAGCTACAAAAATATGAAATGGTATTTACAATGGCTTTTAGTGATGAAAATCACTATTTTTCTAGGGATTGTCTTCTAACAATTTGACATACACTTCCTGAAGCTCCCTACTTGCTCCTTCTTCTTGTGTGTCCACCTCTTTGATGTGCTCCTATGATTTTTCCTTGACCTTCAGCTTCATGAAAAATGATGGCCTACTTGCCAGATCTTCTTTGACTGCTTTGCCTGCTTGGCCCTTCACGTTGGCTCCCTTGTCTTGTAAGTCCTTGACCGCCCTGATCACTGCCAACAAAACACACACATAATCATGAGGTTATCATGCATCCATTAAGATATTTATGAGTGAAAGCTGTATGGGAAGAATTCATAATTATTGTATACACATCTGATCCACAAAACATGACGACAATGCTTTGGTCATCTTAATTTGCTAGTTTGCTATGCCTATAGAAATCTAAATTGGTTTCCTATCTACCTAGACTTAGGGTACCTTGTAAACATGCCTATGAAGGTTGTAATTTGGGTAAAATGCCACGTTCCTCCTTCCCAAATGATGTTTCTATTGGAGCTCCTCATAAATTATAGTTTGTTGATAGTGTTGTATGTGGTCCTATGTACATAACTTGCTTTGGGAACTAACTTTACTTTGTGACTTTTGTTGATGATTTCTCTAGGCATGCATGGAGCATCCACTGAAAGAAAACTCCAAAGTGTTTATGTGCTTCAAACAGTTTCTGGTTAGGGCTGAAAATATGTGAGCATGTAAATTGGGCAACCTCCATTTTGATTGAGGGGAGGAATACATGTTTTCTGATATCAATGCATTTCTAGCTGAGCATCAGATAAAGCATCAGTGTAATGTGCCATATACACCTCAACAAAATGGATTTGTTGAAATAAAAAACACATCTCTCATGGAGATGGCTAGGTGTATGATCAAAAGTAAAGCTTTACCACATATATTCTAGCTTGAGGCTATTGTGTGTGCAGTATATGTATTTAACAAGTGTCCAACCAAAGCACTATGATCGATCACTTCATATGTAGCTTGGCATGCTCGCGAACCATCTCTTGATCATTTGCGTCTCTTTGGTTGTCTTGCATATTAGTTCCTAAACAACACAAAAAATTGGATGATAAAACACTAAAATGTATTCTTGTTAGGTATTTTTTTGAAAGTAAAGGCTATTTTTTGTATCATCCATAGGCTAAATCCATTTTGCTTAGTCGTGATGTTGTTTTTGTGGAAGATTCAATTCAGCCATTACTTTCATGTACCAAGAAAACATCAGTTAGCTCTGAAGGTGTGTATGACACTTTACTGCCCTTTTTTTAAGGTGGAGAGTCAAACGCTAGTCCAAAGGAGATAATTTTGCAACCTTTACAAGTTCCACATGATGATGCGAATCATTCCATTTCTTATGAAAATCTACATGATGCACTTGTTGATGAGAGGATTGACATAGAGGACGCTAAAATGTGTGCATGTTGAAAAAGGCATTATATGGTTTGAAGCAAGCACCACATACTTGGTATGAAAAGATACATGCCTACTTGATTGCACATGGTTTTGGAAACAATAAAATTGAGAGCATCTTATACGTTAAGCATGTAGAAAATGTAATTATGATCTTCATTGTATATGTTGAGGACATGTTGCTCACTAGTCTTAATGAGAATCATATTGCTGAATTTAAGGTTGATTCACATGCCTCTTTTGATATGTTAGATTTAGATAATTTTCATCACTATTTGGGCATTTGATTTATGCAAGTTGATGGGGGGAATATCATTTTCTCAAAAAATATATATTGACACATTATTGCATCTTTTTGGCCTTAAAGATTGCAATCCTATCATCACTCCTATGGAAACAGGCTTACATTTTAGTCTTCATGATGCTTGAGATGCATTTGATGTTGTTTTTATCAACAAGATATTTGATGCTTGATTTACTTATGCATAACCTAGTGTGATATTCAATTTGTTGTCTCTCAGATGAGCAAGTTTATGAATTTCCTAGGTGTCAAGCATTGGCAAGCACTTAAGTGCATCTTTTGCTACTTGAGTGGTACTTGGTTACTTAGATTTCTTATCCCAAGGGGGATCATTACCACCAGATGTACATGCTTTTTTGGACTTGGATTGGGATGGTTTCTATGATATTGGTGTGTCCGCTAATGGTTTTCACTTCATGCTTGGTAGCTCATGCATGTCTTGGTTGAGAGAGAAGTAGCCTTCTATGGCCACTTCTAGTTTTGAGGCTAAGTATAGGGTAACTTTCACATTAGGGGAAAAAATGAACCCTACATGGGCCTTTTAGATTAGAGACTGATTAGTGATGGACCAATGAGAGGAGGGTGGTGGACACAGTTTAGTCCCTTAATCACCTAGGCTAGGCATAGGCGTCCCTTGGTTTGGGCCAGTCAAAACCACAAAAACCTCCTCAAATTCGTGGTTTTGTCCCTCAAGTAGTTTTTGAAAGAGATGGAATTCAAAGAGAACCCTTGGATGCCCTTCAAGTTTCAATGGCTAAGATCATTCCTTGCGAAATGTTTGGCTTTGAATTATAGCCCTTAGATCTGCTTAGATCCAATGCCTACGGTTGCTCATCGAAGAGGAAAAGGCACATTCGATTACAGCCTTTGGATCTTAAATGAATCTAATGGCTATTATTTCATTCCTACAAGGAACACTACAGATTGCATCCTCACTATCCGATAGAGATCATATCCAATGGTTCAAAAAGATGCGCGTGTCTCGAAGAATATCGTCCCTCCTTGCACAAATTTTTCTTCTTTTGTCTTTTAATGACAAACTGTGTCCTTATTTTGTCTTTTAGTGTTAGTATATGATCAATGTCTACCTCTCATGATTGTATGCACATTTTGTAAGGCCCCCATTATGAGGAGAAGCCAAGCGTGCATTACCCAATTGATGGGAATCCCAACTTGCATGTTGGATGAAGGTCATATTGGACCATGTAAGGTATTGTAAGGAAAGGGACTTACCAGGGTCCCCAATTGTGGGGTCCGCGGCCAGCACCCCCGACGCGACGGTAAAGGGAATATTCCATAGAATATTCCCTATCGGAGTCCAAAATCATTTATATTTGTTAGGTCGGTTCAACTGGTGTAAGTTGTGTATCGCAATTACGCGGGCGGTGGCCGCCCACGCTCTACCACCCATGTATAGCCATCCACGAAAGGCCACCCATGATCCTATATATACATGACTTCTGCACTACCTGAGACATGGAGTTGAGCTAGGATACCTCTACCTTGTATCTCACTATCTAGAGTTTTCTAGATCACCATTTAAGCTCTACCTTGAGAGCGCATGGGTGGACAACGCCATCATCTTTGTACTTGCTGCTAGTAGAAAATTGTTGAGATTCTCCTATATCTATTATCTTCTCTGCCATTGCTCCTGTGTTATATTGCGTAACTATTGTCTTACATGGTATCAGAGTTGTAAGGTTCGAATAGCTTGAGAAATATCACTATTTTAGCCTACTAACAGACTAGAATATCAATAGATTATTCAAGTGATTACATGATGGCTTCATCATCGAACATTGGCCTTGGTGCTTCAGCTAATGTTAATGTTGCACCTATTCGAATTCGTCCACCTGCATTCAATTCTAGAAAATCAGTTTTTGGATATTGTTTCTCACTTGGTTTAGGAATATTTTCTTGGGTAAGTAGGAAGCAACCAACTCTCGCACTCTCCTCCACTGAAGCAGAGTACAAAGCAGCTTGTTTTGCTTCTTGTGAGGCAGTCTGGTTAAGGATAATTCTTGCAGATCTAGGCTTTCCATCAAATATGGCGACTGTACTCAAGTGTGATAATCAAAGTTGTATGGCTATTGCAAAGAACCCAGTTTTTTGTTGAACTTTCACAAAGGCTCTCCCTAGGGAGAACTTTAAAGCTTTCTAAAAAGCTTTGGGTTTACTTCCTTTTGAAATTGATCTCTTTCCATATAGTTTGGCACTTTCTTATATATGAGTGCCAACTCCTTGTTCACTGCATCACTCCTAGAGGGGATTTGTTGATATATTTTGGTAGTGATGTGTGTGAACACACTTGGGATCATCAGGGCACTTTGTTCTCGTTTTAGGAGTTTTCTCCCCTAGCTTGTATATACACCTATAACCCTAATAGGTTACACATCTTTGTACATTCACTTGGCACTACATTCTATGTTGTGTTGTGCTCCAAGCTTATCGCATGCTAAGGTAGGATTCGAATATGTATTTCCTATCACATTTATGGTTTATCTAGTAATTTTTAAGTATTTGTAGAATATAATTATTTGAGGACTTTCACAAGATTTGATCTTTGAATTTGGGAATGTCAATATAAATGTTAAAGGATTATGAAATTACTAATGATAATTAATTATCCATGTTGATTCTTGACTCTCGGGACTTCGTTGGGCCCTAATTCTTGTAAATATAAGCTCTTATTGTTATTGATAGCGTCCATGTGAAAGGACAAATGGCCACTAGAAACTTTTGTATATGTTCTTTAATAAAAGATATAGTGGCGTGGTTAGCCACAATCTCTAAGTTTGACCACCTTTATATGACCTAAGAAATTTGCATTTGTGGAATGTGTACTATGTGTTTTTCTTGTGTATTCTACACCCCCTACGTGGAGTATTCTGTGTGGCACGGGATTTCTACTTTCTATAGGAAGGGTGTCATTAAGGAGCTCTCGAAAAGAAGAGTCCACCATTGTGCATTGTCAAACAAATACTTCAATGGTATCAGAGTAGTTCGATGCAAAATCTTGTTCCATTTGTGTGAGTGAAGCGAGCACCTGCCCAAGGCTTATGACTAAGGTAGTGACTAAGGTGATGACCAAGGCATAGACCTTGGCTACCTAGTCATCTAAGTCATCTAAGTCATCTAAGTCATCAAAGTCATCTTTGGTGCCATTGCCTACGGGCAAGGGAGGACCTCAATGATCAACGAAGATAGAAATTCTCGGTACTTCCCGGGAGGTCACCCATCCTAGTTTATTCCCCTTAGATCTCGCTTAACCCACAGATACCTTATCACTAAGCTACACTCTTGTGGTGCTTGAGGAAGGGGAAAGACTAAATTCCACATTACCTTGAACATGTTTTGGCCTTCAAAGCTTCATTCTCTGTTTTCAAAACCTATTTTGACGCATTTTGGAGGTGATTTTTGAGCCATTTTGGAGTACTTTCACACATATCTCTCTTTACATAGGTTCAAGAACATTAAGAAGAGTGTTATTTGTAGTTCCACAACAACAAATATTGAGATTTGGGGCCACGTTTTCAGCCACACTAGTAAATATACACGTTTCTTGAAAGGTTTTCAGCTGTGGTGTAGCAGCCACAAGTTTATGTAGGTTTTTTGAGCCTAAAGAACAAATTTGATAGGCATTTGCAAGTTTTTTTGGATAGTGTTTAGGTTTTGAATTCAGTCTTTTAGTGCCATTTTTCTACATATATTGAGCACACACACACTATGTATGCTTCTATGGATACCACTTATGTACATCCATGTGCTCATTGATATAGCGGTTATGTCTTTTGCATAAAGCCTTTTATGTTTGATAAAGAGGTCATGATGAGGATTTCTTAACTTGGAAACACCCAGATATTGTGTCTCTTTGGTGATGTAGGTGGAAGACTTACCTAGCCTCACCATAGGAGATGTATGATAGTTGTTCATAAGTGCTTGATAAACCTAGTTGGCATCCTTCAGGTAACTGATTATATGCAAAGTGATTCAACATGCACACTTCCATGTTAGTACTTGCAATTTTAAGAGTTTTTTACATTGTTCATACACTCTTTTTGTAGAGGATACTTTCACAAACTTTTTCCATTTTTTCGGTTTTGCCAACTATATAGTAGTCGGTTTACTCCTTGATACACCTATTGATGTGAGCACATTCTGTTGCCCCAGGTACCACAGACGCACGAACGCAGAGAATAACAGACGTACGAATGCAGAGAAAAAAAAATACTCAAAGACAGAAAGAGATAAGAGACGACACCAAATTGGGTACAATCTCCCCCCACATGTTCTGATGGACACTCTACCAGAGCATGCGTATTTATAGTAAATTCCTATTACGTCCTGAATAGAAGATACATGAGGGCTGCGCTCCGAAAAGCGTGTTTTTGCTTTATTTACAAGTTCGTAATTTTCTATTTTTACAAAAACGTCGCTTTCTAAAGCGATCCATTATTTTTTACAAAAATAACTAAAAATAACCATCTTCTAAAAATATTCTTCTAAATATCTCCAAGTCCATGTGCGTTCACACCCTCATGGATCTTCACCTGCTAAATCAAAACACAAAACACATTAAAATCCTCAAGGCATTACACCTTCATTCCAAATATCCCATAAAGTATAACATGCCGCCCAGTTGACGAGCAACTGACCTCAGTTGATAAAAAATAAAATAGACATGGATGGCCAATCACATGTCGCATCACTGAACAATCATAGGCATGTGCCATGTAAATAAAAAAAACATGCATGGAACTGGAAAACTGGAATTTAATGTGATTGTGAATGATAAGCAGAAATCAAATGATGATAATGTGGAATTAGTGATGTTTTGTGAATCCATTGTGATTCTTCGAATGAATGATATTTATATTTAATCAAATATCTATGGTATTGATTACCTGTGCGTGTAGTAGTAACATCATGATCAAGTATTTTTTCTGGAATTAAAACTTCAGCATCCTCTTCTAACAATGGAGGATCATCCAAAATAGGAATGAGTGGTAAAATTCCTTTAAATGGTTTCAATAAAATGATATGAAAAGAATCATGAATATTCCAATGAGAAGGTATATCTAATCTAAAAGCATTCTCATTAATTTTCTGAATAATACGGAAAGGTCCATAATAACGCGGTGCAAGTTTTACCTTAGGATGTTGTAGAATATTTTTCAAACGTCGTTTAATTATGCGTAACCAAACATAATCATTTTCATTAAATTGTTTAGCTGCTCGTTTCTTATTAATATTACGGGTATAACGTTCTTGACTCTTTTTAATATGCTCATGAACCTCATGAAGTATAGAAATATGATCTTGTGCAAAAGAATCAGCCATAGGTATGTCAGTTTGAATGATAGACATGGGAGTAGGAAGCTTTTTACCACTGTTGCCCCAGGTACCACAGACGCACGAACGCAGAGAATAACAGATGTACGAACGTAGAGAAAAAAAAATACTCAAAGACAGAAAGAGATAAGAGATGACACCAAATTGGGTACAATCTCCCCCCACATGTTCTGATGGACACTCTACCAGAGCATGCGTATTTGTAGTAAATTCCTATTACGTCCTGAATAGAAGATACATGAGGGCCGCACTCCAAAAAGCGTGTTTTTGCTTTATTTACAAGTTCGTAATTTTCTATTTTTACAAAAACGTCGCTTTCTAAAGTGATCCATTATTTTTTACAAAAATAACTAAAAATAACCATCTTCTAAAAATATTCTTCTAAATATCTCCAAGTCCATGCGCGTTCACACCCTCATGGATCTTCACCTGATAAATCAAAACACAAAACACATTAAAATCATCAAGGCATTACACCTTCATTCCAAATATCCCATAAAGTATAACACATTCACTCTCACATAATCCTTTTAGTTGGTCATTATTATTCATTAATCCATTTTTTGGGGGAGATTATTGATTTTTTCTAGAATCTAACACTTGGTCATCCTTTCTTGAGCCTTCATGGTGTTTGGACTATTCTAGCTCCATTTCCATTCTAGTAAGTTCTCTATCATCATGGCATCAGAAATCTTAGGCACATCTGGTGGATCTGGGTCTAGTGTCAGTGTTCCCAAGAGCATCCATAACTTACAAGGCAAAGATCATTTTGAGATCTAGAAATTTGATGCCACAAAGTTTGACCTATGGAAGAATTAGATTAAAGATGTGTCGATTCAGAGGAGATAGTGGAAGCCAGTAAATGGAATCTCAAAAAAGCATGTTGATATGGCTCATGATGTTTGTGATGAGTTTGATGAAATAGCCATGTCTACCATTCGATTGCACTTGGCTGATAATGTTTAATTTACAATATTGAACTCTAAAAGTGTAGAGGAGATTTGGAAGAAGTTATGCAATACATATGAAAAAGAAACAGCATCAAATAAAATGTATTTGATGAGAACAATATATGACCTTTGCATGAAGGACACAAAGTGTTGTTTCTCATCTAAATGAGTTTGATGTCATATTCTGCTAGTTACAAGCTCAAAAAATGGAGATGGTTAATGAAATGAGAGTAATCTTGTTGTTATGCACCTTTCCATCATCATGGGATACGTTTGCACATCTATTAGCAATAGTGCACTGTGTACCTAAGTCGTAGAGTCTTAGGGACTTGTGCTAATTGAGACTATACCTCAATAGCCCACAAGTGCATATAGTGGTGGACTAATACATGCTTAATTATCAATCTATGAAATTAGACGTACCAAGTGTATGAAGATATGTGCACATATGATGGAAAATGAAGTGAAAGTGCTAGCAACACATGTATTATATGTTCCTTCTAAAAATGCATGTCATGATACTTGTTGCAATAGTTAGCACAAATTAGGGGTTTTCTCTTAGCTTAGAGACCTGAACATGGTCAATACAAGAGTCTTTTTGAAGCTCTCAATGAGATGTATCTAATGATGGTATTTTAGCCTAATCTGATGAACATGTTTCACATTATGAGCAAAATAGTGAGTGGTGTGAAACATCAACGCCTACTCCACATCTCACTAAACTCCATACATGCACTACAGTAACTAAAACAAGAGAGGAAAGGTAGATAACACTCCCATACACACATTTCAAGCATGCAACACACATACAAGCTCATAGAGAAGACGATACTCAACAGAGAAGAAGCAGATTCAAAAATTTCAACTTGATTACTTATAATGGCAAAAAGTCCTCTACAAAGAGTTTTCAAGTGACTTATATACATGTTCCCTGAAAATGGTGCTTTCACACAAGAGACTGCCACTTTTATTGAAAAATACTAAATTTACTATTATACAAGCTAATGTTACAACATTTGGGGTTCATGCATCTAGAGGACTCCTTTAGAGCATTTACATGGCTCTTAATAGAGTATCACAGAAATTTGAAGAAGAAAAATTACGCTCAATGTTGGAAATTTGTGGGTCTGCTTCTCTTTGCTTCTTTCTTCTACAACACTCTCTCCCTCTTAGTCTTTTTCATCCCATGATAGGCTTTTGTGGGTTTCCTTGATGCATAACAAGTGGCTGAACCTGATGCTATATGTTTAATTCACCACTATCTGTAGTCGTGGAGGCCTTAAAGTTTCAGAGGTAATGTATACTTCTTTTAATTGCACGCCACCAGCAGTTGAGGAAGCCTTCAAGTTGTTCAGACAATTTGTTATCTCACTCGAACCTAATTCCAGTGCTTCTATCTTTTCTGTTCTCCCAGTTCTTACTACATCGAGAGGCATGTTGTCCTTTTATATGGCCTACTGATCTTCTTTAGCTTGTATAGTTCTTTCCACTACATGTAGACATCACTAAACATTGTATCTCTTTTAGTCTAGCTGATTCTTCAAAGCACATGTTATAAATCTTTCTTTACATCCCTCGAGACTTGTTGCATTGTTTTTTGCCTGATTATTTCTTTTCACCGCATGCACTCAGTGGCTAAGGTGATGTAATTTAGTCACCTTTTATTAGACTTATTCCCATTGTTATGGGTGTGGTAACGACCTTGTTTACTTCTTAGTTTGAACTCTTCCGGTCCTTGCATTGCATTGCATCCTGGTGTCTACCCCTACGGGGCTATGGGTAGAGGGTTAGTCTTTTATTGAGCTACTTTGTATTTTGATTTTCTTCTTCTTCTTCTTTTCTTGCTTGATTCTCCCACAAATGCCCTCCCCCTGATCTTTGTTGTCTCTGACAAGCTTTGATAGGTGTCGCGAGTATGTTTGGAATACGATTTGATCTTTTTGGTTAAACAGATTCGCTTCACATATCATTAGCTCTTTCCATTGAGCTGATTTAATGCCATCATTTGGTTCTTGTCTATGATCTAGAAAGAATCTGAGCTCATATGTGACCAGTCGAGCATTTAAGCTGGAAGACATTTTCAAAAATATTTCATAGTCCATTTCCAAAAATATTTCTTAGTCCATACCTGCAACCTGCTGTGTGCCCCTGCGTTTGCATGCATGGACTTGTCAAAAACATTAGTCTAGAATAAATTGCCATTATAGTGAGGTAGCTAGGCATGATAGAAAGGTCAAAAATCATAGCATTGGTTCCTTGGTTAATGCCGATCAAGTTCAAAATGTATATTCTGCATGTTTGAACACCTTTAGAACTATGAGAAGCATGCTCAACACTTTGTTTGTTATTTGGATTGTCAAATCTGGTACTAATGCATATCTCGTGATCCAAAATTCAATGGTGTGCACCATGTAATCTTTGGTTGGCAAGTAATTATGTGGTGGACTTGGCAATAATGGATGATAAAGCCATTGGTTATTTATTGTGCCCTATCATTGTGCCTCCCAAAATTCCATCCATGGTCTTCTTCATGGCACAAGGAAAAAAGATGGATTTCGTTGGATCAGATATGGTACATCTTCCCAATGCACCCTCAATGTAGGATTTTTCTCCAAAAATTTTTGCCTCCATATTGGATCAACTTTTTTGAATTCCTCTTGTGTGTATGAAAATGTGTCAGCCTTGAAGTTTAGTTATTGTTCTGGTTCTTTCTGTGTATTTCTTTTGATATAGAGTCTAGTTTCTTCTTTGAGTAAGCCATATGGTATAGTGAACGATTTTATAATTTGATCTAAATTTTTGCTTTTGATTTTTGCTTCCTTCATTACCTTCACTACTCTATCTTTGAGCTATGTGGTAAGTTGGGACACAAGTAGGGTCCGTTCCCTTGGGCTTACTTCTACCATGTTTTGTGTACCTTGGTCAACATGTTGTACCTCCTCTTCAATATGTATAGGTGAGTTATTGATGGGGGGAGAAAGAGGGCACACCTGAGTCTCCATAGTAGCCGCTTGAGAGCTCGAAACTACTCATGTCCCCATATTGTTGTGCTTTTTCATCTGACCCTGGAGCCTTTTGATGAGTGCATCTTTATCTTCTAATTGTTTTTTTATTGCACTTAACTCCTTGTCATTGTTCATTTTATATCCACCAAGTGCAGTCATTTGAACTGTGTCTTCGTGACAATGTTTAATGTACCTTGATGTTGTTGCTTTCCATTTATCCCTTAACTCCTTAGTATCATGCATATATTTTGGCTCCCATTGTTGCCGCAATTCTTGCTCTTGTTTCAACTAATCAATATACTTTTCCAGTTCTGCTTGTAGTTTTGTCGTTTCCTCATTGGTGGTTTTGGCCATAGTAATGGGTTGATTTAATAAAAAGGAATTCATCAATTCCTTATTTCTATTTCGTAGCGTAGCAGCTTCCTGCATTTGGATTTTGATTTGAGTTTCTAGAATTTTGCTTCTATTTATTATTTGTATTTTTTAAGCTTCACTTGTTTCATACTTTTGTGTGACCTCTTTTAGTTGGTCTATCAATTGACCGTTTTCTTATGTGAGATTATTGCAATTCTCATGTACATCTTTAAGGTCATCATCTTTCCTTACTAGAGCGTGTTGAGATTGTAATATCTGTGTTGAAAGCTCTTCACTTAAGATTTCGTGATCGATTCCTTTTCAAGGAATTCTTCTTCTTGTGGCTCTTCCTTTGGATGCTTTATTGTTTTTTTATCTTCAATATTAACGTCTGTAAATTGAAGCTTTGTTGCTTCATTTATTTGAATACTATATTCTCTTCTTTCTTGTTGGTTATTCATTGCCTCTTTCTCTAGTCGGCTTGATCTATCCTCATCTTGCTCTTGACTAGCCACTTCCTATTTGTGGATGAATTGATTGAGTTTGTCCCATCCACCCTCATCGTTTGTCTCTGTGCGCACATCCATATTTATCTCACTCTCCTCTTGATCTTCAGATGATGAGCCTGAATTTAATGATCCCAATTCAGTGGTTGGCCACCATAGGCAATGAGAATCATTTTCACAGTCTTGTTGGCTGAAAAATGACTTCCAATTTCACCTCCATGAGCCACTTCTAGGATACGTAAATATTCTCCTTCATGTACACATAATTGTAATTGATTATCCTTTCCTCTTTTGAATAATTGTCTTCCTATTATGGCATATTCCTTGTTATGTTCTTCCAGGGCTCTCTTTCTAGCTAGGATTGCTCCTTCTGGGTAAGTTCGTGATCTCAAAATGTTAACTAACACTTTGCTCCATTGTGGGGCTATGGTGGAGTAACATAAAAAGGAATATTCATCAGGTGGAATTTCCTTGCATACTTGGCAATCAATGATGTGTTCATGCACATCTTTTTGCATATGTGGCTAGTACACACCTAATCTTTTCAAGTCTCTCATTGTTCCACTAATACCCTTGTGCATTCTCCACTTGTTCACATGGGCTTGTTTGAGTAAGCTCTTATGCCCCTCATCTTCTACACACCTTAACAATACTCTATTATATTTTTTAAAATACAAATTGCCTGCAACAATATGTAGGTTTCATTGCTTGAATTCCTTCTTGTTGTCCTAATTGACCCTATGATGTGGTCCATGCATGAGTATTGGGATCAATGTTTTTGCCCATTTTGGACACACTTCCAAGTTGAACTGGTATGTATCAGGTAGATCATCAGCTACTCTTGTGGGTGGTTCTCCATGCATCATTCTCCACAAGTGATCAGCTCTTACATGAGTGTTACCCTTTTTCACTACTAAGTTGAACAGGTATGTATCAGTTATGTATCTTGGACACACTTCCAAGTTGAAGAGGTATGTATCAGGTAGATCATCAACTACTCTTGTGGGTGGTTCTCCATGCATCATTCTCCACAAGTGATCAGCTCGTACATGAGTGTTACCCTTTTTCACTACTACTTCAAAGTCAAATTCCATCAGTAGTAGAAACCATCTCACTAGCCTTCCCATGTTATAGGGTTTATTGACCAAGTACAATAATGCTTGGTGATCAATCAAGAACTTAAATTTGTTGGCTAGGAGGTAACTTTTGAGATTTTTTACCACATATACCATTCCTAAGCCTTCTCCTTTGATGGTTTTATGATTTTTTTTTCTTGGTTCAATTTTCTACTCGCATAGGTTATTGGCTAATCTAATTTTCCTTCATCCACAAGTTTTGCTAAGATACATCCAATTGCATAACTAGATGGGTCCACATGGATATGGAATGGCTTATTCCAACTGGGCACTTTCAAGATGGGTGTTGAACTCAACCTCTTTTTTAACTCATTAAACACATTTTCATAATCTTTTGTCCATGTAAATTTTGTCAACAACCGATATATGGGCTTTGCAATTATGGCATACATGTGGATGAATCGTCAGTAATATCCATAATGGCCCATAAAGGCTTGTACCTCTTTGGCATTGTTTGTTCTTGATAATTCCAAAATTACTTTTATTTTGTCTTCATCTGTCGAGATACCATTCTTGGATACAATATGTCCCAAAATTTTACCTTGCCTCTGAAGAAGCAAAGACCAAGACAGAATGGAAAGAAGCTATGGATGAAGAAATAGAAGCAGTCCAAGAGATTGATACTCAAGAGCTAGTACCAAAGATGACATCAATGAAGGTAATTGGTTTTAGATGGATTTACAAAATCAAGCGAAACTCAGATGGATCCATAAACAGGTATAGAGTTAGATTTGTAGCTAAGGGTTTTGCACAAACCCAAGGATTTGATTATGAAGAGACTTTCTCACCTGTGGCCAAAATGCCAACCATCAGAGTATTGGTAAGTGTGGCTGCATCAAGGAATTGGAATATGTACCAATTGGATGTGAAAAATGATTTCCTTAATGATTGGATTTTAGAGGAGTTTTATATGGCTCAACCTCTTGCTTATGAAGATCCAAGCAAGGTAAATTATGTTTGCAAACTGAATAAAGCTCTTTATGGATTGAAGCAAGCACCTAGGGCATGGAACCATAGGTTGACTACATACCTTCAAGATCAAGGATTCATGATGAGCAAAGCACATACTTCTCTATTTGTCAAGAGAAGCAATTCAAAGTTCATATATTTATGTGTGTATCTTGATGACATCATCCTTACAAGTAATGATGCCAATGGCATCAAACAAATTAAGAACCTAATGATACAGGAGTTAAAAATCAGTGACCTAGGGTCACTAAAGTATTTTCTTGGACTTGAATTGGTCTATGCAAATTCTGGAATTTACATTATAAAGGAAGTATGTCAGGACATGTTGAAGAAGTTTCACTTGGAGAATGCCAAGATAGCTAGCACCCCTATGGAGATAAATCATAAATTAAGTGCTCATGAAGGTGATTTACTTGAAGACGTTGTAGGATATCAAAGCATAGTTGGAAGTCTAAACTATGCAACCTTGACAAGGATTGATATAGCTTATGGAGTAAGTGTTTTAAGTGAGTTCATGCATAAACCTAGAGTACCTCAATTGGAAGCTTCCAAAAGGATTTTGAAGTATCTCAAAGTACTCAAAATCAAGGTTTATACTTTCCATATACTTCAGATTTGGACATCAAGCTATACTCAGATGTAGATTGGGCAGGTTGTAAAGATGTCAGGAGGATTACTTCTAGTTATTTTTCCTTTGCACGTGATAAGCCCATTTCATGGTCTTCCAAGAAGCAACCTATTGTTGGTTTATCTTCAACAAAGGCTAAATATAGGGGATTAGCCAATGCTACACAATAAACCATATGGATTAGATTGCTATATTCAGATTTGGGACTACACTCTAACTCCAAGCATGTAGAAGTTCACTATCATTATGTTAGAGAGAAGTTATTGAGCAAAGAAATTCAATTGGCATATGTATCCACAAATATGCAATGTGCAAATTTATTGAACAAAGCACTTGATGGTACTAAATTTTGCAGGTTTAAAGCTATGATTGGATTACAAGACATTCAAGAGGACTCATGAAGAAGACCAAGCCAAGATGTTTGGCTTGAGGGGGAGCTGTTGGAGCAAATTGGACAAGCCTTCATATTTGGCTTCACTTGAAGAATCATATGAAGAAGCATGTGATAAGTCACATGACCCAATGCTTGTAAAGCTAGATCAATTACTTCTTGTAAAAGATAAGTCCTAGAGAGAATATTGTAATCCCATTCATTTCGTGGAGTTTGGAGAACTAGAAGCTATGAATCTCATTTGGTAAAGTCACTCCTAACTTAGACGAGTACTTTTAGGTGGAGCATCTATTTAAATTTCAAAATTCAAACTTGGAAAAGTCATTATAAAAGGAGGTTGTAATCTCGTGGCTATTAATGCCCCCCATTCTTGAGCTTAGTGTTGATCATTTGTAGAGGTCGAGTGGCTTACACCATAGCCCACTCTTCTCACTATCATTGGGCATCATATCTATTCCAATGATCATGTACAACATTGTTATATAATACATTACATCATTGATCATGCCTATCTCCTTCTCTACAATGTCTACT
The DNA here is from genome assembly GCA_020310875.1 of Ceratopteris richardii. Taxonomy (NCBI): domain Eukaryota; kingdom Viridiplantae; phylum Streptophyta; class Polypodiopsida; order Polypodiales; family Pteridaceae; genus Ceratopteris; species Ceratopteris richardii. Next base: position 122,279,991 of record CM035406.1, read on the forward strand.
CAGAACAGTGAACTTGTGATGCTCATATCACACTATGTTATTAATCCATGATCTATAGCTTGTTGGAACCAGGTCAAAGACTAATACAAGCTAACAAAGTTTCAAAGGATTTGCCGCAGCCAATTGGGACAAAATCACCTCAAAATGCTCACTGGTCATTCTTTGTATAGTCCCTAAAAAGTCTGGGGTGAGCTTCCACTTGCTAAAGTCATTGCTCAGTGTATATTCTATAATTTTAAGTGATTCCACTTGGAATCATTTGCTCTCCAAGCTAATTTGATTCACTAAAAAGGAATTTTTCTAGTTTCTACTGTACTATGAGCAGTGAGCATAATATCTAGCAGGTATGAAGACCAAAATAGCAAGTTTTTTTATCCCTAGCTATGTGCAAAGTTATCTGTTTTGATCTAATTGTTTGAAGCATCATCTCCAAAGTACATAGGCACTTATTTAGTGTCATTCGAAAGCTAAAGGGTTCTACAACACAACTCTGAAGTGAAAGAGGGTAGCTACAAAGCAAGGATTAGTAGTACTAACTCATTCTCTTGTGGTATCCAACCATCTCTTCCAACATTAAGAATAGTTTGCACAAGTGAACTATTTGGCAAGCCTTCATTAGCAAAAGTCAATTTCTCCTTCAAATCTTTGACCTTTGTCAAAAAAGTATCCACAGAATCTCCTTCATTCATATGCTCACTCTCCAATTGTTTTCAGAGGTAAGCAACTCAAGGCTCATTTCTTGCCTGGTATAAAGTGGTATCCAAGCTTCCCTTGTTGTTTGCAAAAGAGAATATGAGGTAATGGCATGTTTGATAGACAAGGATATCAATGCATGTTCGAGAGAATCTTTTCTATCCCAATAAAGCTACTCTACAGTAGGTGCAACATGAACCGCAACACAAATAGCAATTTGAAGATCATCGTCTTCAATGCCATCTTCATCACCTTCAATAACTATATTCACAGATGTAGTAGGGAATTTTTCAATAACCTACACAATACTCCATAGACCTTTTGCTATCAATACACGGTGCATCATATATGCCCATAACAAGTAATTAGTACCATCCAACTTGTCCTCAACAACCAACATGCAGGCTACATCACTGCTTTTAGCCATGGCCACAAGGTGATTGTACTCACGAATAAAAACTTGTATATATGTTTGGCACAAAAGGAAGAAATTGTCTGCATAGGCACTACAAAAGTGTGCTCAGAGGCCAAAATGATCTCAAATCAAAATTTGGCTGCAATAAACTCCTAATTGCCCTAAGTAGGCTCACCATTTTTTGTGCGATTCTGATCGGAAGGATATCATTGATGCCCTAGATGAAGCAACGACGTGCTCTAATACCAATTGTTGGAGTTTGAGGTCTATGGAAGCATACTAAGATCACAAGAAAGAAGAAGAAACTTGGAGCACAACACACAATACTGAATGTATTATCAAATGAATGTACAAAGATAAGTAAGCCATTAGGGTCATTGACATATATACAATCCAGGAACAAAAAACCTCCTATTTCTTTTCAAGTATATTTTCAAAAAAAGGACAAAATATTAAACCTAAGTGATGTTTAGGAAAATAAGGCAATGTGTGTTCATAGTAACATTGTTTTCCATTGTTTCAATCATTATAAGATACTTGTATTTTAAACTATGCAATCACAATGAATTGTTGCAATATGTTTAAAGTACTCTAGTAACATCAAAAGCTTGAACAATGATAATAATTTTCATTTTAAACTCAAGAACATGAATACATATCACATAAATGAAAGTGAAAGTCAGACTTTGATAATGGAATGGAAAACCACATCCTAAAGGTGATATTTACCCTTTAGTTTGATACTAAGGAAATGAACACAATTGAAGCAATAAAGCTTTTAAATATTGTTTGAAAGTCTAGAACTCCTTTAAAGTATCCTTTTAGCAGTGCAAAAGATTCCAAGATGAATCAATTGATCATGGAGTTGATTCTATAGAAGGAATCTCAAGTATTGAAAGAATAAACTGCTCCCTAGTAGTGAGAATGGAATTCTTATAGCTAGTTAGACAACAAACAGTTCCCAAAGTCCCAAACCACCAGTACTAGTTCTTAAATTCCAATGGTTGATATCATGTAGAGGTTATCAATATGGATGCGATTCTTAGCTTTAGAATCTGAAAGGCATTAGCACATGCTTGGACTTGAGTTGAGGGAAAGATCTCTAAAATCCCATGGGTAAAGCATAGAAGCTTTCGATAATTCAATAGATCTTAAAGTTAAAGACTCGGTCTTTATTCTTGTCATGAGGTCAACTAGAATTGATCAAGCTTGGCAATGTTTGTCCAAGAACTTGTTATTGGAACTACTCTAAAGTTTTCCCATGTATTGGCAATCAAAATCCTTTTGGAAAATTTTCACTCGAGTTCCATTTATCCAATGGAAAGTGTGAAAAGAGTATGTCGTTCCAAGTCTAAATAGAGTAAAAAATTTCCAGGTATGTAGTTTGCAATCATGATAATGGTAATTACGTCTCTAGAAGGCACAACACAAAGTTTATAAAGGAATTTGGTGAAATCCAAAAAGCATGCATAGATGCTTAGATTTAAGCAGTAGAAAGATTCCTATAAAGTCTCAATGGGGCTAGCTATTTAAAGTTTCACTAAAAAACAAATCAAAATACAAAAGTGAAAAGCTCTTATCACTACAAGTTGTTCAAGTATAACTAATTGGTCTTGAATTCGATAAATTCAAGAAATTGGAACTATAAATGGTTTTTCATTTGCAAACCCTATAAAGGATGGTTGAATGTTCCATCCAAAGGTTTTTAAGTTTCCAAGGAAAAAGCACAAGATCGTGAAATGATCATGTGAAGTAATCAAATCCTAGAATATCAAGTTAGAGGAAATGCCTAAAATTTAAAGAATTGAAGTGAGAAGACACTCTATAAAGATATTCACAATTTAGGAGAAAAATCGCTCACACATCAATGTGAATATAAAATAGGGTGGTATGGCATATGAGATTTTATACTCATATTGATGTAGGGACAATGGTATGGGACATTGTAAAGTGGGATGATAATTATTTTTTAGTCCTAGAATGAATCTTAAAGTTAGATTTGATCCTCAAGGGAATTAAAACTTCAATGGAGAAGTATAAATTCAAGGAGGATAAAAACATGATGTCAAGGTACTTTAAGATCAAGTAAAAAAGAAGATATGAAGTACGTAGCTTCCAAGATCATCTTTTTTCGAATAGGGCAAAGACTTGTTCTTATTTTAGCTATGGAACACTTGAAGATAAAGTGTTGTTGATTATAAAATATTTGATACATTTTTGAAGAAGTAAAATTTTGACATTTAAATGATCCCTTCAACTAATAGAGTGACTAAGTCACGCATCAAGTTTCTAGTGTAACTCAGTAAATTCAATGCTTTGACTCAAAGCAATGCACAAAAATTATATCCTTAGTAAGCAATCATAAATATTGAATATAGGCATGAACGTAGTCTCAAGTGAAACATTATTTGAGTGAAAACTCATCAATAGCATCATATTGGGTTGAAATACTTATGTTTGGATACCAAACTAGTATCTTGTGGTTGGATGATGTTTTAGATTTACTTTATGAATTTTTTTGAGAATCCAATTTATTTCTCTCATAGATAGAAAAGAAATGCTTCAATACCTCCTTGAAAGAAATCTTTGAGAAGTTGACGCCTTCAGTCACCTAGAGTTTGACTCACAACATGTTCAAGTATTTTTAAAGTTTGAATTGCTTGTATAGGGTTTTTAGTTCTTTCTTTTCTCTTTTCTAATCTTTTGAATTTGACTTGGATCTAGTATGTGATTCTTTTCATGAAAGTCTAGGGTTAGCTGTTGGAACAAAGTAACTAAATTAAATATCCTAGATAGATGTTCTGTACAAGAACCCTTTCAATCTTCAAAAAAATGCTAAGTGTAAGTTGACTTATTCATTTGACTTTGTTTCCAGTTATCTAGCATAACGCTAACGACTTTCTAGGTATCAGTATAATCTAGAAGAGAGAAGTTAGGAATTCCTCATCTGATTGAAAAGCCGCAAGAACTTTTAGCTAAAGTTTTTGAGAAAAGTATCCTAAGTTGGATAATTTTCATTTTCAGATTTGACTTGGTGAAAATTAAAGTAAGATTGCCGAAAAGTAAATTGATAAATTTCTCCTATATTTTACATAGGATTTTTCAAACCCATTAGGATGAAGTAGTCCACCATTTGGGTGAAAAAATCAAGTAAGTGTTGGTTCAGAGTAAACCATTATACAAACATCCAAGTTAGATATTTGGGCTAACCAAACCTCTAGCTTTCCAAATCAAATTCAAGTGAATTGAGAGTTGTCAAAGGGTTACAAGGGATAAGAATCCCACCTTATTTAATAAGTCCTTGCACCAAACATGCCAAGAAATTGCCTAGTAATTGGAATCCATCCATTTCACATGTTCGTGTCCATGTTGCACCTAATAAAATGGTGAATTGGCCAAGGATGTTTTAAGATCCACCCTTATTATTCATTCACTACTTTGTACTTTGATCATTTTATCAAAGTTGAAAGCTAAATGTTGATATGAATCATTTGGATAGGAATCCCACATAGAGATGAAACATGTTCTTCCAGTTTTAGAACGTGACACTTAGGGGTTACCTATGTTGATATTTTTAGGTAGTGATGTGTGTGAACACACTAGGACCGTCAGGGCACTTTTTTCCCTCTTTAGGAAGTTTTTTACCCCCCCTTGTATATACGCCTATTGCCCTAGTGGGCTACTTATCTTTGTACATTCTCTAGTAATACATTCATAATTGTGTGTTGTGCTCCAAGCTTCTTCTTCTTCCTTGTGATGTTCGCATGCTTTCGCAGACATCTAACTCCAACAATTGGTATCAGAGCAGGTCGTCGCTTCATGTAGGGTGTCGTCTACACCTCTCCAGTTGTAGTCTCAGATTCGCACGAAATTTGGTGAGCATACTCAAGGTGTTTCATAGATCAAAATAGCTTTGCTGTGTTAGCCAAAATCACGATCTGAGCTCGTTTTGGCCTCCGAACATACTATCACAGTGCTTGTGCAGGCTATTTTGTCTTTTTGTGCCAAAGGTATATACCTATTTTCATTCGCCAGTATAAGCGTCTCGAAGTCTACTACAGGTTTAGCAGAACGCTTCTGGGCAATTCCATTCAACTTTTTGAGATACAGTCAATTTTCTACATCAAGGTATTTTAGTCACCGGCCATGGCTGAAAGCAGTGATGTATTTCGTATGTTGGTTGTTGAGGATAAGTTGGATGGTACCAACTACCCGCTGTGGGCTTATATGATGCGATATGTATTGGTTACAAAAGAACTATGGAACATTGTGCAGGGTGTTGAAAAACGTCCTATCACACTTGCAATTGTTACAACTGCAGGTACTGAAGCTGATGCAAAAGGTTTCGAAGATGATGATATTCTGCATATTGTTGTTCGTGCTATGGTTTTTGCTGCACCTACTACAGAGGAGATTTGTTGGGATGGGAGAGATTCCCAGGCACATGCATTGATAGCTTTGTCTGTCAAACATGCCATTATTCCTCATATTCGCTCTTGCAGAACAGCTAAGGATGCTTGGGGTACACTTACTACATTGTACCAAGCTAGGAATGAGGCTCATGTTGCTTACCTCCGAAAACACTTGGAGAGTGAGCACATGAATGAAGGTGATTCTATTACAGTTTCCTACAAAGATCAAAGACTTGAAGGAGCATTTGATTTTTGCTGATGAGGTTATACCAGATAGCTCACTTGTGCAGACCGTTTTGAATGGTCTTCCTGATTCATATTAGAGTTTTGCTTCTACTCTTTGGTTGATGATGAAAGGCAATCCAAATGCCTTGTCATTTGAGGAGTTAGTCTCTGTTCTTTTGCAGGAAGATCAGTCCAGGCAGAACAGGTCCATTGTGTGTGTTGCAGATCAAGCTTTCCTAGCTAGTCAAAAGGGCAAAGGAAAATGGAGCTCCTCTATTAGTAAGCAGAAATCTGCAAATGTTGCACATTCAAAGAACGAAGACAAAGATGAGAAAAAAATCAGAAAAGCAAAAATTGTTTTGCAAGTACTGTAAAGGGAATGATCATATCATAAAGAACTGTCCAAAACTGGCTGTGAAAGAGGCAAAGAAGAAAGAGGCTAGAATGGTTGTTGCAGAAGCCTCTACACCAAAAATGGAGTCTACTAATGTTGTGTAGGAAGAAGAATGTGTGTTTACTACTGTTTGCAGTTTTGACCCATCTTCTCATGAGCAGTGCATGTCTGCAGTAGACTCAGATGTTTGGTACTTTGACACTGAGGCGACCAAACATATTACCTCGTAGCGTAGTTTCTTCTTTTCACTCAAGCCTACCCCTACAGGGAATACTGTTACATGCGTCGAAAACTCCTCTTATCTTGTTATGGGAGTTGGTAAGATCATTTTGACTACTGATAATGGTAGTTCTTTCACTTTGTGAGATGCTTTATTTGTGCCAGGGATCAAGAAGAACATGTTATCAGTTTCTGCATTAGCCAAGATTGGCTTGGTTGTGAAATTTGTTGATGACAGGTGTACAGTTCATGATCTGTCAAATGGCAATGTTATTATTGCTTCTGGCATTTTATGTCGTGGGTTGTATAAGCTCATAGACTATGAAAGATCTGTAAATGATTCGGCATGTGCAGTACATGATTCTCAGGCTATGTCAGATGCAAATCTTTGGCATGCACGCTTTGGTCATCTAAATTTTTCTAGTTTGCTATGCCTGCAGAAATCTGAAATGTTGTCCTCTTTGCCCAAACTTGAGGCACCAGGAAAACATGTTTGTGAAGGCTGTATTTTGGGCTAAATGCAGCGTTCCTCCTTTCCAAAAGATGGCTCAGTTGCAGCTTGTACCTAGTGATGTCTGTGGTCCTATGCAGACACTTTCTTTTGGAAATTATCTTTACTTCGTGACTTTCATCGATGATTTTTCCAAGCATGCATGGGTATATCCATTGAAGGCAAAGTCCGAAGTGTTCACCTACTTCAAACAGTTTTTGGTTTTGGCTAAAAATCTGTGAGCATGTAAAATGGGCACCCTCTGTTCTGATCGAGAGGGAAATATATGCCTTCTGATTTTAATGCATTTCTGGCTGAACGTGGGATAAAACACCAATGTACAATGCCGTATACACCTCAACATAATGGAATTGTTGAATGAAAAAACGGGTCACTCATGAAGATGGCGAGGTGTATGGTCAAAAGTCAGGCTTTACCACATAGTTTTTGGCTAGAGGTTATCATGTGTGCAGCATATGTACTTAACAGGTGTCCCACTAAAGTGCTGCAATCTATCACTCCATATGAGGTTTGGCATGATCCCAAGCAATCTGTTGCACATCTTCGTGTTTTTGGTTGTTTGGGGTATGCATTAGTGCCTGAACAACATCGTAGAAAATTGGATGATAAAGTAGTAAAATGTATTTTTGTTGGGTAGAGTTCTGAAAGTAAAGGCTATCGTCTATATCATCCACTGACTAAATGCATTCTGGTTAGCTGTGATGTTGTTTTTGTGGAAGATGTTATTCATCCATTGCTTTCATGTACTAAGGAGACATTTGTTAGCTCGAAAGACATGTATGATACTTTGCTGCCTCTTTTTACAGGTGGACAGTCTAGTGCTGGTCCTAATGAGGCAACTTCTCAGCCTTTGCAAGTTTCATGTGATGATGCAGATCATCCCATTTCTTATGCAGATTTACATGATGCACTTGTTGATGAGAGAGCTGACATTGAGGAGGCAAAAACTATGCCTAAATGGCAGGTGCAAACTTTGCGTGACAACAAATTAGATGCAGCTGTGTCATATCGTACTCGTTCAGGCTCTCATAGTGCTTCTTTTGCATCAGATTACTATGCTATGACTGCATCTAGTCTCTGTGATGAGACTTCGTCTGTTTCGTTTGATGAAGCACAAAATTTAGAAAATTGGATGGCTGCTATGCAATCTGAATATGATGTTATAATGAAGAATGGTACTTGGCCTTTATGTGATTTGCCTCCTGGCAAGAAGGCCATTGGCACTAAGTGGGTATACAAGTTGAAGCATAAACCTGATGGTACAGTTGACAGGTATAGGGCTAAGCTTGTTGCAAAGGGTTATGCACAGGAAAGAGGCATTGATTTTGATGAAACCTTTGCACCTACATGCCATATGACAACTATTTGGAGCATGTATGCACTTGCAGCTCATCGTGGTTGGAATGTACATCAGTTGGACATTAAACCTACATTTCTGAATGGTGACTTGCATAAAGAAGTGTATGTTTTTCAGCCCCATGGCTTTGTGCAGAAAGATCATGAAAACCAGGTGTGCAGGTTAAAGAAGGCATTATATGGCTTAAAGCAAGCACCACGTGCTTGGTATGAGAAGATACATGCCTATCTTATTGCACATGGTTTTGAGAATAGTCCAACTGAAAGCACCTTATATGTTAAGCGTGCTAATAATGTGCTTCTGATCATTGTGGTCTATGTTGATGACATGTTGCTCACTGGACCTATTGAGAAGCGTATTGCTGATTTTAAGACTGATTTGCATGCCTCATTTGAGATGTCTGATTTGGGGCATTTGCATCAATATTTGGGCATTCAATTTATGCAAGTTGATGGTGGAATGGCTTTGTGTCAAATGAAATATATTGACACATTATTGCAGCCTTTTGGCCTTGAAGACTTTAAGCCTAATGCCACTCCTATGGAGATAGGTTTATGATTAAGTCTTCATGATGTTGAAGATGCATTTGATGTTGTTCTCTATCAGTAGGCTGTTGGATGCTTGATTTACTTATGCATTACTCGGCCAGATATTCAGTTTGCTGTCTAACAGATGAGCAGGTTTATGCATTGCCCAAGAGATAAGCACTGGCATGCAGTTAAGTGCATCTTTCGCTACTTGAGTGGTACTCGGCTACTTGGGTTGTTTTATCCTAAGGGGGGATCACTATCGCCAAATTTCCATGTTTTTTTTACTCTGATTGGGCTCGTTGCTATGACACTCATGTGTCCACTAGTGTCTTTTGCTTCATGCTTGGTAGCTCATGTATATCTTGGTTGAGCAAGATGCAGCCTACTGTGGCCACTTCCAGTTGTGACGCTGAGTATAGGGAAGCTTTCACAACTATTGTTGAGTGTGTGTGGCTCAAACGCCTTATGGCTTATTTGGGTGTTGTTCAGTCTTCTGCCACCACCATCTTGATTGACAATCACAGCGCATTGGTAGTTGTGAGGAACCGTATGTTCCATGCTCGCACTAAGCACATTGAGGTGCATTATCATTATGTCAGGGAGAGGTTCTCTGTTGGGGAGATTAGTTTGGCATATGTGCCCACGCAGGAGAACATTGCAGACCTTTTCACGAAGGCTCTGCCTAGAGAGAATTTTGAAGCTTTCCACAAAGCTTTGGACTTACTTCCTTTTGTGGAGTTATTTCCACATTGCTTGGCACTTCCTTATATTTAACATTCTTATTTGTGGGTCCAAAGGTTAGGACTGGTACCAACTTATTTGCCCATTTAGGAACAACTTCTAAATTGAATAGATAAGCATCAGGTAGTTCATCAGACACTCCTTGCGGTGACTCTCCTGAAGTGATGTGAGAAAGGTGATCTGCACGAAGGTGGGTTCTACCTTTTCTAACAACAACTTCAAAGTCATATTCCATTACCAAGAGGAACCATCTTACTAGACGTCTTGTATTGCAAGGTTTATTGACCAAATATAACAAAGCTTGATGATCAGTGAAAAAATTGAACTTATTGGCCAATAAATAGTTCCTAAACTTCTTCACGGCATATACCATGCCTAAACCTTCTCTCTCTGTTGTTGTATATTTTCGCTCAGCTGCAGTGAGTTGTCTGCTAGCATATGCTATAGGCAAGTCTCGATTTCCGTCACTTGTGGGTTGTGCTAGCACACATCCTATGGCGTGATTGGAGGCATCCATATGGACATGGAATGGTTTATTCCAATCAGGAGTGGTCAGTATTGATGTTGTGCACAAACGTCTCTTTAGCTCATTGAAGGAGTTCTCGCATTCGTTGTTCCACTCAAAATTTGTCAACAAACCATAAAGAGGTTTAGCTATGATCGCATACATGTGGATAAACCTACGGTAATATCCACAATGACCCATAAAAGCTTGTACCTCTTTAACGTTCCTTGGCTTTGGCATCTCTGCTATGGCTCTAACTTTGTCCTCGTCTGTGGATATTCCATTCTTCGAAACAATATGACCTAAGATTTTACCTTGTCGGACCATGAATACACACTTCTCTGGGTTCAGACACACTCGATATTCTCTACACTTGTTGAAGATTTGTCTGAGCTCAGGGATGTGGTATTTTCTTACTTGGGAATGAGCACGTAAATCATCCACATATACTTCTAAGCTCTCTCGCAAGAACTCTTTGAAGACATGACACATGAGCCTTTGGAATGTTGCAGGTGCATTGGTGAGCCCAAATGGCATCACACAAAATGCAAAAATTCCCCACTCTATGGAAAAGGCCCTTTTGTGTTGATCTTCTGGGGCAATGGCTACTTGGTTGTAACCTGAAAATCCATCAAGGAAGCTATAAACTTCCTTGCCTACAACACGTTCCAATCGGTGTTCTGTGATTGGAAGCGGATAACTATCTCTGATCGTAGTGGCATTAACTTTTTTAAGGTTAGTACACACCCGCAACTTCCCGTTCTTCTTGGGTACCACTACAATGGGGGACACCCATTCAGTATGCTCAATCTCATAGATGAATCCAGCTTCAATCAGCCTATCAATTTCTTCTTTTATTTTAGCTGCATAGGTATCATTATATGTGTAGGGCTTCTGTTTGGTAGGCTTGGCATCAGCGATCATGGGGATTATCCTCCGATCTACTCCCTTTAAGTCTCTATAGTGCCAAGCAAACATGTCCCAATATTCCCTTAATAGAGCTACGAGCTCCATTTCTTCTCCTGCACTTAGGTCATCTCCTATGTATGTACATCTCTCTTCGTTCTCCTCAATGGTCACTACAATCTTTTTGGTCTTTTCCTTATTATCGTAAGATTCTCCTATGATGGCCTCTCTTTTAGGCATTCATACCAAAATTTTTTGGTCTTCAACTTCATATTTCTTGAAATTTTCTCGTACTTCAAACAATGATTCCTCCTCTTCTTGTTTCAATGCTTTTCTTGTCTTTTCCTTTTGACTACTCTCACTTCCATCCTTTGAATTTACCGTTTTAATGCTTCTGAGAGGTTCTTCTTCTTTCTGATTAAATAGAATATACAAAGATAAGTAACCCATTAGGGCAATAGGCATATATACAAGCTGGGGGGAAAAAGACTTCCTAAAGAGTAAAACAGTGCCTCGATGGTCCTAGTGTGTTCACACACATCACTACCTAAATATATCAACAAATCCCCCCTAGGGGTGATGCGGTGAACAAGGAGTTGTCACTCATGTATAAGGAAGTGCCAAGCTATGTGGAATTAATCCACAAAATGAAGTAAGCCCAAAGCTTTGTGAAAAGCTTCAAACTTCTCCCTAGGTAGAGCCTTCGTGAAAAGGTATTCAATGTTCCCCTGCATGGGCACATATGCCAAGCTGATCTCTCCAGTAGAGAACCTTTCCGTGACATAATGATAATGCACCTCAATGTGCTTAGTGCGAGCATGGAACATAGGGTTCCTTGCAATTGCCAATACACTCTGACTCTTCGTGAAGATGGTGGTGCCAGAAGACTGACCAATGTTGGAACAAGTCCATGGCAAGTCCAAGTGATGGCTTGAGTCATCAAAAGACCTAGACACTTGAAGGAAATATCTAGTCTTTGTAAACTTCACTTGTGAACTACCTCTTGTAATTTTTGAAGTCTTTACTTGATGTAAAAGTAAAAGGAATCTAAAGTGGTTGAGTCCACTTCATGAAAAAAGGAAAGAGAAGCCACGAAGTTGTGATTGAAGGTAGTTGGAGAATCAAATCAATTACAAAAAGATTGGAAAGTGATTTTAGGTGAGATTCAAATTCAAATTTGGGCTCCAAATATCACTATAAATACATGACATTCCAGTCACATTTTTTAGACCTCCATGAGTTGAGCTTTATGCCATATCAAAGTGTGGTTTCAAGGCACACATATGTATCAGTAAGTCCATTGTACTTTAGAATCAATATAATTTCCTTTTTATGATAATTTGAGTTCATATCTTCATGCTTTTTGTGAGTATAATGTTCACTGCCATATCTCTCACTTTTCTTAGTCAGATTGCAGAGATTATTTCTCTAAGCTTGGTGCATCATTTTCAATGATTTAAGTTGGTAAAGTTTGATCAAGTCTACTAAATACTCATAAAATTTCATTGCAATTGGGTTTTTCAATCTTAAGATATGTTCATTTGAAGTCGACTATATTTGTTCATACTTTACTTCTCTCTCAACACTCCATCAGAATAGTCATTTTCTGAGAGCTTTTTCTAAGTGTGTACTTCATCATTTTCCATGATTCAAATCTTGATAGAACCTGCATACTGTCTAGTATATGCGTACAAAATTTCATAATCATTGTCTCTTGGAACCTTGAGATATTAACATTTCACTGCTCATGCGTCTGAGTCTTGCTACGACCCGTGAAAATCGGGGTGATGCTACAACTTGCTAGACACTTTTCTCTTTATTTATTCCATAATTTTTTATGAAATAACTCTTGATTGTTATCTTAATAAGTTAATTAGAGTTCCCCAAAAGGAATTAAGTTAATTGCTATTGTGACCAGAGAATTGTTCAAAACATTGGACATGTGTATAAACCAAAATAGCAAGTTTTTTACTCATGGTTCAACTCTTACCTATTTATTTTGATTTACATTTTTGAGAGTGATCTTTCAAGGTAGATAGGGTGTCTAATACATCCCTTTTCAAGCTAAAAGGGCCCACTACATATCCCTGGAGTTTATTTGGCTGGTTTAGTGCAAAGTTTTTGCAGCATCACTTCACCTTCTCCAAGTTCAAATCCATCTCTTTACAGTGGTATTAGAGTAAGGTTGGACAACATGGTAGATGGATTTCCTTCATCAATTGACAAATTGAATAGAGTTAACTACTCATGCTGGTCATTAAAGATGGAAGCTTATCTTCAAGGAAGGAATTTATATGGTTATATAGCTGGAGATGAAGTTATGCCAAGCTTCAGGAACAAAGGTCAACCAACGCAAGAAGAGCAAGAAAGATTGAGCACATGGTGCTCCAAGGATGCACTTGCAAGGTCTCATCTCCTCAACTCTATCTCATATTTTTTGTTGCCTCACATTAGAAGCTTTAAAACATTTCAAGAAGTGTGGAATGCACTAAAGCCTTCTTCTCTTCAAGTACGAAGGCCAAGAAGCATCAACTATGGCTGGACTTCACAACTCCCAAGAAAGCTCCCAAACAAAATGTGACTAATTTTTTCACAAAGTATAAGGACATAGCAGATCAGTTGGGAAGCATTGGAGAGGTAATAGATGAAGAACAAATTTTAAGATAGGTCATCAATGGCTTGAAGGTAGATGACAAGTGGGAAGCATTCACCACAGCTATGGATCTATACATGGATATGCATGTACCAGATTTCAATACACTCATAGGACAACTACTTACTCAAGAGGCCAAGCTTATCATGAATGAAGAAGTTCCAAAGGTAATCAATCTTCTGCCTTGTATACTGATAAAAGCAAGTCCAAATAAAACAAAGGAAGCGAAAAGAAAGTGGATGATGAAGCAGGTACACATCAAGCTAACTATGCAGGTAGAGGAAGACATGGTAGAGGTAGAGGCAGAGGAGGAAGACAAGGTAGGGGGAGATCCCAAGACTCTAATTCATGCTCTATTTGTGGATTAACTAATCATACAACTCAAAATTGCTTTAGGAATTCCAAGAATCAAAGAGGTAGAGGCTACAATAGAGGAAGTTATGGCTACTCAAGAGGAAGGTTCAACAATTACCATGGCAACCACAATAATTACAACCATTCAAACTATCAAGGGGGCAATGGGGGAAGAAGAGACTTCAATAACTACACAGAAGACTCAAAGCAAGAGGATTCATTGCTAATCATGAATATGGCCGTGCCACAAGGTAAATTTGATGAACATGTTTTCTACATAGATTCAGGTTGCTCCAATCATGTGGTAGGAAATGTGGCACTCCTATCAGATTTAGAAGATCCAAGGAATAAGCATGAAGTGCAAACAAGTGATGATACAAGAGATTTGGTGGAAAAGATAGGAAATGTGAAAGAACCTGATGGAAATATCAACCTACTTAGCAAGGTACTCTATGTCCCTACCATCACAAAGAATTTGATAAGTGTAGGATAGATTGTGGGAATAGGCCTACAGGTTAGGTTCACAAAAGTAGGAGCATTTGTTAAAGATCCAAGTCAAGGATGTAGGAGAATTGCAAAGGGTGAAAAGACAAGCAGATTGTTCACATTTGAATTACAAGACACTAGAAACATTGCTCTCTTTAACTATGGTAGTCAAACACTCACAGAATTGGAAGTATGGCACAGAAGGTTATCACATATTGGTGAAAGATCATTAAAGCAAATTTGCAAGGATCAAAGTGTACTTGGACTCCCTAACTTGTCAAAACAACACATGATTTATGAGTCTAGTGCATGTCAATTTGGGAAGTCTCAGAGGTTACCATTCATGAAGAAAGGATATATGCATGGAGATCTCTTGGATTTGGTTCATACAGATGTATGGGGACCTAGCAAGGATGCTTCAATATCTGGATCAAGGTATTGTGTCCCCTTCATTGATGATTGCGGTAGATGGACTATACTATATTTTATGAAACACAAAGATGAAGTCTTTTCATGCTTCAAAAGATATTTGGCTCTTGTGGAGAATCAAACAGGTAAGACATTAAAAAGGTTAAGGTCAAATGGAAGGGGAGAGTACTTCTCCCACGAATTTGACTCCTTCCTTCAAGAAAGAGGAATCAAAAGAGAGCTCACTACAAGGTACACTCATGAGCAAAATGGAGTGGCAGAAAGAAGGAATACGATCATTGTTGAAGTTGTAAGGTATATGCTAAATGAGAAGCACTTACCTAATTACTTATGGGCTGAAGTTGTATCCACAACTACTTGTTTGATTAACAGGTTACCTTCAAAATCACTTGATGGCATGACACCATATGAGGCTTGGAATGAAAGAAGACCAAGCTTGGATCATTGTAAGATTTTTGAATGTATTTCTTATGCTCATGTTCCTTCACATGTTAGAGGCAAGATGGATCCCAAAGCAGAAAGGTATGTATTCATTGGATATGACAACAATCAAAAGGGATAAAATTTATACAACCCAACAACCAAGGGATTCTTGTTGAGTAGAGATGTAGTATTTGATGAGAATAGTTCTTGGTATGAAGATTCATGTAGAAAGGTTTACCTACCTTATGATATTGAAGAAGATTTTCCAAAACTTGTTAAGGATAATTCTTCTAAAGTTGAAGATCGGGATAATTCAAAAGATGATGAAGCAACTCAATATGAAAAACTCAAAATGTGGAAGTCTAAAGGTAAAGCAAAAGTGTAGGAACTTGGACAAGAGGCAGAATCATCATATCATGGCCTAAGAAGGTCCATGAGGCAGAAGAGAAAACCAAAAAGGTATGGATTTGATACTTCTCTAGTCACTAAACATTCAATCTATCTAGCATAGGACATAAATCAAGAGGAACCTTCAAGATTTGAGGAAGCAAAGAAGAAATCAGAATGGAAGCATGCAACGGAAGAAGAAATTGAAGCTCTTGAGGATAATAACACTTGGGAGTTGGTTCCTAAGGCTCCATCAATGAAAGTGATAGGCTCAAGATGGATCTACAAATTGAAGAAGAACTTAGATGGCTCCATTAACATTTATAAGGCAAGGCTTGTGGTAAAAGGCTTTGCACAAACGCAGGGAATTGATTATGAGGAGACCTTCTCTCTTGTGGTAAAATGCCTACAATTAGGGTACTGGTTAGTATTGCCTCTTCCAAGAATTGGAAGATACTTCAATTGGATGTAAAAAATGCATTTCTTAATGGATGGATAACAGAAGAGGTATATATGGCACAACCACCTCCTTTTGAGAATCACATATATCTTGATTATGTGTGTAAACTTAATAAAGCTTTATATGGACTCAAACAACCCCCAAGGGCTTGGAATCACAGGCTTGTCTCATTCTTTTAGGACAAAGGATTTCAACCTAGCAAGGCAGATCCATCACTATTCATAAAAAGGAGTAATTTTGAAATCATCTATTTGTGTGTATGTAGATGATATTATACTTATAGGAAATGATACAGATGGCATGAAAAGAATCAAAGAACAGATGAGAGAAGAATTCAAGATACGTGATTTGGGTTCACTTACCTACTTCCTGTTGATATATTTAGGTAATGATGTGTGTGAACACACTAGGACCGTCGGGGCACTTTTTTCCCTCTTTAGGAGGTTTTTTCCCCCCGGCTTGTATATATGCCTATTGCCCTAATGGGCTACTTATCTTTGTACATTCTCTAGTAATACATTTAGTATTGTGTGTTGTGCTCCAAGCTTCTTCTTCTTCCTTGTGATGTTCGCGTGCTTCCGCAGACGTCTAACTCCAACAATTGGTATCAGAGAAGGTCGTCGTTTCATCTAGGGCGCCATCGACACTCCTCCATTTGTAGTCTTAGAATCGCATGAATTTTGGTGAGCATACTCACCATGTTTTCGAGATAAAAAAACAGCTTTGCTGCGTGGTGCCGAAATCGCAATCAAATGCACTATCGTAGTGCTTGTGCAGGCTATTTCGTCTTTTTGTGCCAAAGGTATATACCAGTTTTTGTTCTCCAGTATAAGAATCTCAAAGTCTGCTACAGGTCTAGTGGAATTTGTCTGGGCAGTTCTGTTTAACTTTTTGAGATACAGTCAATTTTCTGCATCAAGATATTTTAGTCACCGGCCATGGCTGAAAGCAGTGATGTATTCCGTATGTTGGTTGTTGAGGATAAGTTGGATGGTACCAAGTACCCATTATGGGCTTATATGATGCGACATTTGTTGGTTGCAAAAGGATTGTGGAACATTGTGCAGAGTTTTGAAAAACGTCCTATCACACCTGCAACTGTTACAATTGCAGGTACTGAAGCTGATGCAGAAGGTGTCGAAGATGATGATATTCTGCATATTCTTGTTCGTGCTGTGGTTTCTGCTACACCTACTATAGAGCATATTCACTAGGATGGTAGAGATGTCCAGGCACATGCATTGATAGCTTTGTCTATCAAACGTGTCATTATTCCTCACATTCGCTCTTGCAGAATAGCTAAGGATGCTTGGGATACACTTACCACATTATACCAAGCTAGGAATGAGGCTCGTGTTTCTTACCTCCAAAAATAGTTGGAGAGTGAGTACATGAATGAAGGTGATTCTATGGACAGTCTCCTAACAAAGATCAAAGACTTGAAGGAATAGTTGATTTCTGCTGATGAGGTTATTTTAGATAGCTCACTTGTGCAGACCGTTCTGACTGATCTTCCTGATTCATATCAGAGTTTTGCTTCTCCTCTTCAGTTGATGATGAAAGGCAATCCAAGTGCCTTATCATTTGAGGAGTTAGTCTCTCTTCTATTGCAGGAAGATCAGTCGACGCAGAACAGGTCCATTATGCGAGTTACAGATCAAGCTTTCTTGGCTAGTCAAAAGGGCAAAGGAAAATGGAGCTCTTCGACTAGTAAGCAGAAATATGCTAATTCTGCACATTCGAAGAAGGAAGATAAAGATGAGAAGAAATCAGAAAAGCAAAAATTGTTTTGTAAGTATTGTAAAGGGAATGATCATGTCATAAAGAGCTGTCCAGAATTGGCTGCTAAAGAGGCAAAGAAGAAAGAGGCTGGAATGGTTGTTGCAGAGGCCTCTACACCAAAAACAGAGTGTGCTAATCTTGTGTAGGAAAAAGAATGGGCGTTTACTACTGTCTGCAGTTTTGACCCATCTTCTCATGAGCAGTGCATGTCTGTAGTAGACTCAGATGTTTGGTATTTTGACAAATGGGGCGACCAAACATATTACCTTGCAAACTGTTTCTTCTCTTCACTCGAGCCTGCCCCTACAGGGAATACTGTTACATGTGCCAACAACTCCTCTTATCCTATTATGGGAGTTGATAAGATCATTTTAACTACTGTTGATGGTAATTCTTTCACTTTGTCAGATGCTTTATTTGTGCCAGGTGTCAAGAAGAACCTCTTATCAATTTCTACATTAGCCAAGATTGGCTTGGTTGTGAAATTTGTTGATGACAGGTGTACAGTTCATGACCTGTCAAATGGTGATGTGATTATTGCTTCTGGCATTTTATGTCGTGAGCTGTATAAGCTCATAGACTATGAAAGATCTGTAAATGATTTGGCATGTGCAGTAAATGATTCTCAGGCTATGTCAGATGCAAAGCTTTGGCATGCATGCTTTGGTCATCTGAATTTTGCTAGTTTGCTATGCGTGCAGAAATCTGAAATGGTATCCTCTTTGCCCAAACTTGAGGCACCGGGAAAACATGTTTGTGAAGGTTGTATTTTGGGCAAAATGCAGCGTTCCTCCTTTCCAAAAGATGGTTCAGTTTGGGCTACTCAGAAATTGCAGCTTGTACATAGTGATGCCTATGGTCCTATGCAGACACCTTCTTTTGGGAATTATCTTTACTTCCTGACTTTCATCGATGATTTTTCCAAGCAGGCATGTGTATATCCATTGAACGCAAAGTCCGAAGTGTTCATGTGCTTCAAACAGTTTTTGGTTTTGGCTGAAAATCTGTCAGCATGTAAAATGGGCACCCTCCGTTCTGATCAAGGGGGGGAATATATGTCTTCTAATTTTAATGCATTTCTGGCTTAATGTGGGATAAAACACTACTGTACAGTGCCATATACACTCAACAGAATGGAGTTGCTGAAAAAAAGAACAGGTCACTCATGGAGATGGCGAGGTGTATGGTCAAGAGTCAGGCTTTACCACATAGTTTCTGGCTTGAGGTTGTCATGTGTGCAGCATATGTACTAAATAGGTGTCCCACTAAAGCAGTGGAGTCTATCACTCCGTATGAGGCTTGGCATGATCGCAAGCCATTTGTTGCTCATCTACGTGTTTTTGGTTTATTGGCATATGCATTAGTGCGTGAACAACATCATAGAAAATTGGATGATAAAGTAGTAAAATGTATTTTTGTTGGGTACAGTTCTGAAAGTAAAGGCTATCGTCTGTATCATCCACAGACTAAACCCATTCTCGTTAGCTATGATGTTGTTTCTATGGAAGATGCTATTTTGGAATTGCTTTCATGTACTAAGGAGACATCTGTTAGCTCCAAAGACATGTATGATACTTTGCTGCCTCTTTTTACAGGTGGACAATCTAGTGCTAGTCCCAATGAGGCAACTTCTCAACCTTTGCAGGTTTTAGGTGATGATGCAGATCATTCCATTTTTGATGCAGATTTACATGATGCACTTGTTGATGAGAGAGTTGATATTAAGCAGGCAAAAACTATGCCAAAAAGGCTAGTGCAGACTTTGCCTGACAGCAAATTAGATGCACCTTTGTCATATCATACTCGTTCAGGCTCTCATAGTGCCTCTTTTGCATCAGATTGCTATGCTATGGCTGCATCTAGTCTCTATGATGAGAATGAGCCTGTTTCGTTTGATGAAGCACAAAATTTAGAAAATTGGATGGCTGCTATGCAATCCAAATATGATGCTATAATGAAGAATGGTACTTGGTCTTTATGTGACTTGTCTCCTAGCAAGAAGGCCATTGGCACTAAGTGGGTATACAAGCTGAAGCGTAAACCGGATGGTACAGTTGACAGGTATAAGGCTAGGCTTGTTGCAAAGGGTTATGCACAGGAAAGAGGCATTGATTTTGATGAGACCTTTGCACCTACATGCGGTATGACTACTGTTTAGAGCATCTGTGCACTTGCAGCTCACCATGGTTGGAATATACATCAGTTGGACACTAAAATGGCTTTGTGCAGAAAGGGCATGAAAACCAGGTGTGCAGGTTAAAGAAGGCATTATATGGTTTAAAGCAAGCACCACGTGCTTGGTATGAGAAGATACATGCCTATCTGATTGCACATGGTTTTGAGAACATTCCAACTGAAAGCATCTTATATGTTAAGCATGCTAATGATGTGCTTTTGATCATTGTGGTTTATGTTGATGACATACTGCTCACTGGTCCTCATGAAAGGCATATTGCTGATTTAAGGCTGATTTGCATGCCTCACTTGAGATGTCTGATTTGGGGCATTTGCATCACTATTTGGGTATTCATTTTATGCAAGTTGATGGTGGAATGACTTTGTGTCAAACGAAATATATTGACACATTATTGCAGCACTTTGGCCTTGAAGACTATAAGCCTATTTCCACTCCTATGGAGAGAGGTTTACGATTGAGTCTTAATGATGCTGGAGATGCATTTGATGTTGTTCTCTATCGGAAGGCTGTTGGATGCTTGATTTACTTATGCATTACTCGGTCACATATTCAGTTTGCTGTCTCATAGATGAGCAGGTTTATGCATTGCCCAGGAGTCAAGCATTGGCAAGCGGTTAAGCGTATCTTTTGCTACTTGAGTGGTGACTCGGCTATTTGGGTTGTTTTATCTGAAGGGGGGATCACTACCACCAGATGTGCATGCTTTTTCTGACTCTAATTGGGTTGGTTGCTATGACACTCATGTGTCCACTAGTGGCTTTTGCTTCATGCTTGGTAGCTCATGTATATCTTGGTTGAGCAAGAAGCAGCCACTCTGGCCACTTCCAGTTGTGAGGCTGAGTATAGGGCAACTCTCATAGTGACTGTTGTGTGTGTGGCTCAGACGCCTTATGGCTAATTTGGGTGTTGGTCAGTCTTCTGCCACCGCCATCTTCACTGAAAGTCAAAGTGCATTGGCAGTTGCGAGGGACCCTGCGTTCCATGCTCACACTAAGCACATTGAGGTGCATTATCACTATGTCAAGGAGAGCTTCTCTGCTGGGGAGATCAGCTTGGCATATGTGCCCACGCAAGAGAACATTGCAAACCTTTTCATGAAGGCTCTGCCTAGGGAGAAGTTTGAAGCTTTCCACAAAGCTTTGGGCTTACTTCCTTTTGTGGAGTGATTTCCACATAGGTTGGCACTTCCTTATACATGAGTGCCAGCTCCTTGTTCACCGCATCACTCCCAAGGGGGATTTATTGATATATTTAGGTAGTGATGTGTGTGAACACAGTAGGACCGCCGGGGCACTTTTTTCCCTCTTTAGGAGGCTTTTTTCCTCGGCTTGTATATACGCCTATTGCCCTAATGGGCTACTTATCTTTGTACATTCTCTAGTAATACATTCAATATTATGTGTTGTGCTCCAAGCTTCTTCTTCTTCCTTGTGTTGTTCGTGTGCTTCCGCAGACGTCTAATTCCAACACTTCCTAGGATTGGAAGTTGTCTACAAAGATCATGGTTTGTTTCTCACTCAAAGAAAGTACATTAAAGACATGTTGGAAAAATTCAAGATGCAAGGGTGCAGGATTGCAGGTACTCCAATGGAGGTTAATCATAAATTGAGCTCACATGAAGGTGAACTCATAGAAGATGTTATAGGTTATCAAAGCCTTGTGGGTAGCTTGAACTATGCCACATTGACAAGGGTTGATATATGTTATAATGTGAGTGTGTTAAGTCAATTTATGCACACACCCAGGAAAGCTCACATGGAGGCTACCAAGAGGATACCCAGATATCTCAAAGGGACCATGGATGATGGTTTATAATACCCTTATGTATCTGATTTAAGTTTGAAATTGTTCTGTGATGCAAATTGGGCTAGTTCCAAGGAAGACAGAAGGAGCACCTCAAGATACCTTACCTTTGCAGGTTCAAAACTTGTCTCATGGTGATCTAAGAAGCAACCCATAGTTGCACTCTCTTCACCTGAACATGAATACAAAGGTCTTGCCATAGCTACTCAAGAAGCACTGTGGATGAAGACACTATTCACAAATCTTGGATTGGAGATTGGAACTCCAAATATTTTTGGTGACAACATGAGCTCCATTCACTTGGCTGCCAATCCAATTTTTCATGCAAGGACTAAACATATTGAAGTACATTATCACTATGTAGGAGAGAAGGTTGTGAGCAAGGAAATTAACTTACGTGTCCACTCATCAACAATGTGCAGATAGTCTAATCAAAGCATTGGATCATACAAAGCTTTGCAAATTCAAGGCTATGATTGGTTTGCATGTAATCTTGGAATATTGAAGACCTCAAGATCACTTGAATTGAGGTGGAGTTGTTGGAACAAGTCCATGGCAAGTCCAAGTGATGGCTTGAGTCATCAAAAGACCTAGAGACTTGAAGTAAATGTCTAGTCTTTGTAAATTTCACTTGTGAACTACCTCTTGTAATTTTTGAAGTCTTTACTTGATGTAAAAGTAAAAGGAATCTAAAGTGGTTGAGTTCACTTGATGAAAAAAGGAAAGAGAAGCCACAAATTCATGATTGAAGGTAGTTGGAGAATCAAATCATTTACAAAAAGATTGGAGTGTGATTTTAGGTGAGATCCAAATTCAAATTTGGGCTCCAAATATCACTATAAATACATGACCTTCTCGTCGCATTTTTTAGACCTCCATGAGCTGAGCTTTATGCCATATCAAAGTGTGGGTTCAAGGCACACATCTGTGTCAGTAAGTCCATTGTACTTTACATTCAATATACTTTCATTTTTATGATCATTTGAGTTCATATCTTCATGCTTTTTGTGAGTAAATTGTTCATTGCCACATTGCAGAGATGATTTCTCTGAGCTTGGTGCATCATTTTCAATGATTTAAGCTGGTAAATTTTTCTCAAGTCAACTACATACTCATAAAATTCCATTGCAATTGGGTTTTTCAATCTTGAGATATGTTCATTTGAAGTCGACTACATCTGTTCATACTTTACTTCTCTGTCAGCACTCCATTAGAACATTCATTTTCTCAAAGCTTGTTCTCAGTGTGTACTTCATCATTTTCCATGACTCAAAAGCTTGATAGAATCAGCATACTGTCTAAAATATACTTACAAAATTTCGTAAGAATTGCATCTTGGAATCTTGAGATATTAACATTTTTCTGCTCACGAGTCTGAGTACTGCTATAGCCCATGAAAATCCGGGTGATGCTACAACTTGCTAAAGACTTTTCTCTTTAAGTAGTCCATTTTTAGTAGATACCTCTTGATTGTTAGCTTACTAAGTTAATAAGAGTTTCCCAAAAGGAATTAACTTAATCGTTGAAGTGGCCAGAGAATTGTTCAAAACATTGGACATGTGTATAACCCAAAATAGCAAGTTTTTTACTCATGGTTCAACTCCTACCTATCTATTTTGATTTATCTTTTTGAGAGTGATCTTCCAAGGTACATAGGGTGTCTAATACATCCCTTTGCAAGCTAAAAGGGCCCAGTACATATCCCTGGAGTTTATTTGGTTGTGCAAAGTTTTTGAGAACCACTTCATTTTCTCCAAGTTAAAATCCATCTCTTCACAACCAATATCCAAATCATCCATAAGGCATTTGAGCCACACACACTCAATAGTCGTTGTGAAGGTTTTCCTATATTGAGCCTCACAACTAGAAGTGGCCACAGTAGGGTGCTTTTGCTCAACCAATATATGCATCAGCTACCAAGCATGAAGCAAAAACCACTAGTCAACATATGAGTGTCATAGCAACCAGCCCAGTTAGAGTCAGAGAAAGCATGTAAACCTAGCAATAGTGATCCCCCTTGGGATAAAATAATCCAAGTAGTTGGGTACCACTCAAGTAGCGAAAGATGTGCTTAACCACCTCCCAATGCTTGACACTTGGGCAATGCATAAACCTGATCATCCATGAGACAACAAACTGAATATCTAGCCGAGTAATGCATAAGTAAATGAAGCATCCAATAGCCTACTGATAGATAACAACATCAAATGCATCTCTAGCATCATGAAGACTCAATTGTAAACCAGTCTCCATAGGAGTTCCAGTAGGTTTACAGTCTTCAAGGCCAAAATGCTGCAATAATGTGTCAATATATTTCATTTGACACAAAGCTATTCCACCATCAACTTGCATAAATTGAATGCCCAAATTATGATGCAAATGCCTCAAATCAGACATCTCAAATGAGGTATGCAAATCAGCCTTAAAATCAGTGATATGCTTCTCATGAGGACCAGTGAGTAGCATGTCATCAACATACACAACGATGATTAGAAGCACATCATTAGCACGTTTAACATATTAGGTGCTTTTAGTTGGACAATTGCTTTAAACCATATAATGCCTTCTTTAGCCTGCACACTTGGTTTTCATGCCCTTTCTGCACAAAGCCATGGGGTTGAAAAATATACACTTCTTCATGCAAGTCATCATTTACAAATGTTGTTTTAATGTCCAACTAATGTACATTCCAACCATGATGAGCTACAAATGCACAAATTCTACAAATAGTAGTCATTCCGCATGTAGGTGCAAAGGTCTCATCAAAATGAGTGCCTCTTTCTTGTGCATAACCCTTTGCAACAAGCCAAGCCTTATACCTTTGAACTGTTCCATTAGGCTTATGCTTCAGCTTGTATACCCACTTTGTGACAATGGCCTTCTTGGTAGGAGGAAAGTCACATAAAGACCAGATACCATTCTTCATTATAGCATCATATTCAGATTGCATAGCAGCCATCCAATCTTTTGAATTTTGTGGTTCATAAAATGAAATAGGCTCATTCTCATCACAGAGACTAGAGGAAGCCATAGCCTAGCAATTTGATGCAAAAGAGGCAATATGGGATCCTGAATGAGTATGATATGATAGAGGTGCATCTTATTTGCTATCATGCAAACTTTGCACCAACCATTTTGGCATAGTTTTTGCCTTTTGAATATTAGCTCTCTCATCAACAAGTGCATCATGTAAATTTGCATCAAAAATAGAATGATCTACATCATCACATGAAACCTATAAAGGTTGAGAAGTTTCCTCATTAGGACCAGCACTAGACTATCCACCTATAAAAAGAGGCAGTAAAGTATCATACATGTCATTGGAGCTAACAGATGTCTCCTTCATACATGAAAGTAAAGGCTAAATAGCATCTTCCACCAAAACAACATCACGACTAACCAAAATGCATTTGGTGTGTGGATGATATAGACGATAGCCTTTGCTTTCAGAACTATACCCAACAAAAGTAAATTTCACTGCTTTATCATCCAATTTCCTGCGATGACCACCAAAAACACACAGATGGCTTACAAACATGCCTAGCCTCCTATGGAGTGATAGATTGCAATGCTTTTGTGGGACACCTGTTAAGTACATATGCTACACACATAACGTCCTCAAGCTAGAAACTATGTGGTAAAGTCTAACTCTTGACCATACACCTCGCCATCTCCATGAGTGACCTGTTCTTCTATTCAGCAACACCATTCTGTTGAGGTGTATATGGCACAATACACTAATGTTTTATCCCACATTCAGCCAAAAATGCATTAAAATAAGAAGACATATATTCCCCCCCGATTAGAACGGAGGGTGCCCATTTTATATGCTGATAGATTTTCAATCAAAACCAGAAACTATTTGAAGCACATAAAAAATTTGGACTTTGCTTTTGATGGATATACCCATGCATGCATGGAAAAATTATCAATGGAAGTTATGAAGTAAAGACAATTTCCAAAAGTAGGTGTTTGCATAGGACCACAAATATCACTATGAATAAGCTACAATTTCTAAGTAGCTCGAATTGAACCATCTTTTGGAAATGAGGAATTCTGCATTTTTCCCAAGATACACTGTTCACATACATGTTTATCCGGTGCCTCAATTTTGGGCAAAGAGGACACCATTTCAGATTTCTGCAAGCATAGCAAACTAGGAAAATTCAGATGACCAAAGCACCAAAGCTTTGCATCTGACATAGAGTGTACTGCACATGCTGAATCATTCGTAAATTTTTCATAGTTTATGAGCTTATACAGCCCACAACATAAAATGCCAGAAGCAATAATGACGTTGCCATTTGATAGATCATGAAATGTACATATATCATCAACAAATTTCACAACCAAGCCAATCTTGGCTAATGCTAAAACTGATAATATATTTTTCTTGATCCTTGGCACAAATAAAGCATTCAACAAAGTGAAAGAACTACCATCAATAGTATTCAGAATGATCTTACGAACTCCCATGATAGAATAAGAGGAGTTGTTGGTGCATGTGATAGTATTCCCTGTAGGGGTAGGATCAAGTGAAGTGAAGAAACTATGTTGCGAGGTAATATGTTTGGTTGTCCCACTATCAAAATACCAAACATCTGAGTCTATCGAAAACATACACTCCTCATGAGAAGATGGGTCAAAAATACAAATAGTAGTAAACACCCATTCTTTATTCTGCACAAGATTAGCAGACTATTTTCGGTGTAGAGGCCTCTACAACAACCATTCAAGCATCTTTTTTCTTTATCTCTTTTGCATCCAACTATGGATAGTTCTTTATGACATGATTTTTTCCTTTATAGTACTCACAAAAGAATTTCTACTCTTTTTATTTCTTCTCATCTTTTTCTTCCTTCTTCGAATGTGTAGCATTTGCAAATTTCTGCTAGCTCCATTTACTTTGCCCTTCTGACTAGCCAGGAAAGCTTCATCTGTAACACACATAATGGACATGTTCTGCCTAGACTAACCTTCATGCAACATAACAGAGACTAACTCCTCAAATTTCAAGGCATTTGGATTGCCTTTCATCATCAAACGAAGAGTTGAAGCAAAACTCTTGTATGAATTAGGAAGACTATTCAGAACGTTCTACACAAGTGAGTTATCTAGTATAAGTTCATCAACAAAAATCAAATGTTCCTTCAAGTCTTGAATCTTTTATTAGAAAATTATCCATAGAATCACCTTCATTCATATGCTCACTCTCCAATCGTTTTCGGAGGTAAGCAACACGAGCCTTATTCCTAGCCTGATACAATGTGGTAAGTGTATCCCAAGCATCCTTAGCTATTCTGCAAGAGCAAATTTGAGGAATAATGGCATGTTTGACACACAAGGCTATGAATGCATGTGCTTGAGCATCTCTACCATCCCAATGAATTTGCTCTACAGTAGGTGCAACAAAAACCGCAACAAGGATAGGAACATGAAGAATATCATCATCTTCAATGCCGTCTGCATCAGCTTTAGTACCTACACAATATTCTGCAGTCCTTTTGTGATCAATACATGAATCATCATATAAGACCATAATTGGTAATTTGTCCATCCAACTTATCCTCAATAGCCAACATACGGAATACATAACTGCTTTCGGCCATGGCCACTAAATAAAATACCCTGATGCAAAAAATTGATTGTATCTCAAAAAGTCAAACAGAACTACATTGACGAGTTCTGATAAACCTGTAGCAGACTTCGAGATGCTTATACTAGAGAACCGAACCCTGTATATTTATTTGGCACAAAAAAACAAAATAGCCTACATAAGTGCTATGATAGTGCGTTCGAAGGCCAAAACGAGCTCAGACAGCGATTTTCGCACAACATAACAAAGTTGTTTTGATCTCCTATTCACCCTGAGTATGCTGAATAAATTTCATGCGATTCTGAGGTTGTGATTGGAGGGTTGTTCATGACACCCTAGATGAAGCAACGACCTGTTCTACTACCAATTGTTGGATTTAGATGTCTATGGAAGCATGCAAATAGCACAAGGAAGAAGAAGAAGCTTGGAGCACAACACACAATACTGAATGTATTACCACTAGAATGTACAAAGATAAGTAACCTGTTAGGGCAATATGTGTATATACAAGCCGGGGGAAAAACTTAAAGAGGGAAAAAAAATGCCCCGGAGGTCCTAGTGTCCTCACACACATCACTACCTAAATATATCAACATTGCCAATTCAGACAAATCTGAAATCAAAAATCGTTTGGTCACTCATGTGTATGACCAAAGATATCAAGTTTAGACTTATATATAAGGTTGTGTGCTCTTGTAACCAAATAATCCACTTAGCCTAGTGGTTAAGAGACAAGGGTGTGAAGGAGGAGGCCTTGGGTTCAACCCCCATGAGATGAATGGAGAGATTATTTTGCCCAAAGAGCTCTAGAAACTTCTAGAAGCATCCACTTGAGTTAACTCAAGTTAAGTTGGACACTTGGCATAGATGCGGTTACATGGCCCACATGGATAATGAGTTTGAGACAACTATATATATATATATGTATATATATATATTCAACGGGAAAATATCGGGAGAATCACATGCACCCTTAGTAATCCTCAACAAGTAATTTTGTTTTGTAGGAAAATAGGAACTAGAGGGATAGTGTTGCCTTACTTTCCTTGTTCCTCCCCCTATGACACTAGAATCATATGTGAATTTTGGAATGCATAGATGAAGGTGAAATATAAAAATTGTAGTCCTAAATAGTTAAATTTAGACCCATCATTTATTTTGCAAAGCTCTCCATGGTATAGTTGTTGTACCAATATAAGTCTCGCAAGATCAAAACTCATAGAACCTTCAAGGCCGGTACCATGGCTTGGAAGGGCATCAAGACAAATAGCATATTTATGACCTTTAGGACGTTAAGAAGTATCGACTCAAAGTGGCAAGTTCAATATAGCATCATTTACCAACTTCCATGGATAGCTAGAAAAGCCCAACTTCATTCAATGTGGTGATGGGCCATGAAAGAGCTTTATGAACTGTCATATTCAAGGGGAACAAAAAGCTTTTGGAGCCTCTTAAAACTAGCCGTTACATTGTCAATCCTATGTCATTCAACTACAAAGAGCTTTTGCTTGGAGAGTATATGAGAATGGATGTCTCCCCAAAGTTGAGCCTGTAAAATTCATTCGTGTTTAATTCATTCTCCTGCCCCCCCCCCCCAAAAAAAACGAAAAAAAAACAAAAGAAAATTATATTACCACCTTGTTGATCTTCAATTTCCATGTGCAAAAATATGTACATGCAATTCGAACCCGCGTAGCCTAGTGGTTGATGTGTTGACGTTGTGAGAGGAAATCTTGAATTCAAGTCTTGGCTGGACATGTCCATGAGATTCTGATGATAGATGGCTCTACCTTACGAGGTTGGGTTTGTGAGTGTGTATCTCCAATTCATTATACTCACAATAAATAAATAAATAAATATATATATATATATATATATATATATATATATATATATATATATATATATATATATATATATATATATATATATACACATGCGATTGTTACCGCCAATTAACCTTCTTCATGTTCGGTTATCCGGCAGGGGATATGCGTATCCAATGGAAAGACCAAGCGGAAATTTGTCTGTGAGAATCCAGCCAAATGATGGAGGTGAGCAACAATTGCGGATCTCTACTTTTTCCCTGCAATAATATCAGAAGACAATTGCTGATCTCTGCTTGTCGTCTGCGTGGAGATGGCGACTGCTGCCACCCCGTCTTATCCCACCTTCAAGCAACCATTGACCATTGACGTTGTCGGCGGACTTCATCTCCGCTAAGAACTGATATTTGAACAAATAGACAGACACAGAGGATGCGGGCCGCGGCTCATCTGGTTAATGATCTCATTTATGTCCTTCAATTCTGCAGAAAAGGATTGTCTTCTCAAAATGAAGAGGGCCGCCTGGGGAAGGGGGCCATGCACGGAAGAAAGTAAGAATGATGCTAGATTCTGTAGCGCATGGTTGTTATGCTTGCGTGTCTCAGATATGGCTTTACGGAGAGGGCTGGAGGCTTCTGAATCAGCAAACGCTTTCATGACCCACATCGCCCATGGGTATGTCGGCTGATCTCACACAGAATGAGCCTGTATCGAAATCAATGTCATTCATGACCTTCAATGAGAAAGAAAATCAGCGGGAAAAGCTTGTCTTCCTGATCTAATCTTCAACGGGGGGACTCTCTGAGGAAAGCAAGACTTGATTTACATGGACCAAAACACCATCCTCGAGTGGGGTATTCCTCCGATTTTCAAACACATGGACCTGACTATCTCCGACCACTACCCGATTACTCTTTCTTTCAAACCGATTCCCATGCTCTGGAAAGCTCCTTGGTTTCATGCTTGTCAGACCTCATTTTCCCTCCCCTCTGTCCACCAAGAAATTTCCGCAGCGTGGGTGGAGGCCTTTGCCTACTGTAATGAACCGGCTAAATGCTGGAGAAGCGCAGTGGAAAGGACTCGACAAATTCTGATCAGGACTCATAAGGCTATAAGCTGAGATATCCGGAAGAAAAGAAGAGAAATGGTGTACCGGAGGCTCTCACGGCTTGAAGAAGAAGTGAACAAAGGAAACTTGCAATGCCAACAACGACTGCTGAAAATCAGGGGAAGACTAAGACACAAGGAAGAGGTTCAAAGGAAAAATTTGCAAATATTCTTCACAGATTGGTGGGCGGGGAAGGCTGATAAACCATCGAAAAAGATGTGTAACATCCTAAAAAGGAAGCAAGCTAGGGAATCCATCCCCTTCTTAGTCGATAATAGTGGGATCGAATGTACCATGGAAGTTGAGACGTCTAGCACTTTACCCATCTTCTCAAGGTCTCGACTCCTCTTTCCCCGCACAGGCATGACTGGATGGCAACCATCTCAAGGGTTGCTCAATCTAGAATCCCACAGAACATGAATTCTCTGCTGGATGCTAACATTTTGGAGGACGAAATTATCGAGGTTATTGATGCTCTTCCCAATGGAAAAAGTCCAGGTCCTAATGGCCTCATCAATGAGTTTTTCAAGTCCTTCAAGCACGTGGTGGCCACCCCGCTACGTCTGCTGTGGCAAGAGGCTCTCTCCTTTGGTGCCCTCCTTGAGTGTCTTAATAATGATGTCATCAAGTTAATTCACAAAAGGGGAGATAAGAACAAAATTAAAAACTGGCGGCCGATTACCATGCTCCAAACTGGATACAAGATAATTGCCAAAGTTATCACCAACAGAATCTCTTGTCATTTAAAGTCATGGCTTTGTGAGGACCAGAAAGGTTTTATCAAAGATAGATCTATAGTTGAAGCAATTGTCGATATTTGGGAAGGCCTTGCATTTGCTGAGGAGTCTGCACAAGATCTGGTATTCATTAAGATCAACTTCGACAAAGCGTATGACAGAATGGAATGGGACTTTATTCTTCAATCATTGAAAGACCTTGGATGCAGCCAAAAGTTCACGAAGATGGTTTCCACTCTACTCGGAAACACTTCAACGAGAATAAATATCAATGGTAAGCTCTTTGAGCCCATACGTTTAAAAAGATCTATCAAGCAAGGCTGCCCACTGGCTCCACTACTCTTCGCTATTTCCTCGGATGGCCTCAGTCGCCTATTAAAGTATCACATGGACGCTGGCAATCTCAAGGGTCTTTCCCTACCTCTAGATCACGACCAAATGATTACGAGACTCTTTGCTCAGGACATGAATGCCTTTGTATATAATGATATGAACAACATTGAGGTGTTCTGGAGTTGTCCCTACACCTTTTGTGTAGCGTCAAGTTCAATAATGAACCATGCTAAAACTGCTTTTAGAACAATCCATGGACCTCTACCCCAACTGTTGTTAGATCAGGGGTGTCAAGCTATACCTGGAGGTCAAGTCTTCCGTCTCCTTGGTATTTCGATGGGCTTCAACAGTGGAATTGGGCTTCAACATGTCTATGGACCAATAGTGGAATTGGGTGCTATCCAAACTGGATAGCAAACTAAATCATTGGAAAGGTGTGCAAGTTAACTTGGCAGGGCGTGCAATGGTTGTTAACACATTTATGCTTTCTACGACTATTTACTTTATCTAGTGTTGGAAACCTAAGGAGAAAGAGTTAGCCAAAGTGGAAAGAATATGCAGAAATTTCCTTTGGATGGGGGATTCCCAAAATCGAATGGGAAACTTGCATTAGCTCAAAAGACTCGGGGGGTTTGGGTATCGCTGGGTTCGCTGACAAGTTGGCAGCAAAGTGGTTTATCAAGGATTGGAGCAATAGTGAGTCCTCTTGGGCTAAATTGATCTTCCGAAACATGAAA
Organism: Ceratopteris richardii; assembly: GCA_020310875.1. Classification (NCBI taxonomy): domain Eukaryota; kingdom Viridiplantae; phylum Streptophyta; class Polypodiopsida; order Polypodiales; family Pteridaceae; genus Ceratopteris; species Ceratopteris richardii. The sequence goes on from CM035406.1 coordinate 122,312,210, forward strand.
GACCTTACCTTAGTTGGCCATCTTGGTTGGAAGAAGCAAGGTCAAGATGTCAAGATTCTTCCAATTTGGGAAACCCATGAGAGCCAACTCGTTCTTGTTTCTGAAGATCAACTTGACCCACGAGGCCTCCCCATTGCACCAAGCCTTGATCATCCATTTGGCCGCCAGTTTGTTAGCCAAGCAACCAATGTCCAAGATACCAAGTCCCTCACTATCTCTATGGCTGTTGCAGATGGACCATTTGATTTTAGGCACCCCCCTCCTATTGTGGTCGCCCGTCCAAAGGAAGTTTCTACAAATACTATCCAGTTTGGATAGATCTTGCTCTTTCGGTCTCCAACAAGAAAGGAAATAAATGGTAGAAGATAGGAGAAATGTGTTGATAACCATAGCACGACCAGCAAGATTGATTTGCATACCTCTCCAATAGTTAAGCTTGTATTCGAGTTTGGCCAGCACCCAGTTCCATCGCTGTTCCATAGAGATGCCAAACCCCAAGGGGATCCCAAGCAGCCGAAAAATTTGGCCTTGCAGAATGATTTGACAGCCATGATCAATGAGAAGGTCGGGTTGTGACCCAACAATAGCTCTAAAGGCGATCTTAGAGTTGTTGATTGTGGATCCAGAGGCTTCACAAAAAGTAGCCAGACACCTCCAAAACGTCTCCCGGCTGGTACTATCATTGTGAACAAATGCGTTCATATCATCGACAAAAAGTCTCATGGTGATCTGACTGTGGTCATGAGGCAAACGGAGGCCTTTGGTATTACCAGCTTCCACCTGATGCTCCACCAACCTGCTAAGCCCTTCTGTGGCAATGGCAAAGAGGAGGGGAGCTAATGGGCACCCTTGTCTGATAGATCTTCTAAGTTTGATCACCTTCGAAAGTTTGCCGTTAATGTTAATTTGGGTCGATGCATTTTGGAGAAGGGTCGAGATCATCTTGGTGAATTTCTGACTACATCCACAATCTTGGAGCGACTACAGGATATAGTCCCATTCTAGCCTATCGTAGGCTTTATCAAAGTCGATCTTGAGGAAGACCACGTCTTGTTTAGACTCATTTGCAAATTCAAGACCTTCCCAGATATCTATAATGGTTTCCAAAACTGACCTGCCTTTGATGAAATCTTTTTGGTCCTCGCTTAACCATGCTCTCAAGTGGCAAGAGATTCTGTTGGCAATGACTTTGGCAATGATCTTGTATCCTGTTTGGAGCATCGTAATAGGATGCCAGTTCTCTATTCTGTTCTTTTCCCCTTTTTTGTGTATTAACTTGATAAGTTGAGACAAGAAGGAAGCGCACCAAACTTGAGCGCCTCTTGCCAAACCAGACGAAGAGGGTTGGCAACCACCAACTTGAAGGATTTAAAGAACTCATTAGTGAGCCCGTCGGGTCTTGGACTTTTACCAGAGGGGAGGGCATCAATGACCCCTATGATTTCTGCTTCAGAGATAGGGGCATGTAGCAGGGAGCCAAGGTTGAGTGGTATCCTGTGGGGGGAAACCCTAGATATGGCTGCCATCAGCCCCTTCTGTGGTGGGAGAGGGGGTTCGCGGTCCCCAGGAGTCTCGTGAAGTGCCCTTCAATGATCCCAAAATTATCTTCTTTTGTATTGCATACATTGCCATTTAAGTCTAGCAATAAGGGGATCGATTCTCTGTTATGTTTCCTTTTAAGGATACGGCACATCTCTTTGGTGGGTTTGTCGGCTTTGCCAGCCCACCACTCCTTGAAGAAAGTTTGCAAATTTTTCCTTTGTATTTCTTCCTCGTATCTCAGCAGCGCTCTGATTTTTCGAAGACCTTTCTCGGCTTGAGATTTTCCTTTGTTCACTTCCTCTTCGAGCCTCCAGAGTCTATGATATAGAGCTTCTCTACGAGCTTGCCGCATAGTCTCGATCATCTTCCTGGATCTAATCATGATCTGTCGTGACTTATCGACCACACTTCTCCAGCACTTGGCTGGGGACAAGCCGGAGGCGAACGCCTCCTTCCACACATCAGCAATTTCTTGATGGACGGAGGGGAGAGAGAAAGAGGGCGCACTAGCGTGGAACCAAGGAGCCTTGCAGATCTTGGTGGAAGGTTGGAAAGTGATAACGATCGGGTAGTGATCAGAGGTGGTGAGGTCGGTGCGTTGCAAGAGGGAAGGGTGGCCCCACTGATGAGTAAAACTCTGAGAGATGTAACATCTATCAAGTCTAGCTTTCCTCAGGTCCTCGCCCGCTTGGAGATTTGACCAAGAAAAGCCACTCGAGTCTTTGATTTCGATCAGATCCAAGTGTAGTTTGGTTTTGTCCGACGCTTCTTTTTCCCGACTATGGACCCTATGGACAGATGGATGGGCAAGTAGTGAGGAGTTGTATCTGCGGCGGGAGGTGAGCTTGATGTTAGATTCTGTAACTCAATAGCGATGTATTTGCGATGTTATGTTCCTTCTGCAACACATAATAAGTAAACAGCTTTAATCAGAGGTCGCCCTTTCTGGGCGTCTTAGCGATGGAGGCCTCGGAATCGCCAAAGCTTTCGTGACCCCGCCCTCAGTACATGTTGTGCATATCTGGATGATCGGAGGCATCGATGGTGTGGACGCGTGACCTCAAGAAGCGATTGACTGTTAGGTTGCGTGACCTCAAGAAGCGATTGACTGTTTGGTTGCTGTCCGAGTCTGATTCAATTTTCTTCATGTGACTTAGGAGAAATATCCTCAAATGAAGCTCTTTCATTCGCAAACAAAGAGCGGCGCTCGAGTAGGATTTCCATGGCACGTCACGGAACAGATGCCTCTTCTTTCACTATTTCGAGCCGCCCTCCCGCCCCAACAGCCCTCCTGTGTGAATACATCGGCCGAAGAGTTGTAGTAATTATAAGGCTGGCTTCACACAGGGGCTTCGGAATAAGAGCCTTGCATGAGTGAGTTCTAGGTGGAATCATAGAAACCCTATCGCTCTTCCACCCATGTATTCACACAAGGCGACGGAATCTTCGATGAAATATTGTGCTAAAATTTGATATGGTGGAAAAAAACTGCTGGAGCGGGAGGGGGATGTTAGTGAGGAAATGTGTTCTGTGACATGACATGCAAGTTTTGGTGGAGACGGGTGGTTGGGTCTCTCGTCTCTTGAGGCGGGGGTGAGGGTTCAACCCCCACCGGTAACTTGTAAGGGACATGTATATCTTGGAAAGATATAACATGTGGTTGAGGTGCCACTGTTTGTTCAGCTCCGCGGTAGTTGAGTGTGAATATTTGTAGTACTCTAAGGGGTTCTTACAATCGCAGATCCTTTATTTATACATAGTAGGGATTTCTCAATCGATCATTCTCTTTGAATCTAAGTTGGTCACTCATCTTTCTTTTCAATTGTTTTCAAAATACCACTTATAACAATATTTAACAAAGCAAATGAGCAATCGATAGCTTTACTGAGTAGAACTTGCTTCCATTCTATAACTTGTTAAGGGAACAAAAGGAGTTTGTTTAGATGCAACCAAGTTAGGATGCTTTTGGGACAAGAAAATAAAAGGTGACCCAAATCTTCCCTACCATTAGAGCATCGCTTACACCATCAAGGAGAACTATGAATTTTATTGGCTTTGACATTGTGGTGAATCTACCACATTAATAACACTTTCTTGTTCTCGATAAGTCGATGCAAGAGGTCCATGAACTTGAACTTCCATCTAATCCAAGATCGGTTCAAACTTCAATTTTTGTTAAGCACAGGATGAAAGTCCATATTTCTTTTGATTTTGGAAATATCCTCCATTTTTTTTTCATTGTATTTTTTGTGTCCAGCATTGCCAATTCAATTGGATTAATCATTTTCACCTCTTCAAGGTCGAGGCGTGGGTTCAAGTCCTATAGGTTGCATTGGCAAGGTATATCTCATCATATGACATGATAAGATGTTAAACTATCTCTCTTCAAGGAAAAGTTGCCCTCTGTGCACTCTTGGTAGATAATGTCTCCTCATTTAACCATAATAGTTTTTATGTAGATGAATTATGTTCTTAGTTCTCCAAAATATGTACCTAATTTGTCAAGAAAAAAAACTATGCCTGCTGTAGATATGTTCTATTCATGCTTCTCCAAAATATGTAACTAATTTGAATGGAGGTGCTTCTGGATGTCTAAGAGGACTCCACTTCTTAATTGGCTAGTAACAATCCATAGAGATAATCATAACTCTTGTCCACCACACATATCCTAAATACCTGCTTGATTTTTTTTGGAAACAGTAATCATATTAACAAGAGAAGATATGCAATAGTATTTAGGGAGCAAGAGAAGATATACAATACAACCAAGGATCCTTGCTTCTTTACAACCAAGGTGAGAGTAGTATGCAGAAAGGCTCATTTAGGAAGAAGGCTCATCTAGGATTCTCACTAAAGTTAGTGGAATTCTTATTTCATCAAATGTATATAGTTCCAAGGGGATGCAAACCTCTTTTTTTCAACAATCCAATCATAAAAAAGAAGCATTGCAAAGAAAATCAAATGGATTTTATTTTTTCTTCTTAACATAGATCAATCTTATGGTCTCGTGGGTTGTCCAATATCAAATTGTAGATCGTTGGATTGCAACAGGTGCCCCTACAATGAGCTAGTCAAAATATGATATAACTTCCATGAGTCACGTCCTACAGTTTGTGTCTTACATATCTGATTGTAGTAAAGAAATCTACATTTTATATCAGTGTTCCAAATGTGTTATCATCAAATCACACTACCTTGATAAAATCTACATACTTCAATGCGATTAGGGCCCTCGCCTCTCTAATTAGGGCCCTCGCCTCTCTAATTAGGGCCCTCACCGCTCTAATTAACCTAGGTGTAGGGGTACAACCCCGACAAGCTACTATGTCAGGGACATTCCTCATCCCTTGTGTGGTGAGGAGTTTAACATATAGCCCTTCCAAATTTCTACCTTGGAAAGTATTCATGCTCTCTATTTTAGTAGTTGATAGGCATTTGTAATAAAGTAAGTCTGTGATCCAAGGGTCCGGTCGGTTCAGACAGATCTGAAATAGGACACCGTTTAGTCATCCGTGTGTATGACCAAAGATCTTGAGTTTAGACTTACTAGGAGGTCTTGTGCACTTGTGAACAAGTGATCCACTTAGCTTAGTGGTTAAGACTCAAGGATGTGAAGGAGGAGGTCTTGGGTTCAATCCCCATGGGGGACATGGGGAGAGTATTTTGCCCAAAGATATCTAGAGCCTTCTAGAAGCATCCACTTGAGTTAACTCGAGTTAATTGGGACACTTGGCGCACATGCAATTACATGGTTGACACATGGATGGTTAGTATCCACCTGCCCAAGAAGGTAGTTCCCTAGAGAGAGCTATATATAGAGGCATTTGGTTGGGAGGAGAGTCATCTCTCTACCACGTGGTGGTCGTAATACTCATTCTCTTGCATTAAGTGAAGAAGGCAAAACTTCTTTAAGATATAGATGTTTTGTCAAGATATAAAGTATGCTATGTTTTATTTAAGCTAAATTTGAGTTTAAATAAGAAACCCAAGTAATCTTTAGGAATCAAGATGTTTTCCTAAAAGATATATCAAATTAATCATTAGGAATTTAATTCCTAAAGATAAGCCAACAAAGAAAATAGTCTGGTTAACTATTTCCTTAGATTAAAAAGAAATATCTTTTGGACAAGCAATAAAGCCTTAAGTCTTGGTCTTGTCCAAAAGTCAAGAATTTCTTTTGAAGATCATTCCAGTAAAGGAAAGAATTCCAAGATGAATCATTGCCTTTGTATTACCTGATTCCTTAACAAGAATCTAAAGTTCTTGAAAGAAAAAATCTCTTTAGATGTGAGACTGAAATCTTTCAAGTAAGTTGATAGTAAGTAGTTCCTAACTGTAATTTCCAAACCTTTGGTATTGGTACTTAAGTCCAAATAGTGATATAACCTAAAGGTATATCAAAGATTCTTAGCTTTGGAATCTGAGAGGCATCAGTGTATGCTTGGACTTAGTAGAGGAAAGATCTCTAAAATCCTGCGTGTAAGCAAAGAAGCTTTTTGATAATTCTGGAGATCTTAAAAATAAAGACTAAGTCTTTATTTTAGTCGCAAAATTAACCAGACTTGATCAAGCTTGGCCATGATTGTCCAAGAACGTGCGATTGGAACTACTCTACAGATTTCCCAAGTAGTGGTAATGAAAAATTCCTTTTGGATATATTCACTCAAGTTCCATTTATCCAATGAAAAATCGTGAAAAGAGTAAGCTCTTCCAAGTCTGAACCGAGTGAAGCAATTCCAATAATGTAGTTTGCAACCGTGAAGACGGTACTTAAGTCTGTGGAAGGTAAAACATAAGTGTTTGCCTATCCTTAAAGGAATTTTGGTACAAATCCAAAGAGCATGAACGGATGCTTAAGACTTAAGCAGTAGAGAGATTCCTATAAAGTCCCGTCTAGGGTAGGTACCTAAAGCTTCAGTAAGAAAGGAATCTAAAGACAAGAAGTCAAAAGCTCTTGTCACTACAAATTGGTCAAGGATAAACCAATTGAACTTGAAACTATGAAAATTCAAGTACTTGGAATTCTGATTGGGTTTGATTTGAAAACCCTAGAAAAGAAGGATGGATGTTCTATCAATAGGTTTTTTAAGTTCATCAAGGAAAGCACAAGATCGGGACAGGATCATGTGAAGGGATAAAAAAACCTAGAAAATCTAGTTAGAGGTAATGCTTGAAACTTCAAAATTCTTGTAAAGAATTGAGGCAAGAAGGTACTCTATCAAGATATGTTTAGACTTTAGGATAAAATTCACTCACTCGTCAATGTAAGTATAAAATAGGGTGGTATGGGACACTAGATTTTATACTCAGATTGATGTAGGAAAGATGGTATGGGACATCGGACTGTGAGATGATGATTATTTTTAGTCCTAGATTAGATCTTGAAGTTAGGTTTGATCCTCAAGGAAATTAAAAAGGAGTTTAATTCAAGAAGGATGAAAGTAGTATCTAAATATACTTCAAGATAACTTCAAGGTCAAGGAAAATTGAAGATATGAAGTAAGTAACTTCTAAGATCTTCTTAGAACACTTCAAGCTTAAGTGTTGTCGATCAAAAATATTTGATAAATTTTTGAAAAAGTTGGACTTTGACTTTGAGTTGATCTTTTCAACCAAGGATTGGATTGGCTAAGTCAAACACCAAGTTCCTAGTGTAACTTGGTAAATTCAATCTTTTGACTCAAAGAAATGCACAACAATTGCATTCCCAATAAAGAGTCAAAAAGACTGAATATGACCTGAACTTAATCTCAAGTGAAGCATTATTTGAATACAAAACTCATCAATAGAACCTCAATGGGTCGACACACTGATGTTGATTACCACACTAGTATCTTGTGGTTGGATGATGTTTTTGGATTTGTTGTGAATCTTTTTGAGAATCGAGTTTATTTCTCTTGAAAGTAGAGAAAATGCTTCAATACCCTGTTGAAACAGATCTTTGAGAAGTTAAAGTCCTGAGTCATCTAGACTTTGACTCATAACAAGTTTACGTATCTTCAAAGTTTGAATTGGTTGAACAGAGTTTTAGTTCTTTTTTTTTTGCTTTTCGAATATTTTGGATTTGACTCAGATATGGTATCTGATTCTTTTCATAAAAGTCAAGGGTTAGCCGCGTAGAACCAGGTAACTAAATTAAACATCTTAGATAGATGTTCTGTATAAGAACCTTTTCAAACATCAAAAGATGATAAGTTCAAGTTTGACCTATTCATTTCAGTTTGCTTCAAGTTATAGCATAAATGATTTCTTAGAGTCCAGTATACTCTAGAATAGAGAAGTTAGGAATTGCTCAATAGATTGACAATTCCCAAGAACTTTTTGCTAAAAACTAGTCTTTGAGAAAAGTGTCCTAAGTTGGACAAATTTCGTTGCAAATTTGTATTGGGCAAGTTATAGTATGGTTGACTCAAAGAAAATGGTAACTTTCTCTTACAATTTACATAGGATTTTTAAACTCATTAGGACAAAGTAGTCCTCTAGACGGGTAAAAAAATCAAGTAACTGTTGGATCAAAGTAAACCATTGTACAAACATCTAAGTTAGGTGTTTAGGACAACCAAATTTCAAGTTCTCCAAAACAAATTCAAGTGAATCAAGAGTTCTCAAAGTCTTGCAAGGGATAAGAATCCCACCTTCATAACTAAGTCCATGCACCAGTTATGCCTCAAAATGGACTAGTAATTTGAATCCACCTAGTTCACATGTTTGTGCCTAGATCGCACATCCAAAAACTGTGAATTGGCCAGGGATGTGTTTAGATCCACCCTTATTATTCTTTCACTAGTTTGTACTTTGTCCATTTCATCAAACTACAAAATCAAATAGTGTTTTGAATCATTTGGGCAGGGACGTCACCACAGAGATGAGACATGTTCTTCCAGTTTTAGAACATGAGACTCGAGGGTTGCCTACAATATGTATATAGCTCTATTTTTGAGGACAAAAATATTTTCCAAGGGGGGAAGAATAAAATAAAGTAATTCTGTGATCCAAGGGTCCACCGGTTCAGACAAATCTGAAATCGGACACCGTTTGGTCATCCGTGTGTATGACCAAAGTGTTGGAGATAGACGTCTACGAAAGCACGCAAACAGCACAAGGAAGAAGAAGAAGCTTGGAGCACAAACACACAATACTGAATGTATTACTAGAGAATGTACAAAGATAAGTAGCCCATTAGGGCAATAGGCATATATACAAGCCGGGGGAAAAAAACCTCCTAAAGAGGGAAAAAAGTGCCCCGGTGGTCCTAGAGTGTTCACACACATCACTACCTAAATATATCAACAAATCCCCCCTGGGAGTGATGCGGTGAACAAGGAGCTGGCACTCATGTATAAGGAAGTGCCAAGCTATGTGGAAATCACTCCACAAAAGGAAGTAAGCCCAAAGCTTTGCGGAAAGCTTCAAACTTCTCCCTAGGTAGAGCCTTCGTGAAAAGGTCTGCAATGTTCTTCTGCGTGGGCAACATATGCCAAGCTGATCTCCCCAGCAGAGAACCTCTCCCTGACATAGTGATAATGCACCTCAATGTGCTTAGTGCGAGCATGGAACACAGGGTTCCTCACAACTGCCAATGCGCTCTGATTGTCAGTGAAGATGGTGGTGGCAGAAGTCTGGCCAACACCCAAATCATCCATAAGGCATCTGAGCCACACACACTCAACAGTCGTTGTGAAAGCTTCCCTATACTCAGCCTCACAATTGGAAGTGGCCACAGTAGGCTGCTTCTTGCTCAACCAAGATATACATGAGCTACCAAGCATGAAGCAAAAACCACTGGTGGACACACGAGTGTCATAGCAACCAGCCCAATCTGAGTCAGAAAAAGCATGCAAATCTGGCGGTAGTGGTCCCCCCTTGGGATAAAACAACCCAAGTAGCCGAGTATCTAGCCAAGTAATGCATAAGTAAATCAAGCATCCAACAACCTGCTGATAGAGAACAGCATCAAATGCATCTCCAGCATCATGAAGACTCAATCGTAAACCTGTCTCCATAGGAGTGGCAATAGGCTTACAATCTTCAAGGCCAAAACGCTGCAATAGTGTGTCAATATATTTCGTTTGACACAAAGCCATTCCACCATCAACGTGCATAAACTGAATGCCCAAATAGTGATGCAAATGCCCCAAATCAGACATCTCAAATGAGGCATGCAAATCAGCCTTAAAATCAGCAATATGTGTCTCAATAGGACCAGTAAGCAGCATGTCATCAACATAGACAACAATGATTAGAAGCACATCATTAGCATGCTTAACATATAAGGTGCTTTCAGTTGGACTGTTCTCAAAACCATGTGCAATCAGATAGGCATGTATCTTCTCATACCAAGCACGTGGTGCTTGCTTTAAACCATATAATGCCTTCTTTAACCTGCACACCTGGTTTTCATGCCCTTTCTGCACAAAGCCAGGGGGCTGAAAAACATACACTTCTTCATGCAAGTCACCATTCAAAAATGATGTTTTAATGTCCAACTGATGTACATTCCAACCATGATGGGTGCAAGTGCACAAATGCTCCGAACAGTAGTCATACGGCATGTAGGTGCAAAGGTCTCATCAAAATCAATGCCTCTTTCCTGTGCATAACCCTTTGCAACAAGCCTAGCCTTATACGTGTCAACTGTACCATCAGGTTTACGCTTCAGCTTGTATACCCACTTAGTGCCAATGGCCTTCTTGCCAGGAGGCAAGTCACATAAAGACCATGTACCATTCTTCATTATAGCATCATATTCAGATTGCATAGTAGCCATCCAATTTTTTGAATTTTGTGCTTCATCAAAAGAAACAGGCTCATTCTCATCACAGAGACTAGATGCAGCCATAGCATAGCAATCTGATGCAAAGGAGGCACTATGAGAGCCTGAACGAGTACGATATGACAAAGGTGCATCTAATTTGCTGTCACGTAAAGTCTGCACCAGCCATTTTGGCATAGTTTTTGCCTGCTCAATATCAGCTCTCTCATCAACAAGTGCATCATGTAAATCTGCATCAGAAATGGAATGATCTGCATCATCATATGAAACCTGCAAAGGTTGAGAAGTCGCCTCATTAGGACTAGCACTAGACTGTCCACCTGTAAAAAGAGGCATCAAAGTATCATACATGTCTTTGGAGCTAACAGATGTCTCCTTAGTACATGAAAGCAATGGCTGAATAGCATCTTCCACAAAGACAACATCACGGCTAACCAGACTGTGTTTAGTCTGCGGATGATACAGACGATAGCCTTTACTTTCAGAACTGTAACCAACAAAAATACATTTTACTGCCTTATCATCCAATTTTCTGCGATGTTGTTCAGGCACTAATGCATATGCCAAGCAACCAAAAACACACAGATGAGCAACAGATGGCTTGCGGTCATGCCAAGCCTCATATGGAGTGATAGACTGCAACGCTTTAGTGGGACACCTGTTCAGTACATATGTTGCACACATGACAGCCTCAAGCAAGAAACTATGTGGTAAAGCCTGACTTTTGACCATGCACCTTGCCATCTCCATGAGTGACCTGTTCTTTCTTTCAGCAACTCCATTATGTTGAGGTGTATACGGCACTATACACTGGTGTTTTATCCCATGTTCAGCCAGAAATGCATTAAAATCTGAAGACATATATTCCCCCCCTCGATCAGAACGAAGGGTGCCCATTTTACATGCTGACAGATTTTCAACCAAAACCAAAAACTGTTTGAAGCACATGAACACTTCGGACTTTGCTTTGAGTGGATATACCCATGCATGCCTGGAAAAGTCATCAATGAAAGTCACGAAGTAAAGGTAATTTCCAAAAGAGGGTGTCTGCATAGGACCACAGACATCACTATGTACAAGCTGCAATTTCTGCGTAGCCCGAACTGAACCATCTTTTGGAAAGGAAGAACGCTGCATTTTGCCCAAAATACAGCCTTCAGAAACATGTTTTCCAGGTGCCTCAAGATTGGGCAAAGAGGACACCATTTCAGATTTCTGCAGGCGTAGCAAACTAGCAAAATTCAGATGGCCAAAGCGTGCATGCCAAAGCTTTTGCATCTGACATAGCCTGAGAATCATGAACTGCACATGTCGAATCATTCACAGATCTTTCATAGTCTATGAGCTTATATAGCCCACGACATAAAATGCCAAAAGCAATAATCACATCGCCATTTGAGAGATCATGGACTGTACACCTGTCATCAATGAATTTCACAACCAAGCCAATCTTGGCTAATGCAGAAACTAATAACAACTTCTTTTTGATCCCTGGCATAAATAAAGCATCTGACAAAGTGAAAGAACTACCATCAGCAGTAGTCAGAATGATCTTACCGACTCCCATAATAGGATAAGAGGAGTTATTGGCGCATGTGACAGTATTCCCTGTAGGGGCAGGCTCGAGTGAAGAGAAGAAACTGTGCTGCGAGGTAATATGTTTGGTCGCCCCACTGTCAAAGTACCAAACATCTGAGGCTACTGCAGACATGCACTGATCATGAGAAGATGGGTCAAAACTGCAGACAGTAGTAAACGCCCATTCTTCTTCCTGCATAAGATTTGCAGACCCTGTTTTTGGTGTAGAGGCCTCTGCAACAACCATTCCAGCCTCTTTCTTCTTTGCCTCTTTAGCAGCCAGTTTTGGACAGTTCTTTATGATATGATCATTTCCTTTACAGTACTTGCAAAACAATTTCTGTCCATTTTCCTTTGCCCTTCTGACTAGCCAAGAAAGCTTGATCTGCAACATGCATAATGGACCTGTTCTGCCCGAACTGATCTTCTTGCAACAGAACAGAGACTAATTCCTCAAATGACAAGGCATTCGAATTGCCTTTCATCATCAACCGAAGAGTAGAGGCAAAACTCTGATATGAATCAGGAAGACCATTCAGAACGGTCTGCACAAGTGAGCTATCTGGTATAACCTCATCAGCAGAAATCAATTGTTCCTTCAGGTCTTTGATCTTTGTGAGAAAACTGTCCATAGAATCACCTTCATTCATGTGCTCACTCTTCAATTGTTTTCGGAGGTAAGCAACACGAGCCTCATTCCTAGCTTGGTACAAAGTGGTAAGTGTATCCCAAGCATCCTTTGCTGTTTTGCAAGAGCGAATGTGAGGAATAATGGCACGTTTGACAGACAAAGCTATCAATGCATGTGCCTGGGCATCTCTGCCATCCTAGCGAATCTGCTCTGCAGTAGGTGCAACAAAAACAGCAGCACGAACAGGAATCTGCGGAATATCATCTTCGACACCATCTTCATCAGCTCTAGCACCTGTATTTGCAGTACTTGTCGTTACAGGTGTAACATGACGTCTTTCAACACCCTGCACAATGTTCCACAATCCTTTTGCAACGAGTACATGTCGCATCATATAAGCCCATAATGGGTAGTTGGTACCATCCAACTTATCCTCAACAGCCAGCATACGGAATACATCACTGCTTTCAGCCATAGCCGATGACTAAAATACCTTGATGCAAAAAATTGACTGTATCTCAAAAAGTTGAACAGAACTGCCCAGACGAGTTTTGCTAGACCTGTAGCAGACTTTGAGATTCTTAAACTAACGAACAGAAACTGGTATATACCTTTGGCACAAAAGGATGAAATAGCCTGCACAAGCATTGCGATAGTGCGTTCGGAGGCCGAAATGAGCTCAGATCGCGATTTCGGCACCACAAAGCAAAGCAGTTTTGATCTCGGAAACACCTTGAGTATGCTCACCAAATTTCGTGTGAATCTGAGACTGCAAACGGAGGAGTGTCGACGGCGCCCTAGAAGAAGCGACGACCTGCTCTGATACCAATTGTTGGAGATAGATGTCTGCGGAAGCACGCGAACAGCACAAGGAAGAAGAAGAAGCTTGGAGCACAAACACACAATACTGAATGTATTACTAGAGAATGTACAAAGATAAGTAGCCCATTAGGGCAATAGGCGTATATACAAGCCGGGGGAAAAAAACCTCCTAAAGAGGGAAAAAAGTGCCCCGGTGGTCCTAGAGTGTTCACACACATCACTACCTAAATATATCAACACAAAGATCTTGAGTTTAGACTTACTAGGAGGTCTTGTGCTCTTGTGAACAAGTGATCCACTTAGCTTAGTGGTTAAGACTCAAGGATGTGAATTTCTTAAGTCTCACATAGAATACCTACATCCTACTATCCAACAAGTTCTTGATGTGTCATCTGTATAATTTGGAATAATTGTATTTGAAAAGCTTCTAATGGGACTATAATGAAAAATATAGTGTTTTCTCTTTCCCTTAGTTTTCCATTTTATTATATAAGAATTCCCTTATGAGATTATGATAGTATTTGAGCACTAATCTTCCTACAAGATGCTCAATCATCATCTTCATGACAAAACACCAATTATGGGATCAATGCTCTTGTGGGTGAGATTTATCCACTCAACCCCTTTCCTCTCGAATGCTAACAATTCTAACTCCTCATCTATTCAAAGATGATCACTAAAATTAAACTTCTCTCCTAGAGTCTTCATGTGTAATATTTAATCTAACCACTAGGGCTATCTACTCTCTCGTTGCCTATAATAGGATAGTCCAACCCCATTTTATAACTTTCTTTGTTATTCATGTTAATGGTGCATCCAAACTAGTCTATATTAGGATAAGTATTTGCATGTAGCTAAATTTACCTTGCATTCTTAAGCTTAAGCATATCAATAAAATCATAAAAATGATTGTTGGTGCATATCAATCACCAATTGAAGATTTGGAATAAAGAAAATAGATACATTCACAAGAGTGAAGGACATGTACACATATGTACATTAGTTATGACATAGGTTACATATACTTATGCTTTGATGAGAGTTTGTACATAGATGCCTATAAATACTTTTGAAAAAATGTCGGGCATAGAGAGAGCAGAAGAGAGAAGACAAAGAGAGACTATGCATGAGCATAGGAATAGAGAAATGAGTGATTGTAAATGTCAATAGACTGATGAGAAAGTAGTTGAAGTCTCTCTCATTTTTAGTTGTAGTCTTCTCCTGAAATGAAGAAAATGTTGCGCCCGATATTTCTGCGTCTACTCCGTCTGTAGTAGATCATTTGTGAAATCCTTTTGAGGATATGTAAGTTGTTAGTTAATGAGTTTGTGGTTTGAATTTCAGAGTCTAATTGTAAACAGGTGAAGAGAATTGCTGGTAGGAACATTCACATGTATTGAGTGTTCACAGCTCTCTGAAACAGGCGCACATTTCGAGTTCAAAGAAATGAGTAGTGCTCAGTGCACAGTGTAAAGTTTTACACATAAGATAGCTCAAAATCTAAGTTGAGAGATAAGCTATCTTCAGTCAAAAGGATTTGGTAAAACGGGTTCGACATTGTGAGAACCAAAGTTAAGAAGTTAGGGGTGTAAAATCGACTGTTCTGAGTAACAGTTTCTGACATAGGTAACTTGTGAAGTTGATTTCTCAAGTTATACTAAAGCTTTTGAAGTAATTCAACTTGGAGGTGATGCGCAATCCCTAGGAGATGATTCGTACAAAGTTTCATAAAAAACTTTACACATTTGATAGGTCAATGTGAGGAAATAGTGCAGCAGACTTTTCTGTGTTTCATCTTCTTCACAGATTTTCTCAAAGTTGATGATTTGGAGTTTGGACCTCTAATTTAGTGAAGGTTTTGACTTACTCTTGATATAGAGGTGTTCTAAATTCAAGAGTAGGTTGTTCTTTTGGAGATTAACACTCTCCATCAGTGGTATCAGAGCAGGAGACATCAAATCAAGGAAAGGAAGGTCCCGGCTGCTGCAGATTCAAGAAGTTCAACATTTGAAGAACAAAGAAGTGAAAGCTTGAAGTCAAAAGCCTGAGGAGAAGATTACTCGACATCAAGAAAGGCAAAAGGAGCCTAATTCAAAGTAAAGGTACATACATTGCTTGTAAAGCTTGAAGTTTTTCAATACACAGGTGGATACAAAATGGGAGATGCTCTACAGATAGAGAAATTGGATAGGGAAAACTATCCTGCATGGTCAATGAGGATGGAAGCTCATCTTATGAGCAAAGATTTAATTGGTTATATCACAGGAGAAGAAGAGAAGCCAGAATTTAGAGATCCTAGTGTTCCAACTAGGGAAGAGTTAGCAGATCTGAAAAATTGGATGAAGAAAGATGCTCAAGCTAGGAGCATTATCTATATGGGAGTCAATGATTACTTGTTACCTCATATTAGAGGTCTTGAAAGTGCTACTGACATATGGAATGCTTTGGAGGAGCATTTCCAGAACACTACAAAGTCAAGGAAGGCATCCTTATGGGCAGAGTTTACTACCTTCAAGAAGAAGGCCTCTCAATCCATCTCAGACTATGTAACAAGGATGAAAGATATTGCAGATGCTTTAGGAGCTGTTGATGAAGACATTGAGGAGGATAAATTGGTAAGGCAAATTCTTACAGGGTTGAGAGGTGATGACAAATGGAAGCCATTTATTTTGTCTACAGAACTATCACTTGACCATTTTACTCCTGATTTAAATCAATTGTTAGGTCATATGCTAACATTTGAGCAGGATGTTAAAGGAGATGGTGAAAAGAGTACAGGACATGCAATGTACTCAAAGGACAAGAAGAAGAATAGTAAAGGAAAACAACAAGCAGGTGAAGATGAAGGAACAACTACTCAAGCCAACTTCCTAAGAGGAAGAGGAGGTGGCAAAGGTAGAGGAAGAGGCAGGAACAATAAAGATGGAGGCAAAGCTTGCTGGATTTGTGGTAAGACAAATCACTTAGCTAATGATTGTTGGCACAATACTCAGAATAATAATGGATATAGTCAAAACTATAATGCAAGAGGAAGAGGTGGCAGAAATCAAAGAGGTAATTACAGAGGTAGAGGTGGAAGGAATTACTTTGGAAGAAATGCAGGTAGAGGATTCCAAAGTCAACAATACAACAACACCTACTACAATTATGCTTCAGATCAAAAGGAGGATTCAACATTGATAATGAATGCAACTTGTGAAAGGCAGAATGAAGATCAAAGAGTCTTCTACATTGACTCAGGGTGTAGCAATCACCTGAGTGGTAACATATCCTTGATGACTGATTTGGAAAGTAAAGTTTTTAATCATGTTGTTCAGACAAGTGACAACACAAAGCACAATGTGAAGTCAATTGGATCAGTGAAGGCCAAGGATGGAAGCACCTTATTGAGTAAGGTTTTGTATGTTCCTACAATCCCTAAGAATTTGATAAGTGTAGGTCAAATTGTTGAAAAGGGATATGAAGTAAGGTTCACTAATGATGGAGTATATGTGGAAGACCCTAGCCAAGGGTATAAACAGATTGTTTCAGGGAAAAAGGAAGGAAGATTATTTACATTGAAGATTCAAGGCAATGTTGGTCATGCTATGTTCACATATGGAGGACATAAGATCTCTGAGTTAGATCTTTGGCACAAGAGGCTTGGACATTTCAATGAAAGAGGTATTAAAGATATGGTTAACAATGGTTCAGTGCTTGGATTGCCTAATGTTGCAGGTCAACATATGACATACAAATGTGAGGCATGTCAATTAGGTAAGGCTCATAAACATTCATATTCCAAGCATGGTTTTATGTACTCAGAGAAGCTTGATTTGGTACACACAGATGTGTGGGGACCATCAAAAGATTTCAGTATAAATGGATCAAGGTATTATGTGATTTATGTTGATGATGCTACTAGGTGGATCACTATCTATGTGATCAAAGATAAGTCAGAAGTGTTTAATACATTTAAACACTATCATGCATATGCAGAAAGAATTACAGGTCATAAGTTGAAAAGACTAAGGTCAGATGGAGGGGGAGAGTATTTCTCAAATGAGTTCAGTGATTACTTATGGAATGCAGGTATAAAAAGGGAAATTACTTGCAGGTACTCTCCTCAACAAAATGGTGTTGCAGAAAGGAGAAATAGAACTCTTGTTGAGTTTGCAAGATCTATGATGAAGGAGAAAAATTGCCCTAATTATTTGTGGGCTGAGGCTGTAAATACAGCCACTTATTTGGTCAATAGGCTACCATGTAAAGCCTTGCAGGGTATGACACCATATGAGGCTTGGTGGGGTAAAAGACCTACCTTGGATCATTGCAGAGTTTTTGGGTGTGTGGCATATGCATATGTGCCATCACAATTAAGACACAAATTGGAACCTAAAGCTGAAAAAGTATGTTTTTATTGGCTATGATGACAAGCAGATGGGCTATAGATTGTGGAGTCCATCTACAAAGCAATTTATGGTTTCTAAAGATGTTACATTTGATGAACAAAGCACTTGGTATGCAGGTACAATCAAAATCAATACAGATGATGAAGAAGAAGTGAGTCAAAGGAAAGGTAAATCAAAAGTTCAGATATTTGATGAGCAAGAGAATAATGAAGTGCAGGTTGAAGTGGAAGAGACACCAAGATTTGATCCTGAATGTGAAGAGCCAGAAACTTCAAGGAGTGGAGAACTCAGAAGGTCAACAAGAAATAGGTGGCAACCTACAAGGTATAGTTATGATACTTCATTTCTAGCCACAAAAGATTATGCTTATATGGTGAATACAGAGGAAGACCCTTCTACATATGAAGAGGCAAAAGGTAAGGAAAAATGGGAGAGTGCTATGCAGGAGGAATATGATGCACTATTGGAGAATCAAACTTGGGATTTGGTTCCTAAACCAAGTAGTCAGAAGATTATTGGATGCAAGTGGGTCTATAAGACAAAAAGGTTTGCAGATGGAAGTGTGTCTAGATACAAAGCTAGACTAGTTGTTAAAGGTTTTGCTCAAACATATGGTATTGATTATGATGAGACCTATAGTCGTGTAGCAAAGATGACAACTATAAGGACACTTATTGCTATTGCTGCATGTAAAGGTTGGAAGCTATGCCAACTTGATGTGAAGAATGCTTTTTTGAATGGTTATATTTCAGATGATGTATTTATGGAGCAACCTCAAGGGTTCAGAGATAAAAGGTATCCAGATCATGTGTGCAAGCTCAAGAGAGCTTTGTATGGCTTGAAGCAGGCCCCAAGGGCATGGAACTATAGACTTGTGAAGTTCCTAAAAGAACTTGGTTTTCAGGTGTCTAAAGCAGATAGTAGCTTGCTTGTCAAGGCAAGTGAAAATGGTTTCATATACATGTGCATATATGTTGATGATATAATTCTTACAGGTACAGATGAAGAAGGAATACAAAGGCTCAAGAGGCAAATGGAAAAGGAGTTCAAGATAAGTGACTTGGGAGACTTATCATACTTCTTGGGCATGGAGATAACATATACTCAACATGGAGTATTTGTGACCCAAGAAAGGTATTTGAAGAATTTGTTAATCAAGTTTAAAATGGATGATTGCAGGGTAGCACCCACACCAATGGAGGTGAATCACAAATTGAGTAAGTATGGAGGTGAAGAACTCAAGGACATGAGACAATATCAGAGTTTGGTTGGTAGCCTTATCTATGCTACTCTAACTAGACCTGATTTATCATATGCAGTAGGGGTTTTGTCTCAATTTATGCATTGCCCAAGGAAAGAACATTGGATTGCAGGACAAAGGGTGTTGAGGTACATTAAGGGTACACTCAATGAAGGTTTGTATTATGGGTTTACCTCAGATACAAATATCAAAATTTATAGTGATGCAGATTGGGCAGGTAATCCAGATGATAGAAGATCTACTTTTGGATACATGTGTTATGTGGGAGACAAGTTAATTTCATGGTGTTCCAAGAAGCAACATACAGTTGCTTTATCTTCTACAGAAGCAGAGTATAAAGGCATGGTTGAAGCTGCAAAAGAAGTAATTTGGGTCAAGACATTGATGAAAAGTCTTGATATTATGCATGGGGTACCAATTATATATGGAGATAACATGAGTTCATTGTATTTAGCTGCTAATCCTGTTTTTCATGCCAGGACCAAACACATTGAGATTCAGTATCACTTTCTAAGAGAGAAGGTGATGGATAAGGAGATTGAAGTCATACATACTTCAACAAAGGATCAGATAGCTGATATGCTTACAAAGAGCTTGGATGGACCAAAGCTACAGAAGTTTAAAGACATGGCAGGTATAAAGAAGAAAGGAGAAACCTCAATTGATGATTGAGGGGGAGCTGTTGGTGCATATCAATCACCAATTGAAGATTTGGAATAAAGAAAATAGATACATTCACAAGAGTGAAGGACATGTACACATATGTACATTAGTTATGACATAGGTTACATATACTTATGCTTTGATGAGAGTTTGTACATAGATGCCTATAAATACTTTTGAAAAAATGTCGGGCATAGAGAGAGCAGAAGAGAGAAGACAAAGAGAGACTATGCATGAGCATAGGAATAGAGAAATGAGTGATTGTAAATGTCAATAGACTGATGAGAAAGTAGTTGAAGTCTCTCTCATTTTTAGTTGTAGTCTTCTCCTGAAATGAAGAAAATGTTGCGCCCGATATTTCTGCGTCTACTCCGTCTGTAGTAGATCATTTGTGAAATCCTTTTGAGGATATGTAAGTTGTTAGTTAATGAGTTTGTGGTTTGAATTTCAGAGTCTAATTGTAAACAGGTGAAGAGAATTGCTGGTAGGAACATTCACATGTATTGAGTGTTCACAGCTCTCTGAAACAGGCGCACATTTCGAGTTCAAAGAAATGAGTAGTGCTCAGTGCACAGTGTAAAGTTTTACACATAAGATAGCTCAAAATCTAAGTTGAGAGATAAGCTATCTTCAATCAAAAGGATTTGGTAAAACGGGTTCGACATTGTGAGAACCAAAGTTAAGAAGTTAGGGGTGTAAAATCGACTGTTCTGAGTAACAGTTTCTGACATAGGTAACTTGTGAAGTTGATTTCTCAAGTTATACTAAAGCTTTTGAAGTAATTCAACTTGGAGGTGATGCGCAATCCCTAGGAGATGATTCGTACAAAGTTTCATAAAAAACTTTACACATTTGATAGGTCAATGTGAGGAAATAGTGCAGCAGACTTTTCTGTGTTTCATCTTCTTCACAGATTTTCTCAAAGTTGATGATTTGGAGTTTGGACCTCTAATTTAGTGAAGGTTTTGACTTACTCTTGATATAGAGGTGTTCTAAATTCAAGAGTAGGTTGTTCTTTTGGAGATTAACACTCTCCATCAATGATGCGTCATGCTCTATATGCATGTGTTTCTTTCCTTTTAATGAACATTAATACTTTTGCAAATAGAATTCAAATATTGCTACATTTCATCTCCATATACATGCATAGGCACTAATACATACTTCTTGAGTCCAAAATGAATAGATGAGAGTTAAAACTGAAAGAAGCCATAAGATGATATGTTGATCGTATTGCTCTTCTGTTTCTCAAAAGAACCTTTTCATCTATCCTTCCATCATCTTGTACTCTTTGAAGCCCTAAAATTCACTTTGCATCTCCACACTTTTTCTCACATTCCCTCAAATACCCATGAAATGTTTTCGGTTAGCAATGGGACATTATAAAAGAGTTATGAGCAATAAAAAGTGCTAAGTCTACATGTACAAGAGTGCCTTAAGTACTAAAAGATTCAAACATGCATAATTACAATGTTAAGTAGGATGTTCCTACTCCTGAAAGCTAACAGAAATATATCTAAAGATCTTAAGCACATGAAAGCTTCTTGATATATTCTATGCCATGCCAAAAATCAAAATTTGAGTTATCCAATTTGCATCCAAGCAAAATCCATCTTTGAACACCTTATACTCTTGTGGCTATGACGACCTATTCAAAATCTTTTCTAACCTTGTCAAGATCCTAAGTTCCACCAACTTTAGCATGCCATGAAGTTGCTTTTTGAGAAACTCCTTCTTTACTTTGTATCTATAAGTAAAAGATGTTTTTCTACTCCATCATCTTCATCCATGATTCTATACTCATGGAATGAATTTCATAAGTTTTGCTACTTTCATCCCTCCTTTGAAGAGGCTTCATCCTTGAAAACTATAAGGCATATATTTTTATTCAAAAATGTAGAGTCAAAATGCTATGACTCATGCTACTCGTTTCGAAACCTTTAAAATGTTATTATCTCAAAGAGTTTAAAAGAACTTTTTTTGGTATTTAACCAAACATATTAATTAGGTACCTCAACAACCACTCATCCTAACATAGTTATGAACTTCTTCTCCATTTCAAGAAAGGTCATCAATTCAAAAAGTACAAGTTCATTTTTATTTATGTTAGGAGAAGCGGGTTTGGGTTTCAAGGTTTACCATAGCATAGGAGTCTAAACTTTGAGGATTTTCTGGTGGCATTGTGATGATGAAATAAGAAGAAGTTTCCATTTCATCTTTGTACCTTTCAGAGACTTTACGTTCCACTCATTAAGATCTATTGCATCCCTAAAGGCAATTTATCTTGACTTTCATCTTGAGATTCAAGCCTCTTGAATGAATGAAGCATTTAAATAACTTGGGAGCTCTTCTAAGAAGAGAGATTTTTCCAAGTTTCATGGTATCTTCAAGTACTTTACATCATTCTTGTTGGTGAAAGTAAATGTAAATTGAACTTTGATACTCTAATTTTTGTCCAAACTAAATTTCTCATATTTTAGTTTCATCATTTTCTTTAATGGAATTAAGTGGGAACTCAATCTCAAAGTATCCATGAAACATTTGAAACTTTGTTGGATATCATCCTACTTAGGATACCTTGTTTAGAGCTTTTTTGAAACCTTTTCAATAAACTCTCTCTAAGTATCTCTTATACTTAGAGTTAGTATTGAAGTTGCAGGTTCTCTGTATTAATGTGTGCATGACATTGAGCCCATGTTGAAAAGTAGAGTTCTGTACGGAGATACTTTCTAAATCATCAAATATTAGCCATATTTAGGTGCTCATTACTTCATGTATACATTACATCCTTACCATTGATATACGAATGGAAGCTATCCAAATCTTATTTCATCCTTTTGCTTATGTCATTTCTAACATACTTAAACTAAATGTGAATTTTACATTAAGTATTTGATATCTTAGCATCATTTTGGAAAGGAATCGCCAAGTACTTATATTGCAAAAATCTAGCCAGCATGATTTTTCAATCATCTTACCTTTACTTCTTTCCAAATGTTTTGCTCCCATATAGAAGTAAACTCTCTTGCAAATGCATGTATATGCATGGCATGTATGATTCCAGCAACAATTCCTTGGTTCAATCATGCTTAGCATTCATGCACTTCTTGCTCTTGTGATTTTTGTTGTGCAAAAACATGTGCTTCCCTTCAATGCATCATCATATTACTGCACATGCTTTTGTGCCTTTAGAGTGTTTCTAACAAAGAGGAAACTTGAGATGTGCACAAAGGAAAGCTTTGGATCTTACTTTGTGCATCTAAAGCCATCTTTCTAGAAAAGAAATAATGCACATATGTTCATTCTTTTCGGTGCATCATAGATGCATGCAAGCGCTTGAGGTTCTTGATTTCCTTTCAAAGCATGTGTATTTGTCTATTACAATCTTATGTATTAATTTTGATTTTCTTTTTATATCCACTTGAAAATATCTACAATTGAAGATAATAAATGATATGGCAAACACATGAGAAACAAACATAACTTAAAAAAAAACGTATCTTTATTTCAAGCTTCGTCCTTTCGTTTCCCTTTGAGAAGAGCCATTATCCATTTCCATGCTCCTAATCTTGCTTCATGATGCTCAAAGATTCGTTATTCCTCTTGTAATCTTCACCATCATGCTCCATAGCTGTTTCATCATGGTGCTCCATAATTTACTTTCTCTGTGTGAAATAAGAGAATAACTGAAGTCATTCAAGGTTGAGGGAAAGAGAGCTTAGAGAGGGCTTCAATAGAATTATGCATCTTCATATATGCAACAGATAAAGGAGAATTTGAGCAAGAAAAATATAGATGGTTCAAGAATTTTGTTCACCACTCTTGTAGAAGGTGTGTGTTATCAAGATCTTAATTCATGCTCACACAGAGGATATGGGTGCTAAAAACACACAAAAAAAAAGATATGCAAAGAGATGAGAAAAAACATAGGATTGGGTGTAATCTCCCCCCATGCACTCTGTTTCAATAGTCCATACAGTGCATGTATTTATAGGATTTTCATTATGTCAAAAATACCAGTTATAGTGATGCGGATTCAAAAAGCATTTATGAAATTTAAATTTGTTCTCTTTTGGGGAGAGCCTTTGATTTTATTAACACAAATCATGGTAAAAAATGGTTTATATCCTATCCACTACCTTACTAACTGTTTCTAAAAAGAGAACCCTCTACGTTTATTTACCAACTATATAAAATTAAATTCGATTATTGATGTCGGAACATATCCAAAACATCCATGTCCTTTCATGCCTTTCACGCCCTCACGAACCTTTAGCTACTATATCAAACATCAAAACACATTAATAAATCAATAAGTTAACAATCCAACAGTTCCTTGTTCAAGACACTCCATTATTCATAACATGCCCATTAGTTAAAAAAGAAAATGGCCTTAGTTGATAACATAAAATTAAACATGAATGGCCAATCACATGTTCCATCACTGAATAAAAACAAGCATGTCCCATGTAAAAACACATGCATGGAAATGTTCATGGAGGAGTTAAATTATTAAGGTTATTCATGAGGTGCTAACATAGTCTCTAAGTAAGTCAATAAAAGAACATACATCACTAACTATTCAAAACTGTTTTTCTTTCAATTATTCATGAGGTGCAAATGCATCACATATAAAGATCTACAAGATTCAAGAAAGGCAAAAATCAAACTTTGATGCTTAAAGTTAGACTTGTGAAGAGGTTGTTGTTGCTAACATGGGTGTTGCAATCATTTTGATAATGAATTGGTACTCTTTCTATGCCTCATGAGAAAAGGAAAGAGCTTCATGAAGTGATGTAGGTTGGCATGAGTGAAGCTTTGCTTGAATATCCTTCTCTAAACCATCGACATGCTTCTTCTTTGTGTTATCTTCGAAAACACTTCAACTAGGTGGAGAAATACTAAACATTATCAGAAAATGTAAAAGTATCACCTTCCATCCATGTAAATGCATCCCACAAACATCAAACATGTAGGTGGAATTGTAGGGGAAGAAAAGACCCCTTAAGTTTTTCTTGAAAAGCCCTCCATGTGGTCGGACAATCTGCACTATGACAAAGGACATTCCACCAAAGTTGAGCCTCCCCCACTAAATAATTAGTAGAAAAATTTATTTTATCACTTTCAATATATGATTCATCAAAATAGAAATTGTCAAGTTGTGATAACCATGTAAAAACTAAAGGGCCATCCTTATGGAGATCAAATCATAGAAATTGGTAATCTTTAACACCATTCTTGGATCTTCTACCATTAGAGTAGGTAGAGATAATAGCTTTTACAACCCATGCAAGGTTATCTTCATCAGATTGCATCTCTTTGAATTAGAGATGTTTGATTGAAAGATGTCAATCAAAAAGCATTTCGATTAAGGTATGTGCATGAATTACGGTTTTCAATGTAGATATTTTTTATCCATTGTCTTTTTTAATTAAAGCTTTTATATTAAAATATTTTTCGATCTGGAATTTTCTTAATCTCAAGGTCTTTTGTAGTAAAGTTTTTTCATACAAAGGATTTTTCATAAAAAGGCCTATTCAAGAAATTTGGGAATTATTCAAGTCCCATTTTTATTAATTATTATGTTAATTTCCTACGTTTGTGCCCAACCTTGATACCCCATTTATAATAAAATTATCCTTAATGTTAAAGTGTCAGTTTAGTATACTCCAATCAAGAGATAATAACATGTTGTACCGTGTGAATGAGTTAAAAACCAAAACATTAAGACACAAAGAATTGTCTCAAAATCCTGTGTAATTCCCACTTTTCCTAAATAGGCCTTTAAAAACGATTTTTCGATAGAGAGTCTTCTTTTATTTGGAATGCCTTAACCAATCCGAGGGGCTTGTGATAAGGGGTGTTGTGAAGGTCGTATTTGGGGCTTGACTCTTATTTTAAGTCCCACGCATTTCAAAAAGGGTATTTGGGAATTAATATACTATCTAAAGCATATTTTCATCATATGTAAGATCTTTCTAGTACTCAAACGTATGGAACATGTATTAAACCTCACAAGTATGTGTTGTACGTGATGTTTTTGGCATATAAAAAAAAGCCACAAAAGTACATTTTTGCATCTTATGTGGCTAAAAACCTCAACCAAAGAAGGTGGCATTGGAGTGAGAAGTATTTCTTAAATGTTAGTCAAGCTTTCACTCATATCTTGTACAGGTTCATGCATATGGAGAATCAAATACTACCCATCCCATATTTAGAGCCTATTAGGAACTTTCAAGTCATTCATTTAAAAGAACTCCATAAAAAAATTAAGGTTCAACACTCGTGGAAGTCCTTGACCCATGAATGCAAGGAGAACCGAATAAGGGAAAATCAAACCCTAATAGCATGCCTCTCACTCAAGAGCTAGAGACTGAAGAAAAAACACACAAGGATCAAGAGGAATTTTAGAAAAGTGAGCGAGAATATGCACTAATGTCAAAGAAAAAAAATTAGTACAATTATCTACTGTCTCACAATGATAAGAGAAAGGTGCACATGGAGAGATATTAACAAATGCTAGAAGAAAATAGTAATGGAACTTCTTGTCTCACAATGATAAGAGAAAGGTGCACACGGAGAGATATTAACAAATGCTACAAGAAAATTGTAATGAAGCTTCTTGATCCATAGTATCTCTTAAATAGTATGTTCTTAGAGAAGGTTTTTTTAGCTAGTATACAAGAATAATGCCACTAGATTGAACAAAAACTACACAAAAAAGTTGAGGATATTTTGATATTGAATGAAAAGCAAGCTACCAAGAAAGAAAGAGCTACCATGAGTAGCAAGGAAATTGGCAAAGCATAGCCCCTACCATAATAGAAAAAACTAAGGAAATAGTTCAAGAGGTTGAAAATGTGAAGAAAGAAGATAAGAACAATAAGCACAAAGGGTTTGAAAAGGAAGCCAAGGCAATCTTCCACACATGGGTTTGAAAGAATTGTAGCCCCAAGAATCAAGGTACTAGAATAGAACAGAGTGACCCAAAGTTTGTTGCCCAAGACATACCCATTCAAGAGGAGTTACTAAAAGAACTTGATTTTATAAAAGAGTTTGGCACTTAATTTTTAGGATCAACCAAAGTCTATCGGCATATGAAGAGGATGTAGATGTAAATGCACAAGAACGACAAGTGCCAATGAAAGAAGAGTTAAAGAGGCAGCCACAACAACCAACAGTCACCACAAAAAGAACAAGAATCACACACAATGGAGAAATACCACACTATGAACAATCAAGAATTAAACATACTTGACAATAAGAAAATTGAAGGGGAGGCTCAAGACCTACAAAAAAGTGATCAAAACAACTAGTTCAACAATACACACAACAAATAAACTAGTGAAAGAATCTTCTAAACAAACCAATGTACATGATGAGCATGAAGGAGCCATAATAGAAGAGGATGAAAAAGATATGGGAACTCTATTTGCAACCCCAATGGAAGTGTATCTATGAGTATTTGAAAAGGTCTTTAAAGACTCAACTAAAATAAAAAAAATCAGTACCACCTGATGGGATAATGTACACCGTCCTTATGTAACCTGAAGCATGAATGGCCTCTTAGGTTTGTTTGTATATACCTCTCTTCACTCAAAACATGGTTCTTTGAGTTCTTATGCAATGAGCCCTAGAGCGTATAGTACCCGAAAATGTTAGGATGCATCTCTAACTTGCTAAGCATCATTCTCTAAGCATATTCTATCATTTTAAGTGAAATAACTTGCAAAATTTGGCTATCCAAGTTAATTAGATATGCCCAAAAGTATTTTACTCAATTGATAGTAGAGAAGGATTTCTCTTCATTTCTTTGAGCAGTTGTAATGACCAAAATAGCAAGTTTTGGTTCATAGTTGAAACTCCTACTCATTTGTTTTGATCCAATGATTTGAGGATCATATTCCAAAGTACTTGGGTGATTATTTGTGCTTCTTGGAAAGCTCAACTGGTCTACTTTGCACTCCTCAACTAAATTTTAGCTAGTGTGAAGTAGGAATTTGCAGCACCATCTCATCTCTGGAAGGTGTCCACCATCTCCTCTAGTAGTGGTATCTGAGCAACAACAAGGTAAAATGGGAGATGGATTTCTATCATTCATTAACAATTGGATAGGGGAAATTATCCAGCATGGTCCCTAAGGATGAAAGCTTACCTCCAAGAAAGAAGCTTGTATGCATACATATCTGGAGATGAAGAAATGCAAACCCTTAGAAGCAAACATCAACCTACAAGAGAGGAGTAAGAGAGACTAGATGCATGGTGTGCAAAGGATGATCTAGTCATGTCTTATATACTCAAATCAATATCTGATTTCTTATTACCTCATATTAGGAATTGCAAGACCTCCCAAGAGACTTGGGAAGTACTTTCTTCATACTTCCAATCAAATACAAGGGCTAGGAAGAACCAGCTTTGGATGCAGTTCTCAACCTTGAAGAAGCAACCAAAGCAAAGTGTAGCTGACTATGTGATCAAGGCGAAGGACGTAGTTGATCAAATTGGGAGTATTGGAGAAGAAATAGAAGAGGAGCAGTTAGTAAGGCAGATCATAAATGGCCTGATGACAAATGGGAGTCCTTTACCACATCAATGGACCTATATACGGACATGCAGATACCTGACCTCAATACATTGATGGGGCAACTCTTCACACAAGAGACAAAGCTCAACAAGAATGGAGATACTTCTAGAGGTAATCAATCTTCTGCCCTTTACATAGATAAAAATAAGAGTAAAGATAAAGGCAAAGGTAAGAGGAATGAAGAAAAGGCAAGTACCTCTCAAGTGAATTTTACAAGTAGAGGAAGAGGTACTAGAGGAAGGGGAAGAGGAGGAAAGTAAGGCAGGGGGAGACCATATGTTGGCATCATACATGTGAAGAAGCAAGTACAGACATACATGCAGATCTAGCACTAAGGCAACCCATTAAGTTTTTCCAAACCTTACATCATTTTAAAAGTGATTCTCATCACTAAAAACCCTTGTAAATACCGTTTCACCTTTTTGTAGCTCCATTTTGTACAAGCCGAGGAGTCCTCGAGCTTGAGGAGCTTTAGAAGTAAGTGCCTACCAATTTTCATATTTTTTAGACCTCGTTTGAGCCCTCAAATAAGCCTTGGAACCTAATTTTTAACTAGGCTGGACACTAGGTCTGGGCAGGGCCAAAGCTAGTCAAAAACTATAAATAGAGCTAGAGAGCTCAATTTTAGGGGAGCTTCTTGTGGTTTTGAGCTTGTAGGAGAACTTGGTTGTAATAGAAGTGATTCCATTATCTTACTCTCTTTGTTCTTGCTGTGTGTGCGCGTGTGTGTGTATGTGTGTGCATGTTGGTGTGCTTCTCACTCACACATTTGTGCCTTCACTTGCTCGAGGTCTTCATACCATCCTCATGTCTTCCCGGATTGACATTAAAGGAGGTGCTACTCATCACTGAGCTACACCAAATTTTGGCACCGTTGCCAGGGATTCGAGCTTTGAGGACGAGCGTGTGATGGTAAGACGTAGAGAGGATGCATTGGAATGGTAAGTAGTAGGTAATTGTCTTGTTTTTTCTCTATCTGCATCTCCATCTCCACCTCCATCTCCATCTCCTACTCCACTTCATATTCCCTCTTCCTTGTGATTTTCCTCATTTGCTTAGTGCGAGTTTGAGAGAGAGCGAGTATGTATTGTTGTTTTTGTGTGTTTTTGCATGTTTCTTGTAGGATTCAGCATTATCACCATCTCCAGCAAGCTCAGCAGGTATGGAATCTTTCTGCGCAAGCCCCGAGGAGTCGAGCTCGAGCTATCGCGACACACCGAAACGTTGACCCAATCACGATTTTGAGTGCACTACAACACAGGGCAGCCTGAGAGCTCTTAGGATCACTAGCCCACCATATCCTGACCTCTCACGACACTCCCAAGTATCGTGATACTCCCAAGTATCGCGACACTCCCAAGTATCGTGACACTCCCAAGTATCGCGACACTCCCACCTATCGCGACACTCCCAAGTATCACGACACACCGGCCTATCGCGACACTTCGACCTATCGCAACACACCGACCTATCGCAACACTTCGACCTATCGTGACACTTCGGCCTATCGCGACACTTCCGCCTATCGCGACACTCCCAAGTATCGCGACACTCCCAAGTATCACGACACTTCCGCCTATCGCGACACTTTGACCTATAGTGACACTTCGACCTATCGTGACACTTCCACCTATCGCGACACTTCCGCCTATCGTGACACTTCGACCTATCGCGACACTTCCACCTAGCGCGACACTTCGACCTATCGCGCCACTTCGACCTATCGTGACACACCGGCTTAACACATGAATTTTTAGGGTGAATTAATTGATTGAGTTGAGGTACTTTTGGGCTTAATTTTGGAGAAGTAGGAAAAATACCTAAAAACCAAGGAGGAATTTCTAAACCCTAAGAGTCTGTGTTGACCCCTAAATGCTTGAATGGGCATAACTTCACCATATGAACTCCGATTGATGAGATTTTGGTCTCGTTAGAAAGCTTGTTGAGAACATGTATTTTTAAGTTGGCCTTTAGGTGGGATTAGGTGGTCATAAGATTTTGGGGGTACAGTGAGTTACTCCAAGGGGGACCTGTAATTGTTGATGTGTGTCTTTCAATCCATTGTGGTAAAGGAGCTATATTAACTTGTGAAATTTTGCAGGAACATTGCGTGCACTCAAGGCATTCCAAGGCAAGCTAGCAAGGGTGAGTACCAAGCTTGGGAGAAGGCTTCCTGTGCTGGTGTAGCAGTCTGAGCAACCAGAGGATTGAGGTTGGAAGTTCTCTCAACCCTCCTTTGTCAATTCCTAGCTTAAGCTAGTACGACTTAGGTGTGGTGATTAATTAGAGCAACGCTAGGCACGAATCAAGTCCAAGAGAACTAATCAACAACGTACAAGCATTAAGTGGAGCTTAAGTGCAAAAATTCTAAGGAACAAAACTAAACTTGAATCGAGCAAATATCAAGTGCGAAAGTCACTTAAGTACTCGTGACAACGTGGTTTCAAAGAAGAGTTGAACACAATAATCAACTAAAAAGAACGAAGTGATTGGTGTAAATTAACCTGCAACGAGAGTGTACTTGGGACCAAGGGGGTAGAGAAACTAGGCATATGAACCTTAGGTCAGGCAGACACTTAGGCCGAGACCGACAAAGCCTCAGATCTTCTGAAGCTAGTGTCAATCACACTGCTAGGTCTTGGGCCCAGCAGTTGAGTGATTACCCATACACTCCCCGATCAGAAACAAGTGATTTTGAGATGTCCTATAACATGGAGAGACCAATAAGTAGTTCAGGGGTGGCGTACCTAGAAAAGCCAGAAGGACCTTACAAGACTCAATTGGAATACATCAGGACTAATGGTCTAGGTGCTTACATCTACGAAGACGGCCTGAGAAGATCTGTGGTCTAGATTAAGAACCCTTGATCAACCCCATGGACTAGAACACCCGGTAGTCAAGTTTGAGAATGGAGCATACCTAGATAAAGAAGGGACTATTTATGTAGTCACCACCCTTCCAGATAGAACAGATGAGTTTGGGAATGTGATCGCAGAGACCGACATGGGTGATATAGAGCAAGGGAACTTAGAGAGAGAGCCGAGGACTCCCGTGGTAAATCAGTCTTGACCACAATCATGACTCTAGAGTGGATTCCCCAAGATAATAAAAGCATAGATTTGCTTTTAGACCGAGAAAACGATGAGGCTTTTTGGAGATATAAGCCTGCTCAACCTCATGAAGTAGGTGCTCTCACAATCTATGAGTTCAAAGACCCTGATAGCCCAGGCAAAGTAACCTACCTAGACAATACATCAGAGAGGATCTTCGTGGTCACTGAGCATGGAAGACATGCCTACACATGGAAGGGTGAATCTGTTTTTCCCCAACCTCGGTCCAATGTGTCCTACAGTCACCAAGGAGCTGGGACCTCCCAAGCTCATGGAGCTCAAAGGGATAGAAGTAGAGACAGACCTGAGGTAAGCTTTGCCAACCCCTTGGGAAGAGAAAGGATGAGAACAGAGACGGATAGAGAAGAAACCGAGAGACATAGAGTCCCAAGGAACCAAAGAAATGCTCACGATTTCCCTTTGCCAAGGCCAAGAGAACACACTAGGACCTTGAGGCCAACTCAGCTAGTGAAGTCCATGAAGAACTACTTCGATGGTACTGGAGACCCTTATGATCATGTAGCTGAATTTAGACAAGTCTTGAGAGCTGAACAAGTGGAGGACCTATTCACGCAATACAATGCTTTTGGTCTAACCCTGAGGAACACCGCCCTTACATGGTTTCAACCCCTGAATGAGAGGCAGTTTAGGAGCATAGACCAACTGTTAGAGGCATTCATCATGGAGTTTTCTAAGAGTGGCATAAGGCATAAACACCGCACGAGACTGTTAGGCTTGCAGGAAGACGGTTTAGGCAATACCTAGAGAGGTGCCCAATGCCTGAGTTACCCACACCCGCCAAGCAAGTGGCTTTGTTCTTAGATGGATTGTTGAGCACCAAGCTCAGGTCATACGTGTATCTGAAGGACCCCAGAACTATAGAAGAATGTGTGCGCATGTGCATAGACATTGAGGATAATCTAGGCGAGGAGTTGGAGCTATCAAAAATCTACAAGGATTCGGATAGCTCTAGTAGCCTTATGTCGGGTCAATCCACATCCATTGAGGAACTTGCAGAGAAGGTAGCTCAAAAAATAGGTGTCTCTAGCAAACAAATTCCAAGATTTGCCCCAGTTAAGCGGTGCTATACTTGTGGAGGTGACCATATGGCAAACGTATGTCCCATTATGGCCCAACCCCAAGTGAATCCTAGTAACCAATACTACACCATAGAACAGAGGTACACCAACCACACCGCACAAGACTTCCCTTATAACAAACAAACTGTCAGGCCAAATTACCCTGAACCATATCCACAACAGGGTAGATACCAGAATCAGTACCCACCTCAACAATATGGTAGACCACAACAACCCTATCAAAACCAACAAAGGCCTCAACCCGTGTTAGTGCAACAACCCCCTGCTCCAACCAATGTGATTCCAGTAAAGTACACAGCTACAGAAGAGAATCTAAACAGAGCCATAGTCCCAGTCACACCGTTGCTATCAGACAGTGATCCAAGTGACCATAGTTTTGACTCCACACATATTGACAGCCCACAGGCTTACGACATGCAGTCACCCGAGCATAACGAGTCATACTATTATGAGGACCCAAGTGAAAATAGTAGGGAGCCTGAGTATGCTAATGTCATGTACACAAACCCCAACTCTAGAACTCAACCTAGGCAGGTACGACCGCCATTTCCTAGAGGACCCTCCTTCAGATGTTAGGGAGATCACCTCATACGTGATTGTCCACTGCCTGCCCCTACACCACCCCAACCAGTGACAATTCAGGGCTTTTGTGAAGATTGCGGGAAAGAGCATCTCTTACGAGATTGCCTGAAGAACCCCAATAACCTACCAAAAATCACTCCTATCAACATCATTGGGTTAGTGGTAGACTCTACGGGAAGTATAACTTCCACTGCCCCAGTGCACGTGGTCACTAGGGCTTAAGCCTTGCAGCAAACTCAAGGAGTAGGGTAGGAGAAGAGTTCTGAGATTAGTGAGATAGAGAGCATAACCAAGAAAAGGACAAGAGTATGGAGAGATAGTAGGGAGAGAATGAAAAAACAATGGTCATAGAAAATGAGCGAACTTGAAGAAAGCTTGAGAGAGACCAAAGCAAAGATAAGTGAACTCGCATCTCAAAACCAATCTCACACTACCCCACCACCACCTATTCCGTCTCCCTCCAACCCATCACCTTCCATCCCCCAACTTTCTAAACCACCATACATAGCCCACCCACCACCCAGAGTAGGATCAATCCTCGCTGATCCCACTCCAGAGGATCTAGACATGATGCTTAAAGCATATCAAGCCAGAATCCAAGAAGGGCCAAACGTGACAGATCATGACAAATGTTACCCTAGAGCCGATCTAGAGATAGAGAGAACAAAACTTTGTGCTAAAATGGTTGAATTGGCGCAAGCTATGTTTGAAGCCAGTCACTTGTTCAATG
The DNA here is from genome assembly GCA_020310875.1 of Ceratopteris richardii. Lineage (NCBI taxonomy): Eukaryota > Viridiplantae > Streptophyta > Polypodiopsida > Polypodiales > Pteridaceae > Ceratopteris > Ceratopteris richardii. Next base: position 122,345,977 of record CM035406.1, read on the forward strand.
GCTCTAGCTCCACTAGAACACCATTGCACTTTGATGGTCTATTGGATAGATTGGAGAGGTTACTTACAAAGCCTGGAAAGGGAGCCACCTCCCAGATTAAGGAGAGTGCAAGAGATAGAATAAGCATTTCTCCCTAGGAAGCTTATGTGCCTAACTCCACTGAACCAGACACCTCTTCTTCTATGAATAGGTATTCACTAGAGTTCCTGAGAGAGATTCAAGAAGAGAAATGGGCAAAGGAAAGTGAAGTCCCTCCTCCCATTGAACTTGTGGATGATGCACATGATCAATTTGCACAGGACATCCCTTCTATTTATGAAGAGCAGGAGAGTGCCCAGTCTCATGAGAGATTAGACTTTGAGTCTAATTCCTTGCAAGAATTACCACATTTCACAGGGCCATGGGAAACTAAGTCAACATGTATGAGAGCACCCACCGTCATGATAAGAAATGAAGATTCGATCATACCTAGGAATACTAAGGTAGTAAAGAACACTAAAGTGCAGTGTAATCTCACTTTAGAAGAGCTACTCAAAGTTAAGCTTGAATTGTGGAAACATGTGGCCAAACAAGTGTCTGACATAGCAAAATCTCGTTCCCAGATAGGATCTCATAGAACAGTGCCAGAAATACCATTGGATAAAATCGGAGATATGAGTGAAGGAGAAGAAGGAAATACCTATCTCCCAGTTACCCACCAGGGATACACAACCAAGGCAATTTTGGACTCAGGCGCAGGAGTTGCAATTGCTACCACTTCCTTATGGAAGTGTTGGGGCAAGCCAGCACTCAGGCCGACGAGAATGAAACTGCAGATGGCCGATGGTCATATTGAGAGGCCCTTAGGATATTGAAACTCTCACTACATGTGGTGTTGAGTTCGAGCACACTTTTGCTATATGCGACTTTAGCAAAAACCAAGCCTACGAGATGATTTTGGGAAGGCCATTTATGCGGCAATTGCAAGTGGTACACGATTGGGGAACCAATTCCTTGTATTTGCAACATCTAGGTGTTACAACCAAAGTCAATCTCACTCACATAGAGATGTACCGCCTATTCAATGGAATCCCATCCATAGAGCCAGGGATGACATGGAGTCAGTGCAGTCCATAGGATCAAGATCCTCATGGATGCATGAAGACACACACCTATGGATGTGCAAGGTGGCAGTAGAAGAAGAGGAGAGAAAAAGCAAGAGAAGTAGGTGCTAAGGATACTCATAGATCAACTCAAGACCCAACCTACACACTTGTAGTATTTCCTGATGAGGAATTTAAACCTCATAGCTGGGCAGAAATTTTAGCAACAATGGATGTAGCCATCAATGAAGAACAATGGACACCCCACTGTGATGAGGATGGCTATGACATTTCAGTCTTTTCAATAGAACCAACCATGGGGGACTCAATTTTAGAAGAATGCGAACCTAGCCCTGATGCATTTGAGGATGCAAGTGACTCCGATCTAGAGTCAATCATTATGGACCCACCTTTTGCATCAGATGAAGAATACTTCTATGAGGTAGAAGTTCACCCTCAAAGACATAAAGAGATCATTAATGATATGAGATTAGCCACACAAGTGACCACTAAGAGTGAACGAAAGAAAAGAAAGAAGAAGGAAGTCACTCTGGAGGAAGAAGAATCCTTGTTTGAGGTCCCTGAAAACTTTAAAAAATATGAGATAGATGATAGGAGAGTCATGATAAGAATACCTAAATGCGAAGCCCAAGCAGGAGAGGCCTATGATAGCAAGGAAACTACCAAGAAAATAGTGGTAGCCATAGAAGAGGGAGAAGAAAGATGCACTTACATAGGGCATGACCTGACGGAAGAAGAAGAGCAAGAGTTGATAGCTTTGCTAAGAGAGTACAGAGATGTATTCGCTTGGAGCTATAAGGACCTGAAAGGTGTAGACCCTGACATATGCTCACATACGATTCCCATGACCTCAGAGGCCAGGCCCTCTACACAGAAGCCCTACACATACAATGACAACTATGCTGCCAAGATCAAAGAAGAGATAGATCGCTTGGTTGAAGCTAGATTTATCTATGAAATTGAGCATACTGAATGGGTATCCCCCATTGTAGTGGTGCCCAAAAAGAATAGCAAAGTACGTGTATGCATTAACTTGAAGAAGGTTAACACAGCCACTATCAGGGATAGTTATCCGCTTCCTATCATTGAGCATCTATTAGAAAGGGTAGCAGGCAAGGAAGTGTACAGCTTCCTAGATGGGTTCTCTGGCTACAATCAAGTGGCCATTGCACCAGAAGATCAGCATAAGACGGCTTTTGCCACAGAGTGGGGCATATTTGCCTTTCAAGTAATGCCATTTGGTCTTACCAACGCGCCAGCCACTTTTCAGAGGTTGATGTGCTACATGTTTAAAGAGTTCCTGAGGAAGAACTTGGAAGTCTATGTTGATGATCTTTGCACTCATTCCAACATTAGACAGACCCATATACCTGAACTCAAGCAAATCTTTGACAAATGTAGAGAATACCAAGTCTGCCTGAACCCAGAAAAGTGTGTTTTCATGGTCAGGCAAGGCAAAATTCTAGGACACATAGTGTCAAAAAATGGCATATCCACGGATGAGGAGAAAGTGAGAGCCATTGCAGAACTACCTAGGCCAAGGAATGTCAAGGAAGTACAGGCCTTCATGGGGCATTGTGGTTACTACCACCGGTTCATTCACATGTATGCTGTCACTGCAAAGCCTCTGTATGCCCTTCTAACTAACTTTGAGTGGACTGATGAATGTGAGAACTCTTTCAAGGAGCTCAAACGGAGATTGTGTTTAGCACCAATCTTGACCACACGAGATTGGAATAAGCCATTCCATGTCCATGTAGATGCATCCAATTATGCAATTGGATGCGTGCGAGCACAACCTACAGGTGAAGGTAATATGGATCTTCCAATTGCCTATGCCAGTAGATAGTTGAATGCGGCTGAACGAAATTATACCACCACTGAACGAGAAGGGTTAGGCATGGTATATGCAGTTAGAAAGTTTAGACACTATTTGCTTGCAAATAAGTTTAAATTTTTTACTGATCATCAAGCTCTGTTGTACTTGGTAAACAAGCCATGCAATACAGGTAGATTGGTAAGATGGTTCCTCTTACTAATGGAATACGACTTTGAGGTTGTGGTGAGGAAAGGCAAGACCCACCTGAGAGTAGATCATCTCTCAAGGCTCACATCAGGAGAGGCCCCACAAGGAGTGTCAGATGACTTACCTAATGCTTACTTGTTTAATTTGGAAGTTGTACCTCAGTGAGCTAAGCCATTAGTGCCAGTATTGACATACGGCCCTAATCACCTGGTAATACACACAAAAGATAGAGAGATAGTAAAAGCTCAAAAGTATCATATTTTGGCAGGAAGTATGTACAAGCATACTGATCAAGGAGTATTACCCTGTTGTGTGGAAGAGGACGAGTACACTAATTGGTTGCAATTAGCACATGCAGGTGCACTAGAGCAACACTACTCAAAACAACGAACCCTACAGACACTAAGGAGACTAGGGGTGCATTGGCCAACTATGGAAGTTGATGTCCATAGAATGTGCAAAGAATGCCCAATGTGTCGCACTAAACCACCAATGGAACATGCTACTCTTTATCGAATATCTTTAGTACCAGATTGGAGTGAACCATTAGTAGCCTTTCTGAGGATGAAAACATTCCCTCAAGGCATGACCTTGACGAGGCAAAGAAGTTTAGAACAAGAAGCACTAGACAGATCACTTATTGGTGATAATTTATACAAAAGTGGTAAAGATGGTTACCTAAGACTGTGTGTTCATGAGAGCAAGTACCTCAAGATATTAGAGACTGCTCACCAAGGTGTAGCAAGAGGACACTTTGGACCAGATCGGGTGATCAAAGCAATTTTATTTGCAGGTCTTTGGTGGCCAACTCTTCACATGGATGCACATACCTATGTGAAGAGGTGTGAGGTTTGTCAGCGAACCCAGTACCCTATACGAAAGGATGAGATGCCATTGAAACCTATGATGGGTGGACATGCATTCTCTAAGTGGGGAATAGACTTCGTAGGCCCTATTAATCCTCCGGCTAAGGGTTCACATGCTGAATACATCATTGTTGCCACAGATTATCTAACCAAGTGGGTAGAACTGAAAGCATCGACGAAGAACGATGCACAGACCACGGCTAAGTTCTTATTTGAGAATGTATTCACCAGATACGGGGTACCAATAGAGTTAGTCAGTGATAGAGGCACTCACTTCTTGAATGAAGTTATTGAAAATCTTCTCCAAGAGTTCTTGGTAGTACACAAGAAATCTCCCCCCTATCACCCACAAGCTAATGGACAAGCTGAAAGCACAAATAAGATTTTGTGCAATGTGCTCACCAAATTAGTGAATAATAAACGCTCTGATTGGGACAAACAGCTACACCACGCTGTTTGGGCATACCGAGTTGCCTATAAAACGGTACTCCAAGCCACACCCTTTCAGATGGTGTTTGGCCAGAATGCAGTGCTACCATTGGACTTTTTGATACCTACATTGAAAGTAGCACAGGAGCATGACTAGACATGCCATGAACTCTCCTCTAGAATCTTTGATCTTGAACATTTAGGTGAGACACGATTGAGGGCTGCAGCAGGAATCTATGCAGCCAAGAAGAGGCAAAAAGGCTTATTTTGATACACATGTGAAGGATAAAGGCTTGAAAGCAGGAGACCTAGTCCTAGTCTACACATTGAAGCAACATGCACGAAAATTAGAGAAAAGAGGCTATGGACCAATGATTATCAATAGGATATTCACAAGTGGAGCAGTACAATTAGCCACTCTAGAAGGCGATGTTCTCCCTAGCTACATAAGTGGATGTAGAGTCAAGTTATATCAAGAACCCCTGATTGAAGAGATTCTAAATCGACTCAACACTGCCAAGAAAAGCAAGGAAGAAGAAAAGCGAATTCGAGAGGAAGCACAGGCTGAAGCTTTAGAACACATCCGACGAATGAAATTGAGAAGACAATGTAGAGATCAGCCCATGATTGACTCTCAAGAAGTTTTAGGTTATCACATGGCCATGTGCAAGGCTTCAGATGAATGGTCCCATAAGATAGTTGATCGACGACCTTTTGTGACCCTAGAAGTAGGACAAGGAGAGAGTGCAAGGACCGTGAGAGCTTTAATTGATTCAAGAGCAACCACTAGTGCAGTTCGGTTTTCTTACTGCCAACAATTGCAACTGAAGGTAAAACCCCTAGAAGCATATCTCATAGGGCTTGGAGGAGTTGAAACCCCTTGCATGGGAGAGGTGGAACTTCCCCTCTACATTCAAGAGGTCCTCATGCCAGCAAAAGTGCTAGTATGTGAAGACAAGGATCTTACCGAACCTCTTGTTTTGGGCCAAGACTGGATCTATGATCACGCAGTCAACCTCAACCTAAGAAATGGACTTCTTCAGGCTTGGGCAGGCCGAAACCGTCTTATGATTGAATTAGAAAATCCAGCACTCGGACCATTAGAAAAGGCACCAACTCCTGGTCCCTCCAGGAACCCACTTGACGATGACCATGCTATTATTGTCCAAAGTTCTATGGTGCAGAAGATTGTCACTCTTAACGAAGGAACAGAAGTCAATGAGGAGTTCCCATTTGGTCCAAAGAAGATTTGAGAAAAGCAAGTTGAGCAACACACGACACTAAGGAGACCGATGATCAAGAAGCAGGTGCACCAACTTGGGCAATGTGAAGTACCTCGTGGCATGAAGCAGATCCGGATACGCAAAGGGGACAAAACCACAACTCCAGAGATAGGTTCTCAGGAAAGCATCAAGCGAGCTACACCATCAAGGACTAAAACAAAGGAGTTCCCTAGGCAACACTCTAGACACACCCTTTCTATTTGGGTCCCTAAGCGGTCAATGAAGGCTAACCTCACTCCTAGACAGATATGGGTGCCCAAGGCCTGCTTACAAGCTCAAATAGCTTCACCTCCAGCCACTAGCATAAATCAACACTCACAAGTACTCTTGGCAAACAGCTCAGGGAAGAGACCTACACCTCACACTATTACACCTTTGGTCAAACCTAGAAATGTCTGGAAATGGGTGCCCAAGAGGTCCCAAATCCAGCACAATCTAGTTCATAAACCTTTACTTGTCATCAGCTCTAAGAGCTATGGATCCTCAATCAAAGTCTGGAGACTTAAACCATGTATGAAACCCCTTGAACCAATTTTGTAAATCCATCTACTCTGATGTAGGTGCATTCTGAGTACATTGCATATCCAAAGTATGCATCTAGGATGACACTAACCACTAACCACCACTCACATCTATCACAAACACTTCACCTCTAACCACTAACCATCGGGATGGTCATGTTAGTATTGTGGAGGGAATACCATTACATCCTGTTTCCTATGCAACACTAATGTGCCTTTCTTCTTCTAGCAGATAAGCATCAGAAGTCTCATGGTAGCAGCAACAGGAACAAGCTCCCAAGCGGGCACTAGTACTCAAAGCAATTGGGATACCATGCCTGTGGAGGCTCCACTGACAGCGAGGCCTGAAGAGTTCCTGAATGTGCGAAGAATTCCCATCTCGGATCCACCGAGTGGCCTAACAGAAAGAGTGAAAAGACATTCTCATTGGTTCAATAAGATGCCAGGAGATTTGGGAGATGCAGATCATATCTGGGAGTCCAAGTTGGAATTCGGAGGAGTTTGGTGGACCTTTCAGTTTTTCACACGAGAATTTGAAGCATTACAAAATGTAGCTTCTCTTCAAGATATCTGGTAGAAGGCGGGGTTATAGGATTATTTTAGTGCATCTCTGCCTAAACCTGATTTCCTTAGGGGCTATTACTTGATTGCCACTTTGAAAGCGACATGAGACAAAGATCATTCAGGCACATTCCTGGTGCCCTCTTTATCAAACCAGGAGGAAATGAAAAAGTTTGAGTTGAATGTCACCTTAATCAGGGAGGCCCTTCAGATGTATGGCACCCATGTACCCTCCAAACGAGATCCTTTGATACTGGAGTCTATGAAGAACAATAAACTCAAGAAATTGAAAGAAATGTGTGCTCTCACCCCGAACATTGCTATACCATTGCGAATGTGTCTTCAACATTTTGCATTTCCAGCGCAAGACTGATTCACACAGCCTCATAAGAAGATCTGGTATGGGTTATACCTAGCGGAGACTGGGAGCTTACCTATCAAAATGCCAGTGTGGATCCTTGACCAATTATATGAAGCAGGCAAATGAGGCGTGAGAAAGCCTACTTTGAATGGTTGCTGTGCGATTACAAGAATTATCTACAGATGCCTTGCCTATGATGTGCCGATCGCATGGGCCCTTAAGTACTCACAGTTGGAATTCTTCCAGGGGCGGAAATCAGGAGTTCAACCCACTAAAAGAATGCGTGGAGCACTTTCACAGGTTCCTATTACAATCGTGAATTTGTCCCTTCACTAAGGCTTTGGTTTTTCTGAATACTTTATTTCTATTTTCCTTCGTCTTCATGTCGTTATGCATAATTAGTGAGTGAATCTTCAACACTCACGTCACCATTTCCGATCACTGTAGGCTTTTTTGGGAAGAAATAGGGTGAAGGTGCACCTTGAAGCCCATTCACGTTTGGCTTATATAGTGCATCTACTTTTCCCTTCCCCATTTCCCGACCCCTTGCATCTTCCACCTCTACCCTTGCATCCACCTCATTTAGTCAGGCACTAGACACTATGTTCGAAGCGGCCGCCCAGCTTAAACAAGAATACAGATTATTGGAAGAACACAATAAGGAGTTGTGTACTCTGTCATCCCATTTCCAGGCACATGTCAATGCCTTGGAATTGAGTAATGCAGCATTACAACAAGAAGTTACCACCCTCCAACAATCAAATGCAGAGCTTGAAGCCAAGTGTGTACCTAAGAACCAACTTAGGGACTTGTGGAGAAAGAGACTATACCTCAATCCACCTCAAGTGCATATAGTGGGGATTCACGCTTTAATTATCAATCCGATGAGTATACAAACCTAGCCGAGTGTATGAAGACATGCATTCAAATGATGATCAATGCAAATGAACTACTCAAAGAGTGCAAACAAGGCAAAGACTAATCCAAATAAGCTTCAACTGTCAGTCATGGTGTCACGATACTTGGAACAGCAGCCAACAGTAAATTGAGCTTTTCTCTCAGCTCCGAACTCTGAATATAGTGAATAGCATATGTGTTTCGAAGCTCTCGAGAATATGCATCCAATGGCGGTATTTTCACTCAATTCTGACACTCCTACTTCACGTTATGAGCAAAATACTGAGTCGTGGGAATGACCTCACTACACTTCAACACTTCCTACACTTCATACACACCTTAACCACAGCAAACAAACGCTTTCATGGATAGACAACACTTCCTAACACTCTTTCCAAGCAACACACATGCACACAAGCTCACAAAGAAGAAGACACAGAGAGGAGAAGACACAAATTCAAATTTCTGTGCTCTTGATTCTCACAATGGCAAAAAGTCTTTACAAAGAGTCACAAATTGACTTATATACTTGTGCCCTAAAAATGGTCCTTTCACACAAGAGACCGGCACTTTATTCACTAAAAGGCTAATGTCCTACTAATTTACATGGGTGAGCTTCTAATCTTCTGTGGGGATGCATCTAGAGGACTCCTCTAGTGCATTTACATAGGAAAATATATTACAAGAATGGTTATAATACAAAAATAAGGTGTCCAAATCGGAAAAATTTTGGGGCCCTTCTTTTTCTCTGCCTTGTGCTCTCTTTGTTCTGCAACACTCTCCCCCTCTTCATCTCTGTTGTCCCTTGACAGGTTTTAGCTTCCCATTGGCTGCTTGTTTAAGTCTTTTGAGTGCACGCATCCAGTGGTCGAAGAAGCAATAAAGACCGTCAGACAATTGGTTATCTTATCCGAGGTTTGTCCTTTGCTTCTGTCTTCGGCTTGCTTAAGAGGTTTGAATACACTCACCTAGTGGTTGGAGAAGCAATAAGGACCGTCAGCGAATTTGTTATTTTATCCGATCTATGTCCTTTGCTTTTGTTTTTCCCCTTGGTATTCCCTATATCACATATCTGGGTTGCTGTATTCAGTTGGGTTGCCACGCACACCACTAGTGACCTTTGTCTTGCTTGTGGTCCTCTGATTTGTCCTGGTTGCACACATGTGACCCTGTTGTATTGCTTTGAGCCTGTTTACTTTCTTTTCACCGCACGCTGTCAGCGAAAGGATTAGTACTTGCCAATTATCTTCTTGCACATCTTCATGGATACTTTCTTGGCCTTGGTCCCTCCTTCCACTTACGTGCTTTTCCTTGATGTGTGCCCCTGCGGGGCTCTGTGCAGAGATGGGTGTTGCACCCCTACGGGGCTTCTTGCAGAGATATGTCTTCAAATATTACCTTTTTAGTGAAGCTTCTTGCGATGTCATCTTCTTTTCTTCTTTTTGCTTGATTCTTCCTGAACACTGCCCCCCTCCTGAACTCTGTCGTCCCCGACAGGCTTTGGAAGTCGACGGGAGTATGTTCTATACACTTTCTGCTCTGTTTCATTAAGCAAATTGGCTTCACGGATCATTAACTGTTTCCACTGTTCTACCTTTACTCCATCGTTAGGTGGTTGTCTATGATCAGCAAAAAAACTAAGTTCATATGCCACTAATCTTGCATTTAGGTTGGATGATATCTTCAAAAAGATTTCTGAATCTATTTCAAAAAACCCTGTAAAAAACGCTTCTTTGAAAGTTTGCATATAGGTCCTTGGCAAAAACATGAGTCTAGAGTAATAAGCCATTATTATAGGTCGGCTAGGCAAGACAGACATATCAAAAACAAGGATATTTGTTCCCTGGTTAATTCCAATAAAGTTTAGAAATGTATATGCCGCATGCTTGAATACCTTCAATACTGTAAGTATCATACTGAGTATTTTATTTGTCAGCTTGATAGTTAAATCTGGTACGGTAGCATAAGTCTGCAGCCAAAATTCGATTGTTTTTACCATGTAATCTTCTGTAGGTAAATAACTATGTGGTGGACTTGGAAGGAGTGGATAGTTTAGCCATTGTTTATTGATTACACCGGTCTTTTGCATCTCCAAAAATTTACGTGCTTCTCTGCGATGTGGCATTGGGCAAAAAGAAGGGTTTACCTGTAGTAAATATGGTGTTGCTTGCCAATGCACCCGTAGTGTAGGATTTCTCTCCAAAAATTTCCTTCTCCAAACAGGTTGTGCAGCTTCAAATTCCTCTTGAGTGTAAGCGAATGTGTCATGTTTGAAGTTTAGCTGCTCGTCTGGACTTTTCTGTGTAATCTTCTTTATATATTGTCTTGTTTTCTCTTTCATCAGTCCGTAGGGAATGTTGAAAGGCTTCATAATCATATCCAAGTCTTTACCCTTGATCTTTGCTTCCTTCATGACTTTGATGACTTCATTTTCAAAATTTTCTGCCAACCGAGACACCAGTAGTGCCCGTTCCTTCTGACCTATTTCTGTAGTGTATGGCATTGGATGATCATCATGTATGTCCGCCATCTGCTCGTGTATTGGAGAATTATAAATCGGGGGAGATAGAGGACGTACCTCTACCTCGTCAGTAGGATTCTCTTTTGTTGGCTCTACTGGTGTCCTGATTGGTGCTTTCTGCTTTACTTGGATCTCTAATTATGCTATGCATGCATTCTTCTCTTTCACTTCTTGTGTTGCTGCTTGTAGTGCTTCTTTTGCTGCAAGCAGTTCATTGCCAATTTCTGCTACATTGTCCATGTTTTTGCTATAACTTGTTGCAAGTTTTCCATGGGCTGTATTCAACTGCTTTTTTAGCTCATTTGTTTCTTGAATGTACTTACGTTCCCATTCTTCTCTCAATTCTTGCTCTTGTTTCAGCAAATCTGCATATTTCTCGATTTGAGCTTTTATGTCTCTCTGATCAAGATCCGTTGTCTCTTGTTTTTCGATAGGTTGATCATATAGCAATGACTTCATCAGTTCTTTATTTCTGTTTCGTAAAGTGTCATTCTCCTCCATGTATACCTTCAGTTGTGTTTCAAGCAGGTGACTTCTAGCTTTTATTCGCTCTTTGTCGGCCTCGCTGGCTTCATGTAATCTTTGTAAGTCCATTAGTTGTGCCTGGAGTTGACAATGTTGGGTCATCAATGTGTCACATTGTGTTTTTACCTCAAGTAACTCCGTTCCTTTGACAGCAATCTCTTTTTGTGCCTGGATTAATTGTGCAGATAGTTGTTCACTCATAATTTGGAACTGATTTTTTTCCCTCATGGCCTTGTCGTAATCAGCATCTGTATCCATCATCTGTTGTTGCATATCCATGGTCGTTTGTACCATCTGCTTGACCACAAGTTTTAATTGTGTGACATCCACATTTAACCATGTTTTAGGAATACTCGGTTCTGCTCCTGTTGCCACATCTTTTCCTTGTGCTACGTGTAATGTAGTGTCAAGGGGCTGCCTAATGTGGAGTTGTATCCTTGGCTCAGCCTCCAATGCCTTGAAGTGTATCATCCGGCACTTCAATCACAATTTTCTGTCTATTTTTGTGTAGGTCTGAATCTTCATCCACTTGAGTTTTCATTTCTTCCTTGATAGGTGGCATTACTCCTTTATTCGATACTGTAGCTTCCTTGATACTAATCTTTGACTTATCATTTAATTGAATTACATGCTCGGTTTCAATGGATTCTTCTATGTTTTTTGCCTTTTCTTGGTGGTTGTCTGGCATGACTTCAACTTGATTAATCTCTGTCCATTCTTCCTCGTTAGTTTCTGTCCTTATGTCTGTGTCCAAAGTATCTTTCTCAGGACTAGATTCTTCATTGGAACTCGAGTCTTCTAAGCCCAGTTCTTTGTATCTGGCGGCTTGTTCTAGGGTCTTTTCTTTACTCCGTTGTTGCTTCTCTTGACTTGCTTGTCTGTAATGATGACCGTGAACATTTAGATTTACTTGCCCTTGCATGTACTGATGTGTCTCTTCTAGGGCTGCGGAGAGGTCTCTCTTGGTGATTGGTATTTGGGCTACGGGAATCTTCGGCAAAGTATGTGTCCTCTTTGATTGAGGTATAGCCTGGGCTTCTTCCTCTCTAAGGCGCTTTGTGCCCCTCATGGGTTTCTGTGAACTGGTTCCTACTTCTTCAACAGCAATAGCTGCTTTCTTTTTCTTGGGAACCGTAGTGGACTTGGCATATTGGGCTAACCCCTCTGAGGTTGGCATCTCACGCAGGTAGTTTTTCATATCAAGTGCCTCATAGATGAGTAAGTTCAAAGATGAACTGCCATTGAGAAACTTTTTCTGACCCCACTTCTTCTTGTCTTTAAATAATCGTTCTTGAACATAAGGCGTCATGTTTAATTTATTGCCGACTTGCCTCATAGCATGTGATAATAGTTGCACGACAATCTTTTGAGGTGTTGTCTATCTATGCATACTAGGAAAATAAAAGTGATGATGCACTAAGCGGACAACCTCTTCAATATCAGTTCTATTGATGTCCAAGAAGGATCTCTTTTTAGGATCATGACATTCCTCCTTGACATTAGTGAGCCCTTCTTGGTTCCATCCAAAAGCTTTGTTGATCAATTCATGAGTGAATTGAATTGTTTTCCATGTACCCACTTTGTCCAGTACTCTTGCTTCAGGGACTGATATCTTATTTGATGCAGGCTGGAGTGTATTCATAACTTGCATACACCTCTGGAAATCTGGCAGATAAATAGGTAGTCTGAGAAATGCATCTATTCCTGCTTGTGTCCAAACATCTGTCATGCATGGTAATCCCTGTACGATAGTCTTGAAGTCTTGTGACATAATAGGGAAGTAGTGATCCCTGTCCATAATCTTGATGGTAGCCATGAAAATGAGGTCCGACACCGGTTGGTCATCCAGAAACCAATGGCCTGTTGCTTTTGTTATGGATTCCAAGGGAAGAAGCTGGACCTCTTCCACTTGCGTCTCTTCGGAGTTAGTAGATGCCATCTGCACTCAATATAGATTATGAATTAGTGGCCAGATAGTATCAAAAATCCTCCTTCATTTGTCCTTCATAAGATTGACATTGCTCCGAGTGAATGGTGTTGTCCCTTCCCCGTGGGTGTGAGAAAGGTAATACCTGGGATTTTTCATATTTTTAGATATTTTTATGTTTTTGTCTGAAAAGAAAAACAGAAAAGTTAGTTCATAGCCGAAGCAGTTATTATGGTGTCGTCCCTTCCCCGTGGGTGTGAGAAAGGTAATACCTGGGATTTTTCATATTTTTAGATATTTTTATGTTTTTGTCTGAAAAGGAAAACAGAAAAGTTAGTTCATAGCCGAAGCGGTTATTAATTTTTTAGTAATTTTCTTTAAATTATGTACAAGTGCTCTGCTATTTTCCAAGAGGAAAATGTGCTTCACTATCCTGCAATAGAAGAATATTGTGCCGAATGCGTGGCCTTGTAACGTGGCCCTATCATGCATACTTTGGATTCTGGTAACTCCATATGCGTGCAACTCGAATTATTTGGCAGATGTATATAACTTGCTTTGTCTTTTGGCATCCAAATCTGCTTTATTTTGTTGGGAGAAATCATGTTCCCAACCCTCCTGGTGATTGTGATGCTTCTCATCTGATGCTTCTTCCTTGTCTGCTTTTTGAATCTTGGAATGACAAGCGAATTGTATGTAGACTCCAGCTCTGTCCTGTAACAGTTCATCTTTGGTTGTCTTGTCTTTAGACCATTCCAATTCTCCTTATGCAATGGTTCATCCTTTCTGGTGATTGCCCTTTGAGTACATGACTTGGGAATCCATATTTGAGTTCGGTCCGACTGGGCGGCTATCACCTTCTTTGGAACCCATATTCTAGCAATTTGTTGTGGACGTCGGTGTCCAAAGTAATTTGTCTCCTTTTTTGATGGATTGTTCTGATGTTGATGATGTTTCTGTTGTGGAAGATATGTAGCTACCTGATCCTTCCTTATCCAAGCTTGTCTAGTGTGAGGAATAGGGTATATTCAAATAGGTACAGACTTGTGATGATCCTTAGAACTCGTTTCTCTTGTGCGTGGTTCTTCGTTAAGGCTGTTTTCAGATAGAATGACACTCTTGTGACTTGCTAGATTAGAAGATGGTGTGCAAGCAGAATTCAGTGTATCCTCACATGAAGTACCCGATGAAGGGATTTCCATAGTGCTAATGAACATACATTCATCATCATGTTTATTTGAATGAGCTCTCGGAGCTATATCCTTGGCTTTGATTGGTCGTTCGTCTAACATGCTGAATACCTCTCGATGTCCTATCTTGGTTGAGATATATCCTAAGGCCAATTGGATAGTCACTTCATATTCGTATATCCAATATTGTCCTAACACTATGTCTTCGAGTAAGTCCTGATCATTGTTGGTGTAAATCACAAGCCTACACATTTGGCTTGGAAAATATAATGAAGACTCTACATACATGAAGAATCATAGGAACATATACTAGTGGTTAATTACCACTTTATCTCATTGTAATAGTCAAATTGACTTAGAATCTTTTGTAATCACCTACCTAAGTGATTCGTGAAAAATGTAACTCACTTGATTGAGAGAATATCTCCAAGCATTTAGGAGCTTGATCATAGGGAGCCAGAAGTTTTAATTTTTGAATTCAAACTTTAGTTATTTCCTATAAAAATGGATATGAAAAAGTCGCGGGTAGATCACTTCACTCCCGAACTTCATTCTACTGTAATTGAGTGTGTGTGAGGTCTATACCATAGCCTACACCTCTCTTCACCATTAGGCAATGTTATTCATGCCAATGGGATTGTATACAAGTGTTAATTGATAGATACATTTACAGTATTCATCTCTGTGTTCTCTGCTAGTCTACTCAAAAGTCTGTCAGATTGTCAAGGGCATATCTCGGTCAATACTCCACCAAATTCAGTGATTCAAAGCTTGTTGGATTCAGCTTGAATTCTATTACATGCTGTCAAAATTTGAAGACATTCTATTCAGCAAATTCAGAGAAAGCTGCATCGAGGTGCTCATTGGTCTATTTCTGCTACAGTCCTAAAAAGTCGGGGGTATAGCTAATCTTGCTAAATTGATTTCTCTTAGCATAGTTTATCTTTTTACATCATTCCACTTGCAAATGGTAGCTTACTAAGCTAATTAAATAGCCATAGAAGGAATTTTATCAATTGCTATTGTGCTGGTCACATTGAGCAAAACATCCAGCAGGTGTCAAGACCAAAATAGAAAGTTTTTCTTGAGTTTGTGACTTTCAAAGTTATCTGTTTTGATTCAATCATTGCACACATCATTTCCAAAGGACATAGACCATTTTTTGGTGTCATTGGAAAGCTAAGGAAGTCTACTAATCAAGTCTGAAGCAAAAGAGGGCTGGTACAAAGCAGGTTTAGCAGCACCTACTCAGTCTCTTGGATCATCCATCCATCTTTCCCAACAGTGGTATCAGAGCAAATAAGGTAAAATGGGAGATGGTTTTCCTTCATTCATTGTAAATTGGACAAGAACAATTATCAAGCTTGGTCTCTAAGGATGAAGACCTACTTACAAGGAAGGAGTCTCTATGGATACATCTCAGGAGATGAAGAATTGCCCTCATTCAAAGCAAGATGATTGCCAACCAAGGAAGAACAAGAAAAGCTCAACACATGGTGTGCAAAGGATGCATTGGCAAGGTCTTATTTACTCAACTCTATATCTGATTTTCTTTTGCCACATATCAGAAATTGCAAGACTTCCCAAGAGACTTGGGAAACTCTGTCATCATATTTTTCCTCCAATACAAGGGCTAGGAAACATCAATTGTGGATTGAATTCACAACACTAAGGAAGCAACCTAAGAAAGCTGTTTCAGAATTTGTGACCAAGATCAAAGATGTTGCAGATCAGTTAGCAAGCATAAGAGAAGAGATTGAAGAAGAATAGATTGTGAGGCAGGTAATCAATGGAATCAAGGCTGATGGCAAGTGGGAAAGCTTCACCACTGCAATGGATCTCTACATGGACATACACACTCCAGATCTTACAACTCTCATGGATCAACTATTTACGCATGAAGCAAAGCTCACCAAGAGTGGAGATACATCCAAAGGTAACAACTCTTCTCCCCTATATACTGATAAGAAATCTAAGGATAAAAGCAAGAGTAAGAAGATGGAAGAGGAAGGCTCTACCTCCCAAGCCAACTATGCAGGGAGAGGTAGATCTTCAAGAGGTAGGGGCAGAGGAGGTAAGCAAGGAAGGGGGAGACCCTATAACTCATCACCGTGCAACATTTGTGGTTTATCAAATCATACCACAGATGAGTGTTTCAGGAATTACAAAAATGAGAGAGGAAGAGGCTACCAAAGAGGTGGATACTCACAGTCAAGAGGAAGGTTCAACAATCACCAAGGCCACAACAACAATTACAACAACAATTACAATGGCAACTACCAAGGAGGATTCAAAACTAGAAGGGACTACAACAACTACACAGAAGAGCAGGATGACTCTCTTCTGATCATGAACATGACTTCAAAGACAGGTACAAATGATGATCACTTATTTTACATTGATTCAGGGTGTTCAAACCATGTGGCTGGCAATGTGGCACTACTCTCTGATCTTGAGGAACCAAAAGGTAAACACCAAGTCCAAACAGGTGATGATACAAAGCATTCTGTGGTTAAAGTTGGAAATGTGAAGACTTGTGATGGTAATCAGAATTTGTTGAGCAGGGTACTTTATGTACCAACAATTACAAAAAACTTAATGAGTGTTGGCCAGATTGTAGAGAAAGGTTTGCAGGTCAGATTCAATCAATATGGAGCATTTGTGGAGGACCCAAGACATGGATTCAAAAGGATAGCTAAAGGAGAAAAATCAGGTAGACTTTTCACTTCTGAGTTAGAAGACACAAAGAATATTGCACTACACAGTTATAAAGATCAAACACTTTCAGAGCTTGAGATTTGGCACAAAAGGTTAGGGCACATAGGAGAAAGAACCTTGAAACAAATGTGCAGGGACCAATGTGTGCTTGGGATACCTAATGTATCCAAGCAACATATGATTTACAAGTGTGGTGCTTGTCAATTTGGTGAGTCCCATAGGTTACCCTTCTCAAAGAAAGGATATATGCATGAAGACTACCTAGAGCTGGTACACACAGATGTATGGGGACCTAGCAAAGACTCCTCAGTCTCAGGTTCAAGGTACTATGTGTCTTTTATTGATGATTATAGCAGATGGACTGTATTATACTTTATGAAGAACAAGGATGAGGTATTTAATTGTTTTAAGAAATATCTTGCATTAGTTGAAAACCAGACAAGAAGGAATTTGAAGAGGCTAAGGTCAGATGGAGGAGGTGAGTAATTCTCCAATGAATTTAAAGACTTCTTGCAAGACAGAGGCATCAAAAGAGAGCTAACCACAAGGTATTCTCCTGAATAGAATGGGGTAGCTGAAAGAAGAAATAGGTTAATTGTTGAGACAGCTAGATCTATGCTTAATGAGAAGAAGTTACCTAACTATCTATGGGCAGAGAGTGTTTCTACTTCCACTTACCTCATAAACAGGTTACCATCTAAATCACTTGATGGTATGACACCCTATGAAGCATGGCATGGTAAGAGACCATCTTTAGATCACTGCAAAATATTTGGATGTATAGCATATGTGCACATTCCTTCTCAGGTAAGGGGTAAGCCTGATCCAAAGGCTGAAAAATGCATTTTCATTGGATATGATTTAAATAAAAAAGGTTACATATTTTATAACCCTACCAATAAGGGATTTATGGTAAGCAGAGATGTGATCTTTGATGAGAATGATTCTTGGTATGAGAATGAATGCAGGAAGGTCAAACTACCCTATGATTTGGAAGAGGAATTTCCAAAACTTACAAAGGAGGAACCTACCCAGGATGGAGATTCAAGTTCAGATGATGAAGATACAATCAACCTTGAAGAGTTCAAGGCATGGAAGTCAAAGGGCAAAATGAAGATGAAGAAACTTGAAGACATACCTGAATCTTCAACTCAATCAATTAGAAGATCTCAGAGAGAAAGCAAGAAACCTATCAGATATGGGTATGATACATCTCTTGTTACTAAACATTCAGTTTATCTTGCCAAGGATTTGTCAAATGAAGAACCAGGATCATATGAAAAAGAAATAACCAAATCAGAATGGAAAGAAGCTATGGATGAGGAGATTGAAGCACTCAAGGAGAGTGATACATGGGAGTTAGTACCTAAGAAGGACTCCATGAAGGTAATAGGATCCAGATGGATCTATACATTGAAAAGAAACTCTGATGGAACAATTAATAGGTACAAAGCCAAATTGGTGGCCAAGGGTTTTGCACAAACCCAAGGCATTGACTATGAAGAGACATTTTCTCCTGTGGCCAAGATGCCAACAATCAGAGTGTTGGTAAGTGTGGCTGCATCAAAGAATTGGAACATGTACCAATCGGATGTCAAGAATGCTTTCTTGAATGGATGGATCTCAGAAGAGGTTTATATGTCACAACCTCCTGGCTATGAAGACCCTAAGAAGGTAACTTATGTTTGCAAATTAAAGAAGGCTTTATATGGATTGAAGCAGGCACCTAGGGCATGGAATTACAGGCTAACTACATACCTCCAAGACCAAGGATTTGTTATGAGCAAGGCAGATACTTCCCTATTCATTAAGAGAAGTAATTCGGAGGTAATATATCTCTGTGTTTATGTTGATGACATCATCATTACAGGTAATGATGTCAGTGGAATCAGATATATCAAAAGCCAGATGATGAAGGAGTTCAAGATCAATGATCTTGGGCTATTGAAGTATTTTTTAGGGCTTGAATTAGTGTACACTAATTCAGGGATATACATTACTCAGAAAAAGTATGTACATGATATGTTGAAGAAGTTTCACTTGCAGGATGCTAAAGCAGCAAGCACTCCAATGGAGGTGAACCTAAAGCTAAGTGCCCATGAAGGTGATGAAGTCCAAGACATTACAGGTTATCAAAGTACGGTGGGTAGCTTGAACTATGCTACCTTAACTAGAATTGATATTGCATATGGAGTTAGTGTGCTAATTCAATTTATGCACAAGCCAAGGATACCTCACTTAGAGGCTGCCAAGAGAATCTTGAAGTATCTCAAGGGTACACGGAACCATGGTTTGTATTTTCCTTTCACTTCAGATATTGATATAAAAGTCTATTCAGATGCAGATTGGGTAGGATGCAAGGATGATAGGAGAAGCACTTCTGGATACATTTCTTTTGCAAGTGACAAACCAATTTCATGGTCTGCAAAGAAGCAACCAACTATTGCATTGTCTTCTACAGAAGCAGAGTATAGAGGGCTAGCTAATGCCACTCAAGAAGCAATTTGGATTAAGCTTTTGTATAGAGAATTGGGCTTATATACTAGGCCTCCAATTATCTTTGGAGATAATACAAGTTCTCTTCACCTTACAGCTAATCCTATCTATCATGCTAGGACAAAACACATAGAAGTTCATTATCATTATGTGAGAGAAAAGTTGCTAAGCAAGGATATTCAGCTGACCTATGTGTCAACCAATATGCAATGTGCAGATTTGCTGACTAAAGCTTTGGATGGAACCAAACTTTGCAGGTTCAAATCTATGATTGGATTGAAGGATATACTAGAAGATTGAAGATGAAGAATTAAGCCAAAATGGTTGGCTTGAGGGGGAGTTGTTGGTGTAAATCACAAGCCTACACATTTGGCTTGGAAAATATAATGAAGACTCTACATACATGAAGAATCATAGGAACATATGCTAGTGGTTAATTACCACTTTATCTCATTGTAATAGTCAAATTGACTTAGAATCTTTTGTAATCACCTACCTAAGTGATTCGTGGAAAAAGTAACTCACTTGATTGAGAGAATATCTCCAAGCATTTAGGAGCTTGATCATAGGGAGCCAAAAGTTTGAATTTTGAATTCAAACTTTAGTTATTTCCTATAAAAATGGATATGAAAAAGTCGCGGGTAGATCACTTCACTCCCGAACTTCATTCTACTGTAATTGAGTGTGTGTGAGCTCTATACCATAGCCTAAACCTCTATTCCCCATTAGGCAATGCTATTCATGCCAATGGGATTGTACACAAGTGTTAATTGATAGATACATTTACATCATTCATCTCTGTGTTCTCTGCTAGTCTACTCAAAAGTCTGTCAAATTCTCAAGGGCATATCTCGGTCAATACTCCACCAAATTCCGTGATTCAAAGCTTGTTGGATTCAGCTTGAAGTCTACTACATGTTGTCAAAATTTTAAGACATTCTATTCAGCCAATTCAGAAAAATCTGCGTCGAGGTGCTCACTGGTTTATTTCTACTCCAGTCCTAAAAAGTCGGGGGTATAGCTAATCTTGCTAAATTGATTTCTGTTAGCATAGTTTATCTTTTTACATCATTCCACTTGCAAATGGTAGCTTAGTAAGCTAATTAAATACCCCTAGAAGGAATTTTATCAATTGGTACTGTGCTGGTTGTTAAAAGTCAAGCTTCAAGCTACAAATTCGTGGGGAATCTTTTATGGACATGTGGAGCAATCAAAGGAAGCCAAAAGCCACGAGATTCCATCAAGAAAAGTCACTCAACCACTCCCCAAGTCATCTCGATTAATTCCTCCAAGTTAAGAGGCTGATTTGGAAAGGTAGTTCCTAGATTTTAGGGGCACACTTCTCACTATAAAAGGAGCATGTATCCCGACTTCTTTTGGGCCATCTTCTTGGAGTTTTAGCTCATGTAAAGTGAGCACTAAGTGCTGGAGTTGTGATAAGCAAGCCCCTTGCTTAAGCTAGCCCCTTGCTTGCTTGTTTGTTTTCTTTTAGTAGGCATATCTATGTGTGTGCGCAGGGAGTGTTGCAACTCTCTACCCCTGAGTTGTTAGCATTGGTTCTCCCTCATATGGTATCCATTTGATGTAATTCTTGTCTCATTGGATAGCTATAAGAGTCTATTTTATGCTTACCAATTCTCTGGAGCATTCTCTGAGTAAGCTGGGAGCAACATTCATTTTGGTGAAGTTGTGTGATTGATATCTCTCTCTTTGTGTAGGCTCTGTTGGAAATATTTTGCTCTCTGTTGTAAGGGCTGGTTCTCCTTCTCTATGTATCCATTTGCTATGATTTTGGTGTCATTGGGTAGCTATTAGAGTGCTCTAAAGTTGACCCAAGTTTGAGATTCATTCTCTGTATAATCTCTGAGAAAAGCTTGCTGGAGTGAAGTGAGGTCTCTGCTTGACTAGCAGTTGTGAGCATTCAACTAGCTCATGTTGTAGACATTGTTTCTCCTTGTGTAGGCATCCATTTGAAGTGAAATTTGGTTTGTTGGAAAGCTCTTGGTGTCTACTACAGGTCTACAAAAGCTCACTGGATTTCTCTGCATATGCTCTGAGTAAGAGCATTTTTGGTGTGCAGAGGTCAAAGAAGGATACCTGTGGAGGTCATTCACGCTTCGTCGTTGCTTAGGGGTTGAGATACTTCCCCCATCAGTGGTATCAGAGCATTTGGGCATCTTGGAGGTATCACATACAAGCAAGAAGACCTCTTGGAGTTGGTGGTTGAAGAGTTGCATCAACAAAAGCTTCTTAGAGGTAGCTCACATCAAGGGGGAGCTATTCTACTCAAATTTGCAAGAGCACAAGGTGTCCATCTAAGGAAAGCTTTGGATTGAGGTAACCTCAGAGCCTCATTTTCATTTTACACACATTGGAGCATTAGCCAAGGGCTAGGTCAAGTATCAAAGACTAGATATGGGAGACTTCAACACTCAAATTGAAAAGCTAGACAAAGGTAACTATCAACCATGGAGATTTAGGGTCTCCAACTATCTTATGGGCAAGGGCCTTTGGGGGTTGATTAGTGGAAGTGAACCAAGACCTAGGTTGGATGAGAATCCAACCAATGACCAGAGAAGGGCCTTTAGGGAATGGAATGAAAGAGACAAGAGGGTTATCTTTATTCTTTCCCAACACATTAGCAATAGCATGATCGGCCATATCCAAGACCTGGATTCAAGCATGAAGGTATGGGAGACACTTGAAAGGCTTTATTCAACAAGCACCAAAGCAAGGAAGATCCAACTCAAGAATGAGCTCAACAACCTTAGGAAGAGCTCAGGGAGTAGCATAAATGACTACATACTTAAGGTCAAGGAGTTATCAGATGCATTGGGATCCATTGGAAGCCACGTAGACGATGACGATCTTGTGGCTTATACTCTCAATGGTTTGAGAGATGATGAGAAGTGGAAACCCTTTACCACTTAAGTATATGTAAGGGATAATCTTCCCGATTTTGAGCAATTGGTTGCTCTCATGGTCACGGAAGAAATGAACATAGGTGGAAGTTCAACTAAAAGCAAGGATGCACAAGTTTTCTATGCAGGTAATCAAAGGGGCAAAGGAAGACGAGGACAAGGAAGGGGCAAAGGAAGGTTTGGAGGAAGGCAAGGCCACTCAAGCAATCAAGGACATGACCAAGGCACCTCATCACAAAGAGGGAGAGGAAGAACAAGAGGAAGAGGAGGACGACATCAACAAAACAGGAATCAAGATGGTGAAGGATGTTACATATGTGGCAAGTTTGGCCACTATGCTAGAGATTGCTACCAAGGAGGAAACCAAAGGAGCTATAATCAAGGTTCTTCATACAAAGGCCAAGGTAATTATGCTTCTACAAGTTCAGAAAATGACAATCTCTTGATGATGCACATGAATGGGAATTCAAGCAAAGTAGATAACACTTGGTATATTGATAGTGGATGTAGCAACCATATGAGTTGCAATGCTTCTTGGTTTACTAATCTACATGTTCCCAAAGGTAAAGGACATGTAGAAACAGGTGATGATACAGCCCATGAGATCTCCCATGTTGGAGATGTAGCTTTGGATGACAAGGAGGAAGGAAGATGTCTCAAGGATGTCTTGCATGTACCTACTATCACAAAGAACTTGGTGTCCGTTGGGCAAATGGTTGAAAGAGGCTATCAAGTAAAGTTCAACAAAGGTGGATGCTTTGTGGAGAACCCTAAGCAAGGTTACAAGGTCATAGCAAGAGGAAAGAAGCAAGGGAGACTCTTCACTTTGGAGGTAAATTCTCATTCCACTCAACATGTCTACTTCACATATGGAAACAAGAGGATTTCGGAGTTGGACTTGTGGCACAAGAGGATAGGTCACATCAACATACAAAGAATGAAGGAAATGCAATTCAAGAGGCTGGTTGAAGGTCTTCCCAACTTCCAAGGACAAGGTATGAAGCATTTATGTGAATCTTGTCAACTAGGGAAGCAAGCGAGACTTCCATTCAAGAAGAGTGGCTACATAAGCCAACATCCATTGGAGTTGATACATACAGATGTGTGGGGGCCAACGAAAGAGCAATCCATTGGAGGTAACAAGTACTTTGTCACTTTTATAGATGATTGCACAAGGATGGTTTGGGTTTATTTCATCAAAAACAAATCAGATGTGTTTACATGTTTCAAAGCATTCAAGGCAATGGTAGAGAAGGAAACAGGTACATATATCAAGAAGCTAAGGTCCGATGGAGGGGGAGAATATTTCTCAAATGAGTTTTCTGATTTTTTAATGGATCAAGGCATCAAGAGGCAAGTAACATGCAGGTACACACCCCAACAAAATGGAGTAGCAGAGAGAAAGAATAGATACATTGCCGAGATCGCTAGAGCAATGCTTAATGAGATGAATGTACCTAACATGTTTTGGAGTGATGCAGCAAATACCGCCGTGTATCTAATGAATAGGGCTCCTACCTCAGGGATCCATGGCTTGACACCATATCAAGCCTATTATGGTAAGAAACCTGATCTTTCCCACTTGAAGATATTTGGATGTACTTGTTATGTACATGTGCCAAGTGAATTGAGGCACAAGCTACAACCAAAGGCAGAAAAGTGTGTGTTTCTAGGATATTCAAATGATCATAAAGGTTACAGGTGCTTCAACCCAAACACAAAGGACTTGAGGATATCAAGGGATGTAGCATTTGATGAGCTACTCCCTTGGTATAAGAAGTATGATTGTATGCAGGACTATGAAGAAGAAAAGCATGGACATGATGAAGAACAAATCGACCTAGAGCTAAGCGGCCCAAGGTGTTCCATCAATGAAGATAGTTCAAGCATGAACTCACCATGGAGGGGGAGATCTTCATCAAGCTATGAAGCACAATCAATCAACAAAGGCAAAGCAACATTGATGGAGTTGGATGAAGAAGGTAATGAAGTTGAAGATGATGGACACATGATGGAGAAAGAAGCCACGTCAAAGAAAGAGATCAAGTTCCCAAGGCAAAGGAGGTTTATTCCTCCAAAAGGTGAAGAAAGGAAGTCTTCTAGAGTTAAGTATCCAACTCAAAGGTTTACTTATGATTCATACATGGCAACACATTATGCATATATGAACAAAGTAGTAGAAGATCATGAGCCCGATTGCTATGAAGATGCAAGCAGGTACACCGAATGGAAAGAGGCAATGCAAGAAGAGATCGACGCACTTGAGGAAAATCAAACATGGACTCTAGTGCCCAAGAAGGAGAACATGAAGGTAATAGGTAATAAGTGGGTGTATAAAGTAAACAGGAATTCAGATGGATCTATTTCTAGGTTCAAAGCAAGATTGGTGGCCAAGGGTTTTGCACAAACCTATGGAGTGGACTTTGAAGAGACATTCAGCCCCGTGGCAAAGATGAGCACCATTAGGACACTCATTGCAATGGCTGCTAGCAAAGGATGGAAGCTCTTCCAATTGGATATCAAGAATGCCTTTCTCAATGGAGACTTGGAAGAAGAGGTATACATGGAGCAACCACTAGGTTTTGTTCATAAAAAGTTTCCACATCATGTTTGTAGGTTGAAGAAGGCACTTTATGGCCTAAAGCAAGCTCCAAGGGTCTCTTCATCAAACAAAGAGTAGAACTTGTGGTCTACATGTGTGTGTATGTAGATGATCTTATCATTACAGGTAATGATACAAAGGGCATTGAGGAGATCAAGGCAAAGCTTGGAAAGGAGTTTAGGATCTCTGATCTTAGAGATCTTAGGTATTTTCTTGGCATTGAAGTTGTATACAAAGAAGAAGGTATTATGCTCATACAAAGGAAGTATATTCTAGACCTACTTGAGAGGTTTGGGATGCTACATTGCAAGCCTATTTCAAATCCCATGGAAGTTAATGTAAAGCTAAGCTCCATTGATGGAGAGCCATTAGAGGATGTAACTTTGTATCGATCTATTGTAGGATCTTTCAATTATGCCACAATAACTATGCCTGACATAGCATATGGAGTTGGAGTGGTATCACAATTTATGCATAGTCCAAGGACTACACACTTGCAAGCTGCAAGAAGAATGTTACGATATCTCAAGGCCACTATAAATGAAGGATTGCTCTATTCATTTGATGATGATATGCAGGTCAAAGCTTATTCTGATGCCGATTGGGCCGGTTCGAAGGAGGATAGAAGAAGTACAAGTGGTTACCTAGTCATGCTAGGTAGCAAGATCATCTCATGGATTTCAAAGAAGCAACCCACGGTGGCATTATCTTCCACGGAGGCTGAGTATAGAGCTTTGGCTCAAGTCACATGTGAGCTAATGTGGATTAAGAAGTTATTTATGGAGCTTAATTTGCAGGTTGACACATATCCAATTTTTTGTGACAATATGAGTAGCATTCATCTAGCATCGAATCCTGTCTATCATGCTAGAACCAAGCATATTGAAGTGCACTATCACTTCATAAGGGAAAAGGTGATATCGAAGGAAGTTTCAGTACATCATATTGGTACCAAGGACCAAGTTGCCGACATGTTTACAAAGGCTTTGGATGGGATGAAGATTTCAAAATTCAAGCAATGCATCAACATGAAGGAGCTTGGATGAGGACGAAGAATTGAAGCTTGAGGGGGAGTGTTAAAAGTCAAGCTTCAAGCTACAAATTCGTGGGGAATCTTTTATGGACATGTGGAGCAATCAAAGGAAGCCAAAAGCCACGAGATTCCATCAAGAAAAGTCACTCAACCACTCCCCAAGTCATCTCAACTTATTCCTCCAAGTTAGGAGGCTGATTTGGAAAGGTAGTTCCTAGATTTTAGGGGCACACTTCTCACTATAAAAGGAGCATGTATCCCGACTTCTTTTGGGCCATCTTCTTGGAGTTTTAGCTCATGTAAAGTGAGCACTAAGTGCTGGAGTTGTGATAAGCAAGCCCCTTGCTTAAGCTAGCCCCTTGCTTGCTTGTTTGTTTTCTTTTAGTAGGCATATCTATGTGTGTGCGCAGGCAGTGTTGCAACTCTCTACCCCTGAGTTGTTAGCATTGGTTCTCCCTCATATGGTATCCATTTGATGTAATTCTTGTCTCATTGGATAGCTATAAGAGTCTATTTTATGCTTACCAATTCTCTGGAGCATTCTCTGAGTAAGCTGGGAGCAACATTCATTTTAGTGAAGTTGTGTGATTGATATCTCTCTCTTTGTGTAGGCTCTGTTGGAAATATTTTGCTCTCTGTTGTAAGGGTTGGTTCTCCTTCTCTATGTATCCATTTGCTATGATTTTGGTGTCATTGGGTAGCTATTAGAGTGCTCTAAAGTTGACCCAAGTTTGAGATTCATTCTCTGTATAATCTCTGAGAAAAGCTTGCTAGAGTGAAGTGAGGTCTCTGCTTGACTAGCAGTTGTGAGCATTCAACTAGCTCATGTTGTAGACATTGTTTCTCCTTGTGTAGGCATCCATTTGAAGTGAAATTTGGTTTGTTGGAAAGCTCTTGGTGTCTACTACAGGTCTACAAAAGCTCACTGGATTTCTCTGCATATGCTCTGAGTAAGAGCATTTTTGGTGTGCAGAGGTCAAAGAAGGATACCTGTGGAGGTCATTCACGCTTCGTCGTTGCTTAGGGGTTGAGATACTTCCCCCATCACTGGTCACACTGAGCAAAACATCCAGCAGGTGTCAAGACCAAAATGGAAAGTTTTTCTTGAGTTTGTGACTTTCAAAGTTATCTGTTTTCATTCAATCATTGCACACATCATTTCCAAAGGACATAGGCCATTTTTTGGTGCCATTGGAAAGCTAAGGAAGTCTACTAATCAAGTATGAAGAAAAAGAGGGCTGGTACAAAGCAGGTTTAGCAGTACCTACTCAGTCTCTTGGATCATCCATCCATCTTTCCCAACAATCATGACATACTAAGAGCTTCTGTTCCATAGTATTGTTTCCAATATGTAGAGGTAAGGTTACTTCACCCATACATTGAGTAATTGTTCCCCCTATTCCTATCAAATGTGCCCTTGATGGATGTAATTCCTCCTTGAGTTTTTGAGTCAATGAAAGTTTGATACAACTTATGGCGGCTCTTGTGTCAATGAGAGCATCCACTAAGTGGTATTCCTTTTTTCCGGCTCCCAAATTCAAATATGGTTGTGTCCTCTATTGACCTAGGTTTTCAGTCGCTCTAAAATTAGCCATTGGGATGAATTCTTCTCCTAGTCGATATCTCTCATCCACTCTTTTCGTTTCTTGATTCGTTCTAGTGCTTCTTGTATTGCTTCTTCTCGTATCCTTTCCTCCTCGATGCGTCTATTCTTGCCCTTGATTATTCGTGACATTGTTTCTTCAGTCAATGGTTCTAGATATTTTTTCACTCGACACCCACTGATATAGTTTGGTAGTACTTCTCCATCTAGGGTTGCTAGACTGATGGCTCCACTCGTAGATATACGATTGATGATCAACGGGCCATATCCTGTCTTCTGCAACTTCTTAGCGTGTTGTTTCAGGGTATATACCAAAACTAAATCTCCTTCCTTCAAATTTTTATCTTTAATATGAGCATCAAAGTAGGCTTTCTGTCGCCTTTTAGCAGCATAAATCCCTGCTACTGCTTGCAACCTAGTTTCATGTAACTTCTCTATTTGATCCAATTGAGCTGATAGTTCATGTCCAGTCCACTCGTAAGTTGTTGCTACTCTGAGAGTGGGAATTAAGAAATCAATTGGCAAAATAGCATTCTGTCCATACACTAGGTTAAAAGGCGTAGTTCCTATGGCTGTTTTGTAGGCTACTCGAAATGCCCATAAAGCATGGTGTAATTGTTTATCCCAGTCAGATCGACCATTGCTCACAATTTTAGTGAGAACTGTGCACAAGATTTTATTTGAACTTTCCGCTTGTCCATTGGCTTGTGGGTGATAAGGGGCTGATTTCTTATGAATTACCAAGAATTCATTCAATAAGGCTTCTATCACCTCATTCACAAAATGTGTACCTCTATCACTCACAATTTCTATTGGTAGTCCAAACCTAGTGAAATGTTCTCGAAGAGAAACTTGGCAGTAGTCCTTGCGTCATTTTTCTTGGTTGCTTTGGTTTCAACCCATTTGGTCAGATAGTCTGTGGCTACAATTATATATTCGGCATGGCATCCTTTAGCTGGGGGGCTAATAGGTCCTATGAAGTCTATTCCCCATTTAGTAAAAGCTCTGGCACTCATCATGGGTTTTAGTGGCATTTCATCCCTTCTAATTGGATATTTCGTTCGTTGACATGTATCACATAGTTGAACATATGTGGCTGCATCCTGATGTAAAGTTGGCCACCACATTCCTGCAAAGAGAATCATTTTTCCTATTTTATCTGCAGAGAAATGTCCTCTTGCAGCTCTTGTATGTGCCATCTCTAACACAGCAAGATACTCATCTTCATGAATGCACATTCGCAAATGATTATCTCTTCCTCGTTTGAAGAGTTGTTTTCCAATAAGAGCATAGTCCTTGCTTTGTTCAACAAGTGCTCATTTTCTTGCTAAAGTGGCTCCCTCTGGGTACTCTTGGGTCTTTAAGAACTTCACCAAAGGCATGCTCCATCTTGGTGCACAGTGGAGTAGCATAGAGTGGAGTTCTCTTCTGGATTCCGTTCTTGACAGGTTGGGCAGGCTAATACATAGTTATGCGCATCCCTCTGCATGGTTGGCCAATATATGCCCAATCTCCTTAGTGTTTGCCATGTTCCGTTCGCATTTAGATGAGTTTTCCATTGATTTACATGTGCTTTTTAAAGCCACATTTCCTGTTCCTCTTCTTCTACGCATCTCATGAGTAATCCATTTGAGTCTTGGTGATACAAGCTTCCAGCAATGATATGAAGGTTTCTAGTCTTCCATAGGTCTTGAGTTCGGTTTGGTGTGATTCCATCTTTAGGTCCATGCGTGAGTATGGGGATCAATTTTTCTGCCCACTGGGGACATACTTCGAGGTTAAACAGGTACGTGTCTGGCAGATCATCGGGTACTCCTATGGGTGGTTCTCCATGTGTCATTCTTGATAGGTGATCCGCTCTTATGTGGGTATTCCCTTTCTTTACTACTACCTCAAAATCAAATTCCATCAACAATAGAAACCATCGTACTAGTCGTCCTGTATTACAAGGCTTATTGACTAAGTACAGTAGGGCTTGATGATCAATGAAGAATTTGAATTTGTTTGCCAAAAGGTAATGTCAGAACTTTTTTACTGCGTATAACATTCCTAGGCCTTCTCTTTCAGTCGTGGTATAATTGCGTTCTACTTGATTCAATTGTCTACTGGCATAGGCTATAGGGTGATCTAACTTTCCTGCATCTGCGGCTTGAGCTAAGATGCAACCAATGGCAAACTTGGAAGCATCTACGTGGATATGAAATGGTTTGTTCCAATTAGGTACTCGAAGGATTGGGGCTGAACTCAATCGACTCATTAATTCATTAAAGGCTTTTTCACATTCTTTAGTCCAGTTAAACTGTGTCAATAATACATAAAGAGGTCTAGCAATCATGGCATACATATGTATAAATCTTCAATAGTATCCACAATGTCCCATAAATGCTTGTACTTCTTTAGCAGTCTTTGGTCTCGGTAAATCCAGAATTACTT
Organism: Ceratopteris richardii; assembly: GCA_020310875.1. Taxonomy (NCBI): domain Eukaryota; kingdom Viridiplantae; phylum Streptophyta; class Polypodiopsida; order Polypodiales; family Pteridaceae; genus Ceratopteris; species Ceratopteris richardii. The sequence goes on from CM035406.1 coordinate 122,375,993, forward strand.
TGATTTTGTCTTCATCAGTTGAAATTCCATTTTTAGAGACAATATGTCCTAATATCTTTCCTTGTCGAACCATGAAGACACACTTTTTTGGATTGAGGCATACTCGATATTGTCGACATTTGGCAAAGATCTTTCCTAGTTCAGGGATATGCTCTGATCGTATAGCTGAATAAGTACATAGATTGTCCACGTATACCTCCATACTCTTTCTCAATAACTCCTTGAATACATGACACATCAATCTTTGGAAGGTGGCTGGGGCATTAGTTAGACCGAAAGGCATAACCCTAAAGGCGTATACTCCCCATTCAGTTGCAAAGGCTGTTTTATGTTGGTCCTCAGGAGCAATGGCTACCTGATTATAGACTGAAAAGCCGTCCAAAAAACTATAAACTTCCTTCCCTGCCACTCTTTCCAAAAGATGATCCGTGATGGGTAATGGGTAACTATCTCTTATGGTAGCGGCATTTACTTTTTTCAGATTTATGCATACTCTTAACTTACCATTCTTTTTCGGTACAACCACCAAAGGTGACACCCATTCCGTGTGTTCAATCTCATATATGAACCCAGCTTCTAACAACTTATCTATCTCTTCCTTTCTCTTTGCTGAGTAAACATCGTTATATGTGTATGGTCTTTGTTTGGAAGGTTTGGCTTCAGATGTCATAGGGATTCTATGTGCACATATAGATGGATCTACTCCTTTCAAGTCCTTATAGGTCCAGGCAAAGACATCCCTGTATTCCCTTATGAGTTGTATTAACTCTTGTTCTTCCTCCATTGAGACATCCTGTCCTATAAAAGTACACCGTTCTTCTCCTTCCTCTAAGGTTACTACTATCTTCTTGGTATGTTCTTTATTGTCATATGCTATTCCCGGCTGTGCTTCTCGTTTTGGCATTTGAATAGCAATTCTTCTCTCTTCTACTTCATATTTTTTGAAGTGGGCGGGCACTTCAAATTGGTATTGAGGCTTGTTTTCTTCATCATTTTTTGCTTTTTCTAATCCAAGCTCCTCTTCCTGTGTTGGTTCTTGATTTATGTCATTAGCTATGATACTTACTTCTTGATTTCCACTTTCTATTTCCATTTGCTCTTGCTCCATTTCAATGCTCTCTAATCCTCCTTCCATTCTTTTTCTATTACTTCTCCTTCTTCAGCCTCTTGAAGAACTACCACATATAGACTAACGTCATATCCTTCCTCATCAATGCATTCATTCATGGTTATCACTTCTTCGTTTACACACACATCGAGCGTAGCTAAAATCTCCATCCAACCATGAGGTTCAAATTCTTCATCTAAGAATATTTGAGGCATATAGGCTGGATCTTGTACTGATCTGGCCACTCCTTGCTTTTGCTGCCATCCTTTCCTCCTATCTTCTTCCTTTTTCGCAGTTTGGCATATCCATAGATGAGTGTCTTCATTTATCCATGATTGATCACTTGAACCTATACTATGAATCGACTGATTATCTTCCTCCTTATGAATCTGTTTCCATTGTAAGGGGGGAACATCTTGATATGTATATGTGTGGAGATTTATTCTTGTGGTGGTTCCTTCATGTTGTAGGTATACAACGTATTTTCCCCAATCTTGCACTACCTTTAGTTGTCTCATGAAAGGTCTTCCAAGTATCATTTCATGATTGCTAGGCCTTTCAAATTGACATATCGCTAAGGTGTGCTCGAACTCAACTCCGCAAGTGGTAAAAACTACTCGTTCCAATAATCCCAAGGGTCTTCAGTGTGTCCATCTGCCATTTGTATCTTCCTGCGTGTAGGTCTTTAAGCTAGTTTTCCCCATTTCTCCCAGATTTCTTTAGTTGTTATTCCTACTCCATCTCCTGTATCTAAAATGGCTTTGGTGGTGTAACCCCTACAGGTAATTGGAAGGCAAGTGTTTCCTTCACCTCCCTCACTAAAATCTCCAACCTTATCGATTGGGATCTTTACTGTGTTTACCTCATCAGATATCTCTTTTTCTTCCGTCTTGATCTCCAATTGACTGGTCAGTTTCTCCTTCAAATGTGGTTTGATCTTCAAAAGTTCTTCCAATGTTAGGGTACAAGGGATTTTTACTTTTTTGAGATGTTGTATGATATCCGATGTTTGGACTGATGGGTTAGGTTCTTTTTTCCTTATTGAGGGAATGCAATATAGTTCCGAATTGTGTTCGTACTCTCCTGTGTAATTTGGCAGAGCCTTTACTCCGTCATCTTCTTTGTCGCTTGGATCCATTGGTAATATTTCTTCTGAATTCAACTCAGGTATTGAATCCTCTATTCCATCTTTTGCTTCTAGCTCTTCAAAGGGTGGTTCAATTCCTTCCACTTTCTTCCATCTGTCTTCTTGGACTCTTGCCCACAAATCTTTAGGCCATTCCCCTTCTACTTCAGGAACAAAGGATCCTTCCCTCTTATCCTCACAGTAATTTCCATTATGTGTCTTACCTGCTTCAGGTTTCTCGGTTTCCTTTGGGATGACACACTCTTGGAATTCTTTTTCAGGAATTCGTGAGTTAGGTAATTGAAGAATAGGTTTTTCTAAGGTCTGTTGAGCCACTTCAATTAATTTTTTGCATATCTCCAACCTTTCTTTCTCTAGGTCACCTCTAGGATATTCTCTTTCATGTTGTTCTATGGTAGGTCCTGCTCTTATTTGTGCTTTGTACACCTGAATCCACATGGCTAATTCTTCAGGCATGGGATCTGCTAAAACTGATCCTACCTCTTCTTTTTTTTACTTTCCTTTCCGATTTTCTTCTTCCTCTTCTTGTTTCTTTTTTAGATTTTGTTCGTTCTTCTCAATTTCCTTCTTTTGTAGCAATTTCCTATCTCTACGGTTCTTCCATCTTTGTGTTCGTCTGCTTACAACACTCTTCTCAGGCTCTTCCGAGTCTTCAACCACTTGAGGTGTAGGTGTGTTCACCTCTCTGTAGCTTTGATTATTTTCCTCAGTTTTGTCTGGGGTCTCTCTAGCTTTGGCTCTAGTTATAGCTTTCAATGGTACCGTGTACTCCTTATCGCTTCTTGATGATTCTATCACTTCTATCACGTTAATCTGTACATTAGAGTTAACTTTGTTGGGGTTCTTGGGGCAATCTCTGAAAAGGTGTTCTTTACCAGAATCACTACAGTAGCCTTCCTTGACTCGCTGTGGTGGTGGTGGGTTTGGTAGTGTAGACTCTCTGTTATAATGATCACCTCCGCATCTATAACATGGTCCTCTAGGTACAGGCGGTATGTTCATAGGTCGGGGGGGTATGGTTGCTCTTGGAGCTGTGTACATTAATGACACATAGTCCTGCTCATATCCGTAGGAACTATCTAGCACTTCCATGCCATAGGCATATGGTTCGTACGTTTGTCCATATTCTATCATAGAGCTCTCATAAGTGGGATAGTTTCCTTGGCTATGGTCATAGGATGAATCATATGATTCATTACTAGTCAATGGTGTGGCTGGGACTATTGCTCTCTCTAAGTTTTCTTCAGGTTGAGCTATTTTCACTGGGACAACATTCTGAGGATGGGGCGGTTGTTGTCCTAACACTGGTTGTGGTTGAGTGTACCCTTGATAGGCATATGGTCGTGGTACAGGTTCCTGTTGCTGATATGTGGGATATCTAAAGGCTTCACCTCCTTGATCTCTCTGAGGGTATCCATAAGGTCTCATGACAGGTTGTGTTGGTCTTGATTGCCTATTGTAAGGACAATTTTCTGCGCTGTGATTTCTGTATTTTTGTTCTATGCTGCAATATTATAAAGGTCCTGGAACAGGTGGTCTATTGTAAGCGAAGGATGATCTCCTCCACAATGCATACATCTTCTAAGCATGGGCACTCTCATTGGGTTGTTGGGCTATTTCCTCAACATTGTTCTTAGGGTTCGATGTGCTGCTTGCTGAGTCTTCACTCTTCATACTACCTTGAGGTATTTTCAGATCCTCCGCGAGATTGTCCTATAGGTTAATACATTCTTTCATGCATTCTTGCAAAGTTTGAACTCTCTTCACGTACACCAGAGATCCTAATGATCCATTCAATAATCCTTCCAAAAATAATGACACCATTTTGTTTTGGGTGGACCTCTCTTCCACTGGGCACCTATCCACATATTGTTTGAATCTTCTTGCTGCCAATCTCACTGATTCTGTAGGAGCTTGCTTAAAGCTATGAATTAATGATGACGAGTTGTTTCTAATTCCAGACTTAGTGAATTCCTCAATCACTTCTTGATAGACTTGTTCCATATTTTGAAAATTATTATGATCTAGTGGCTGGAACCAACCTAAGGCCGTGTCTGTCAGAGTTAGACCAAGAGATTCATATTGGACCAAAAAATCTTCTACTTGTTCGGCTCTGATTACTCGCTTGAATTCAGCTATATGATTTTAAGGTTCACTAGAGCCATCATAGTGATTTCTCATGCATTTGGCCACTTGAATTGGCCTTAATCTTCTTCCTCCTTCAGGCGGTCTAGGCATCATAGGGAAAACTGGTCTTCCAATGGGTATACCGGATCCTCTTGCTACAGGTGGTCTAACTGGGGCAGGAATTCCATTCCATGGGTCAACAGGTGGCTGAGACCGATAATTAGGGTTATTTGCAGGCATGGCCAACTACACGTGTGGTCTAACTGGGATTTGAGTTTGTTGTGTTTGTCCTGACTGTTGAAATGAATTATTCTGAGAGGTTCCATGTGGGTTTTGTGAAGTAGTGGCTTGATCCCTCGGGGGAAACACTGGAATGTTCTGATATTTCAACTCGGCTCTCTCTGAATCTGTTAGGGGCCAATACCTTCTCTGGTTTTTGTCCAAATACGTGATGATGGTGGGGAAGTCAGGATCTTGTAACTCATAAATAGTCACTGGGTAAGGGGCTGCTTCCCATATTGAAGAGTGGGCTCTAAAGAGATGCTCCATTCCATTGATCAAATACACATCCATTAATGAGTCATCTTGGGGAATCAGGTCTCCTCTCCAAACCCTAACAACAGTAGATCTCCCTCTAGGTGTGGTCACTCGCTCTTCATTTCCTTCACCATTAGGGTTATGAGCATTGTTTTCTTCCCCAAGTTCATTAATGTTTTCAGAGTGTTCGATAACCACATACTGGATGTCCCTTTTATCCATATAAAATCATCCCGCATACTTGACTGCTGGTCTAGGCACTATGTACGCCTCTAAAGCCTTTTTCAGTATAGCCACTGATCTGTTTAGCCCATCTAAGTAGATAGGTATATCATTTTGGTTGGTGTTCACATATTCCAAAGATGTCCTATATTCTCCCTCAATAATTGACATCATGCCAATCATTGGTACAGTGTTTTGCATATCCTCTGAAGCCATAGGAATTTCTTCTTCTGACTCACTAGAGGTTTCAGAATAATGTGAACGGCTACTTGGCTCGGCTACACTACCTACAGAAGAGATTACACTTCTTCGGCTTCCTAGGGTTCTCCCAGATCTTAGGCTCATCCACTTTAAAGTTCTATTTAACCTTGCCAACCCCCAACTTCTAGAGTTCTTCACTCAAGGTCAGAATCCTAGAAAAATTTGGCTGGAAAAAAGTTCACGATACTTGACCTTTGACTCAGACGATACACGATATCTACCCGAGATGATACACTATACTTCAAGGGAGACGATACTCGACACTTGGATAAAGGCGATACTCGATACTTGGATAAAGACGATACTCGATACTCAGCATAAACGATACATGACACTTGACTTAACACGATACACGATCTCTGTGAAGTATCACGATCAGTCAAACTCGATACACGATACATGGGAAACACGATACTCGATACCCACAAACACGATACTCGTTATACAATACTTGATGACACGATACTTGACACTTGGACAAACGTGATACTCGATACTTGAGCAAATGCGATACTCGATACTTGAGCAAACGTGATACTCGATACACGATACTTGTGAAGTATCGCGATCAGGCAATCACGATACACGATATTTGTGCAATATCGCGATACTCGATCACGATACTTGTGAAGTATCGCGATCAGGCAATCACGATACACGATATTTGTGCAATATCGCGATACTCGATACACGATACTTGTGAAGTATCACAATCAGGCAATCACGATACACGATATTTGTGCAATATCACGATACTCGACCACAGGAGACCACGATACTTGTCAGGTATCGCGATACTCGACCGCGGGAGAACACGATACTTGGCACTTTTTAACTTTTTGCAAGTGTTTTTTTGAATTTTAATTTCATACACATGTGCCTAGAGTGCATCTACTCTCCTCTTTTAGCCTGAATCAAAAATTTTCTTCTTTTCTACCCCAGTATGATCAACACGATACTTCACGCAGATCGTTTTTTGTGAAATGCTGAATTTAGGTGGCAAGAATGAGTGAATGATGAGTGTGCTCACCTCGGTTACTCTCTCTCAACCCTTTAACAACTCTAACTAGCTCTGCGCAGCTCCACAAACTCGGATCTAGTCCACGATACTCGACAGCACCTCTCACGATACTTGTTTAAAAGACAAGTGACTTACAGAATGGCATTTTTTAGCTTTTATACTTTTGAATTTTCCTACTCACTAAAAAAGAAGAACAACAAGACAAGGAGTGAAAGCTACTCTAATTACTTAACCTACTCCCTTACTCCTCCTACTCTACTCACTCCACTCACTTCCCTAGACTAATAACTCACTACACACACTTCAAGAGTGAGAAGTAGTAAGTGCGGATGAAAGTGACTTACCAAAGAAGAGAAAATCATTACACCTCCTCTTGCTTCAATGCAAAAAGCTACTTACCATCACACGAATGCCTCGGTTTGATTCGACACTCCCCGGCAACGGCGCCAAAAACATGTGTACCTAAGAACCAACTTAGGGACTTGTGGAGAAAGAGACTATACCTCAATCCCCCTCAAGTGCATATAGTGGGGATTCACGCTTTAATTATCAATCCAATGAGTATACAAACCTAGCCGAGTGTATGAAGACATGCATTCAAATGGTGATCAATGCAAATGAACTACTCAAAGAGTGCAAACAAGGCAAAGACTAATCCAAACAAGCTTCAATTGTCAGTCATGGTGTAACGATACTTGGAATAGTAGCCAATAGTAAATTGAGCTTTTCTCTCAGCTTCGAACTCCGAATACAGCGAATAGCATTTCGAAGCTCTCGAGAAGACGCATCCAATGGCGGTATTTTCACTCAATTCTGACACTCCTACTTCAAGTTTTGAGCAAAAGACTGAGTCGCGGGAATGACCTCCCTACACTTCAGCACTTCCTACACTTCATACACACCTTAACCACAGCAAACAAACGCTTTCATGGATAGACAACACTTCCTAACACTCTTTCCAAGCAACACACATGCACACAAGCTCACAAAGAAGAAGATACAGAGAGGAGAAGACACAAATTCGAATTTCTGTGCTCTTGATTCTCACAATGGCAAAAAGTCTTTACAAAGAGTCACAAATTGACTTATATACTTGTGTCCTAAAAATGGTCCTTTCACACAAGAGATCGGCACTTTATTCACTAAAAGGCTAATTTCCTACTAATTTACATGGGTAAGCTTCTAATCTTCTGTGGGGATGCATCTAGAGGACTCCTCTAGTGCATTTACATCGGAAAATATATTGCAAGAATAGTTATAATACAAAAATAAGGTGTCCAAATCGGAAAAATTTTGGGGCCCTTCTTTTTCTCTACCTTGTGATCTCTTTGCTCTGCAACACCAAGTATACAAAGACGGGTAAGGCTATGGAAGAACAACTCAGAGACCAACTGGCCCTCAATGCTATACTACAAAGAAACATGGCCTTACTTTGCCGCCACTTAGCAGCTGCTCAAGAAGAGAACAGAAGACTACAACAACAAAACCAGGAGAACTTAGAAGCAGCCATTGAAAACACTCCAGGGGCATCTATAGACCCTGCCAAATTCCAAGCTATTCCCTCAGAACACATTCACCGGGTGTTAGAAGATTATACAACCCTCTTAGAAGCACAAGACCAGTTGGCAGATCAGGTAAAGGAACTACAGAGACCCCAAGTTCCCCCACCACACCCATCAGAACCTAAAGAGATGGTCAATTCTGCTACTTCACCAGAGCCTGAATCTTCAACGGCCAATGAGGTACTTCAACTACGCCATCAAGTTGCAGAATTAAAGATTAAGCTGTTACAATATGAACGACCCCCCTCTCCACCCGATCAACCAACAGAAGAGGAGGCCATTGTCATTCCAATGGAAGATACATTTTCACACAAGAGACCGGCACTTTATTCACTAAAAGGCTAATTTCCTACTAATTTACATGGGTAAGCTTCTAATCTTCTGTGGGGATGCATCTAGAGGACTCCTCTAGTGCATTTACATCGGAAAATATATTACAAGAATAGTTATAATACAAAAATAAGGTGTCCAAATCGAAAAAATTTTGGGGCCCTTCTTTTCCTCTGCCTTGTGCTCTCTTTGCTCTGCAACACCAAGTATACAGAGACGGGTAAGGCTATGGAAGAACAACTCAGAGACCAACTGGCCCACAATGCTAGACTACAAAGAAACATGGCCTTACTTTGCCGCCACTTAGCAGCTGCTCAAGAAGAGAACAGAAGACTACAGCAACAAAACCAGGAGAACTTAGAAGCAGCCATTGAAAACACCCCAGGGGCATCTATAGACCCTGCCAAATTCCAAGCTATTCCCTCAGAACACATTCACCAGGTGTTAGAAGATTATACAACCCTCTTGGAAGCACACGACCAGTTGGCAGATCAGGTAAAGGAACTACAGAGATCCCAAGTGCCCCCACCACACCCATCAGAACCTAAAGAGATGGTCAATTCTGCTACTTCATCAGAGCCTGAATCTTCAACAGCCAATGAGGTACTTCAACTACGCCAGCAAGTTGTAGAATTAAAGATTAAGCTGTTACAATATGAACGACCCCCCTCTCCACCCGATCAACCAACAGAAGAGGAGGCCATTGTCATTCCAATGGAAGATACATTTGAAGATAATTATGAGCCTCAACCTCTTCCAGGAGGTAGAATCACTAACGAGGGACATGACACTTACGAAGAACCCCCTGTTGCTTGGATGAAGCAGGTAGAAGAGATGGGCCACACTCATGAAGAGCACATAGCAACTCAGATGTTGGCCATGAAAACCATTGAGGAGACCATACTCAAATCTGAATATTTCACGCACTTGGCTCCTAGGGGGTTGATAACCAATTCAGAGTTACAATATAAGCCCTACTTTGTACTCTTGGTGGACTACAATGCTGAGATCAAACGCATAACCAACAAGCACCCCACCTTCGCAACACAGTTCGACTAGAGGATATTCCAGAGGCAGCCAAAAAAGGGGCCATATTCCAACCCATCTGGAGGCAAAAATTACTTGAGACCTATCCGGAAATGCTACGAACATGGGATCACGCTCCCATGCATTTGAAATATAACCCTTGCTTTGGGCCAGTGCAAAGAAGGAGATCATGGAAAGCATTTGCTGTAAAGGTTCAGAACAACACAAATTGCAAACAATGGTTGAATTACCCCTCCATCGCACCCCCAACAGGCACGCCATCAGTAGCATACATCATGGCCACTATCAGACATTGGATGCCACGCCTTCACCCAATGCCAGATGTAGCGGCCTAGATGATGCTCAAAATCTTGGATATGATGCAAATTGTGCTCAAAACCTTTCGCAATGTATGTAACATTCAGCCTCCAATTCCAGGCTTCATAAATGGTAATTATGACTTGCTTTAGATATGAGCACCACCCCAAGTATACTAGTTGCTTATGCATGGCACGTAAGAATCAGATATCTCCCTGCTTGCTATAAGCAAACCTTTGATGATATGTTCACCACAGGGTTTTGGGAATCACACTCAGAAGTATTCGTGCCACGCCCAACCCATCTGCTACAATTATTCGCGTGCGAACAAACAATGCATTCAGAGCTCTACACTACGCCACAACTTGACATGCCTGGAGCAGTCAATTGGGATGCCCTTCAACGAGACCTGATCAGGGGACTACGGATCAAAGAACAAGAATTGGCAACCGACATCCTCCAGCACTACATTGATCAAACCGCGGAGCAAAGGTCTGTTAGAGACGACAAATGCTAGGGGGGGAGAGTGTTGGCATCATACATGCGAAGAAGCAAGTACAGACATACATGCAGATCTAGCACTAAGGCAACCCATTAAATTTTTCCAAACCTTACATCATGTTAAAAGTGATTCTCATCACTAAAAACCCTTGTAAATACCGTTTCACCTTTTTGTAGCTCCATTTTGTACAAGCCGAGGAGTCCTCGAGCTTGAGGAGCTTTAGAAGTAAGTGCCTACCAATTTTCATATTTTTTAGACCTCGTTTGAGCCCTCAAATAAGCCCTGGAACCTAATTCTTAACTAGGCCGGACACTTGGTCTGGATAGGGCCAAAGCTAGTCAAAAACTATAAATAGAGCTAGAGAGCTCATTTTTAGGGGAGCTTCTTGTAGTTTTGAGCTTGTAGGAGAACTTGGTTGTAATAGAAGTGATTCCATTGTCTTACTCTCTTTGTTCTTGCTGTGTGTGCGCGTGTGTGTGTATGTGTGTGCATGCTGGTGTGCTTCTCACTCACACATTTGTGCCTTCACTTGCTCGAGGTCTTCATACCATCCTCATGTCTTCCCGGATGGACATTAAAGGAGGTGCTACTCATCACTGAGCTACACCATACAACTCTTCACCTTGCAACATTTGTGGCTTGAGCAATCATACCACAAATGATTGCTTCAAGAACACAAAGAACCAAAGAGGAAGAGGCTTTCATAGAGGAGGCTATGGACAATCAAGAGGAAAGTTCAATAATGGAGGAAACAACTATCATCACAATTACAACCAAGGCTACAACAACAACTATGAAGGAGGCTTCAAAGGAAGAAGAGACTACAACAACTATAATATGATCAAGAGGATTCCCTATTACTCATGAATATGATAGCCAAGCAAGGTAAAGATGATGAGTACCTATTCTATATTGATTCTGATTGCTCCAATCATGTAGCATTGTTGTTGATTGGAAATGTTAAAGCATCTAATGGTAACATGAATCTCCTAAGTAGGGTATTGTATGTGCCAAAAATAACAGAAAAACTAATCAATGTTGGACAGATTGTTGAGAAGGGTTTACAGGTTAGATTCACAAGGCATGGAGCATATGTGGGGGACCCTCAACAAGGCTTCAAGAGGATTGCAAAAGCTGAGAAATGTGGTAGACATTTTACTTTTGAAGTTGAAGATACAAGGAGTATTGCTCTCTTTAATTACAAATATCAAACCCTATCTGAATTGGAGATATGGCATAAGAGACTAGGTCATATAGCTGAAAAGACATTGAAGCAAATATGCAGGGATCAGAGTGTGCTTGGCATTGCAAACGTGTCCAAGCAACACATGTTTTACAAATGTGGAGCATGCCAATTTGGCAAATCACATAGCAACCATTCAACAAAAGAGGATACATGTATGAAGACTACTTGGAGCTTGTGCACACAGATTTGTGGGGTCCTAGCAGAGAACCATCAATCTCAAGGTCATGGTATTATGTTTCATTCATAGATGACTATAAAAGATGGACAATACTTTACTTTATGAAGCATAAAGATGAAGTCTTCACTTGTTTCAAGAAGTATTTGGCATTGGTTGAGATTCAAACATGTAGAAGCTTGAAGAGGCTCAGATCTAATGGAGGTGGTGAGTATTTCTCACATGAGTTTGACTCCTTCTTACAGGACAGAGGCATAAAGAGAGAGATTACAACAAGCTACACTCCTAAGTAGAATGGAGTGGCAGAGAGAAGAAATAGACTAATAGTAGAGGTTGCAAGATCAATGTTGAATGAAAAAAAACTTCCAAATTACTTATGCAGAGAGGTTGTTTCCACAACCACTTACCTAATCAATAGGCTTCCATCCAAGTCTCTAGATGGAATGACACCTTATGAGGCATGGAATGGTAGGAGACCTTCTTTAGATCATTGTAAGATCTTTGGGTGCATTTCTTATGCACATATATCCTCACAAATTAGAGGAAACTTGATCCAAAAGTTGAAAGATGCATATTCATTGGCTATGACCAAAATCAGAAAGGCTTTAGGTTATGTAATCCCACTAACAAAGGATTTATAGTTAGTAGGGATGTGTTATTTGATGAAAATAACTCCTGGTTTGAAGATGATTGCAGAAAAATAAAGCTATCCTATGATTTGGAAAATGATTTTCCAAATCTAACTAAAAAAGAACCACATATATCAAAGGATGTCAACCCAGATGATGAAGAGCAGATTGACTTTAAATCTTGGAAGTCCAAGCGCAAGAGAATGTTTAAACAATTGGAAGACATTCCAGAGTCATCCAATCAAGCACTTAGAAGATCTCAAAGGGAGAGCAAGAAACCTATAAGGTATGGCTATGACACATCACTAGTCACCAAGCATTCTATATGCATGACAAAATATTCTATGTCAGAGGAACCTTCTTCATTTGAAGAAGCCAACAAGAAAGAAGAATGGAGAGAAGCTATGTAGGAAGAAATTGAAGCACTTCAAGAGAATAGCACTTAGGATTTGGTTCCCAAAAAACCATTCATGAAGGTAATAGGATCCAGGTGGATTTACAAAGTGAAAATTTATTCAAATGGCACAATCAACAGATATAAAGCAACGCTCGTAGCAAAGGGGTTTGCTCAAACCCATGGAGTGGATTATCAGGAGACCTTCTCACCTATAGCTAAAAAGCCAACTATCAGAGTTTTAGTAAGTATTGCTACTTCAAAGAGTTGGAATTTGTACCAATTATATGTTAAAAATGCATTCCTTAATGGATGGATCTCTGAAGAGGTCTACATGGTTCAACCACCAGGATATGAAGACAAAGACAAACTTGAATTTGTATTTAAATTAAGGAAAAAACTATATGGTTTAAAGCAAGCTCCTAGAGGTTGGAACCATAGGCTTGTTACATACTTGCAAGACCAAGGCTTTGTTGCAAGCAAGGCCAATTCTTCATTGTTCATTAAGAAGACTAATTAAGAAGTTATTTATCTATGTGTCTATGCGGATGATATCATTATTACAGGGAATGATGCCAATGGCATCAAGAAGATCAAAGCTCAGATAAAGGAAGAGTTCAAGATCAATGATCTTGGATTTCTTACATATTTTATTGGTTTAGAGATTGTTTATACAGATTTTGGTGTTTTCATTACTCATAGGAAGTATATCCATGATATGCTAGTTAAGTTCAAGATGGAAAATTTAAAAAGTGTAGGTACATCCATGGAATTGAACCACAAACTCAGTACTCATGAAGGAGAGCCACTTTAAGACATTATAGGTTATCAAAGTCTTGTTGGGAGTCTCAATTATGCAACCCTAACAAGAGTGTACATATGCCATGGAGTAAGTACATTGAGTCAATTCATGCATACACCAAGAAAAAATCACATGGAAGCTGCCAAAAGGATCTTAGAGTACTTGAAGGGTACCATAAATGAAGGGCTATTTTATCCATTCACATTTGACTTGGATATCAAGCTATACTCTGATGCAGATTGGGCTAGCTCAAAAGATGATAGGAGGAGTACTTTTGGCTACCTATCTTTTGCAGGATCAAAGTTGATTTCATGATCATCAAAGAAACAACCAACTCTGGCACTATCATCAATTGAAGCTAAATATAGAGGCCTAGCAAATGCAACACAAGAAGCAATGTGGTTAAAGCTACTCTACTCAAATTTGGGGCTACATACATATACTCCAATGATATTTGGAGATAACACCAGCTCACTTCATTTGGTTGCTAATCTTGTATATCATGCAAGGAATAAGCACATTGAAGTGCATTATCATTATGTGAGAGAGAAGCTACTTAGCAAGGACATAAAATACTCCTATTTATCAACCAACTTTCAATGTGCAGATATGCTAACCAAATCTTTGGATGGAACTAAATTGAACAGGTTCAAGATGATGATTGGATTGCAGGAGATTAAAAAAAATTGAAGCCAAAGCATATTAGGTCTCATTGTGAGTTTTTCGTGCAATTACTCCAAGCCTAAATGCTTGATCATTTATCCTAAGACTCATATGTGCATTCATGTATTAGCACATGAATAATCTCTTATAAAAGATAGATTTTTTACTCCTTGTAAAAGTGCACATATGGAATCACTTCAATCACGAGTTCTTAGGAAAATCTTTTCACCAATTATTGGTGAGGTAGACAGAGATTAAGATCCTAAACTCTATAGATATTTTTTGGTAGACGTTTGAATTTCAAATTCAAAAGAGGGCTCCAACTTTAGCTATAAAAGAGGACTTCAAAAGCTACATATGTGCAGCCTGATTCAAAGAGATATTTAGAGGGATTTTAAGTTGATATTGATCTCGCACCATAGCTCTATCATTGTCCTCACATTCTGCAATCATTTATTGCCAATGTCAATGTAATTTATGTGCATTAATACATACAGCTATCTTATATCTCAACTCTTCTACTCTATCATGTATCACTTAGAATAGTGTATGTTTGCAAGCACTATGGGAAAGGGAAAAGAATGGTCATATGTGATTGTTCATCAAGAGGGTAAAACAATATCCACAATACAATGCAAATGTTGTGGGCATCGTTATGTAGAAATGCAACTCGAATAAAAGAGAATCTCTTTAGTACAAGTAATAATGTGGTAGGATGCTCTAATCCAGATAGTTATATATGGGAACATTTTACAAGTTATGCAAACAAATGAAAATCTCAAGGTATCACATCAAAAAGATTCAAAAGCATAAGTAGTTCATAGCACTTTCGAAGTAGCCAAGTGTAGAGCAAGAACGAGTAGATGCATCAATGACAGTAGAGGATCATCAAGATATTTCTACTCATGTCTCCCAAACTATTTCTAAGAATAACCAAGATACATGTACTCCATTTTCTCCAACTGCAAAAAAGAGTGGAGTTGGTGAATGTAGTAAAAATGGTGGATCTAATACTTTGTCACCATGCTTTGTGCACAATAAATCACAAAATACTATACATGTAGCTTTTGAAAAGCAAGATTGTCTCGAGCTTCATCTTAAATGGACTCAAGCACTCTTAGCATGTGGGATTCAGCATTGGATGGATGGACAAGTTGTCAAAAGAAACCATTGATTAATGTCATGGTGTTATATGTCCAAAAGGAAACATGTTTTTAGAAGTTGTTGATACTTCTCTTAAAGAGAAAAGTTCAGCTTTTCTTGTAAAGGTATATGAACATGCTATATCGTGAGTGGGTGGTCCGAGGTATGTGACTGTGATGGTGATAGATAATGCCTCTAATTTTCGAAGTGCTGGAATTACAATTCAAAACAAGTATGAAGGCATTACTTGGGTTCCATTTTGAGGATGACCCAAACCGATACCTGCATTCTTCGGACGATCATCCCAATCTACATGTCAATGAATAATATCTTGTACAAAAACCTTTTGAATGAAATATAATGCTATTTGATTATTAGTTGGTAATGATCTCTTAACGTGCACAAAGCGTTGAAGTAGTGTTTCTGCTAATCCTTTATGTTGTAAGTATGAAAGCTTTAAGGGTGTTGTTTCTTTTTCCATTTCCCTTCCTATAACCTGAAAGAGAACATCACGAACAAAATAATTTGGACATAGCTTTTTTACTTCTTTCATTGATAATGCTTCTCCTTCTTATCCCTCCGGCTCTAAATCTTGATGGAATAAAAATGCTAATCTTGCTTGTGCAAACTGAGCATTTTGCTCAGATAAAATCCTTTGAGATTCAGTATGATCAAGATCATCATTCACATCTGGCATTCTTGCCATGTTTTACTTCTGCAAAATAAAAACACGAATTTTATCTTAAGAGAATTCAAATGAATCCACATAATTCAAATGAATCCACAATATTTAATTCACATATGTTAAATGAATCCACAACATTTAATCCACATAACTCAGATGATACCACAACATTTACTCCACTTAATACAAATGATTACACTTCATTTCATCCACTTAACTCAAATGTAAACACTTCATTTATTCCACATAATTCAAATGAATCCATACCTTTGTGTCCTTCACACCTCTGCTTCATGGTACGTTTAGGTATTCTTTCTTAATTCTTTCTAGCCACATGTCCAATGTACCACCATTCCAAAATTTGAAAATGAGGCACAGACTTTTGCTATGGTGTCTAGCCAAACCAAGTGGACTAATAATTCCACTATGCGTAATAGATAACACTATGGCTTCATTGATGGCTTCATTTTCTCGTGTTTGTATGTCAGCACCATGTAATTTGAATAGCTTGGCCACAAACACTTCATTGCTGAATCTCGGGTGGGATATCTTGACTTTATGAATCATCCCATATTGTACTTCCCCCACGAGAGCTCCATCTTCAAAAAGGATAGAGGAATATGGGAGCAAACAAAGATTTTTCGATGTTTGATCTCCCATATTCACATATGCATCTCTTGTATTTGGTTCTACCTATGCTCTCACAAGGTGTTCAGTCGTGCCCGATTTTAATCGCTTTCCTCTCTTCATAGTTTGATAATGTAAATCGATAAATTTAATTCTATCGATGAATCCGAGCATACTGGTGATATCCACCGCCAATGACTCTACTACTTTGATGATTTTTCCAAAGATACATGTAAGCTCTTTTGACATTTGTTCATCTAAGACCTCTGCTCCACCAGACACACTGCCAAATTTGTTTTCAATATTAGTAGATGCTGTTTTGAATAACTGCGCAATGAAATCTTTGTAACTAAAAGTGTCCATGGCTATAGTGATTTCATCTTCTCTCATTTGATACATGTACGAGCACACAAATTCTTCTAAAAAATTTTGCTCCTGCTTGTTTATTTTACCTACCATCTGTGCAAAAATAAAAAATAGACTATCAATAAGTGTATGGATAAATAAATCAATAGTATGTGTGCACAAATGATAGACATATGCATAGTTAAATAAGTAGATTTATAATTAAATAGAAAGTGTAATTATAATCTTGAAGTGAATCTATGTAACTATTAAGAATGTAGTAGTCAAAGAATCAAACATTTATAATATTTCATATACATTCACTATACTATGTATGAGTTTTGTCACATAACTGTGTATAACTATTGTGATAGTAAGAGTCAAAGAATCAGACAATCACAATAGTTTCTATACACCTTGTGACCTACACTAAGTATTCTCATCGGAATCTAAGTGATTATTGTGATAGTAAGAGTTAAAGAATCAAACAATCACAATAGTTTCTATACACTCCCTATACTATTGAGAGAGTAGGCATCAAGGTGGCGATTCAAAATAAGTATTCTCATCAGAATCTAAGTGACTATTGTGAGAGTAAGAGTCAAAGAATCAGACAATCACAATAGTCCCTACACTCTCACTATACTATTGAGAGAGTAGGAATTGAGGTGGCGATTCAAACAATCTCAATAGATCTATTACTATGTCCTATACTCTGTGAGAGTAAGAATCGATGTAGCGCGTCAGACAATCACAGTAGTGGTTTATTTTCAAATGTTTCTCATCGATGTATACAAGTAAGAAATGCTTGCACGAGTCGAACATTTATAAAATTGATGATTAAAAGACACATAAAAATCAAGCATATGTAAGAGACACATATGCGAATCATACCATATGAATGATATAATTAACAAAATAATAAAATAAACAATAAATAAAAACTAAAATAATACCTCAATGATAAAAAAGAA
Organism: Ceratopteris richardii; assembly: GCA_020310875.1. Lineage (NCBI taxonomy): Eukaryota > Viridiplantae > Streptophyta > Polypodiopsida > Polypodiales > Pteridaceae > Ceratopteris > Ceratopteris richardii. Next base: position 122,393,837 of record CM035406.1, read on the forward strand.
AGGCCTCTAATAAAAATTGCAGGCTTAAAACTCTCTAGTACATCAATGAAGCACGTGCGGAATAAATTTTTCGATCAAATGTAAGAATATATATTTTTCTATTGTAAAATGCTTTTCGATCGAAAGCGCTTTCGATCGATAAATATCTCAATCGAAAGTGCTTTCAATCGAAAAGGTTTGGATCAAAAATGTATCCATATATTTTTTTCGGTGTTTATTCAAAAAATCACGAATAAAACGAACATATTCGGTATTTTTTTATTATTTGAATAAATGCAACACAGCCTTGGAGGGTTCATTTGCTTTTATTGTGCACATAGGAGTTTTTATCCTCCAAAAGCTACTACATGCAGTAATAAGAAGAAACCCAACGTTTCTTTTTTTAGTAGAGAGACTAAGTATGGATGTGTGTGGCATGTGATGCATCATGGCTAGAGAAGCTACTTGCAGATGTAGGTGTGGAAGTATGGAAGCCTATCATGATAATTTATTGTGATAATCTTAGTAGCATACAGTTAGCATGAAATCCTATTTGTCATGCAAGAACTATTGATATATTTAGGTAGTGATGTGTGTGAACACTCTAGGACTGCCAGGGGCACTTTTTTTCCTCTTTAGGAGGTTTTTTTCCCCCGGCTTATATATACGCCTATTGCCTTAATGGGCTACTTATCTTTGTACATTCTCTAGTAATACATTCAATCTTGTGTGTTGTGCTCCAAGCTTCTTCTTCTTCCTTGTGTTGTTCGCGTGCTTCCGCAGACGTCTAACTCCAACATTGGTATCAGAGCAGGTCACCGCCTCATCTAGGGTGTCATCAACACTCCTCCAGTTGCAATCTCAGATTCGCACAAAATTTGGTGAGCATACTCAGGGTGTTTCAGAGATCAAAACTGCTTCGCTTTGCGGTGTCAAAATCGCGATCTGAGCTCGTTTCGGCCTCTGAATGCACTATCACAGCGCTTGTGCAGGCTATTTCATCTTTTTGTGCCAAAGGTATATACCTGTTTTCATTCGCCAGTATAAGCGTCTCAAAGTTTGCTACAGGTTTAGCAAAAATCGTCTGGGCAGTTCCGTTCAACTTTTTGAGATAGAGTCAATTTTCTGCATCAAGGTATTTTAGTCACCGGCCATGGCTGAAAGCAATGATGTATTCCGTATGTTGGTTGTTGAGGATAAGTTGGATGGTACCAACTACCCATTATGGGCGTATATGACGCGACATGTATTGGTTGCAAAAGGACTGTGGAACATTGTGCAGGGTGTTGAAAGACGTCCTGTTACACCTGCGACTACAAGTACTGCAAATACAGGTGTTGAAGCTGATGGAGATGGTGTTGAAGATGATATTCTGCAGATTCCTGTTTGTGATGCTGTTTTTGTTGCACCTACTGTAGAGCAAATTCCTTGGGATGGCAGAGATGCTCAAGCACATGCATTGATAGCTTTCTTTGTCAAACGTGTTATTATTCCTCACATTCGCTCTTACAGAACTGCAAAGGATGCTTGGGATACACTTACCACATTATACTAGGCTAGGAATGAGGCTCGTGTTGCTTACCTCCGAAAACAGTTGGAGAGTGAGCACATGAATGAAGGTGATTCTATGGACAGTTTTCTAACAAAGATCAAAGACTTGAAGGAATAGTTGATTTCTGTTGATGAGGTTATACAAGATAGCTCACTTGTGCAGACCGTTCTGAATGGTCTTCCCGATTCATATCAGAGTTTTGCTTCTACTCTTCGATTGATGATGAAAGGCAATCCAAATGCCTTGTCATTTGAGGAGTTAGTCTCTGTTCTGTTATAGGAAGATCAGATCAGGCAGAATAGGTCCATTATGCGGGTTGCAGATCAAGCTTTCTTGGCTAGTCAAAAGGGCAAAGGAAAATGGAGCTCTTCTACTAGTAAGCAGAAATCTACAAATGCTGCACATTCGAAGAACCAGGATAAAGATGAGAAGAAATCAGAAAAGCAGAAATTGTTTTGCAAGTACTATAAAGGGAATGATCATATCATAAAGAACTGTCCAAAACTGGCTGCAAAAGAGGCAAAGAAAAAGGAGGCTGGAATGGTTGTTGCAGAAGCCTCTACACCAAAAATAGAGTCTGCTAATCTTATGCAGGAAGAAGAATGGGTGTTTACTACTGTTTGCAGTTTTGACCCATCTTGTCATGAGTAGTGCATGTCTGCAGTGGACTCAGATGTTTGGTACTTTGATAGTGGGGAGACCAAACATATTACCTCGCAGCGTAGTTTCTTCTCTTCACTCGAGCTTGCCCCTACAGGGAATACTGTCACATGTGCCAACAACTCCTCTTATCCTGTTATGGGAGTTGGTAAGATCATTCTAACTACTGCTGATGGTAGTTCTTTCACCTTGTCAGATGCTTTATTTGTGCCAGGGATCAAGAAGAATCTGTTATCAGTTTCTGCATTAGCCTTGGCTTGGTTTTGAAATTTGTTGATGATAGATGTACAGTTCATGATCTGTCAAATGGCGATGTTATTATTGCTTCTAGCATTTTATGTAGTGGGTTGTATAAGCTCATAGACTATGAAAGATATGTGAATGATTCGGCATGTGTAGTACATGATTCTCAGGCTATGTCAGATGCAAAGCTTTGGCATGCACGCTTTGGTCATCTGAATTTTGCTAGTTTACTACGCCTGCAAAAATCTGATATGGTGTCTTCTTTGCCTAAGCTTGAGGCACCTGGAAAACATGTATGTGAAGGCTGTATTTTGGGCAAAATGTAGCGTTCCTCCTCTCCAAAAGATGGTTCAGTTTGGGCTACGCAGAAATTGCAGCTTGTACATAGTGCTGTCTGTGGTCCTATGCAGACACCTTCTTTTTGAAACTATCTTTACTTCGTGACTTTCATTGATGATTTTTCCAGGCATGCATGGGTATATGCATTGAAGGAAAAGTCCGAAGTGTTTTTCTGCTTCAAACAGTTTTTGGTTTTGGCTGAAAATTTGTCAGTATGTAAAATGGGCACCCTCCATTCTGATTGAGGGGGGGAATATATGTCTTCTGATTTTAATGCATTTCTGGCTGAATGTGGGATAAAACACCAGTGTAGAGTGCCGTATACACCTCAACAGAATGGAGTTGCTGAACCGAAGAATAGGTCACTCATAGAGATGGCGAGGTGTATGATCAAGAGTCAGGCTTAACCACATAGTTTCTGGCTTGAGGCTGTCATGTGTGCAGCATATGTACTTAACAGGTGTCCCACTAAAGCACTACATTCTATCACTCCATATGAGGCTTGGCATGATCGCAAGCCATCTGTTGCTCATCTGTGGGTTTTTAGTTGTTTGGCATATGCACTAGTGCCTGAACAACATCGCAAAAAATTGGATGATTAGGCAGTAAAATGTATTTTTGTTGGGTACAGTTCTGAAAGTAAAGGCTATCATCTGTGTCATCCACAGACTAAACGCATTCTGGTTAGCCGTGATGTTGTTTTTGTGGAAGATGCTATTCAGCCATTGCTTTCATGCACTAAGGAGACATTTGTTAGCTCCAAAGACATGTATGATACTTTGATGCCTCTTTTTACAGGTGGACAGTCTACTGCTGGGCCTAATGAGGCAACTTCTCAGCCTTTGCAGGTTTCATGTAATGATGTAGATCATCCCATTTCTGATGCAGATTTACATGATGCACTTGTTGATGAGAGAGCTGATATTTTGGAGGCAAAAACTATGCCAAAATGGCTGGTGCAGACTTTGCGTGACAGCAAATTAGATGCACCTTTGTCATATTGTACTCGTTCAAGCTCTCATAGTGCCTCCTTTGCATCAGATTGCTATGCTATGGCTGCATCTAGTCTCTGTGATGAGAATGAGCATGTTTCTTTTGATGAAGCACAAAATTCAGAAAATTGGATGGCTGCTATGCAGTCTGAATATGATGCTATAATGAAGAATGGTACTTGGTCTTTATGTGACTTGCCTCTTGGCAAGAAAGCCATTGGTACTAAGTGGGTATACAAGTTGAAGCGTAAACCTGATGGTACAGTTGACAAGTATAAGGCTAGGCTTGTTGCAAAGGGTTATGCACAAGAAAGAGGCATTGATTTTGATGAGACCTTTGCACCCACATGTCCTATGACTACTGTTGGGAGCATTTGTGCACTTGCAAGCCATCATGGTTGGAATGTACATTAGTTGGACATTAAAACTGCATTTCTGAATGGTGACTTGCATGAAGAAGTGTATGTTTTTTAGCCCCATGGTTTTGTGCAGAAAGGGCATGAAAACCAGGTGTGCAGGTTAAAGAAGGCATTATATGGTTTAAAGCAAGCACCACGTGCTTGGTATGAGAAGATACATGCCTATCTAATTGCACATGGTTTTGTGAACAGTCCAACTGAGAGCACCTTATATGTTAAACGTGCTAATGATGTGCTTCTGATCATTGTTGTCTATGTTGATGACATGCTGCTCACTCGTCCTATTGAGAAGCATATCGCTGATTTTAAGGCTGATTTGCATGCCTCATTTGAGATGTCTGATTTGGGGCATTTGCATCACTATTTGGGCTTTCAATTTATGCAAGTTGATGGTGGATTGGCTTTGTGGATTGACACATTATTGCAGTGTTTTGGCCTTGAAGACTGTAAGCCTATTGCCACTCCTATGGAGACAGGTTTACGATTGAGTCTTCATGATGTTGGAGATGCATTTGATGCTGTCCTCTATCAGCAAGCTGTTGGATGCCTAATTTACTTATGCATTACTCGACCAGATATTCAGTTTGTTGTCTCACAGATGAGCAGGTTTATGCATTTCCCAGGTGTCAAGCATTGGCAGGCGATTAAGCGCATCTTTCGCTACTTGAATGGTACTCGGATACTTGGGTTGTTTTATCCCAAGGGGGGATCACTACCGCCAGATTTGCATGCTTTTTCTGACTCAGACTAGGCTGGTTGCTATGACACTCGTGCGTCCACTAGTGGCTTTTGCTTCATGCTTGGTAGCTCATACATATCTTGGTTGAGCAAGAAGCAGCCTATTGTGGCCACTTCCAGTTGTGAGGCTGCGTATAGGGAAGCTTTCACAGCTATTGTTGAGTGTGTGTGGCTCAGACACCTTATGGCTGATTTGGGTGTTGGTCAGTCCTCTACCACCACCATCTTCATTGACAATCAGAGCTCAATGGTAGTTGCGAGGAACCCTGTGTTCCATGCTCGCACTAAGCACATTGAGGTGCATTATCATTATGTCATGGAGAGGTTCTCTGCTAGGGAGATCAGCTTGGCATATATGCCCACGCAGGAGAACATTGCAGACCTTTTCATGAAGGATTTGCCTAGGGAGAAGTTTGAAGCTTTCCGCAAAGCTTTGGGTTTACTTCCTTTCGTGGAGTGATTTATTCCTTATACATGAGTGCCAGCTCCTTGTTCACCGCATCACTCCCAGGGGGGATTTGTTGATATATTTAGGTGGTGATGTTTGTGAACACTCTAGGACTGTCGAGGCACTTTTTTTCCTCTTTAGGAGGTTTTTTTCCCCGGCTTGTATATACGCCTATTTCCCTAATGGGCTACTTATCTTTGTACATTCTCTAGTAAAACATTCAGTCTTGTGTGTTGTGCTCCAAGCTTCTTCTTCTTCCTTGTGTTGTTCGCGTGCTTTTGCAGACGTCTAACTCCAACAAGAACAAAGCATATCAAGGTACATTATCACTTCATCAAGGAAAAGGTATTAGCAGGTGATGTTGATCTTGTTTATGTAAGGAAGAATGAGTTGTTTGTTAATATTTTCACTAGAGCACTTGAAGTAGAGAAGGTAAAGAACTTTTGGAAGATGCTTGGATTACAAGACATGACATTGAGCTTGAGGAGGAGTGTTGAGATATCAAGCTTATGTGATGATCAAGGATGACACATACCACTTGTCCATCTCTCTTGACACATATAGTGGTTCCCTTGGTCTATGTCAATACACTTTTTGTAATCATTACTAGAATTATCTATTGAGAGTGATGGCACATTTTTTTCTTTTCATTTCATTAATTCACTGACATTAGAGTGTTCTTTATCTCCTCTTCTTTACATATTTTATTGTATGTATTGTTGTATTAGGGCATTCTTGTATATTCTCTTTATGTAATAGAAGAAGTAGAAGAAGATCATTCTTTCTTGCCTCAATATGTGTGTGCTCCTCTCCTTGTGTGTGAGAGTGTGTGAAATCTTTCTTCCTTATCTCATTTCCCTTCACATACCCCATGCATTCTATTATGTGAGTCAAAAAGAAGAAGTAATTGGGGCACAACAAGAAGGAATGACATCAAAAACTACCAATCCCACACTCACTAGAATGGAATTAAGATATGCATTTAGAGAAATGGGCACAAAGTCCTCTAATAGAAGCATTGAAGAGACCATGGAAAACATAAGAAGGCAACAAGAGGAATCATTTTGGAATCATTATTATGGATGAAGCTACAAGCACACAAGGAACTAAGTCAAAGGGCACCACCTAGCACTCTACACTAACTATCTAGATAAGGATATGCATCTACACAATAGGAAACCATGGAAAACAATTTCTAGAAGAAGCTCACATTTAGAATTACTTATCACATACCTACCACTCAGCTTGTAGGTATTCTTGATTTAGATGTAATGGATCCACACGACAACCGCCTCCACCAATTGAAATGTATGGATTAAGAATGACATAGTCTCCTTTAATTGCATGTCAAGACGCTCTAGGGGGAGAAATAAGACAATGCCCATCGCCTATAGCAATGAAAATTATCGCCCACAATTGTAGCAACTATCACAATTGTGTTGATGTGTAAACCACCACAAGAAATGAATTAATGTGACACTAGAACACCTCTATGGTCACCACTAACTCATTGCCACTCAAAAATATGACTTGCCAAAACTAGAATTTTGCCTTCTTTAGTAATTCTGAGTGTCTAAAAATGAAAATTTGATGCCTAGCATCAACTTGCAACCAAAAGTCGATGCCTGGCATCGACTTTGAGCTTTTTTAGCCACTTTTTCAGCACCAGAATTACCCCCTTGAACACACACATGAACAAGACCACTTTTATGTGGGAAGTCGATGCCAGGCATCGACTTTATGCTGAAACTCCATGCCAGGCATCGAATTGCTCCACAAACCTCATGTTTTTAAGAAGTTCTAGCACTACATAACACTCAGAGAATAAAACAAGGACTTATCAACACAGACTCGATGCCAGGCATCAACTTGCTCGGAAAACTTCAACTTTTGAAATCATTTCACAGTAGACAAGCATGGAGATGATGGAGAGAGTCTCATACACAGAACTTCAACTATTTCTTCTCATAACTATGAAAAACTCAGAAGTTTTACAGATGCTTTCTCACTCATAAAAACCCGACTATACACAGTCATACAAAAATGAACTCCTTCTCACATTCTATCACTCTCTTCCACTTCTTCTCACTTCGCGTCAGTTGATACTAACTAACTTATATAGATTTTCTTATTCTCGTGATTTTTAAAAAACTTCTAGAACTAAAGTGAACTAACTTTACAAATATAATACACTTGTGAATTTAGCCCTTCACATAGGCATGTAGTTTTATTCTAAAGTTTTGATCTTCAAATGTATGTCCAATTAGTGATTGTTTCTCCAAGAGCTCCCCCTCAATCACAAATTGACATTCTCTGTTCCTTCATATCTTCTTCTTTTCTTTTACTCCTGCCATGCTTTTGAATCTGCTGGTCTTCACACCATCCAAGCTCTTTGTCATTATGTCTGCTATCTGATCTTTTGTAGAAATGTACTCCACTTCAATTTTTTTCTCTATTACCTTTTCTCTCAGGAAATGATAATGTATCTCTATATGTTTTGTTCTTGCATGAAATACTGGATTTGCTGCAAGATAAAGTGAACTCATATTATCTCCATGTATTGTAGGTATACCTTGATCAATGCCCAAGCTTTTGAATAGTGTCTACATCCATATGACCTCCTTAGCTGCTTCCACAAGTCCTTTGTACTCAGCTTCAGTTGATGATAATGCTACTGTATGTTGTTTCTTTGAACACCAACTTACAAGCTTATCACCAATGTATATCATGTAATCATGAGTTGATCTTCTGTCATCCTGGTTACCTGCCCAGTCTAAGTCACTGTAGGCTCTCAACTTCAAATCTGATGTAATAGGATAATATAATCCTTCCTTTATAGTTCATTTGATATATCTGAGAACTCTTTGACGTGCAATCCAATGTGAGTCCTTTGGACAATGCATGAATTGTGACAAAACTCCCACTGAATAACTAAGATCAGGTCTTGTTAGTGTAGCATAAATCAACTACCCACAAGAGATTGATACTTCCTCATATCTTTGTATTCCGCACCATCATATTTACTGAGCTGTGATTAACTTCAAGTGGAGTTGAAGCTTCTCTGCAATTTTCCATATCAAACTTCTTCAATAGATTCAGAAGATACCTTTCTTGTGATACATATATGCCATGATCTGTATAAGTGACTTCCATTCCAAGAAAGTATGATAACTTTCCTAGATCACTGATCTTGAATTCTTTTTCAAGTAATCTCTTTACCTCATTGATTCCTTCATCTGAAGTACTTGTGATTATAATGTCATCTACATAAATACAAATGTAGATTGTACCTTCCTCTGTTCTTTTGATAAGTAGACTTGGATCTGCTTTTGAACTTTGATATTCAAGATCATTGAGATACTTCACCAGTCTATAGTTCCATGCTCTTGGAGCTTGTTTCAATCCATAGAGTGCTCTTCTCAACCTGCAAACAAAATTTGGATACCTAGAATCTATAAACCCTTGAGGTTGTTCCATGTATACCTCATCTGATATGTATCCATTCAAGAATGCATTCTTTATATCCAATTGACTTAGGGTCCATCCTTTTGAAGCTGCAATAGCAATGATTGTCCTTATAGTTGACATCTTAGCTACAGGACTGAATGTCTCATCATAATCTATGCCATAGGTTTGGGCATAGCCTTTCACCACTAGTCTAGCTTTGTATCTGGCTATACTTCCATTTGCAAGCTTCTTCACTTTATAAACCCATTTATTTCCAATTACTTTCTTACCATTTGGTTTAGGAACAAGTTCCCATGTCTTGTTCTCCTCTAATGCATTGAATTCTTCATTCATGGCTTCTTCCCATTGTTTCTTACATTTAGCTTCATCATAGTTCTGAGGTTCTTCATCATCTTTGACCATGTAAGCATAATTCTTCTGAGTTGTGTAAGAAGTATCATAAGAATACCTTTCTGGTTGTCTTCTTGTCCTGCTTGACCTTCTTGGTTCACATTCTTCATAAGTGTCTGGATACACTTCTTCATCAAATATAGGAGCTTCTTCATTTCTTCTTGTTAATCCACTTCAAGATGTACTTGCTTGCATATAGTCTTCATCTCTATTTACCTGCACAATTGATTTTCCTTTCTCACATCTTCTTACCTCTTCTTCAAAATCTTCAGTTGTTTGACTTTGATCTGCATACCAACTTTTTTGTTCATCAAATGTAACATCTCTAGAAACAAGAAATTGTTTGGTTATAGGATTCCACAACCTGTAACCCATCTGCTTTTCATCATAACCAATGAACACATATTTTTCTACCTTTGGTTCAAGTTTATGTCTTAGTTGTGATGGCACATAAGCATATGCAATTGATCCAAACACTCTACAATGATCTAGTGTTGGTTTCTTACCCCACCAAGCTTCATATGGAGTCATTCCATTTAGAGCTACACATGGTAATCTATTCACAAGATATGTAGCTGTATTTACAGCCTCAACCCAAAGATAATTTGGACAATTCTTCTCCTTTAGTGTAGCTCTAGCAAACTCACCAAAGTCATGTTCCTTCTTTCTGCTACACCATTTTGTTGTGGTGTATACCTGCAAGTTATTTCTCTCTTAATACCTGCATTCCAAAGATAATAATTGAACTCTTGGGAGAAGTATTCTCCCCCTCCATCAAACCTAAGTCTCTTAAGCTTTTGACCTGTGACTCTCTCTGCATATGCATGAAAATGCTTGAAGGCTCCAAACACTTCTGATCTTTCCTTCAAAACATATAATGTTATCCATCTTGTAGCATCATAAAAGAACATAATACCTTGAACCATTGATGGATCCTTCTTTTGTTGGTCCCCATACATCTGTATGAATGAGCTCTAGTAATCCATCATGTTTGAATCCTTTCTTTTGAAATGGTAACTTGTGTGCTTTTTCCATCTGACATGCTTCCGATTTATAAACCATATGTTGATTCTGAACATTTGGTAATCCTAGTGCAGACTGATTACCAACCATAGCTTTAATTCCTCTTTCATTGAAATGACCTAATATCTTATGCCAGAGATCAAGTTCTGTAATCACTCCTTCACCATGTGTGAGCAAAGCTTGACCAATGTTCCCTTGTACTCTTAAAGTAAAGAGTCTACCTTCTTTCTTACCAGAGACAATCTGATTATATCCATTCTCTGGATCTTCAACAAACACTCCTTCATTTGTAAACCTGACTTGAAAACCTTTTTCAACTATCTGTCCCACACTAATCAAGTTTTTAGGTATTGTAGGAACATACAAAACATTGGTTAGCAAATCTGCTCCACTCTTGCATTTCACTTTTCCAATTGAATGTACACTATGTCTTGTATTATCACCTGTTTGAACACTATGACTAGAAATGCCTTTTTCCAATTCTGACATCAATTCTATGTTTCCTGACAAATGATTAGAACATCCAGAGTGAATGTAAAATACCTTTAGATCTTCTTTATCTGTGCTAATTGAATTCATCATCAATGATGTATGACCTTCATTCTGTGTATCATTTGCATAATTGTAGTGGGTGGTGTTGTAGGATTGATTATGTCCCCAACTTCTTCCTCCACCTCTACCATAGCCTCCTCTTTGACTTTGTCTACCTCTCTGAAAATTACTTTGATATCTTCCACCTCGGCCTTTGCTATTGTTGTCTTGATTCTGGTTTGATCCTTGTTGATTGTGCCAACAGTCATGAGCCAAATGATTACTCAATCCACAGATCCAACAAGCATTCTTGTTGTTATTTTGATTACCTCTTCCTCTTCCAAAGCCTCTTGCTCTTCCTCTGCCAGTGCCTTTACCTCTTGCATAATAAACTTGAGAACTCGACTCCTCTTCATCCTTTGCTTTACCTTTATCTCCTTTCTTCTTATTCTTCATGTACATTGTAGAACTTTGTCCTTTATCTCCATCTCCCTTCAAGTCTTGCTCATATGTGAGCATCAAACCAAGTAATTGATTCAAATCTGGAACATAATGATTTAATGAATGTTTTGTTGATAAGACAAAAGGTTTCCACCTTTCATCCCCTCTCAATCCTGTAAGTAGTTGAGCAATCAATCTGTGATCTTCAACATCTTCATCTATGGATCCAAGACTATCTCCTAGATCCTTCATCTTAGTGACATAATCACTAATACTTTGACTTGGCTTCTTTTTGAATGTTGTAAACTCTGACCATAGACTTGCTTTCCTTGCTTTAGTAGTACTTTGGAAATGATATTCCAATGCATTCCATATATCTTCAGATGATTCCAATCCTCTGATGTGTGGTAGCAAATGATCTGAGATTGTATTGTAGATGTAAGCTTTTGCACTTGCATCCTTCTTCTGCCAATGCTTTAAAGCATCAAGTTCCTCTTTCTTTGGTCGGCTTTCATCTTCAAATATTGGCTTCTCTTCTTCACCTATTACATATATCATGAGATCCTTACTCATAAGTAAGGCTTCCATTCTCATTACCCATGCAGGATAATTATCTCTGTCGAGTTTGTCAATGGAGATATGATCTGTCATACTCTTTTCCTTCTACTTCAACCTGTGAGCTTAAAGGATAAAGGATAATACCTTTTGGAGTTCTTTGTGTATGAAGATACTTTTGAAGTAACCTTTTGATGCCTTGTGTCTTCAAATGCTTCACCTTTCCAACTTTAATGAAAAACTTTTCAAAACTTCTCGTACCTTTGTCGCCTTCTACTCTTTAGGACCTTTTTGCTCTGATACCACTTGTTGATGTGTAAACCACCACAAGAAATGAATTAATGTGACACTAGACCACCTCTATGGTCACCATTAACTCATTGCCACTCAAAACTTTGAGAAATGATAGCCAAAACCAAGAAAACTTTACTTCTTCAGATTTTTCTAGTCACTAAACTAACATACCTTCAGTATTTTGCTTATTTCTCTTAGCTCAAACATTATTTCTCCAAGATTTTTTAGTGGATGAAATTAGAAGAGTAGAGCTTTCCAACAAGCTATCATATGCAAGAAACGGATCTCTAGAACTCAAGTTATGGCCTTCACAAGATCACTCTATATGACTTGCCAAAACTAGAAATTTTGTCTTCTTTAGTAATTCTGAGTGTCTAAAAATGAAAATTCGATGCCTAGCATCGACTTGCAACCAAAAGTCGATGCCTGGCATCGACTTTGAGCTTTTTTAGCCACTTTTTCAGCACCAGAATTACCCCCTTGAACACACACATGAACAAGACCACTTTTATGTGGGAAGTCGATGCCAGGCATCGACTTTATGTTGAAACGCGATGCCACGCATCGAGTTGCTCCACAAACCTCATGTTTTTAAGAAGTTCTAGCATCACATAACACTCAGAGAATAAAACAAGGACTTATCAACACAGACTCGATGCCAGGCATCGACTTGCTCGGAAAACTTCAACTTTTGAAATCATTTCATAGTAGACAAGCATGGAGATGATGGAGAGAGTCTCATACACAGAACTTTAACTATTTCTTCTCATAACTATGAAAAACTCAGAAGTTTTACAGATGCTTTCTCACTCAAAAAAACCCGACTATACACAGTCATACAAAAATGAACTCCTTCTCACATTCTATCACTCTCTTCCGCTTCTTCTCACTTCGCATCAGTTGGTACTAACTAACTTATATAGATTTTCTTATTCTCGTGATTTTTAAAAAACTTCTAGAACTAAAGTGAACTAACTTTACAAATATAATACACTTGTGAATTTGGCCCTTCACATAGGCATGTACTTTTATTCTAAAGTTTTGATCTTCAAATGTATGTCCAATTAGTGATTGTTTCTCCAACAAATTGTACTAACCTCTCTAGTGTGACTGCCCTTTTTTTTTAACACAAGTAACTACACGTGCTAAAGAAGGCATCTCAAATTTAGTAGCTTGCATTCAAAATTAATACACAAATTTCCTAGACCTTGCACTATTTTCTAGAGTACGTCTTGATATATGACAAATATCACATGCATTACCTCAAAATAATAATGTTTTAGCAAAAGCAACTACAAGTAAAGAAGTGAACAAAAGGAAAATAACGACAAGAGGTATTGAGATTAAAGATTTCTCATACATTGCCAATAGAAGACACATAGTTTCTCTAGAAAGTAGATGCACATAGAAAAGAAACTATTAAGAAGATATAGTGTGTGTTATAGAAAATTAAGGTACATACTGTAACCTCTCATAAAAGAACGGATCACTTAAAAAAGACAATTCAAGATACAACAATAAGTTCTAGAGTAACAAAAACTACTTGTTAGTGTGCTAGGAAACTCATGTGCCAATATCCACAAATATCCAACCTATGGGGCAACCAATAGGTTATGAAGAAATAGTCCAGAGTAAGATAGATTGCAAGAAGAGAATGATGCAAAGGACACCACCATCACTATAGTTAAAGCTCAACTAAAGGAAATGAAAGAAAGAGCCACAACAAGCATGCAACCTATATCCATAGTAGTCAAAGAAGTCAATTAGGGATATCAAAGAGACCATGCTATTCACCAAGATTCATGCCAAAAGAAGAACTACAACCAATGGAATAGCTAACACTAGTGTTGTACTTGGAAAATTTAGCGTCCTTGGACACTTTAGTGTCCCAAAAAAGAGACATTATTTGATGAATTTTCTAAATTACTAGAAACAACTATTTATAAATGTAAACATGGAACATGTTAGCACAAGGATTGAATATTTCTAGAGAAATATATTTTTCATTCAAGGATAGAAAACATGAAGATTTATTCACTAAGTTTATGATTCTAATATTAGTATTGATGCAAAAATTAAAGTGATGTCAGTTAGTGTTGCATTTTTTATCAAGATCAAGATCTACCCATTTTCATTGTTGTAAATACAATAAAATCTATTATTTTATATACTTAAACACTTTTTTATCCATAATTAGATATTTCTTATTATTAATACTAGGTTTATTGAATAAAACTAATATTATATGTACCATGATAGTGTTATCATCTATGCATTGTTTTGCCACGTGATGGTATGAATATGGCTTCATTTTTACTAAAAAAATACTATTTGAGATTCTTAAAGCTAGACATATTTTTTTTTACAACCTTAGAGTTAAAGTTCTATGTCGTTCCTTCAAGATAAACAATAATATTTTTTTTCTATGGCAAGAAAATGTCATCTCATGATAAAATTTTGCATATGCTATATGATTAAAGTTAATATGCTATTTTTCTATATAAATTCTATAATGTTTATAGAATTATTTTGATTGATATTATATTCCTTCTATGATTGAGAAAAGCTAATTTTTCTGGATGCAATTTTATTGTCGAGAAAGTGTAATATGGCTATTCAATGGAATATGGAGATGGTTAGTTGTATGTGAGATAGGAACATACTTTATTGGTTCAAAGGCATGTAGCATGTTTTTATGATACTATATGATGGTTTTGTGAAATAAAAAACTAGCCAGTTTAGTGATTTTATAAATCAGTATCATATAAAATGCTCCTATATTGTATAACTATATAATGAGCACCCTATATTGTAATGAATTTCTTATTATAAAAATTAATTTTCTAATTCCCAACACTTGTATTAGATGATTATATAACTTTAAATTAACATTAGGAAAACTATTCCAATACGAGGAAAAAATAATCTATGGAGATATTTCTTTCTCCTCATATATAAGTCTACAAATAAACTGGTTTTTTTAACCATTTTTAATCTTCTCTACATTTTGAGTTATAAAAAAATGTTACTTTTAAGAAAATATATTTTTTTTATAGAACATCTGGGTGTAATTTTTATGGGTCTTGAAGGTTTTTCCAAAATTTTATATGATTATTACACATAATGTTTTTTAAATTGTTTGAAAAAAGGACATTATATTGTCCTATTTGGTACAATACTAGTGTTAATGGAAAAATTATAGATGGTAGAAGGCCTAGAATATGTGGGAACAAAATAGTAGATGAAGCACAAGACCTTAGATATAAGCTTATGCACGATTTGTGTGTAGAATTTGAAAACATTGTGATTGATTCAAATTTTCTTCAAACGATTTTAGGGAAAAAATTGGATAGAATTTATCTATCTTAACAACCTCGCTAGGGATTTGTCAAATGAAGCGCTCTAAAGGAACATGGATATTATGAACTATATGAGTTTACTCTACAAAACGTCCAGAATTTATGAAGATATATGAAAATTATCAAGATCTAATTCACCGAGAGTGAAGGAGGAGGTTGTTAGAAGATAATCCACACCTACATGAAGTATTTAAACGGCCTCCAAAACATTTACATGAGATTCTAAGCATTCAAAGAATGGTGCAGTGTAGGCAGCTCTGAAAGAAGGCAAGGTGGTTTCCAAAATACACATAGAGTTTTTTTTGTTCCATGCATTTTGATATGTGATAGAAGGTAAGGTGGTTTCCAAAAATACACATACAGTTTTTTTTGTTCCATACATTTTGATATGTGACAGATATGTGACAAGAGAGATGTATCTCCTACACCTAGAAATTGCATTTATAAAAGCAAAAACAAACAAAAAATAGTGTGAGAATCAAAGGGTGAGTAGACCATGAAATGAGAAAACTTGCATACACATTATAGTAAGCTTACCAAGATCATAAATTAAGATATCAAGCCTCTAACCAAGAAAAAAAAATGAAATTAGGGCCTCCTTTTATGGATTTTGAGAGAGATTCCTTTAAAAGCATCCAATTTAGGATACTTATCCTAGAACAATAATGATTAAATAAAAGAAACTAAATAGAAAGGGCCCCCAAATACAAATAGAGTGCTACAAAATGATATATCCTCATACAAGAATGAAATAGAAATGTAAATAAAGATAGAAGTATGATATAAGTTCTTCAACATGGCCAAGTACATTTTTTTTATCAAGCTATTGCATCCTCATAGACTTTATATGGGGAATCCAAGCAATATTTTACTGGATAAATTAATGTTAGTGAAGTTTTTAAAGGATTTTCTTTTTGAGTTGATTCCAAACTAGGGAAATACATTTAAAAATTTTTGATTTTTTAGAGTAGCATTGGTACTATTAGATTATGGAAATTTTGTATGTGAACAAATTTATACGTTTGTGAAGTTTTGTTTTCCTTGGACATTTTGTATGTGAACACACTTATCTTGTTATACTACATACTCACTCATATCACACTGTGTTGTCTTCATGAGTCTTAAAATGTCATGTTGCTTCTTATGTTGCATTTAACATGCTACTCGTGCTCTCATATTTTTATAAAATTTCATATCATCCAAATTTGTGTGGTGAGCTGATTTTCTTTTGATCTCACTATCGTGATCATTACATAGGAAATTTTCTCTTTTTATGTATGCTTTTATTTGAGTTTTTGCTTTCTTATACAAGCACTCTGAATTTTCTACATATTCTATAGAGATCCACAAGATTTCGCATTCACTTCTAACTATAGGGAGTCAATTTTTCATCAAGGTACAATATCTAACCATGGCCACTAACAATGATGTATATTTATGTATTGTATTGAGTATGAATGGGATGGTTCTAACTGCTCATTCTAGGCATGTAAATCATGCACCAGATATTGATAGTCAAGCTTATGCAATATTATGTGGGGTGTTAAAATATTTCTTATTGTAGCTACAAATAGTAGCATTGTAGTTGATATAGTTGGTTTTGAGTAGTTTCCAAGTTGTAGTTGATAAAGATCAAACAATATGAGGAGAATTTGGTTTTTAAAAGAGCTAACTCACGTGCACTATGATTCTTTCTGGTACTATAGCTTAGTGACTATTCGATCTTCATTTAGTTTGACTGTCATTAATTCTTATATGCTTGTACATTTGCATTTCCACTGAGTCTGATTTATGAGGCAATAGATGTAGTGTTACAGCACAATGTATTTGTGCTTTGTTAGAATTTTGTGTAGCCTCTTTATGTGTTGTTGAACCGAAACAACCACCATTTTGAAACTCATGGCATGCTTGTATCCATGTTTACAACTCATGATAGCAATATTTACTTCAACATTGATATGTTTTGTTGTTTTGGTGATGAGATTGTGGACATCTCAAATTTTTAATGCCGATTTTGTATGGTTATGTGGTGATTGGGAAAAAAAAAAAATTTATCACATTGTGTGTGGAAATTTTCTTCTTGCATTAATGCTTTATTTTGATAAAGAAACTAGGGTTTTTGTGAATTTAAGTAAGTTGGTTATCTGACTATGCCTAAATGGTAAATAAACCCTTTTCACATTTTCACTCGTGAAATCCCTTTTGGTTGAGCATTTTTGGAACTTGAAAAAAGGCATGCGAACAAAGGATTTTGGATCTCTAGAAGAATAATGAGCACTAAATGAGGGAATCTTGTGTATCCATGTCCTTATGGGGTAATGTAAGATTTATTCCCCATTCATTTTCATTATACTTTGAATCTTTTTATTCTAGAACTCCATCTTAAGATGGAGTGTGAGCACAAGCAAATTTTCTCTTGATGTAGATGTGAATGATGAATTCACCAACTTCATTTGACTAGATTTTTGTCAATGTGGATACTATCTCATTATTGAGTTAATGAATGCATTCCTAAAATTTACTTAATTGTATGGAACTTTCCTTATTAGAAATGCACCTAGATTTATCTGGTGTACTTGACTATAATCAAAAGGGATCAGGTCGATCCACTAGGTGTGGCTATAGTTTCCACATTCATCAACATGGACCAATTATAGAGGCTTCTATGCTCTGATAGACTCTTCTTTGGGTACTAAATTCTATTGTTATTTGCTTTTTTGCATAGTTAGAATTTTTTTCCTTGCTTTTTTGAATATTTTGAAGGCATTTATCTATATTGGAAGAGGAAATTCTTGAAATTTTAGTAGTATGTCCAAGGTGTTCATGCCAAGTCAAGTAGCACCTTCTTTGTGCAAACAAGTGGTATTATCATTAGTAGGATAGAATTAATCAAGTTTTTGGTTTTCTTTGTCATGATGTTGCTTCTAGAATATCTTGAAACCCCAGTATTAAATCAACATTGATTGGTAGTGGCCCAACCCATAAATTGTTCACCTAGGAATTGTTCAATGGTGTAAAGACGGTGTAAAGGCCTATATACATTGATAATAATCATATATGCACTCACACACTCGCAAACATATGTATACAATAGCACACACACAAAAAAGTATGCAAGTGATGAGAGAAATGCTCCAAAAAAGCTCTTTACTTCCAAGCACTAGAAAAAAGACTTTTCAAAATGATCATGAGTTCAAATTTTCAAGTTATGGCCTTGCTCCACAAGATTAGCCATTTCAAGTTAAAAAGATTATTCTAGGCCCATTTAAGATTCAAATAAGTTCTACCAAAACATAACAATTTTGTGGAGGGCTAGTTGGGTTGTGTAGAGGCTCGAGTACTCCTCAGCCTTATAAGGTGGGTCCACAAAGATACATAAGCTTAGATATGGTTATATTAAAAGAATTTATGTGTCCATTCTACTTTTCTTGACTTTGCATATTTCCTTCTTTTTTAAGCTTCACTTGTCCGTCCATGCTTCATGTATTGCCTTCTTGAGATCTTCATCCAACACTCACCCCTGCATTCTATCATTTTGGAAAAACATTGTTGTGGGTTAGAAGGTTGAAGTAGTGATGGTAGATGAGTAGGCTAAGGATTCCTATAAATATTATAAAGCTTCTTACATACTTTATTGGGTTATTTCATATTTTTTTGTGTATCCTCATAAAGAAAAACCAAAAAGCCATTGGTTTATTTCATATTTTTTTTGTGTAATTGGATTTTTTTTGTGTATCCTGAAAAATCCAATTACAACAAAAAAAAGAAGGGCATGACAAGGTGAGGATGTGCATGATTGTGAAAAGAAAAAAGAAAATACTTCCAACACTTTAGTAAAAAAGACGAACCAAGTAAAGATGTGTGTCCTATTGTATTAGGTGTTAAAATACTCATGATGGACTAATTGGTTTAGTGCATGGAAAAAAGGGAACAAAATGTGTCTCATGCATGGCTTTATAGGGTTGCTTTAGTCATGTAAGTTTCTTAGGTGCAAAGAAGTAGTGGTGCTTGAGCGATGTGCTCAAGGGGGGCTACTAAAGAGGTCATTGAGGTATTATTTATCGTGGCTATGTGGTCCTAGAAGAGAACATTGATACCAAAAAAACTTCATATACATGTGGAAAATATCCTTGCCATATGAGATTGTCACATATGTGCCTATGACGCAAGGCCATATGATGGGGCCCTAATCATATGTAAATGTGGGATGTATGGGGAACATAATGTAGTGCAAGAAAGGAGCTCTTGGGTGGAAACCCCAAGGGTTAGTTGGTGAAGAGGCTTCTTGGACAAGTAGCAAAATCCGATGTCAAGGTTCATTCAAAAACTTCATGATTTAGTGATGTTTATCTATGTAGATATGACAAAGACATTCTTCAAGGTTGCAAAGGGATTGTCACATGTGTAGACGTTATGGAAGTTTGGTTTGCAATTGTCATGTGAGATCCTCTAAGTGAGCTCCAAAAGCTCATAGATGCATGGTGGAGTCATGGAAAAAACATGGAGTAGCAATCGAAGAACCCAATGTGCAAGGCAGTTCCGAACATTAGCATGTATCGGTTGGATAGATAGCAAAGACGATCATACTATTCAGAAATGGTGAAGTCATTGAGAGTCTTAATGAGGTCAAAAAGAAGTGCCCTTGTACTTTTAGAGAAACTTGTGTGGTGATTGTAGCTTATCAAAATTGGTGAGGCATACTTTGATCATGTTGAGAATCTTGACTATTAGCTTACTATCCAAATTAAGGATTGTTTTCAAAAGCTTGGTAAATATCTCAATCTCTATCAACATATACTCTTTTCATCGGGCTTTCAGGAGCTTCGAGGATGTTGTGTTGGATGATTAAGCCAACATCTTTTTGTTTTATCTTGTTAGTGCATATTTTCATAGCCCAACCAATTCATGCAGCATTCAAGAGGGAAGAACATTGGGTTAGCTTTCATGTACCACATCACCATATGACATGCTATGTTTTCCCAATTTGCTTCCCTAGTTGACCTTCTATGCCATCTCACATTGATCATGTCGATTAAGGTGTCCAAGTGGCTAGTAATGGTGTCAATGGAAAGGATGCACATGGCATCTCATTCTAGAACCATGATGACTTTGATATTTTGAATGTTCTAGAGTTACAATAGTCCAATGGACACTAGATATGCCAATTTTTTTTTTTTGGGTCCAACCACTTTGTGTGTAGGAGTTGAATAGCCAACATCTCCTTTTCAAGGCAAATCCACAAATCTTGAAGGATTTGGATCTCTAGACCATGTTTCTCCTTTGTGTCAAGTTGATGTAATAGAGTTTTTTTGGGTTGTCACACATCGTGGCAATATCTTCTGGCATTGATTACCCTTGATGTTGATCTATTGACTTGTCATCAAGAACTCATGCCTCCATTGTTGTAGCATATTCAACAACATTAATGGGTGAGTTCGGAGATGAGGGTTATCTAGAATTGAGAACTGAGGTGCCTTTTGATAAGAGTGTGTGGCACAATTGCTCATAATCTGCTTGCATGATGTTAAGCTCAATCACGATGATTGAGGCATCTTGCAATATGAGAGAGAGCTAACATGTGAGCTTTGCAATTGTGGAAGTATTTTCTTACAAACTCTTGTTGACTTCTTTGAGGTGTTTCAATAAGGAGTCATTCTATTCTATAAGATAAGCGTTCTTTGCTTTTAAAGAAGTAATTGTCACTTTCTATTGGGCTTTATATTGTGCTATCTCTTCATACATCTTGTGGATTTTTTGTGTATCCTAGATGTGTTGCGTCTAGAGCTCTTGAATCTAGTGTCTGAATTTAAGAAAGTGTGCGTGTGTGTTGATTATTCTTAGTTGTGTGATTTTATTCATAGATATTTCCTAAAATAGTTTGTGGTTCTAGTTCTGAAACATGCTCATGACTTCTAATGTTAGTAAGCTCAGACATGGGAATGATGGAGGTGGGTACAATATGTGAATTGGAAGTAGTGTTGATCATGTGTGCATCTTGAGACATGTTCTATATGTGTATGTGTGGTTAGAATGATAACATTTGATGGTCACAATGTGTGTGTAACCATGACGGTGGACAGAACAATGGCCACAAGTGGATGAGAAGGATGAGGGTCGAATGTGAAGATGAGTGTGGACAAACAAGTGGGATGAAGTGAGCATTGAGTAGCACTGAGTTAAAAGTGTTTGGATATGTGGTGTGGTGGTTTGAGGAAATGAAAAGACATTAGGTTTGATGATCATGAGATATTGGGGTTGGAGTGGATGTGAAAAGATAAAATAGTACTTACAAAAGGTGTCATGGAGTGTGGTGTAGTGATGTCAGGTGAGGACCCTGCTTCAAAATATCATTTGATGTATGATGGAGGGTATTTCAGGATTATGTGGGTTTGGCAAGAAGATGATTTCAAGGATACATGGTGGAGACAATCATCATATGATTTTTTTGGAAATGGGACATTGTGCTTTGACATGGTGGTTGTTGTAAAGGGGTGATCACTACACTTCTTGATGTGTTCTTTTGAATTGATGTGGTGAATCATATGATCTTCATGTTTCTACTACATAAGATGTTTGTTGGTCCAATTGCATAGGGTTGACTAGACTCATTGTGGGACTTGATATGCGATGTTATGGATGCTTTGTGTGATCCACCTTTCTTCAATGTGCATGATATTGTGGAAGTCATTTGAGTAGAAATTGAGCTCAACTTCTTGTGGTATTGAGCTAATTTTGTTACATATAACTAGGAGTACACTTACAAAGGTTTTGTGTTATGTTAGTATAAGTTCAAAGTCTACCCCTCATGAATGTACTTTGTGTTGCACACTTGCAAGGCCCCCATTATAAGGAGAATCTAATTATGCATTACCCGATTGATAGGAATCCAATCTTGCATGTTGGACAAAGGTCAAATTGGACCATCCATGGTTGAAGTTGATGGAGATATATTATAAGGAAAATGAGTTACCAAGATTCCTTTTTGTGGATTATCGAGTAGTGTTGAGCAGGTGGGGTCTGAGGTAGCACAGTTGGCTCAACAATAAAGAGAATATTTCCTAAAATATTCCTTTTCTAACTCAAAAAACATTCATATTTGTTATGTCAATTGGATAAGCCTACGTTGCATGTGGAAAATATGAAGATAATGGGTAAACAACCATGTGTAACCAACCATAGAAGGCCACACTTCTCCATTGGCCTTTATATTGATGAATTTTGCACTAGCTTAGGCATTGATTTGAGCCAACATATATCTACCTTGTAATCTATGTATAATCATGTGGCTCATGACAACTGATCCTGGCTAGCAACCACATGTCCTATGAGAAAATTTAATTGTTGTTTTGACTAAACATGTCAAATTTCAAATCGAGAGTTGAACCCACCAAGTCCATAGAAGCATATGCACATGTATGTTGGCTAATGAATAACATCATCAAACAAACATGTACTATGTGTGAATCACCTCACACAACCATCTTCAACACAGACATACACCATGACACTTGTTACAAGAAGAGTCACAAAAATGAGGTTTTCTCTAAGCTTCTATGTCCATATATATTCAATAGCTATTTGTTTTAAAGCTCTTAGTGAGAGCATTTATTCAAAGTCCTTTGAAAACATTTTGAGTTCCCTACACAAATTATGGCAAAAAAATAGGTTGTTGGGAATCACCTACCTACACTCTAAGACCTCTTACACTTCATACATGCAAGAAACCAATTACAAAAGTGGGGGAAGGGGTAGACAACACTTCTTATCACACATTCCAAGCCAAATTCATGCACACAAGCACACCACAAAGGAATATGTTTCTTTTCAAACAACTTCTTTCACCAAACAATGTCTTGTCCATTGAATTGCTCCATATGTGTAGTTGAACATATGTACAATGAAATTGAAATCGACATCAGGGTGTTTCTTAGTTGCCTTCTTTATATACCTTCATGTTTTTCACTTCATAATGTTGTAGGTATGTTGAATGTCTTCAAACATTTTTCGATTTTCTTGCTCTTTATGTTGGCATCCTACATGCATTTGACTACTTCATTTTCAAACTCTTGTGTTAGCATGGCTACCAAATTCACTCATTCCTTCTTATCTAATGTTGTTGCATAGCATATACTTATTACAGCAAACATCAAGTCATCCTCCCTCCACACTGGTGATGGATCAAGGGGTAGAGAGAGGGGAAGTACCTTAGTCTCCACAATAAGCTCCATAGGAATGAGAAATACCTAAGGCCTCATGGCCACATCATCTATAAATTTGGGAGCATTCATAACCTTGATCTATGAGTTCAATTCCTATATGATTTTCTCTTGTTCTTTTTATTTGTCTAGGGACACTTGTAAACCTTGTTTCATCTTCATCTTTCTTTCGCAAATGATTCTTACATGATCATTATCTTGATTGCATGTTTTAAGGTATAACTTGAGTGATTCCTCTAGCTTCTTTTTTTAATTCTTTTCTTCAACCTTGAATGTTTCTTCTACAATTTTCATTATGGCTATTTGTTGATCAACTTATGCTCTATATCCTTTCAATTGTGCATTTAATGAGGCTACTTTAGTAGTGAGGTTACTAGTCAAATCAATTGATAGATTATATAAGATTGATGATCTTCATTTCTTTTCTAAGGGACTTAGATTCTTCCATATATCCTGCAATATGAGGTTCTATTAATTTTGGTCTAGCAATTATTTGTCCTTTTTTGCTTCCAAGGCCATCATTTTTCTTCATCTCTATATTTTTTTTAGATAGCTTTTTGTGGCTTGCAGTCAATTCTTTTTATTTATTCCTCGGAGTGGTATTTTGAGAAATCAATGAGCCAACTTTGTATAATTTTTCTACCATATCTTTCTTCAACTTCTCTTGCTAACAATTCAAGTAGGACACTTCCTTGGGTAGATTTTCATTTGTCTCTTTATATCGATTCTTTTCTATATTCACTTCTTCTGAACTTTTATATCTCTCCATAATTTCCATCTAGATATGCATAGCACCTTGCATCATCATGTAGATTATTGGCTTTAACTAATATAGATCATTGTTTAACCTAGCCTACTTGATTGCCATTTGTTGTATAGAAAAGCTTATTAAATGGCTATTTGAATTTCAAAATCATATTTGGCTACAATATGAGTGTAGCATTGGTATTCACTTGAATTGTTTCTAAAACAAATGCTATAGGAACTTTGTATTCCATAATGTTTGAAGGTGTATCAACTTGTGGTTCAATTCTTTCTATTGTTACTTTGATTGGCAATTGGCACTTCATGACTCTCTTCAAAAGACTCTTCAAATGTAGTTTCTTAATTAGTGTCTATAGACATAATTTGTTTGGTACAAGATTGATTCAATCCAATGGTAAAATTGAGACATGGTTTTGGAGATTGGACTCATGATTCTCCCATTGGTTTTGCTTGCTCTTCAGCCATATGATGCAATGATTCTTGTTGTTGCTCCTCAACAAGTTCCTTCAGTTGATTTAATTCTTCTCAAGTCCCATCATCATTTGGATCAGGTCTTAATTGTGTATTGCTTGGGGAATCATCATTTTCTTCATTGTTCGTACCAAAATATGAACTTCATTCATCATCAATATCCAACTCTTCATGTCTCACTGGTCTTCTAACTTTCTTTCCAACATGCATCCTTTCGCCTATCATACTTGATTGTCTATAATGATGTCCTTCGAAAATGAGATTTACCTGACCTTGAAGGTACATATGTGTATCCCTTAGTGTTGCTTCCAATTACTCTTATGTGATAGGCGGTGGTTGAGCCTATGTTGAGGTAGGTAATTCATGCTATCTTTTAGCCATGGTAGCTTGTCTTCCTCCATCATACTTTTTGGCTCTTTTTTCCCCTTGCATTTGTGGTCATGCATTCTTCTTTGTGGTGGAATTAATATCTTATTTCTTATGCTTTGGTACTACCATCCCTTTGATGTATTGAACCACCTTTGTGATTTTTTAATAATTTTCTTCTTACCCGTATGCATGAAAGATCAAAATGGTTAAAGTGGATCCTCCATTTAAAGAATTATTGACCCCCCATAACCTCTCTGCTTCAAACAATCTCTCTTGTTTATAGGGTGTCAATATAACTTGATTTCCCACTTTCTTTATGGTGAGAGACAGTGATTGCATAATGATCTTTTGTGGGGTTGTATACCAATTCATACTTGGAAAGAAAAAATGTTGATAGACCAATCCAACAACTTCTTCAATATCCACTCTATTTATATTAGTAAATGTTTTCTTTTTTGCATCATGATCTTCATCCTTCATATCTAATTTCCCATCTTTAACACATCCAAATGCATCCTTAATAAGCTCATGTGTCAACTTGAATGTCTTCAGTTCTCCTTTGAAGTCTTTCACTATAGCCTCAAGAATTGATGGTTGATCTAGGGAGAGATGCAATGTGCTCATGACTTGTGCATGTTGTTCAAATTTCACATTGATATTGGTATGGATAAATATGCATCTATTCTCCCACTTTTCCATACTTCTTGAATAAAAGGTGTCATATGAACAATTTAAATTTTTTTCTCAACACTATAAAGTGATTTTGGGTACTCATAATTTGAATGATGACTTGAAATATATGGTCTTTCATGGTTTGTTCGTCTTTCAGCCTATGTCCTCAAGCTTTTATTGCATATTCCTTGGGTATTGTTGCCACTAGAAGTGTAGTTGTAGCTTTCATGATAGCTATCTATCAATTTAAAATCATGGAGACTTATTAATACACAAGAAGGAATCCTTTATAGATATTGCTCAATCCATTAAATGTTCATATAGCTAATAGTGTGCTCCAAGTTGGTGTTAGGAAGTTGATGTTCTCATCAACATTAGTTCTTCATTATGTATACCTCATGCCTCTTCTTGTTTTTACTTGACTTTTGTTTATTTTATTTCCAAATGTTTTGAATTTTCAACATAAAAAGTTAGCAATGGAATAATCCAAGGTCATACAAAATAATCTCATGTAGAAAAATTATGTCTGCTAGTGTGTATAAGAAGAAAACCTATTCTATTTTAATATTAGAAACTAAAATTCCTATTCTTTGTGCAGGAATGTGCACCACTACATAGATGATATATAGCTCAGTGCCGAATGCAAGGTCTTGTAGTGCGGCCCTACATGCATATTGTAAGTGCATTCAATTGACATGAGTTCAAGGAGATAGCTTCTCCTCCTACTTAGTCTTCACATTGTTCTCATTGATCTAATTTGGTCTTCATTTCCACTAATGTGTTGTATTTTTCTTTTGATGTTTATATATCTTGATCCTTGTTTACTTTGCTCCTCTATATTTGATTGTATTTAGATCCTTTGATTGTCTTGAATTTTGTGGCCTTGAAGTGAGCCATGGTCCTTGCATCTTTGCTTCTTTATTCTTTAGTGATGAGCACTTCTTTTTAGGTGGTTGCTTGTTTCCAGTATTCCCTTTCTTCTTTTCTATTGCTTTTGGTTTTTCTGCTTGTAGAATTCTTTTTAGTATCCACACATGTTGGCATTTCCTTTGTGATCCACATTTGATGTTGCTTTATCACTTGAGTCTTTAGGGTTCTCATTGTCTCCCTAACAACATGCTTGTTTTGTTCCATTTCCTTAGCTTGTACACGAATAGATTGTCAGTATCTTGAGACTTTGTTCTTTGGAATCCATATATGTTTTGCTTGACTTGTTGTTTTTTTTATGTTGGGAGTGTGTGGGATTCTTCTTCTTGTGTCTTTGGTATACCTCACCTCTCTATCACTTTCTACCTCACTTGGTCTCTCAATTGGGCTTCTTGAATCTTGGATAGAATCTAATGAAGGTTGATGATTGCAAGAAGTAGAGGTTATGGTTGGAGTTCTTTGAGTAGAGAGACACAAGTAGAAGTAGATTGGTCAATAGGATGAGAAAACTCTTTCAAATTTTGATCATACTTGGATTCATGGATCTAACAATCTAACTCCTCACTCTTTGGACTAGGCAAGTGTCTTTGTTCAAGAAGACTAAACACCTCTCTGCCTTCTTTCTTAGTGGATATGCGTCCTTGTGCTACGTATAGAGTGATTGCATGTTCATAGATCCAAACTTATCATAGGACAATCTCCCCCATTAAATCAAAGTCCTTATACACTAAGACATTCTTTTGCATTGATGCATTACCAAAATGAAATGGTATAGCTACTTTCCCTACACACTTGATGTGTTTTCCTCTTATTTTGATTATGTATGCTTCCATTGGAGTGTTACTAGATTTCAACTTGGTTACCAAGTAGGCCCTGATTCTACTCAAGGTTGCTCCTATAACCATAAGTGAATCTCTAATTACGTTGGAGCTTCACTCACTAATTGAGCATGGAAGTCAGAAACATATGAAGTCAATTAATGCATACATAAAGCAATATTTGAAGATGAAAACAATGGAATATATGCCCATGTGAAGGGACAAGTTCACACATGTAAAATAGAGTTAGATTTTGGATCCAAATAAGCTCTAGGAGTTGAAAATTACGAGTTCGAATAGAAAATACATAAAATTAGAATGTATATAAGTCAATTAGGAACATCAAGCCATAGAGATGAATGACATTTATGAAAGAACTTGGAGAATATTGTAGGAGGTAGAAAAGTGAGTTAAAAAGTAATGAAGTTCAGTCTAGCCAACCAACAGAGGACTGGAGAAAGAGTCGATACAAAACAGATAGGTTTATGCATTGACTAGCTCCAAAAACTTGTTATCTTTGGATGAAACAATCAACTTCAAATGCTCATAGCAACCAGCATGATTACAATTGAAAGGACTCCTTACAAAGGAATGATACTCATAGGGTTGAGTGTATAAAATGCACAAGATTATAATTAATAAGAAAAATATGCTTCTAGAATGAACTTGCCACTCAATAGTGATATATCCTATTTTTTAGGGCTACATAGAGATAGACCCCGAGAAAACAAATTGAGATTTATCCAAATATATTGAACCCAATGCTTTGAACATTTCTACAAATAAACAAGACCCTAATACCTTTCCAATGAATGCTCATTCATTCAATTTGAAGCTCCATAGAGAGAGCAGAAGCCTCTGCAAGTTCACTATTGTTGAAGAAGATGATGCTGAGAAATGGAGCACGACAATGATGGCCAAAAGTGTATGTATATTGCTTCCATGTACTATACAAATGATTTGAGATCTCTAAATAGACTCTTGAAGTGTTCCATGACTTTTACAAGTGGATTTTGAATTCAAATGAAGGCGAGATTAGTTGTTGAAGAGAATCAGTTCACTTTCTTACAATCTAGGAAAAGTGAAGATTTAATTTGGTCTACTTTTAGGTGATTTATTGATTCATTTATTGTCAAGCTCAACCACCTCAAATTCGTGGACTTTGAGCTCTCCTTTGCTTCTTTTACATGTGTAAAGCTCTAGGCTTTTACATTGGTAAATGATCCATAAAAAATCTTGTAAAAAACTACAATAAATGAGCATAAACAAAAGAACACTTCAATGGATATTTTGACATAATCCAAAAGATAGCTTTTTGATGTAGATCAAATCCATCTCAAGCATAGTTTAAACTTTATGTTCCAATAGTTACCTCTCAAACCAAATTATGCTTGAGTCTTCATTCTCTAATAGGTTAAACACCTGCCATTGATTTAAATCTACAAAGCTTATTCTATCAAGTGCCTTTGCCATCATATTTGCTACTTGCTTTTCAGTTGGAACAAAAGAAATGTCAATCTTCTTTACCACGAGCTTCTCCCTAATGAAGTGGTAATGAACCTCTATGCATTTGGTTCTTTCATGGAAAATAGGGTTTGTTGTTAGATACATGGAACTTACACTATCTCCAAATATATGAGATTTGGAACTCACAAGTCCCAATTCTATATACAATGCTTTTAACCATATTGCCTCGTGTTGCTATGGTCAAACATCTATACTCTGCTTCAATTGATGATAAAGCAATTGTTGGTTGCTTCTTAGAACTCCATGACACTAGCTTTGTACCTCCAAATGCTAAGTAACTAGAGGTACTTCTTCTATCATCCTTAGCTCCTAGTCAATCTGCATTCAAATAGATTTTGATATCCAAATCTAAAGAGTAAGGATAGAATATACCTTCATTGATTGTACCTTTGAGGTACTTAAGTACTCTCTAATCTGCATCCATGTGTGGTCTTCTTGGTGAGTGCATGAATTGGCTTAGCACTCCCACACTATATGAGATGTCTACCCTTGTATGAGTAGCATATATCAATCTACCTACCGAGATTTGATACTCTTTAATGTCCTCAATTTTCTCACCTTCATAAACACTAAGAAGTAGATCTTGAATGTATCTCCTCTAAGTCAAATACATTCCTTCATCTGTGCATATGACCTGCATAGCTAGGAAGAATGTGAGCTCATCTGAATCACTGATTTTGAACTCCTCTTGCATGTGTCTCTTGACCCTTTGAATGCCATTCAGATCATCACCTCTCTCAATCATGTCATCTACATATACACATATGTAGATAACCTCATTGTGAGCTGTAACATTCCTCATCAAGCCCATAAAGATGAATACTTGGATATACAAAAGATATTGGAAAACATTAGTGCTATTATCAAAAGAACAAATGAGATCAAGTGTTTAACTTAAGATGAAGCTTCTTCCTTCTCAATACATTAGCTTTGGAAAATAACTTCTTGATGAATCCTGTTCCTCCCGATCACCCCCGAGCTATCACGATCGCATTCACACTCGCACTCCCAATCACACTCTCACTCACAATCTCAATCTCAATCACCCCGCGATCATACAATCGCAATCCCAATTTCAATCTCTTCAATTGTCTCCATGTTGTCATTGATGGCAACAAGATTCCTCTCAAAGAAGCTTCTTCTCGGCCTCATGATCTTCATCGTCACATCGCGATCATTCCAAATTCAAGTCATCATCATTTCTATAGTCTTGCAAAACATCTAACTTGGCAAGATCGTGAGCCAAATCAAATATATAATCTTCATACACATTAATCAAATCGTGAACATTAGTATTTCTAACCAAAATCTCTTCCAACCTCTTAAACTTACGTATATAATTAAGCTCATGAATATCAATTTCCTATTTTCTTAAGAACATTATTCAAAACAGATAATCATGCTATATGCTTCTATCAAACTACATTCTATCTCATGATGCAATTTACATATACGTCTTGAGATCTACTGGAAATCCCAAAACATCATAAAGAACCTTGCAAAACAATCACTATCCGTACATAAATCAAAATGCAATACATATGATATGAACTTTCTCTTTGTTGAACAAAGTGTGGAACTATATCTCTACATATGTATATATATAGAGAGGATTCTCCTTCATCATACCTGTATGAATACAGCGTAAACGCTATATTATATACATACCTGCAATTTCCATCGTTCCTTTGTGCACATATTCTTTGATGGCCACGCTCCATATGTATGCACACATATTTCGTATTATATGTGTATATGCACACATACGCGGGAATAAAGAACTTTGGGACTTTGATGCAGTAGATTGGACACAAACTGGAATCAAACACAGCTTTGCAAAAACGAACGTCCTCATCATCGTTGATGCTAAACATAATCCATGGTCTTTGTAAAGCTATTGATCCAGTCTATAGTGTAATAGCTAAGCCAACAACTGCATCTATGCCTTCTTTCATAGCACTTACAACACTTGATTCAACAGCACAGTCAGTGCAATGAACTCTTGCAAGTGTAAACTAAGGTGAGATTGCGGACATCAGCGACGTCCTCGAAGCTCGCTCCACAAATGAGTTTCACCCAGCGCTCGGCCACAAGTGAATCATGCAGCGAAATTTAAGAGGTACTACGCCCCAGAAGAATGAAGCTACGCAAATCTGCTTCATAAGAAAGAGAGGCATGCTGCGACGGCCAGCCCTTACGATTGCTTGCATGCCTGACGATAATGATGCAGAAGGAAAGGCGCTTCTGGAACGTTAAAGGCAAAGGCAGAGAAGTGGATCTTAGGCCTGAATTCTGCTACAACAGTTAAGCTGCAAAGGCGGTCCTCCTTCCCCGAGCAGAGATAAATCCTTTTTATAGGCTGAAGACGCTAACTTTAGACTGCTTCAAAAGCTTCGGCTATGGAACCATGTTGCTCTGCCACGTTCCAAGTTCCTCATGCATGAAAACGTACCACCCTCCAAGTTCTACGGCATTACTTTTGTAGCGTTATTATTACTTGCCCGATGGATGATTTTTTTTTCCATAAAAAATAAAAAATAGCAATAGAGTTCGTTTCTATTTTTCAATTACACGCGTAAGAAGTATCTATGCATGCGTACTATAACTTTGCCTTATGTTTTATGTTTTCAACTTTCACACATTTTTTTTATTAAAAGAATAATCGGTTTCACACTAGGTTCATATGGATACTCAGATATGGGTACACAGGTATTAACATGAGTATAAACATATAATCATATTATATGAAGTGCAGACATAAGTATCCGAGGCATGATTCTGATGATGACAAACAAGAGATTTTCCCGACAAAGCTATAAGCATGAACATGAAGTTATAGAAAATCATAACTCGGAAAAGCTTCATCTCATAACATATGTATCTTCCTATGGTGGGGTACATTACATGATCCCTTTTAATGAAAAAAGAAGGATATGAGTTGCTAGGTATGAGCCCTTGATCCTGAAGGTATGTAACTAACCTATAATTCCAAGCTCTAGGAGTTTGTTTCAATCCATACAATGCTTTCTTAAGTCTCCAAACATAAGATGCATGATTAGGGTTTTCAAAACTTGGAGTTTGTGATATGTATATGTCTTCATGTATCCAACCATTTAGAAATGCATTTTTACATCAAGTTGGAGGAGTCTCAAATTTCTTGCAACAGCTACACTTATCAATGTTATGATTGTAGTCATCTTTGCAACCCATGAGAATGTTTCCCCATAGCATATACCATGAGTTTGTGAGCATCCTTTGGCAACTAATCTTGTCTTGTACCTGCAAATTGATCCATGCCAATTTCTTTTGAGTTTGTATACCCATCTTCAACCAATTACCTTTTGATTGGATGATATTAGAACCAAATCCAAAGTCTCCATCTCCTGTACATCATTTGCATGCTTAACATGTAAGGTGCTCTCCGTTGGACTCTTCTCAAAACCATGTGCAATCAAGTAGGCATGTGTCTTTTCATACCAAGCACGTGGTGCTTGATTCAAACCATATAATGCCTTTTTCAACTTGCACACTTGGTTTTCATGCCCTTTTTGCACAAAGTCATGGACCTAAAAAACATACACTTCTTCATGCAACTCATTGCATAGCAACCATTCAATTTTCAAAATTTTATGCTTCACCCAAATGAAACAGGCTCATTCTCATCACAAAGACTAGAGGTAGACATAGCATAGCAATCTAATGCAAAAGAAGCACCATGAGAGCCAAAACGAGTACGATATGACAGAGGTGCATCTAATTTGCTATCATATAAAGTTTGCACCAACCATTTTGGCATAGTTTTTACCTCCTCAATATCAGCTCTCTCATCAACAAGTGCATCATGTAAATCTACATCAAAAATTGAATGATCTGCATTATCACATGAAACTTGTAAAGGTGTTGAGAAGTTGCCTCATTAGGAGCAACACTAGATTGTCCTCCCCCCTTGATCACAATGGAGCGTGCTCATTTTATGTGTTGATAGATTTTCAGCCAAAACCAAAAACTCTTTGAAGCACGTAAACACTTCGGACTTTTCTTTCAATGGATATACCATTGACTCTGTTTTGGGTGTAGAAGCCTCGACAACACCCATTCGAGCCTCTTTCTTCCTTGCCTCTTTAGTAGCCAATTTTGGACAACTCTTTATGACATGATCATTTCCTTTATAGTATTTGCAAAACAATTTCTACTTTTCTTCTGCAACATCCATAATGGACCTATTTTTGCCTAGACTGATATTCGTGCAATAGAATAGAGACTAACTCCTCAAATATTAAGGCATTTGGATTGCCTTTCATCATCAAACGAAGAGTAGAAGCAAAACTCTAATATGAAACGAGAAGACCATTGAGAACAGTCTGCACAAGTGAACTGTCAAGCAAGACTTCATCAGCAAAAATCAATTGTTCCTTTAAATCTTTGATCTTTGTTAGAAAATTGTCCATGGAATCTCCTTCCTTGAAGTGGTCACTCTCCAATTGTTTTCAGAGGTAGGCAACACGAGCCTCATTCCTTGCCTACTAGAAAGTGGTAAGTGTATCCTAAGCATCCTTAGCTATTCTACAAGAGCAAATGTGAGGAATAATGGCATGTTTGATAGATAAGGCTATCAATGCATGTGCCTTAGCATCTCTCCCATCCCAAAAAAATTGTTTTGCAGTAGGTGCAATAGGAACCGCAACATGAACAGGAACCGCAACATGAACAGGAACATGAAGAATATCACCATCTTCAATGCCATCTTCATCACCTTTAGAAACTATGTTTGCAGATGAAATAGGACATTTTTCAACAACCTGCACAATATTCCATAGTCCTTTTGCAACCAATACATGATGCATCATATAAGCTCATAACGGGTAATTGGTACAATCCAACTTATCCTCAACAGCAAACATATAGCATGTATCACTGCTTTCATCCATGGCCACTGACTAAAATAACCTGATGCAAAAAGATGACTATATCTGAAAAATTTGAACAGAATTACCCTGACAAGTTCTGTTAAACCTGTAGCAGACTTTGAGGTGCTTATATTGGCGAACCAAAACTTTTATATATCTTTGGCACAAAAAGACAAAATTGCCTATGCAAGCACTATGGTAGTGCATTCGAAAGTCGAAACGAGCTCATATTGTGATTTCGGCATGACAAAGAGAAGCAGTTTTGATCTCCTAATCACCCTAAGTATGCTCATCAAATTTCGTGTGATTCTAAGGCTGTGACTGGAGGGGTGTCGATGATGCCCTAAATGAAGCAACAACCTGCTCTAATACCAATTGTTGGAGTTTGAGGTCTACGAAAGTAGGCCAACAACACAAGGACGAAGAAGAAGCTTGGAGCACAACACACAATACTGAATGTATTACCACTAGAATGTACAAAGATAAGCAGCATGTTAGGGCTATAGGCATATACATACAGGCTGGGGGGGAAACCTCCTAAAGAGGCAATAAAGTGCCCTGGTGGCCCTAGTGTGTTTAGACACATCACTACCTAGATATATCAACATTCATTTCAAAGCTTTCAAAGAGATGCATCCAACAGTGGCATCTTTAGCATGGTTGGACCTCTGTGCTTCAAGTTGGGCAAAAAACAGAGTGGCACGAATCACCTACTCTCACTTCAAGACTTCCTACACTTCACACACACATAATAACAATGAAAAGAGATAGGGAAGGGATAGATAACACCTCTATACATACATTTCATGCCTCAAACACATACAAAAGCTCATGAAGAAAAAGGTACATAGGCAATAAGAAGGAAATTCGAAATTTCAAAGTTATCCTTTGATTATGGCAAAAAGTCTTTACAAAAGGGTCACAAGTGATTTATATACATGTTAATTCTGATGCTCTCACACAAGAGACTGCCACTTTCTCTATAAATCACTAATTTCCTACTATTGTATAAAGGTATTATTATAATCTTCAGGATTCATGCATCTAAAGGAATCCTCTAGATCATTTACAAAGCTTTTCAAGGTTTTACAATGGGTTTTAGGAAAATAAAGTGAGACCTTTCTTGAAAATTCTAGGGGCTTGCTTTTCCTCTCTTCTTTCTTCTACTTGCTTCTCTCCCTTATCTTCAATCATCTCCAATCTTCTGCAACACGTGGCCATTGACTAAACACCCTGATGTAGAAAAATGATTGTGTCTCAAAAGGTTGTATAGAACCACCCTATCCAACTCTGCTAAACATGTAGCAGACTTTGAGGTGCTTGTATTGGCAAACTAAAACTTGCATATATGTTTGGCACAAAAGGATGAAAATGACTACGTAGGCACTATGATAATGTGTTTGGACACCACAAGCTCGTATCAAAATTTTGATGCCACAGAGTGAAGCTATTTTGAACTGGTAATTGCCCCATGTATACTCACCATTTTTTGTGTGATTATGAGACTGTGACCGGAGGGGTGTTGATGATGCCCAAGATGAAGCGATGACCTGCTTTGATACCAATTCTTGGATTTTGAGGTATGCAGAAGCACATAAACAACACAAGGAATAAGAAGCTTGGAGCATAACACAATACAAAATTTAATACCAAGTGAATGTACAAAGATAAGTAACACATTAGGGTTATAGGCATATATACAAACTGAGGGAAGAAAACCCCCTAAAGAGGGGAGAAAAATGCCCCGATGGTCCTAAGTGTGTTTAGAAACATATATCAACAAAGGAATGGTGCATAATAGGCAGTTATGCATCAGATGTAGGCTTGAAAATCCCTCATTTGGGGTAGAGAACACCATGCAATCATGCATATGATGCACAACTATATTTCAACTTCTAAAAGCAAGATACAATGCTCTTTCCCTCTCTCGTCCTCATGCAATTGTGTGAGGGAGGAGAGAGATGCACCTACTATTGAAGTAAGCTCAAAATTCAGCCTAAAAGTTACCAAGTCAAAGTGTCAAATGCAACAAATTAACTATTAGGACCACCATGTGCTAGAGAAATGAGTCTTCTCAGAACATCATGCCTATATATATATATAGCTGCTTGAATCAACGAGGACCACAAATGCAACTAGAGTCCACAAGTGCATGTGCAATCTCCTCCACTCCTTTAATATCTTCCACTAGAGTCCACTAGTGGTTTGAGTGATCTCGACCACTATTTTAGTACCTTCCACTAGAGTCCACTAGTGGTTGGTGCACCCACCACTTGA
Organism: Ceratopteris richardii; assembly: GCA_020310875.1. Taxonomy (NCBI): domain Eukaryota; kingdom Viridiplantae; phylum Streptophyta; class Polypodiopsida; order Polypodiales; family Pteridaceae; genus Ceratopteris; species Ceratopteris richardii. The sequence continues at coordinate 122,430,217 of CM035406.1, forward strand.
GTTAAGTCTCTCTAGACTCAAGTTAACTCATGTTAGCTTGAGTTAGAAGGATCTAGATCTCTTTGGGAAAAACTCTCTCCCCATGCTCCATAAGGGGTTGAACCCAAGACCTCTTCCTTCCCAACCTTGAGGCTTAACCACTAGGCTAAGTGGATTACTTGACCACTAGGCTAAGTGGATTACTTAACCACTAGGCTAAGTGGATTACGTAACCACTAGGCTAAGTGGATTACTTCCCAACCTTGAGGCTTAACCACTAGGCGTAAGTCTAGTCTCGAGATCTTTGGCCATACACATGAGTGACCAAACAATGTCCGGTTTCAGATCTGTCTGAATTGGCCAGATGCGTAGATCAAAGACTTACTTTATTACATTCTTCCCCCCCTTGAGAAAGATTTTCATCCATGAAGGTAAAGGTGTATATAGTAATTCTAGGCATCCCCTGAGCCTCATGTTCTAATATGGAAGAACATGTTTCATCTTTGTGGTGGATCTCTACCCAAATGATTCAAAACACATCTAACATTCCACTTGATAAACTAATCTAAGTAAAAAGTAGTGAATGAATAATATGCATGGATCAAAAAACATCCCTAGCCAATTCACGCCAATTCACTATTTTCAATATGTTCTATCTAGGCATTAACATGTGAAATGGGTGGATTCAAATACTCATTCATTTCTAGGCATCACTAGTGCATGGACTTAGTAACTAAGATCAAACTTCTATTCTTGTCAAGACTTTGAGAACTCTTGATTCACTTGAATTTGATTTGGAAAACTAGAAGTCTAGTTGTTGCAAACATCTAACTTGGATGTTTGTACTATGGCTCATTTGCAACCACCATTTACTTGATTTTTTTCACTCAATTGGAGGACTACTTTGTCCTAATGGGCATGAAAATCCTATGAAGAATGTAGGAGCAAGTGTGCCATTACCTTCCTATTTAGATTCTTCAAAAGAATTTTGAATTTTTAAGGCATTACCTCTATCTTGAGTTTCTAGATTTTGATTCCTTCATACGATCATTTGACAATCTCGTGCTTTGCTTTGGAACCTTGAAAATGTTGTCAGGATCTTATCTCACGCGCACACAAAGATTACGAGTGCAGAAAACACACAGAAGAATAGAGATAAGAAGAGACGAGACTGAACGCAGCATTGGGTGCAATCTCCCCCCATGCACTCCGTTTCGACAGTCCACAGAGTGCATGTATTTATAGGAACTTTTGATTACATCAAAAAGAGTGGTTACATGAGAGCGGCTTCAAAAAGAAGGCATGAAACTAAAAGGTCGTAACTTTTAAAGAAAGCCATTGCTTTCAATAACAGAAACTGCGGTCTACAATGACCCTTATTCTAACCATTACTTTTCTAACTGATTATAACAATAGAACCTTCTACCCAGGTTTATTTACAAGCTAAATAATAATTATTCGGATTATTGTTGTCTGCCCTTTCACGCCTTGCACGCTCCTCACAAACCTTCAACTGCTATATCAGAAACATCAAAAACACATTAATACATTAATAATTTAACACTCTAACAATGCATTGTTCAATAATAATTTAACACTCTAGCAATGCATTGTTCAACATATTCCATGTTACACTCCAACAATGCATTGTTCAACATATTCCATAAGTTATAACATGCCCCTCAGTTGAAAAAGCAACTGACCTCAGTTGATAAAATAATAAACATGGATGGCTAGTCACATGTTTCATCACTGAATAAAAAATAAGCATGTTCCATGTAAAAACACATGCATGGAAATGTTCATGGAGGTGTTACATTAATGTGTTTGTGTATGATATGCAGAAATTAAGTGGTCATAATGGGGTGTTAATTGTGTGTTATGTATCCATTGACATTCTTCAATAGAGTGATTTTTGTACTTAACTATATATCGATGATAATGAGTACCTGTGCATGTAGTAGTGACATCATGATCAATGATTTTCTCAGGAACTAAGATTTCAGATTGTTCTTCAATCAAAGGAGGGTCATTAAGAAGTGGAGTGAGTGGTAAAGTTCCTTTAAATGGTTTAAGTAAACTAATATGAAAAGAGTTATGAATAGTCCAATGAGATGGAATATCTAATCTAAATGAATCATCATTAATTTTTTCTATAATGCGAAACGGTCCATAATAGCATGGTGCAAGTTTAATTTTAGGATGCTACAAAAAGAAATTTTGAGTCGTCTTTTAATGATACGTAACCATACAAAATCATTTTCCTTGAATTCTTTGGCTAATCGTTTAGTATTGATATTAGGTGTATATCACTCTTGACTTTTCCTAATGTGCTCGTGAACATCATGAAGTATAGAAATGTGATCATGAGCAATAGAATCAGCCATCAGAATGTCAGTTTGGATGAGGGACATGGGAGTGGGAAGCTTTTTACCAAAAACAATTTCAAAAGGCGCACGACTAGTAGTGGTGTGTGCAGTGTTATTGTAAGCAAATTGAAGCAATGGCAACTTTTCATCCTAGTTATTAGGATTATCTAATGAATAACAACGCAATAAATCAAGAATAGTATTATTTGTAGCCTCACTTTGTCCATTACTTTTAGGATGAAATGCAGAGCTAAAATCTATTTTAGAACCAAAATGTTGAAATAAAGCAACCCAAAAATGATTACAAAATCTAACATCACGATCAGATAACATTACTTTAGGAAATCCATGATGTGGGAAAATGCATTTAATGAATAATTTTGCAGCTTGAGGTGCAGTCAAAGTTTTTCTACACGAAATGAAATATGCATATTTACTCAACCTATCAACTATTGTCCAAGCCATATTATTATGTGATGAAGTGATGGGAAGACCTATGATAAAATCGATAGAAATTTGTTTCCATGGTTCATGTGGAATGGAAAGTGGCATTAATAATTCAAATGGTTTACCATGATGACGTTTTACACGCTGACAAACAATGCATTGAGAAACATAATGTGCAATATCTTTTTCCATGTGTGGCCAAAAGAAGAAATCTTTGCAAGCAGAAATGGTGCTCTGTATGCCTCTATGACCCATGTAAGATGGTTCATGAATATCTTTAATGACAAAATCTTTACAAGCTTGGGTTATGCACAATCTATGTTGAAAATAAAGAAAACCATTATGAAATGTATAATGTTCATCAGATAAAGATGCATCATTATTCAAGTCATGCCATGCATGTGAAAAATACAAATCAGATGCATAAGTAGAAACCATTTCTTGAAAAGAATGTATTTGGATGGCAGAAATATTATTCAAAACAATAGAATATGAAGAAAAACGGCTAAGAGCATCAGCTACAACATTAGCTTTACCAGGCTGATATTGTATCATGGGTTGGAAATTTTGATGAATAATGCCCATTTAAGATGCCTATTAGAGATTAAAGGTTGACTTAACAAATGCTTAATAGCTTGTTGATCGGTTTTGATTAAGACCTCAGAGCCCATAAGATAGTGTTTCCAAATTCGCAGAGCATGCACAACTGCTAACAATTCTTTATCATATGTACTATAAGTCTGTTTTGAGAGCTTAAGCTTCCTACTCTCAAATGCAATGGGATGGTCATTTTGCATTAAGACAACACCTATTCCTGAACCACTAGCATCAGTAACGACATGAAAGGGTTGTGAAAATCAGGTAACTGTAAAACAGGTGCATGTCAAATGGCTTGTTTAAGTTTTTCAAAGGACTGTTGTTGGGTAAGTCCCCATGCAGATTTTATTTTCTTTTTCAACAAGGTAAGAGGCAATGCTAAATAAGAAAAATTTCGAACAAACTTCCTATAGAAACTAGCCAACCCAAGAAAAGAACGAACATCATTGACTAATTGTGGTGTAGGTCATTCTACTATAACTCTAATCTTTTTCGGATCCACATGCACACCTTCACTTGAAATAATATGTCCTAAATACTCTAGCTTACGTTGAAAGAAGTAACTCTTTTCAGGATTAGCATAAAGTGTGTTCTCTCGTAACAAATGAAAAACTGTTTCAAGATGCTTTTCATGTTCACTATCATTCTTACTGTAAACAAGTATATCATCAAAGAATACAAGAACAAAAGCTTGATAATCAAGAAAAATATTGTTCATCATTCGTGCAAATGTAGCAGGGGCATTAGTAAGTCCAAAGGGCATTACCATAAATTCATAATGGCCAGTTTGAGTTCTAAATGAGTCTTAAAAATATCACTTTGTGTCATACGAATCTGATGGTAACCCAATTTAAGATCAATTTTACTAAAGACACGAGCTCCTCGTAACTTATCTAAGATATCATCTATTCGTGGAATAGGGTATCTATTCTTTATTATGACCTTGTTGAGGGCTCTATAATCAATGCACATTTGATAAGTTTTATTCTTCTTCTCTACTAAGAGAACTGGTGCTCCAAATGGGGAAGAACTAGGCCTTATAAGTCCTTTCTTTAGTAGGTCTTTTACTTGGTTTTCTATTTCCTTTTGGTGTAGTGGGCCATGTCTATAAGGTGCTTTATGAGGAGGAGAACTACCAGGGACTAAGTCTATGCTATGGTCAAAGGATCCTCGAGAGGGTGGTAGTTCAGAGGGATACTCAGACATAAAACAATCCTTATAAGTACTTATGAAAGGTTTATATGCATCAGGAAGTGTATGAGTATAATCATTGATGAGATTGACAAAAACAATGCATGAGTTGAATCCTTTCCTAAATGCACTCTTTACTTGAGTGTGACTAATCAGTGGAAACAGCTAGAAATCATGTCGTGCAGACAAAGTAATGATTTGACCTTTGAATTCAAAGTTAAAGGTATGCGTATGGTAGTCAATATGTGGGTTATAATGGTGATGAAAAGGCATACCTAGTATAACATCATAAGATTGCAAAGGTGCAATTAAAAATGTTCGTGAATCAACATATGGGTCTATGCTAATCGTAACATCGCGCACTTCTCGTGTTACATTATAACAACTACCTTGAAATGCAGCTTTCACTTTATACAAGAAAGGAAACGTTTGTAATTGAAGTTCTTGTACTAATAAATGGGAAATGAAGTCATGTAGAATTTTAACTAGTTTGTTATTTATTGTACCCTGCATGCAAAGTAGAGATTGAAGAGAGATATCATTACCCAAGGTACTTAAGTCCTTCTCCAATGTTTCCTCTGTCCAAACAGGAGGAATTTCTTCATTATGGACCTCCATGTTATGCAATTGAGATGTAGCTAGTTTCATGTGAAGAGGTCGCAATCTGCACCTTATTTTTCTATGTCCAAGTTTACCACAATTTCAGCAAGTGATTCATGGTCGCTTCTGTTGGGTATCCACCGCTGAAGTTTGAAGGGTAGGTGGTTTGATTGGTTGGAGAGATGAAGCAACAGGTGGAGTTGAGTAATTGGATTGTGGAGGACAAGGAAAACTAAGGTAAGATGGGGCATTAAAAGTACACTTCATAGGAAATGTAGGTTTAACATAAAGTGGTCGTTGGCACAGTTGTTGGCTTTTTATGAACCATGAGTTCTTTTTCTTTCTATCCACCAAAGAAAAATTCTCAAAAGTAGCAAGCATTGCACCATCCCATACCAATGGATACTTTCTCCAAATCCACAAAAATACATCCTAAGTTTGGCTTGCTTTCTATTTCTTTTAAATACTCTCATGATCTTTTCTCAAATCCTTGTTGGCACCAATATTGAGAGCTAAGATTGTTGTCAAGATCTTGGTCACGCGCATACAGAGGTTATGGATATTTCAACAATCCACAGAGTGCATGTATTTATAGGAATTTTGATTACGTCGAAAAGAGTGGTTACATGAGAGCAGCTTCGAAAAGTAAGCGTGAAACTAAAAGTTGGTAACTTTTACAGAAAGTCATTGCTTTCAATAACAAAAACTGCCATCTACAATGACCCTTATTCTAACCATTACTTTTCTAACTGTTTCTAACAATAGAACCTTATACGAGGGTTTATTTACAAGCTAAATAATAGTTATTCGGATTATTGATATCCGCCCTTTCACATCTTGCACGCTCCTCACGAACCTTCAGCTGCTATATCAGAAACACATTAATACATTAATAACTTAACACTCTAACAATGCATTGTTCAATAATAATTTAACACTCCAACAATGCATTGTTCAACATATTCCATGTTACAATCCAACAATGCATTCTTCAACATATTCCATGTTACACTCCAACAATGCATTGTTCAACATATTCCATAAGTTATAACATGCCCCTCAGTTGAAAAAGCAACTGACCTTAGTTGATAAAATAATAAACATGGATGGGCAGTCACATGTTTCATCACTGAATAATAAAAGAAAATAGGCATGTTCCATGTAAAAACACATGCATGAAAATGTTCATGGAGTTGTTACATTAATGTGTTTGTGTACGATATGCAGAAATTAAGTGGTCATAATGAGGTGTTAATTGTGTTTGATGTATCCATTGACATTCTTCAATAGAGTGATTTTTGTACTTAACCAAATATCAATGATATTGAGTACCTGTGCGTGTAGTAGTGACATCATGATCAATGATTTTCTCAGGAACTAAGATTTCAAACTGCCGGTTTGGGTGCAGGACATGGGACTGGGAAGCTTTTTACCAAAAACAATTTCAAAAGGTGCACGACCTGTAGTGGTGTGTGCAGTGTTATTGTAAGCAAATTGAAGCAATGGCAACTTTTCATCCTAGTTATTAGGATTATCTAATCAATAACAACACAATTAATCAGGAATAGTACTATTTGTAGCCTCACTCTGTCCATTACTTTTAGGATGAAATGCAGAGCTAAAATCTATTTTAGAACCAAAATGTTGAAATAAAGCAACCCAAAAATGATTACAAAATCTAACATCACGATCAGATAACATTACTTTAGGAAATCCATGATGTGGGAAAATGCATTTAATGAATAATTTTGTAGCTTGAGGTGCAATCAAAGTTTTTCTATACACGAAATGAAATATGCATATTTACTAAACCTATCAACTATTGTCCAAACCATATTATTATGTGATGAACTGATGGGAAGACCTATGATAAAATCGATAGAAATTTGTTTCCATGGTTCATGTGGAATGGAAAGTGGCATTAATAATTCAAATGGTTTACCATGATGACGATTTACACGCTGACAAACAATGCATTGAGAAACATAATGTGCAATATCTTTTTCCATGTGTGGCCAAAAGAAGAAACCTTTGCAAGCAGAAATGGTGCTCTGTATGCCTCTATGACCCATGTAAGATGGTTCATGCATATCTTTAATGACAAAATCTTTAAAAGCTTGGGTTATGCACAATCATGTTGAAAATAAAGAAAACCATTATGAAATGTATAATGTTCATCAGATAAAGATGCATCATTATTCAAGTCATGCCATGCACGTGAAAAATACAAATCAGATGCATAAGTAGAAACCATTTCTTGAAGAGAATGTATTTGGATGGCAGAAATATTATTCAAAACAATAGAATATGAAGAAAACCGGCTAAGAGCATCAACTACAACATTAGCTTTACCAGGCTGAGGAATTAGCAGAGAAGGTAGCTCAGAAACTAGGTGTCACAAGCAAACAAATCCCAAGATTTACCCTAGTGAAAAGATGCTATACTTGTGGGGGTGACCATATGGCAAATGTATGTCCCATTATGGCTCAACCCCAAGTAAATCCTAGTAGCCAGTACTGCACCATAGAGCGAAGATACACAAATCACTGAGCACAAGACTACCCATACAATAAGCAAGCGGTTAGGCAAACCTACCCTCAGCCATACCCTCAACAAGGCAGATACCAGAGTCAATACCCACCACAACAGTATACTAGGCCTCAGCAAAATTACCAACCACAATATCAGGCCCAACTGAGACCCCAGCCAGTGCTAGCACAACAACCACCTGCTCCTACTAATGTGATTCCGGTAAAGTTTGCTGCTGCAGAAGAAAACCTGAATAGAGCTATAGTCCCAGTAACACCATTAATTTCAAAAAGTGATCCCAGTGACCATAGCTTTGATTCTACACATGTCGATAGTCCCCAGGCCTACTACATGCAATCTCCTGAACATGGTGAGTCCTACTACGGTGAAGAACCAAGTGAACCTAGTTGGGAGCCAGAGTACACCAATGTAATGTACACAAACATTAACTCTAGACCCCAACCTAGGCAGGTAAGACCCCCATCCCCTAGAGGACCATGCTACAGATGTCAGGGTGATCACCTCATTCGTGATTGCCCCTTACCTCCACCTACACAACCCCAGTCAGTGACAATTCAAGGCTTTTGCCAAGATTATGGAAAGAAGCACCTTTTACGAGACTGCCCAAAGAATCCTAATAATATGCCAAAAATCACTCCTATCAATGTCGTAGGGTTAGTTGTAGACTCCACAGGAAGTGTGACTTCCACTACACCAGTGCAAGTGATCACCTCAAGCCTTGCAACAGAACCAAAGTGTAGGCCAGGAAAAGAGCCCAGATGTTAATGAAACAGAGAGTACCACCAAGAAGAGGACTAGAGCTTGGAGAGATAGTCGTGAAAGAATGAAAAGACAATGGGCAAAGAAAATGAGTGAACTTGAGGAAAGCCTAAGAGAAACGAGAGCCAGGATAACCGAACTCACATCTCAAACTCCCTCTCACACTACCCCACCTCCACCATTCCCAACTCCATCCGACCCGCCACCTTCCAACCCGCCTCACCTAATCCCACCACCCCCTAGAGTAGGATCAGTCCTAGTAGGTCCCACTCCCGAGGACCTAAACATGATGCTTAAAGCCTATCAGGCCAGAATCCAAGATGGGCCAAACGTGACTGATCATGGAAAGTGCTACCCTAGAGCAGAATTAGAGCTTGAACGAACTAAAATTTGTGCTAAGATGGTGGAGCTGGCTCAAACCATGTTTAAAGCCAGCCGCCTCTTTAACATATCTAGCTCAGCCAAGACGAAGCTGCACTTTGAAGGACTATTAGAAAGAATAGAGAGGCTAATTGCACAATCAGAAAAGGAACCTGCCTCTCAACACAAGGACAAGGCAAGTGAAAGGGCAGGTCTTCCTACCCAGGAAGCCTATGTGCCTAACTCTACGGAGCCAGACACATCATCTTCCATGAATCGGTTCACACCAGAATTCCTATGAGAGATTGAAGGAGACAAATGGGCTAAAGAAAGTGAAGTCCCTCCTCCCGTTGAACTTGTGGATGATGCACACGACCAATTCCCACAAGACATCCCATCCATTTATGAGGAGCAGGAGAGTACCCAATCTCAGGAAAGATTAGACTTTGAGTCTAACTCTCTACAAGAATTACCCCACTTCACAGGACCATGGGAAGCTAAGTCTACTTGTATGAGAGCACCCACAGTCATGATAAGAAACGAAGGTTCAATCATACCTAGGAACACAGAGGTAGTGAAAAACACTAAAGTACAATGCAACCTCACCTTAGAAGAACTACTCAAAGTAAGGCCAGAGCTATGGAAACATGTAGCCAAACAAGTACCAGAGATAGAAAAACCTCGTTCCCAGGTAAGATCCCAGAGAACAGTGCCAAAAATACCCTTGGACAAAATAGGAGACATGAGTGAGGGCGAAGAGGGAAACACATATCTTCCTATCACCCATCAAGGATACACCACCAAAGCCATTTTAGACTCAGGCGCAGGAGTTGCAATTGCTACCACTTCCCTATGGAAGCGTTGGGGCAAGCCAGCACTCAGGCCCACTAGGATGAAATTGCAAATGGCCGATGGTCACATAGAGAGACCCTTAGGGTTGTTAGAAGGAATAACTCTCACCACATGTGGTGTTGAGTTCGAGCATACATTTGCTATATGTGATTTCAGCAAAAATCATGCCTATGAAATGATCTTGGGACGACCTTTTATGCGACAGTTGCAAGTGGTACAGGACTGGGGAACCAATTCCTTGTACCTGCAACACTTGGGTGTTACGACCAAAGTGAATCTCAAAGATTACTCTCATAGAGATGTCCCTCCGATCCAATGGAATCCCCTCCATAGAGCCAAAGATGATACGGAATCGGTGCATTCCATAGGATCAGGATCCTCATGGATGCATGAAGAAACCCACTTATGGATGTGCAAGGTAGCAGTAGAAGAAGAGAAGAGAGAAAAAGCCAGAGAGGTAGGTGCAAAAGAAATACATAGATCAATTCAAGACCCAGCCTATGCACCTGTAGTCTTTCCTAACGAAGAATTTGAACCCCACAGCTGGGTAGAAATCCTAGCAACAATGGATGTAGCCATCAATGAAGAACAATGGACACCTCACTGTGATGAAGATGGCTATGACATTTCAGTCTTCTCCATAGAGCCGATCATGGGAGAGGCAGTGTTAGAAGAGGGTGAACCTAGCCCTGATGCATTTGAGGATGCAAGTGACTCCGATCTAGAGTCAATCATTATGGACCCACCTTTTGCATCAGATGAAGAATACTTCTATGAAGTAGAATTTCAACCCCAGAGGTATGGAGAGCTTACAAATGATGTAAGGCTAGCCACACACGTGACCCCGAAGGAAGAAGGAAAGAAAAGAAAGAAGAGAGAAGTCACACCATAAGAGGAAGAATCTTTGTTTGAGGTCCCGGAAAATTTTAAGAAGTATGAGATAGATGACAGGAGAGTCATGATTAGAATGCCTAAACGAGAGGCGCAATCAGGGGAGGCCTATGATAACAAAGAAACCACCAAGAAAATAGTGGTAGCCGTGGAAGAAGGAGAAGAGAGATGCACGTACATAGGCCATGACCTGACGGAAGACGAAGAGCACAAATTGATAGCCTTGCTAAAGAATATAGAGATGTATTCGCTTGGAGTTACAAGGATTTGAAAGGTGTGGACCCTGACATATGCTCACACACTATCCCCATGACCTCAGATGCCAAACCTTCTAAGCAAAAGCCATACACATATAATGATAATTATGCTGCTAAGATCAAAGAGGAGATAGATAGATTGGTTGAAGCTGGATTCATCTATGAAATTGAGCACACTGAGTGGGTATCCCCCATCATAATGGTGCCCAAGAAAAATGGAAAGCTGTGTGTATGCATTAACTTGAAGAAGGTCAATGCAGCCACAATTCGAGATAACTATCCGCTTCCTATCATAGAACATCTCTTAGAAAGAGTAGCAGGCAAGGAAGTGTACAGCTTCCTTGATGGATTTTCGGGCTACAATCAAGTAGCCATAGCTCCAGAAGATCAGCACAAGACGGCTTTTGCCACTGAATGGGGCATTTTTGCCTTTAGAGTAATGTCATTTGGGCTTACCAATGCACCAGCTACCTTCCAGAGGCTGATGTGCCATGTATTTAAAGAGTTCCTGAGGAAGAACTTAGAAGTCTATGTTGATGATCTTTGTGCTCATTCCAACATTAGACAAACCCATATTCTTGAACTCATACAAATTTTTGACAAATGTAGAGAATATCAAGTCTGCCTGAACCCAGAAAAGTGCGTTTTTATGGTCAGGCAAGGCAAGATTCTAGGACACATAGTGTCAAAGAATGGCATATCCATTGATGAAGAGAAAGTGAGAGCCATAGCGGAGCTACCTAGGCCAAAGAATGTCAAGGAAGTACAAACTTTCATGGGGCATTGTGGTTATTACCGACGGTTTATACACATGTATGCCATCATAGCAAAGCCTCTGTATGGACTTTTGACTAACTTTGAGTGGACTGATGAGTGTGAAAATTCCTTCAATGAGCTTAAACGACGATTATGTTCAGCCCCAATCTTGACTACACCAGATTGGAATAAACCCTTTCATGTTCATGTGGATGCATCCAATTATGCTATTGGATGTGTACTCGCACAACCTACTGGTGAAGGTAATATGGATCTCCCAATTGCCTATGCCAGTAGACAATTGAATGCAGCTGAACGAAATTACACCACTACTGAGAGAGAAGGCTTAGGCATGGTATATGCAGTTAAGAAGTTTAGACATTATTTGCTTGCAAATAAGTTTAAATTTTTTACTGACCATCAGGCACTGCTATATCTCGTAAACAAGCCATGCAATACAGGAAGATTAGTAAGATGGTTTCTCTTGCTAATGGAATATGATTTCGAGGTTGTGGTAAGGAAAGGGAAGACTCACTTGAGAGCAGATCATCTCTCTAGACTCCCAGTTGGAGAAGCCCCACAAGGAGTGTCAGATGACCTTCCTGATGCTTACTTGTTTAATTTGGAAGTGGTGCCACAGTGGGCTAAGCCATTAGTGCCAGTATTGACATACGGGCCTAACCACCCAGTAATAAACACACAGGATAGAGAGGTAGTAAAAGCCCAAAAGTATCACATCATGGCAGGTAGTATGTACAAGCACATGGATCAAGGGATGTTGGCATGTTGTGTGGAAGAGGATGAGTATGCTAAATGGTTGCAATTAGCACATGTAGGTGCATTAGAGCAACACTACTCAAAGCAACGAACCCTGCAGACACTAAGGAGACTCGGAGTGCATTGGCCGACGATGGAAGCTAATGTCCAAAAGTTGTGCAAGGAATGCCCAATCTGTTGCACTAAACCACCTGTGGAACATGCCACTCTTTATCAAGTGTCCATAGTGCCAGATTGGAGTGAACCACTAGTATCCTTCCTGAGGATGAAAACATTCCCTCCAGACATGACTCTGGCTAGGAAAAGGAGTTTAGAACAAGAAGCCCTCGATTACTCACTCATTGGTGATAATCTATACAAGCGTGGTAAAGATGGTTACCTGCGACTATGTGTCCATGAGAGTGAATATCTCAAGATCTTGGAAACTGCTCACCAAGGTGTAGCAGGAGGACACTTTGGAGATCGGGTGATCAAGGCAATACTATTTGCGGGCTTTTGGTGGCCGACCCTTCACATGGATGCACATACCTATGTGAAACGGTGTGATGTTTGTCAGAGAACTCAGTATCCTATACGCAAAGATGAGATGCCACTGAAACCCATGATGGGTGGACGTGCATTCTCTAAGTGGGGAATAGACTTTGTAGGTCCTATTAATCCCCCAGCCAAGGGTTCACATGCTGAATACATCATTGTTGCGACAGACTATCTAACAAAGTGGGTAGAGGTAAAAGCTACGACAAAGAACGATGCTCAGACGACTGCTAAGTTCCTATTTGAGAATGTGTTCACAAGATACGGGCTACCTATAGAGCTAGTAAGTGATAGAGGGACCCACTTCTTGAATGAGGTTATTGAAAATCTGCTCCAAGAATTCTTGGTAGTTCATAAGAAGTCTGCCCCCTACCACCCACAAGCTAATGGGCAAGCCGAAAGCACAAACAAGATTTTGTGCAATGTGTTGACCAAATTAGTGAATAATAAACGCTCTGATTGGGACAAACAGCTACACCATGCTATTTGGGCATACCGAGTCGCCTACAAAACGGTACTCCAAGCCACCTCCTTTGATGGTATTCGGCCAAAATGCAGTGCTACCGTTGGACTTCTTAATACCTACATTGAAAGTAGCACAAGAGCATGAATGGACGGGTCATGAACTCTCCTCAAGACTTTTTGACCTTGAACGATTAGGAGAAACAAGACTGAGGGCAGCTGCAGGGATATATGCAGCTAAGAAACGACAGAAGGCCTACTTTGATGCCCACATTAAGGATAAAGGTTTGAAGGCAGGCGACCTAGTACTAGTATACACGTTGAAACAACATGCGAGGAAACTAGAGAAGAGAGGCTACGGACCCATGATCATTAATAGAATCTCAACAAGTGGAGCAGTGCAACTAGCCACATTAGAAGGCGATGTTCTCCCGAGCTACATAAGCGGATGTAGAATCAAGTTATATCAGGAACCTCTCACAGAGGAAATGCTAAGTCAACTCAATACTGCTAAGAAACGCAAAGAAGAAGAAAAGCAAATTCGAGAAGAAGCTCAAGCAGAAGCTTTAGAGCGCATACGGAGAATGAAATTAAGAAGACAAGGCATAACCTTAGAGATAGGACAAGGAAAGGGTGCAAGGACTGTAAGAGCCTTGATTGACTCAAGTGCAGCCACTAGTGCTATTAAATTTTCGTACTGTCAAAAGTTGAAATTAACCATCAATCCTATAGAAGCATATCTCATAGGATTGGGAGGTGTGGAAACCCCTTGCATGGGCGAGGTGGAACTTCCCCTCTATATTCAAGATGAAGCAATGACAGTTAAAGTACTAATGTGTCAAGATGAGGACCTCACTGAGCCTCTTGTCTTGGGTCAGGATTGGATCTATGATCATGCAGTCAACCTAAACCTAAGAAGTGGACTTCTTCAGGTATGGGTAAATCATAGTCGAATTACAGTTGAATTGGAAAATGAGGCACTCAAGGAACTAAGTAAGGCACGAACTCCTGGTCCTTCCAGGGGCGCACATGAAGTTGACAATGCTATTCTTGTCCAAAACTGTATGATGCAGAACGAGGATTGTCTCAACAATGGAGTCAAGGATAAGATGGCACTCCCTTCTTTCCCAAAGACCAGAGGGATGCAGCAACCAAAGGCAGATCAAATACAGGAGGAGCAGCGCACAACCTATACTGGAGGCCAGAAACACGTGCGAAGCAAAATGTCTCAGCCGTCGAAACGAGTGTGGGTGCGGAAAGGCGAACACCCTGTTGTGACCATGCCAACCCCACGACCGAAACCTCTTATTAGTAATCAGCAACACGATACTAATAAGAAGTCTTTCATAAATTCTTCTACGAAAGTAAAGTCTATTTGGGTACCCAAGAAGTCGATGAAGGCCAGCCCACAATCACGACAAATCTAGGTGCCTAAGGCTTGCTTGCAGGCTCAAATAGCTACATCGAGGCCACACCCGGTACAACACGTTTCACTCACTCGAACATCCGATGCCCATTCTTACACATCACGCACAAACACATATTCTTCCATGAGCACAAGTAGAATCACTCGTAAATGGGCCCCGAAGAAGCCTCATTTCCAAGCCGATACTCCTAACAAACTCTCCAGAGTCTCCACAAAGTCAAGATCAAAACCCATCCATTGCATTTGGCAACCTAAAACTTGTAATAAACCCCCGGACCCAAGTTGTAAATCCATGCCCACCTACTAACTACGTCACTCTCACACTACATCATTCCACCTAGCTCCTAGGTCTACCCAGTTCCTAACTACACACAAGCACCGAGCACTTAATAACCTCCTAATCTCTCCCGACCCTCATGTTAATGTTGTAATGGGGACAAAAATGGTTCTATCTTGTCCTTTACAATGTTAACACATGTTTCTATATTCTCACAGAATCAGGAGACAAGAAGTAACATGGCAGATACGGCAAGAACTAGCTCCCAGGCAGGCACCAGCCCCCAAGTCGTGGACATTGAAAGTCTTCCCGTTCAGGAGGAATTGAAGGAACGCCCAGTGGCATTGAGGGCATTACACACCATACCGGTTCAGAATCCTCCACAGGGGCACACAATGCCGGTCAGCAAAAACTCACATTGGTTCAGTGATGTGGCAGGACCCCTGGGTGAAGGCACTTACATGTGGGAGGCCGAGATAGAATTCAATGGGCGTTGGGGCAGATATCACTTTTTCACCACGGAATTTGAGAAACTGTAGAATAATGAAGGACTGAAACCTATATGGAAGAAGGCGGGACTCTACGATTACTTCAAATTCCAATTGCCAAAGTCCGATTTTCTAAGGTGCTCTTATTTGATTAGCACACTCACTCCGAGCAAAGACAAAAAGGGATACAGCTCCTTTGTCCTCCCATCTCTCACAAGGGGCAATGAACTGAAGCATTTCAGGTTGACTATCAATTTGGTAAGGGAAGCTCTAGACATGAAAGGTATGCACATTCCTACGGAGAAAGAGACTATGGTCCCCGACAATATGAAGAACAGGAATCTGACAAAATTAAAGGACATGGTGGCAATGACACCTACAATTGCCATTCACTTGCGAATGTTCATGCAACATTTTGCATTTCCCGCTCAAGAGAGGTTCACAATGCCACCTAAGAAGATATGATTTAGTCTATACTTGGCTGATGCCTTTGACTTGACAATCAACATGCCCCACTGGATTATCGACCAAATCCACTTGGCTCATCAAAGGTGGTATAAGAAACAAAAGTCTGTACTGTATGGATGTTGTGCCCTCACCAGGATTGTGTATAGATGTCTAGCGTATGATGTGCCAGTGCAAAGGGCACTCATTTGGACCAGGGTACAGGAGTTTCAACGCAGATTATCCACCGCAGGGCCACCCTCCAAGAATATGAGAGGCGCCGTTCAGATGCCCTGTGCACAAGCCCGCGGCGCGACACTGACACCAGAGACAACTCCACGACTCCCGAGGCGGGTACAACCCTTTACTATCAGATTACAAGGACACAGCACTGAGGGACCAAATCTAGTGTTTCCACCTGTACCAACCGACCTAGAGTTCCCTCACGGATTCACTTTAGAAGACCTAACTGATGAGGAGGTAGCCAGAATCATCGAGGCTGTTAACATGGAAGTCGAGGCAGAGCAAGCTAGTGGACAACAAACTGCTACAGACCAACCTCACCCCAGACAACTAGAGGTCGTCGAAGTGGAGGATGAAGAAGAACAAGAACAAGAGGAGGAACATGATGGACAATCCGAGGAAGAAGAGCAGGAATATGATCAGGAAGCTCTGCAGGTACTTGAAGGTGCTCTAGCTTACACGAAGGCATTGAAAAAGCTCTATGATACCATGAACAGAGTTCAAGAGCAACATAGATTGTCCCTAGCAGCAGGCAAAGCCCTCATGAATCAAATCCTTTAGGAGGAAGGCGTAGACGAGCAATACCGCACCACTCTTGACATGATATCTGATGCTTTAAGAGTACTTGAGACGGTTCATACCGCCCTTGCACAATCACGAAGAACGGAGCGATAATACGGTAGATGCCCCCCTCGATCAGGAAAGCAGATGAATGTATTAGTATCAGAACCACAAGGCACATCCACAACCACGGGCACCGCACACACCATTCAGGATACTGAGGAAACCCATACATCAAGTGCACCTCCGTCACCCCCTTTGCCACCCCTGCCTCCAACTCCACCACATTCACCTCCCCCAACCAGTGTAACCACTACTGTCACCGCCTCCGAGTCCACTACCCATACCGAAGCGCAGACCGTCAGTCAACCCACACACCCTATCTCCACCTCTCTTGTCTATACGACCACTGACACAATAATTCTAACCGCAGCCACGGAAAACCTCAATCCCCCGATCACACTTCCTGGCAGTTCGTATTCACAATTGCACACACCACTGTACACTTTCACCACTATCACCGCACCCATAATTCCAATGTTCACAATCACTCCCACTACTGCATCCACTTTTGATTTTATGGACATATCACCCACCTCCGCACCTCTCCCTCCCCCCATACACCCACCATCTCCCATTCCCCCTCCACCCACCTCACCATTTTCCAGCACCGCATCCACACTCCCCTTCCCCTTCCCCTTCCCTTCTGCATTCAACACTCTTCCCGCATCCACCCCTATTAATAATGTATTTAATAATATGTATCAGTGTATGTCGCAACTACAACAGCACTACCAGCATCTTGATAACCAACATACGCGACTCTTCCGAAGCCATGAAGAACTTCAAGTACGATTCATTGATCTCGAAAGGGAAAAGCGGCTTCTACAACAACAGTATGCTAGTAGCCAATCCACCCCAGTCAGATGCAGAAGAAAGGCAACATATGGATGATTTGCTACACTCCGAGATAACGGAGAATCTCAAGCTTAGACGCAACCTGGCCCTCCTACGAAAACACATGTCTACAGCACTCGAAGAGAATAAACGGCTACAGAAACAGAATGAAGAAAACTTGGAAGCAGCAATGGAGGGTTCCCCGCAGGAAATCGACCCAGATAATTCAAGGCCATTCCCTCAGAGAATATGAAAATTGTGTTAGAAACCCATGCTAACCTCCTGAAGGCCCATGCAGCATTAGAACGAGAAAGAGATGACCTACTTAAGCAACTGGCAACTCAGCAGGAGTCACCAAGCAAAGTCACTGCCGAAGACGACACATCGAAAGAAGTCACAAAACTCAGAGCAGAACTTGAAGAATTACGCAGTAAAGTCATGCAATACGAGCGTCAACCCTCTCCCCTTGTAGAGCCCGAGCCTGAGGACTTAGTTCCAATTGAAATCGAGGAAACCTTCGAAGATCCATACGTTCCCATGCTTGCACCAGGGGGCAAGCAAACAGAAGAGGGCATGGACACCATCGAGATAGAGGCTCCTGAATGGATGCAGAGGTTAGAGAAAGTGGCCACAACCCATGATGATAGAGTGGCAGTTCAGATAGTGTCAATGTCACGTTTGGAGGAGGTAGTTATAAAATCGGAGTACTTTCAAAACCTCTCCCATCATAGGTGGATCGGCACATCCGACGATTTGTATGTTCCTTTCTATGTCTTAATGGTGGACTACAATGCCGAAATCAAGCACCACACCTCAAAAGAACCGACCTCGGCTACACAGTTTGCACCGGACGACATCCCAGCAAGTGCCAAGCAGGGCAATATACATCAACCGGCGTGGAGGATTCGTCTACTGGAAACCTACCCAGAGATGGTAAGAACATGGAATAACATGCCTTTGTACATCAAATACAACCCATGCTATTGCCCTGTATTTCGAAGAAGGTCGTGGCCGGAATACACAAAAATTGTGCTGACAACCAAAGGATGCAAGAAATGGCTCAATTATGTCTACTTAGCACCACCTAAAGGCCCACCTACCATAGGATATATGATTTCAACGATTCGGCACTAGGGGGTCCGGTTTAAAAATGTACCAGATGTCATGGCCCAAATGTGCCTTAAAATTTTTGAACTCATGTTGGTCACCTTCAGGACTTTCAAGAATGTCAAGGAACCTCATCTGTCAGCTCTTGGATTTAATGAAGGTAATCAGGACCTTGTCTAGGACATGAGCGCAACACCATCTATTAATGTTGTATATGCATGGCACGCGCGTATCAATTATCTTCTAGCCTGCTCAAACAGACGTTTGAAGAAATGTTTGTCACGGAATTCTGGGAATATCATTCAGAGATATTCATTCCCAGACCATCATATTTATTGCAGTTGTTTGCAGTGGAACAAGCCCTCCATTCAGAAAAATTACGTATACCACATCCAAAGGTTCCCGGGCTGGTAGATTGGGATGCTCTACTCATGGACTTGGCCAAAGGGTTGCGGATTGTAGAACATTACTTAGCACAAGACGTTGTTGAGTACTACATCCAATGACCCACCCAACAAGGGTCTGTCAGGGACAACAGACGCGAGAGAGGGGGGGGTGTTGGAACTGAAGGACTCACAAGGCAAGGAAGCTTACGAAGGGAGTCAGAGAGAAGAGAAAGTACAAGCAGACAGAGCAATCAACGACGATCTGGCAAGTAGGCCAATATTTTTTTCAGGACACTAACGCATATAAAAGAGGTGGACACACAAGGAGAAGGAGCAAGTAGGGAGCTCCAAGAAATGTATGTCAAAATGTTAATAGAAACCCCTACAAAAATAGTGATTTTCATCACTAAAAACCATTGTAAATACCATTTCATATTTTTGTAGCTCCATTTTGTGCAAGCCAAGGAGTCATTGAGCTTGAGGAGCTTTAGAAGTACCTACCTGTCAGTTTTCACATTTTTTAGACTTCGTTTGAACCTCCAAATAGGGTAGAGAACCTAATTTTTAACTAGGCCGGACACTAGGTCTGGACACGGCCAAAACCTAGTCAAAAACTATAAATAGAGCTAGAGAGCTCATTTTTGAGGCTAGCTTGTAATTGATTGGAACTTGTAAGAGCTTTTTGAAAGTAATCTAAGAACTCCATTGCTTCTCACTCTTTCTCTTACTGTGTGTGCACGCGTGTGTGTATGTGTGTGCATGCTAGTGTGCTTCTCACTCACGCACTTGTGCCTTCACTTGCTCGAGGTCTTCATACCATCCTCACGTCTTCCCTGATTGACATTAAAGGAGGTGCTACTCATCATTGAGCTACAGCTCTGTATCAAAAATACTTGTTCTATCGTGAAAAATTGTTATCTCCATCTGTAAGCTTTTTATAAAAGCGAAAAATTATGCCAAGCTTTCCACGATGTAGCCACTGGGTTTGAACCCGCGTGGCTGTTTTGAGAGAGATTTGCTCTAACCACGCTGCCCGCATGACTTTTATGTATTCATTGTGAAAAGACTAGTTCATATGATGTTCCGCCCGTCTGGGAATTGAATAGAGAATGGTATGAGCTTTTGGACTATTGAACCATTGTTGGATCATATGATATTGACTCCAACAATCCCTCCTTCAATGTCATTGGTACAAGCTTCAGTAACCTGCAAATCTTCTCATGACTATCTCTAGTCAATGCTTTGGTAAATATATCTGCAACATTCTCACTAGATGGAACATAAACTAGCTCAATGTGCTTCTTAGCTATCTGCTCTCGAATATAGTGGTAGTGTACCTCTATGTGCTTTGTCCTTGCATGATGCACTGGATTCTTAGTTATAGCTATAGCACTCTTGCTATCTAAAAATATCTGAATGGGTTCATGTACTCTCACATCAACTGAAAATCTTCTGCAACCAAATTGACTCTAGAGTAGTTGTAAATGTTGCACGATATTCAGCTTCACACAATGAAGTGGCAATAGTGGGTTGTCTCTTTGAAAGCCATGAAATAAGACAATCTCCAAGATAAAAACAAAATCCACTAGTACTTCTTCTTGTGTCTCTATCACCTACCCAATCAGAATCTGAAAATCCTTTTAGTAACAAATGTGTAGATTTCGAAAATACCACAGCAAAATTTGAAGTTCCCTTCAAATATCAAAAGATCCGCTTTAATGCTTTCCAATGTAACACTGTCGGATTCTGCATGAACCTTGATACTTGAGAAATTGCAAACTGTATATCAGGATGTGTATTACAAAGATATATCAAGCAACCAACTGCTTGACTATATAGAGTAGCATCAAATGGCTCTACATCTGCTACCATTTGTAAAGAGGCATTCTGATCCATAAGTGTTTGCATAGGTTTAGAATCACCCATCTGAAACCTCTCCAAAAGTTTCTCAATGTACTTCTGTTGTGTCATATAGATACACTCATCTGGAAACAAAAACGGAATCCCAAGATAATAATGCAAAATGCCTAAATCATTCACATCAAATATTTGCTTTAATTGTTCTTTGAACATCTACAAAACTTCATCTCTGGGACATGTGACTATAATATAATTCACATAAATGATTTCTATAATCATCATACCTGTTTCAACTTTGACATAAAGAGTCGGAGTTGCATCTGAGTTATGGAAATCAATGGACAAAAGATATGTATGTATCTTTTCATACCATACATAGGAACGAATGTCTCATCATAATCAATACTTTTTTGTTGTACATATCCTTTGACAACCAATCTTGCTTTGTACCTATCAATAGTACCATCTGCTTTCCTTTTGATTTTGAAGATCCATTTTAGACCTATAGCCTTCTTTCCCTCTGGTACCCCACATAGCTGCCAAGTTTGATTCTTATGAATAGAATCAATCTCTTCTTGCGTAGCTTTTCTCCAAATAGGAATGTTAAGTGCATCTTTAACACACGTAGGTTCATCCTCAAATATCGTAAGCGCCAAAATATCATGAATCTCAAAGTCTTCAGTAAAACTTACATGATCTCTTTGTTGTTGTTGTCTAGTCTGACTTCTTGTTCTTCCAGTAAAAGTCTTTGCACCATTATCTTTCCAAGCCTGATATAACCAAGTAGGTGTATCCTTAAATAGTGGTGAAACTCTTTCTGAACTTTCAGCTTCCAGAGGTTCTGGAACTTGACCTGCTGAGGTACTAGGACTTTTTGGAACTCTAACTTCTTCCAATTCTAGAGCCAAAGTCTCTCGTGGAACTAACTCTGTAGAAGGTTGTGAAATTCCCCTTTCTTCAACTCTTTCTTGAATCATAGGAATTTTAACTCCCTCCTAATGAACTCTGGAATTTTTGCTTCTTTATTATAAACCTTATTTTCAGCAATATAAGCATTACGTAAAAGAATAACTTCACCTCTATCACTTCTGAGAATCTGGACAGGTTTCGGACTTTCATTTTCAACCATAGCTACAAACTTCTTGAACATAGGAAAGACTTTTGAATTCAACTTAAGACCATAGATCCATGAGTATCTCGTAAAATCATCAACAAATAGAACAAAATACCTGAAGCCTTGAATAGAGTCGCTCTCATAGGTCCATTCACATCTGAATGAATAATCTGCAATTTCTTGATAGTTGTAATATGACCATGTTTCTTGAAAGATAGTTTATGCATCTTACCTTCAAGACATCCTTCACATATATTTGAATCATCTGGTAACTTGAATGAGGGTAAATGTCTTTGATACTTTTGAGAGCTCCAAAACTAATATGTCCAAATCTTTCATGCCATAGCTTCATATCTTCCACCGGTGATGAAGATTTGACTGCATATGCATGACTGATTTTTGACAAAACAAGGATCCCTCCTCGATGCTCACCTTGTAAAATACACTTGTCATCTTTGTGTGATAAGATCTTACAAATATCTCTCTCAAATACAACTTTAAAACCATCACCTAAAAATGCAGATATAGATAGAAAATTCTTCTTCATTTCAGGTACATAAAGAACATCTAGAATCTGAAAATTATCACCTTCTCTTGACTTTAGGGTTATTGTACCTATTCCCACGACATCCAAATCATTGTCATCTGCGATAGTAACTCTTCTACTTGAAGAATAAGAAAGAGAAGAAAACACATCTCTGCAACCTGTCATATGCTTTGTAGCACCTAAGTCAAATATCCAAGGACTTTCTGAAAGAACTTGTAAAGCTAACTGATCAAAAGCTACTTCCTCAATGGTGATACAGGCATAAGAATCACCTTGAGATTTCTCTTTTTTATCATCTTCTGCAACATTACCTGATGCCTTTTTCTTTTTTGTTGCAATCCTTTTATAACATATTTTTATCATCTTTTGCAACATTACCTGATGCCTTTTTCTTTTTTGCTACTTTTAAATGTCCAGGTTTCTTGCAGTAAAAACATATTACTTCCTTCTTCTTAGAAGACTTCTCTTTAGATGTCGTAGATACAGAATCTAAAGTAGAAGGTGAAAGGGACTTACTTTCCTTTATGGATTGTTTCTCCTTTTTCTCCTCCTTCTTCTTTTTCCCTTTTGATGAAGATAAAAGTGCTTCTTCATTCTCTTCCATTCCCTTCAACTCATCTTCACATTGAAGTAACAAGAACTCTAGCTCTTCAAATGTAACCTCTCTATCTCTTGTGGTAAGGGTAAGAGTGGTTATAAAAGATCGATATGAGATAGGAGGTGAATTAATCAACATATTTACCATTTCTTCATTTGATATCTCAACTTCTATATTTAGAAGTTGATCTCTCAAGTCAACGAGTCTCGTAATGTGGGTTTGAATTGACTCACCAACATTCATCCTTGTATTTGCTAGTTGTCTCCTCAAGTGAGCTTTCCTAGCAAGATTTCTGCTCTGAAAAAGATTCTCAAGCTTCAACCAATCTTGTCTAGAACTTCTGCAAGATCTGATCTGTGGTAGAATATGCTTTTTGACACTCATTGCTATGAATGAAAGTGCTAAAGCATCTCTAGCATCCCACCTTGCTTGATCTTCAGTCGGAGGAATTGTAGGTAAAGACCTACCTGTGACTCTGGATGTCGAAGTGGTTACCTCTTCTTTAGTTGGTTCTGTAATAGTAATTTCAGTACCTCTTGAAGCTGTTGTGGCTCCTTCTTCTCCTTCTCGTCTTAGTCTTGTTAAGGATCCATTGACGATACTCCATAAATCCTTTGTCACTAAAATATTCATCATCCTGAAACTCCACATGGGATAATTAGAAGATCCATCCAACTTGTCTTCAATCTCAATTCTAATCTCACTCGTCTTAACTAAGTGTGTATGTCAATTATGCTCTGATACCAAGTGTTGGAATTTGGGGCCCCAGGATCGTTCCAATACTAAAACCTTTTGAGCATACACACTTATTTAATTAAGATGATAAGTGAGAGATAGAAAGAAAGAGATCTTAAGACAAGGATAGAGAACGTAAGCTCGATGCTTACTCACTAAACAATAGATGTCCAAATTACAACATGGGAGTACTACTCAACCATATAAAGTGGTGCACTCACTAATTGAATATCCAAGAAGATGATGATACAAAATTTAGATTATGTTGAAATAATATAAGTGTGTGTGAAGTGAATAAGCAATGAAGCTAACCTTATTCTCACAAAATAGTGTAACAAAATTGTAAATCAACCAACCCTAATTTTGAGAATAGGGTAGAGAAACCCTAAAAACAAAATATAAGGTTAACTCACAAAAGATAGTTACCACCACCTTGTAGAAGACTTCTTGCTCCAAGAGAGTAGCCTCTCCTTCAACAAAACTCCACCTCCTCAAGAGTGTGTGAACACTCTCTCTTCAAGAAGATCTTCAAACTCTAGCTTGAAATCTTTGAGTGAGTGAGTGAACATGAGCCAAAACCCTCTTTATATAGTTTGAAGTACCCCAATGAAAAGCAATAAAATAAAAGCTATCGCTTTAAACTTACGATCGTCATCAGATTCTGCAAAAAGCTCTGTATCAAAAACACTTGTTCTATCACGAAAATTTGTTATCGCCATCTGTAAGCTTTTCATAAAAGCGAAAAATTATGCCAAGCTTTCTGCGATGTAGCCGCTGGGATTTGAACCCACATGGCTGGTGTGAGGAGATTTGCTTTAACCACACTGCCCGCATGACTTTCATGTGTTCATTGTGAAAAGACTAGTTTATATGTTGTTGCGCCCGTCTGGCAATTGAATAGAGAATGGTATGAGCTTTTGGACTATTAAACCATTGTTGGACCA
This sequence comes from Ceratopteris richardii, assembly GCA_020310875.1. NCBI lineage: Eukaryota > Viridiplantae > Streptophyta > Polypodiopsida > Polypodiales > Pteridaceae > Ceratopteris > Ceratopteris richardii. The sequence continues at coordinate 122,455,225 of CM035406.1, forward strand.
TATGATATTGACTCCAACAAACCATTGTTGGCCCCTCACATGAGGTCGTACTAGCAACATCTTCACCCTCTATCACCAACTCCAGTCCCATGACACCCATCTCCAATCCAAAACCAATTGCACCTAAACCTTTCCTACCTACCTCACCACAATCCATCCCACCAACCTTACCATCAACTTTTGTAATTTCCTTCCTGACACCACCCACCATAACAACTCCAACTTTCAACCCTATTAAGCTAACCAACCTATCCTCCCTTCTCCACTCCATGACCCACATGCTTCATCAACCCTCTACTTCTCGATTGCCCTTGCAAGAACCTCTCCTTGTAAGTCAATCATTGTTGTAGAGTAAAGAAACACAGAAAAGGGAGCCCCAAAATTTTTCAAATGATGGGCATAAATTTTCTTCTTCAAATTTCTATGAAAACTTCATGAAGCCATGTAAATGCACTAGAGGAGTCCTCTAGATGCATAAACCCCATATATTGTAACCTAATCCTTGTAACATAGTAGGAAATTAGTGTTTTTCAATAAAAGTGTTGGTCTCTTGTGTGGAAGGACTAATTTTAGGGCACATGTATAAAATTCACTTGGTGACTCTTTAAAGAACTTTTTACCATTGCGAGAATTGAAGCAGAATTTCAAATTTTCCTCTTCCTTATTGATTATCATCTTCTCCAAGAGCTTTTGTGTGTGTGCAATGCTTGAAATATGTGTGTAGGACTGTGATCTACCCCTTCCCATCACTTTTGAACTATTGTAGTGTGTGTCAGCCTTGAGGAGTTGTCGAGCAGGTGTTGGTGTTTCCTACCATTCACTATTTTGCTCATAACTTGAAGTACATTTGTTAGATTCGATTGAAAATACCGCCATTGAATGTGTCTCATCGGGAGCTTTGAATGGAACCCAGTATTGACAATATTCAGAGTTTTTGAGTTGAGAGAAAAGTTTGAATTTGTGCTTACTATTGTAAATGGTATCGCGACGTGCATTTTTAGATAAGTAGTGAGTTGGAGAGGTAGTTGAGACAAGTCACATGCATTGTAGCATTGATACTTTACTTACCATCACATGTGCACATGTCTTCATACACTTAGTATGTCTAATCTCTCGGAATTATCATGTGTATTAATCCACCACTATATGCACTTGTGGGGTGATTGAGGTAAAGTCTCATTGACACAAGTCCCTAAGACTTCATGACTTAGGTACACATGTTTTTGGCATCGTTGCTAGGGAATTACCCCAATCAAGGTGCCTTCATGATGGTTATAGCCATGGAGTGAATGATTCTTACTTGTAGAGGAGAATTCAGCTAGTGGCAAGTCACAAGACCTTTCAACACTTGTTACTTCACACTTTAGGGTGTCTGTAATGAGTTCCTAGGGCTAGGAGTGAAGGATTGAGAAGAGTTAGGATTAGTCAGAGAGAGAAGTAGGAATAGGATAGGTAGGACACATTGAGAAAATCCCAAAAAATTTAGTTCTTTTCAGTTCAAGCACTTGGTCAACCAAGGCCATAACACCCAAAAAACACTAAATTTCTAGTCAGTTGTCTTGACAAGTATCACGGAAAGCAACAGTGACCGGTATCACAGAAGAAGTATCATGGAGAACTTAGAGTGTAGCTATTAGTTAAGGGAAAATTTTGGAAGAGACACTCTTGAAGGTGAGCGCATTAACCCTGTAATCTTAAAAAATCAAAAAACACACTCATAGACATGACTGAACACATACGTGGTATTGCAGGGTAGGACAGATGGCTAAAATGAGTTTTTGAGTTGCACACTGGGCTAAGAGTGAAGAGGAGAGAGAAACCAACAGATTGCACAAAAAACTTTTAATTTTTTGTCACTTTTGGTTGTAGTATCGTGATCAGTTGAGTTTTGGTATCATGATACCAAAATTCCCTTGTATCACGATACTCTCCTAGTATCGTATCGTGCATACCCCCTTGAGGTATCGTGATATCATCAAGGTACTGAGTATCGCCAAGTGCAGGTATCACGATCGTAGTTAAAGTGGTGCCATATCATGGATGTTGTGGTATCATATCGTCCAGATCATAGTATCATATTGTCTGAAAGACTAGTATCATATCGTTCACATTGTGGTATCACATCGTGGTTCATAACCAAGTATCGTATCGTTAGAATTGGTATCGTTAGGTATCAAGTAGCATATCATCTTGATAACGATATCATATCGTAAGGATAGATAGGTATTGTATCGTGAGCTAGCACTGGTATCGTATTGCCAACTCACAAAGGTATCATATCGTGGTGCAGTTTTGGTATCACGTTGTCATAACAGCAGTATCATATCACCTAAGGTGGTATCGTCTAAAGTGGTATCGCATCGAGGGGAGCATAGGTATCGTATCGTGCCTATCCAGTATCATATCATCCATGACTAGTATCATCTAGAGCAGCATCGTGCATTGTGAAATCCAGACAAACTACAATTGAACTCTAAGAAATCTAAGATAAAGTTAAGGGAAGGAGGAGGGAAGATATAGACTTAAGCGGTGAATGAACTTAAGGTTAGGATGGGTGCTAAGTAGTCTGAGAACTGTCATTTCATTGGTAGGAAGTGCAGCCCAAGCAAGCCTTCACTCAGTCTACTCATATACATCAAGTGTTTCAGAGGAGGAACTACCCATGGCCTCAGAGGACATGCATTGTTCAGTTCCAAGGGAGAGCTTCATGTCCACCATAGAGGGAGAATATCGAACCTCCTTACAATATGTGTCCACCAACCTACAAGGAGTACATATTTACCTTGATGGCATAAATAGGTTGGTAGCAAGAATGGTAAACACTATGGATTCAACAATAGTTCCAAGACCCACAGTTAGGTCAAATCTATGTAGTGACTAAAAATCCTAACCAAATCAATGATAGAGGGGAACTAGAGGGACAAAGAGCTTTAGAGAGGCCTGAGGATGAAGTCACTGTGACTACCCCAAGGGGCAAGTCCGTAGTGACTCAAGTCTTGAGAGGGGACCTAATGCCTCAAGATGATTATCTGTTGGATGTATATTTGATCCATGGGTCATAACCACTTTTACAAACCAACTCGCCTACATGAGGAGAAGAAGTAAGCCCAGTAACTATCTATGAGCTGAAGGATCCAGAGGATGAGTCTAGAGTCGCATACCTAGACCAAAATCAAAGGAGATATTGGTCGGTAGACAAAGTGGATAGGTCTCAATTGAAATACATGGGGTTGCCTATATTCCCTCCTTGAGAGCAGGCGACTACCTCGCAAAACCCTTTTGGATCCCACCAAGGAATGGAGAATACTATGTCAGGTCAAACGAGTAGCATCCCTAATCAAACTCATGTTCAATTCACTATGCTAGGAATACATTCGCAGAGCCAAGCCAATCGAGGGATAGGAAATATGAATAGACCACCCATTAGGCCAAGACCACAACCAAGTGTAGGACCGAGAATGCATCCAGTTAGGCCAACAATTCCTGTAATGATCAGACTCCCCGAGCTAGTGAGAAGGTTGAGACCAATCCCAGTTGCTAACTACATGAGGAATCATTATGATGGCACAGGAGAGCCTTATGACCATATTTTTGAATTCAAGCAAGTGTTGCAACCGGAGCAAGTGGATGACTTTTTTGTGCAATATGAATCCTTTGGGCTAACCCTCACGGGAATAGCCTTAACTTGGTTCCAACCTTTGGATCCAAATCACTTTGGAAATATTGAACAATTCTTCCAAGAGTTTATTGGGGAATTCACCAAGCGAGGGATTAAGCACAACTCATCATCTTTGATTCATAGTTTCAAACAAGCCCCAAATGAAATAGTAAAAACAGTTGCCATAAGATTTAACCAATATGTTGACAAATGTCCAATCACAAAGATACCCTCACAGCAAAAGATGATATCCCTGTTCTTAGATGGATTGACTCATGGGACATTGAGAACCTTAGTCTATGTAAAACAGTTGCAGACATTGAGTGAGTGTGTTCAAGAATACATTGACTTAGAGGACAACCTAGCGGATGACCTCAAAAATACACAAAGCTCCACTAAAACAAAAGAAACTAGGAGTACTATGATCTCTAGTTCAAGTAATGTGGAGAATTAGCAAAAATGGTAGCTAAGAAGCTAGGTGTGCACAAAAAGAGAAACTATCAAAACCCGCCCATGAGAATGCCAATGGTGAGAAGATGCAACCTGTGCAGTGGAGACCATCTATCCCATACTTGTACAAGAGGAGGTTTAGGCATGCAACAACCTTACCCATACAACAGACAATCACCCCAAGGACCCAACTTGTACTATCATATTGAGAAAAAATATACTAACGGATATCCTCCTAGAGAGCAAGGTAGAGAGATTCCTAGATACAACCCCTATCCAAGACCACAAGGAGCACCCAATCCATATGAGCAAGGAGGATATGGACAACCACAACCAGTGTTAGGACAACAACCACCCCATCCACAGAATGTACTGCCTATCAAATAGTACCAGCCACACCTTTACTAGTGCAAAAACGATAAATCAAGGAAAACATGGAAAGAGACATAGTACCAGCCACACCTTTAGAAATGATAAATCAAGGATATAAGTAGACCTAGAGAGAAATCTATCCTTATGATGCCAGTCTGGTAGAGTATTGTTGAAGCCCAAGGTCACGGACAAAGCATGGAAGCACATCAAGGAAGTGGACACACAAGAAGAAGGAGCATATAGGGAGCTCCAAGAAGCACATGTCAATTTTCACAAGAAATCCCTATAAAAATAGTGATTTTTATCACTAAGAACCATTGTAAATACCATTTTCCATTTTTTCAACTCCATTTTGTTCAAGCCAAGGAGTCCTGGAGCTTGAGGAGTATTAGATCCATCATCCTTCCAATTTTCATAATTTTTAGACTCCATTTGAGCCCCCAAATAAGCATGGAACCTACTTTTTAACTAGGCCGGACACTAGGTCTGGACAGGGCCAAAACCACTCAAAAAACTATAAAAAGGGCTGGAGAGCTCATTTTTGGGGGTTGGCTTGTTGTAGATTTTAGCTTTGCAAGAGAGCTCTTGTGTAATCGAAGTCCTTCCATTGTTCCACTCTTTGCTCTTACTTTGTGCGCGTGTGTGTGTATGTGTGTGCATGCTTGTGTGCTTTCACTCATGCACTTGTGCCATCACTTGCTCACGGTCTTCATACCAGTCCTCATGTCTCCACGGATTGACATTTATAAGTGTATCTCCTCACGTTGGTACTTTCCATTGTGCTATAGTGACACCAAATTTGGCGCCGTTGCTCGGGAGAGAGCTTGGAGGACGAGCGTGTGACAGTAAGACGTAAAGTAGCGATGTTGGAAGGTAAAAAAATCACCATTTTCAATTCAATTTTTGAGTTTTTCTTCTTCTTCATCTTCATCATCATCACCACATTCTCCCCTCTTCATATTCTCTGATTTTTTCCATTTTGTACTGTATGTTCACCTCGTTTTTCACTCGTGGCTGTGAGAAAGAAGCGCAGGGGAGTTGAGAGATAAAAACGCTGAAGAAATCCACTTGAAAAAACTCTCAAAACACCGAAAAATCCGATTCAATATCGTGCGGGCTGAAACGAACAGGGTTGGGTATCGCGAGTGTCGTATCACAAGTTTGGAGGGTGATCTTGCATCTACAAGCTGATAGGAGTGACAAGGAGGACACAAGGTACTCATATTTGCAAAAGTTTTTGAATTTGGGTGTCAAAATCTCCAAGTATCGTGTCCGGTTGAGTTTTGGTATCACGATACCAGAACTCCCGTGTATCGTGATACTTGTCAAGGTATCGTATCGTGCATATCCACTTGAGGTATCGCGATACCATTCTGGAATCATATCATCAAGTGCTAGTATCGCGATCACAATCATCCCGATGGTATCGTATCGTGTCGGTCCCGGTATCGTATCGTCGATCGAGTGGTATCGTATCGTCGACCCAATTGGTATCGTATCGCCAACTTGGTATCGTATCGCCTCCAGTTTTGGTATCGCAATCGCAGTTGCTCCAGTGGTATCGTATCGTGGTCCACCTAGTATCGTATCGCGAGGCTCAGTGGTATCATATTGTCTCTTATTTTGGTATCGTATCATTCGATCCTTTGGTATCGTATCGCTCAAAGGGTCAGTATCATATCGTGACTTACTTCAGTATCGTATCGTCTGATTTTTGGTATCGTATCGAGTACAGTCTGGTATCGTATCATCCTAACTACTGGTATCATATCGTGGAGTTCGTATCGTATCGTGTCAATCCGAGGTATCGTATCATGACCATTTTAGTATCGTATCGTGCAAATAGCAGTATCGTATCGTGGACTTGGTATCGCCTTGGTGGTATCATATCGTCTAAGGTGGTATCGTCTGAAGTGGTATCATGTAAGACATAGATATCGCATCGTGAAAGTCTGGTATTGTATCGCCTGTTCTGAGCTCCCAGAGAGATCCTGTTTCCCTGTTTTAACCCCCAGAACCCTGAACTGGCATAACTTTCTCGTACGAAATCCGTTTGCTGTGATTTTGGGTTTGTTGGAAAGCTCGTGGGGAGTACTACCAAAACTTCCACTGGTTACTGTAAAATTAATATGTGGATTATTAGATATAGTATTTTGAAGTTGAGCCTTAGGGAAACTAGAAAATCCAAGAGCTCCAAAGGATTCTGAGCAATACAAGGGGAAATTTTGGATTTGTAGACAAGGCTTATGAACCTAAGATTTGGTAGACACCTAGGCAAGGATAAGCAAAGCATTAGATCATCTGAGGCTAGTGTCAACCATACAGCCAAGTCTTGGGCACAACAACTAAGTGGGTATCCCTACACACTAAGTTCTGACACAAGTGATTCAGAAATGTCCTTCAACATGGAGAGACCCACACGTAGTTTAGGCACTGCTTATTTACAAACACCAGAAGGTCCCTATAAGACACAATTGGAGTATATCACGACCAACCAATTAGGTGCTCGCATCTATGAGGATGGTCTAAGATGATCAGTGGTCCAACTAAAAAAATCCTGACCAACCCTTTGGACTTGAACACCCAGTGGTCAAGTTCAAAGAGGGTGCATACATTGATAAGGAAGGAACCATGTATGTGGTTACGAGCCTACCAGATAGGACATATGAGTTAGGGAATATCATTCTTGAGAATGAGCTAGGAGATCTAGAGCAAGGAGACCTAGGACGAGAACCGAAGACCCCTAGAGGTAAGTTAGTTTTGACCAGAGTGATCACTCCAGAATGGATTTCCCAAGACAACAAAAGCATAGAGCTATTCTTGAATAGAGAAATGGAGGAAGCCTTTTGGAGATTCAAGCCAGATCAACCAATCCCAATAGTCACCATCTATGAGTTCAAGGATCCAGAGATACCAGGCAAAGTTGTCTATCTAGATCACACGTCAGAGAAACTGTTCTTGGTAACAGAGCAGGATAGGCATGCATACACTTGGCAAGGTGAATCAATTTTCCCTCCACTAAGATCTAGTGTTTCCCGTGGCCTCCAAGGAGTAGGATCATCCAAGGTTCATGAAACCCAGAGGGAAAGAACTAGAGAGAGATCGGAGGTGAGCTTTGCAAACACTATGGGCAGAGATAGATCAGGACATGAAGGTGAAAGACCTGAAAGAGAGAGACATCGAGCACATAGGCATCAAAGAGATGAACATGATTTCCCATTGCCCAGACCTCGAGAGCACTCAAGAACCCTTAGACCTTCTCAAGTGGTCAATGCAATGAAGAACTACTTTGATGGATTTGGAGATCCTTATGATCATGTGGCCGAGTTTAAACAGGTGCTAAGAGCTGAACAGGTTGAGGACTTGTTCACCCAATTCGAGGCATTTGGTTTGACTCTCTCAAGGGTACTGCCTTAGCTTGGTTTCAACCCCTGAATAGTCGCAACTATCGAGAGATAGGTCAGCTGCTAGAGGAATTCATTGTGGAATTTTCCAAGAGTGGTATCAGGCATAACACATCATCCTTGATCCACAGCTTCAAGCAGACACCCCAAGAAACAGTGTGACTTGCAGGAAGAAGGTTTAGACAGTACTTGGAAAGATGCCCTGTATCGGAATTACCCACAGAAGCCAAACAACTGGCCTTGTTTTTAGATGGCTTGCTAAGTACCAAGTTGAGATCATATGTGTACTTGAAAGAGCCTCGATCCATAGAAGAGTGTGTGCGGATATGTATTGACATAGAAGACAATTTGGGTGAGGAATTAGGACTGTCCAAACTCTACAAGGATTCTGACAGTTCTACTAGTCATATCTCCAGAACCTCCACTGAGATAGATGAGATAGCTGATCAGGTTGCCAAGAAGCTAAGAGTTCAAAATAGACAAATGTCAAGGGTCACCTCATTGAAACGATGTTACAACTGTGGAGGAGACCACATGGCTAATGGTTGCCCAATGATGGCTCAGCCCCAAGGAAACCCTAATGCTCTATATTGCACTATTGAGAGAAAATACACGAACCATACGGCTCAAGATTGTCCCTATAATAGGCAGGTTGTTAGACAAAATTATCAGCGACCTTACCAGCAGAGTAGGTATCAGAACCAGTACCAGTAGCCATATTATAGGCCACAACAACAATATCAACCTCAATACCAGCAGCAATATCAGGCATCAAACAGGCCACAGCCAATCGTGGGAAACCAACCACCAACTCCTGCCAATGTGATCCCAATTAAGTATACGATGGCAGAGGAGAACCCTAATAGAGCATTGGTGCCACTAACCCCTTTGGTCTTAGAAAATGACTCTCATGCTCATAATTCAGACTACTCCCATGAAGGTAGTCTACATGCTTATTACATAGAGTCACCTATGCAAAGTGAGGGTTCTCCATATCAATATAAGACACCACTAATGGAACAAAATTGGGAGCCATAATACTCCAATGTCATGTATACGAATCCCAACCCTCGGCCCCAAGCGAGACAAGTAAGACCACAAGCCCCTAGAGGTCCATGTTTTAGATGTCAGGGTGACCATTTCATTCGTGAATGTCCCCACCAATCAGCTCTGGGACAAGGACAGAACATCACAATACAAGGCTTTTGTCCTGAGTGTGGCAAAGAACATCTTCCAAGAGAATGTCCTAGGAATCCCTCTAGTGCACCTAAGGTTACACCCATCAATGTGGTAGGCTTAGTGCTAGATTCAAGTTCAAGTAGTAGTAATGTGGCTCCTGTACAGGAAGTTACTAGGGCACAAGCAATAAAACAGGATAAACCGACTGAGCAGCCAGAGCCAAGTGACTCAAGAGAGTCTAGTAAGAGGAAACCAAGAACATGGAAGGATACGAGAGAGAAGGCTAATCACAAGTGGAACAAAAAGATATCCAAACTAGAAGAAAGACTAAGGGATACCAAAACAAAAATAGAAGACATTGCATCTCAAAGCCCCTCGCATGCCGAAGCTCCATCCACTCCACCTCATCCCACCCTACCACCCCCTGTAAATAACCCACAACCAGGGTCTATTCTTGTAGATCCAACCCCGGAAGGCTTGGACATGATGTTCAAGGCCTATCAGGCTCAACTTCAAGAAGGGCCAACAGCTGCAAACCTAGACAAGAGTTACCCTAGAGCAGATTTAGAGATTGAACGAACCAAAATGTGCATGAAAATGGTAGAGCTAGCTAAGGCTATGCTTGAGACCAATCAATCGTTCAATCAGACCAACTCTGTTAAACCGGATTTACATTTCTAGGGCTTGCTAGAAAGATTAGAGCAATTGGTAAACAAGCTGCAGATTCTTTACCTCCACAGGCTCAACCCGTTGTTGAAAGAGAGATTTCATCACAAATGAAAACCGATGTTCCTGATTCCATGGATGAGGGAGCATCTCTTTCAATACAATAGTACTCTCAAGAGTTCTTGCGGGAAATACAAGAAGAAAAATGGGCCAAGGAGAAGGGTAATCCCCCTCTTATTTTCGAGATTGATGATCTTCATGATCAGTTTCCCCAAGACATTCCGTCTATCTATGGAGACCAAACAGAGCAACATGAAGATGAAAGATTAGATTTTGAATCTAATTCTTTACAAGAGTTGCCACAATTCACAGGCCCATGGGAATCTGAATCTCTTCAATACTGGTAAGAAATGAAGACTCGGTGGTTCCTAGAAACACTGATGTCATGAAGAACACTAAGGTTCAGTGTCATCTCACCGTGGAAGAGCTGCTCAAAGCAAAACTTGAGCTATGGAATCATGTGAAGGATGAAGTTCCAGAACTTGATTCCAATATACCAAAAGTAGGCTCTAAGCAAAAAGTTCCAGAGATACCTCTAGACAAGATAGGGGACATGAGCGAAGGTGAAGAAGGTAATACTTATCTTCCAATCACCTACCAGGGTTACACAACAAAAGCAATCGTAGATACAGGTGCTGGTGTTGCTATTGCGACCACCTCATTGTGGAAGCGATGGGGCAAACCCACATTAAGACCAACTAGAATGAAGCTTCAAATGGTAGAGGGTCATTTTGAAAGACCTCTAGGATTGCTCGAAGGGATAACTCTAACCACTTGTGGTGTAGATTTTGAACACACATTTGCTATATGTGACTTTGAGAAAAATAATGTCTATGAGATGATCCTAGGAAGACCCTTCCTATGACAATTGCAAATAGTACAGGATTGGGGAGTCAACTCCTTGTACTTACAGCACTTAGGGGTCACCACCAAGGTCAATTTGAAGGATTACACCATTAGAGATGTACCACCCCTACAGTGGAATCCTATCCACAAAGCGAAAGAAGATTCTATCTCTGTGCATTCTGGGAGTTCACCTGATCCATCCTGGCTGCATGAAGATACTCACTTGTGGATGTGCACGGTCGCTGAGCAAAAGGAAAAGCGTCTAAAAGCAAGAGAAGAAGGAACTTCCCCAAGAGATAGACCAGTTAAAGACCCAGCCTATACACCGATGATATTTCCAGATGAGGAATTTGAGCCTCATGGTTGGGCAGAAATCTTAGCTACCATGGACATTGCAGTCAATGAAGAACAATGGACACCTCATTGTGATGAGGAGGGTTATGATATTTCGGTGTTCATGTGTCAACCCTTGCTAGAAGAGTGTGATCCTAGTGAGGTCATAGAAGAAGAAGAGAATGACGATGATCTAGAGTCCATTGTGATGGATAGTTGCTTCATCTCAGAGGAGCACTATCTAGAAGATGTAGGAGTATTGACTCAAAAAGTATAAGAACCTCTCACAAGCATTAAAACTATAAATTCAAAGGATGGGAGTGTAGGTAGTCAAAAGAAAATGAAAAGAAAAGCAGTGAAACAAGAAGAGGAGGAATCATTGTTTGAAGTACCAGAAAACTTCAAGAAATATGAAGTGGAAGACCAGAAGATTTTGGTACGAATGCCTAAGAGAGAGGCCATATGAGAAACTTATGATAACAAAGAAAAGACCAAGAAAATTGTTGTAACCATTGAAGAGAACGAAGAGCGATGCACATACATAGGAGATGACCTAAGTGCAAAAGAAGAAGCAGAGTTGGTAGCTCTATTACGGGAATATAGGGACGTGTTTGCATGGCACTATAGAGATTTGAAGGGAGTAGATCCAAAAATTTGCTCTCATACTATCCCCATGACTGCTGATGCCAAACCCACCAAACAAAAGCCCTATACATATAATGACACTTATGCAGCTAAAATAAAAGAAGAAATTGATAGATTGATTGAAGCTGGATTTATCTATGAGATTGAGCATACTGAATGGGTGTCCCCCATTGTGGTGGTGCCCAAGAAGAATGGAAAATTGCGAGTGTGTATTAACCTTAAAAAAGTTAATGCCGCTATGATCAGAGATAGTTATCCACTTCCAATCACTGAACATTTATTGGAGCGTGTTGCAAGCAAGGAAGTTTATAGCTTTCTTGATGGATTTTCAGGTTACAACCAAGTAGCCATTGCCCCAGAAGATCAACACGAAACGGCTTTTGCCACAAAATGGGGAATCTTTGCATTTCGTGTGATGCCATTTGGGCTTACCAATGCACCTATAACATTTCAAAGGCTCATGTGTCATGTCTTCAAAGAGTTCTTGCCAAAGAGCTTAAAAGTATATGTGGATGATTTATGTGCACATTCCCAACAAAGAAGATACCACATCCCTGAGCTTAGACATGGTACGACAAGGCAAGATCTTAGGTCATATTGTCTCTAAAAATGGAATATGTACATATGAGGACAAAGTAAGAGCCATAGCAGAGTTACCAAGACCAAGGAATGTTAAAGAGGTACAAACCTTTATGGGCCATTGTGGATATTACCGCAGGTTTATCCACATGTATGCCATCATTGCTAAACCTCTTTATGGATTGTTGACAAATCTTGAGTGGAATGATGAATGCGAGAATTCCTTCAGTGAGCTGAAGAGACGTTTGTGCTCAGCACCAATACTGACTACTCCTGATTGGAATAAACCATTCCATGTCCATGTAATGCATCCAATCATGCAATAGGATGTGTGCTAGCACAACCCACAGGTGAAGGAAACCTAGATTTGCTAATAGCATATGCTAGTAGGCAATTAAATGCAGCTGAGCAAAACTATACAACAACAGAAAGAGAAGGCTTAGGCATGGTATATGCCGTGAAGAAGTTTAGACACTATCTATTGGCCAATAAGTTCAAGTTTTTCACTGATCATCAAGCCTTACTATATTTGGTCAATAAACCTTGCAATACAAGCCACTTAGTAAGATGGTTCCTTTTACTAATGGAATACGACTTTGAAGTTGTTGTTAGGAAAGGTAGGACCCGCCTTAGGGCGGACCATCTTTCTCGCATCACTTCAGGAGAGCCACCGCAAGGAGTGTCTGGCGAACTATGTGACGCTTATCTGTTCAAATTAGAGATTGTTCCTAAATGGGCAAATAAGTTGGTACCAGTCCTAACCTTCAGCCCTGCAAACAAGGATGTGAAAACAAATAAAGAAGAAATCGTAAGATCACAAAAATATCAAATATTGGCAGGCAGCATGTACAAACAAGATACAAATGTGTATTAGCTTGTTGTGTCGAGGATGATGAACATAACAGTTGGTTGCAACAAGCCCATGAAGGATCACCAGGACATCACTATTCTAAACAACAAACATTGCAAAATCTGAAACGTTTAGGAGTGTATTGGCCTAGCATGGACAGAGAAATCCAAGAATGGATCAAGAATTGTCAAGTCTGTCAAGAGAGACCCCCTGTGGCGCATGCCACCCTTTATCACAGGTCATTAATTCCAGACAGGAGTGCTCCATTGGTAGACTTTATGAGATCGGGGATACTACCTAGTGAGGCTATTCTAGCAAGAAGACGAAGCATGGAGCAAGAGGCTAAAGACTATGCCTTAGTAGGTGATAACTTATACAGAAGAGGCAAAGATGATTATTTAAGACTATGCATTCATGAATTAGATTATTTGAAAGTCTTAGAAACTGCACACAGCGGTGTTGCAGGTGGGCACTTTGGGCCTGATAGAGTAATCAAGACCATTTTATTTTTAGGACTTTGGTGTCCAACTCTTCATATGGATGCACATACCTATGTGAAGAAGTGTGACACATGCCAACGTGCACAATATCCAATAAGAAAAGATGAGATGCCTTTGAGGCCTATGATGGGAGGACATGCATTCTCGAAGTGGGGTATCGACTTTGTAGGTCCCATTAACCCCCCAGCAAGAAACTCCCATGTGGAATACATTATTGTAGCCATTGATTACCTTACAAAGTGGGTGGAAGTAAAAGCCACAACCAAGAATGATGCTCAAACGACAGCTAAACTCTTATTCGAGAACGTGTTCACCAGATACAGCCTACCAATAGAGTTGGTCAGTGATAGAGGTATGCACTTCTTGAACGAGGTCATTGAAAATATCCTTCAAGAATTCATGGTAATACATAAGAAGTCTGCCCCCTATCATCCCCAAGCTAATGGACAAGCCAAGAGCACAAATAAGATCCTATGTAACATATTGACAAATCTGGTAAATAATAAACGCTCTAATTCATGCTGTTTGGGCATACCGAGTTGCCTACAAAACGGTACTCAATGCCACACCATTTCAGATGGTCTTCGAACAGAATGATGTGCTACCATTGGATTTCCTAATCCCAGCCTTGAAAGTAGCACAAGAATACGAGTGGAATGGACATGAATTGTCCTCTAGGATCTTTGATCTAGAACGCTTAGGTGAGACGAGGCTACGAGCGACAGCAGGCATTTATGCTGCAAAGAAAAGGCAAAAGGCATACTTTGATGCCCATATAAAGGATAAAGGATGAAAGAAGGAGATCTGGTGCTGGTTTATACGCTAAAGCAACATGCTCGCAAATTGGAGAAACAAGGATATGGACCCATGATCATTAATAGAATCTCCACTAGTGAAGCAATTCAATTGGCCACTTTAGAAGGAGATATCTTGCCGAACTATATAAGTGGTTGTCGAGTCAAGTTATATCAAGAACCTCTTACAGAGGATATGCTCATGAGACTCAACACTGCTAAGAAGTGAAAAGAAGAGGAGTTAAGGGTTAGAGAAGAAGCACAAGCAGAGGCTAGAGAGCGCATCAGAAGAAATAAGTTAAGGCAACTAGGCCTAGATGTCAACCCGAAAGCCCCAAAATATCACATGGACATGTGCCAAAAATCGGGCACAATTACTTCTCGAATCATCGATCAACGCCCCTTTGTGACCATAGAGGTAGGACAAAGAAAGAGTGTAAGGACTGTAAGAGCATTGATTGACTCGGGTGCAGCAACTAGTGCAGTTAGACTTTCATACTGTCAAGACCTGCAATTGGACATCAAGCCCATAGAAGCATATCTCATAGGATTGGGAGGTGTGGAAACCCCTTGTTTGGGCGTGGTGGAACTCCCCATCTCCCTTCAAGATGTTCCAATGAAAGTCAAAACGTTAGTGTGCCACGATGAGGACCTCACAGAGCCACTTGTCTTGGGTCAAGATTGGATTTACGACCATGCAGTCAACTTGAGCTTAAGAAGCCAACTTCTTCAAGTTTGGGTACAGGAACAATGCATTACATTAGAATTAGAGAATTGCATGCTCACAAATCATGGCACCACACACTCTCTTAGTTCCTCTAAGACTAATCTTCATGAACAAGATGTTGTATGTGTCAAAAGCTCTGTGTTCTAGACGAACTCAATCAAGGAAGAACCGGCTCAAGGACAAGCAAACTCCTCCTCTTGTATAAAGACTAATGCCATCACAACCAATCAACCAAAAAGGCAAATGAAACAGTACATGACAACCGCTATATCAAATAGACAAAGAGAAGTCAAGAAGAAAGTAACTCCGGGCATGAAGTAGATCTGGGTACAAAAAGGAGAGCAACCACCAGTTGCACCAACACAATTCCCACCCAGGCAAGCTAATCATGCAAAAACAAGAACTAAGCAACCAGGACTAGTTCGCCCAGAACGCCTCTGAAAAATTTGGGTGCCTAAGAAATTAGTTGTAGCTCAACAAGGGCAATTACAGATGTGGGTACCTAAGAAGCTCTTACATACACCACAACCTATGCTCCCCACCATGCAAAAGGTTTCAAAAAAGAAGCAAAGGAGAAAAAAGAGTAAGAACAGAGCACAAAGACCCAAAGAAGATAACCTCAACCCTTCGGCAAAAATAAGAAGATAATCATCAAGGATATGGGTTTGGAAGCCTAAGACACCAGTAGCATCCACAGCAACAAAGAAGGAACCATTCTGGATATAAAATTTTAGCAATCAACCAAAGATGAAGAAGTCAACAAGGACTTGTACACAACCCGCCACTATTCTGAAATGGGTCCCTAAAATCAGTTGTCCTTTTGACATCCAATGGATACCTCCAACAAAGGCTGCATCAACATCTACAAGAATATTGAAAGCCTTGACGTGCAACAACCATGTGCCTTTGGCATAACCTTGTCTTTTGCACCATTCAGGTCATGCACTTCCAAAGTATGCATCAACATAGGGCCACATCACACGGTCGTGCATAGACACCATTGAGAAATCGCAGGCACATGAGACACATATGACATATGTACAATATTTTATTGGTACTAACCTCCTTCTTCCTGTTTTGTAATATTGTTATAAAAAAAATAAAATAAAATAAAACAAAGGGGACTATGTGCTTGAAGATGCTCATTAGCAAACTATCAGCAAGGACATCCATCAACAAAAAGACAAGCTGATGGTCAAACACCATGATGGAACTACAACACGAAGAGATGAAGATCAACGAACCTTTCACCATGGTAAGACGTGTCTGCTTCAACAACATTAAGAAACCTCTTTGTCAGCATACCCTTGAGCACTTAGCTCAAGACCCAATCTCTTGCACCATACTTCTTACCATGCATTTTCCAAGTACGCATACGTAGGGCCACATTACAAGGCCATACACAAGGCACATATTTTGTTCAACCCATGCACTAATGCACTTAGCCATCATACATGATGGGTTACAAGTACTTGGCATGAAAACTATGAAAGCCATCTTTGGAAGAATCAGAGACAAGGTGACCACAACAAGAGCAAGGAAGCCATCCACCACCGAGAGTTTCTCATAATCAACATTGACCACCTCCTTTGAGCAGCTAGCAGTTTTGGAAAGCTCACAAATGCACCATCAAGATGGAATACAAGGAAGAAGTACATACAAAGGGACTACAACCTACAAGAGCTAGCCTTGGCAAAGTGAAGAACCAGACAAATGACCAGGCTACATTGGAAAGATGGACCACTTTTGTTGATACATGAAGGACACTACTTGTCAACGTACTACATGAAATAACCCCTACAACAAGCGTCTGTCAGGGATGACAGACTCAAGAGGGGGGGGAGTGTTGAAGCCCAAGGTCAAGGACAAAGCATGGAAGCACATCAAGGAAGTGGACACACAAGAAGAAGGAGCATATAGGGAGCTCCAAGAAGCACATGTCAATTTTCACAAGAAATCCCTATAAAAATAGTGATTTTTATCACTAAAAACCATTGTAAATTGCATTTTCCATTTTTTCAACTCCATTTTGTTCAAGCCGAGGAGTCTTGGAGCTTGAGGAGTATTAGATCCATCATCCTGCCAATTTTCATAATTTTTAGACTCCATTTGAGCCCCCAAATAAGCCATGGAACCTACTTTTTAACTAGGCCGGACACTAGGTCTGGACACGGCCAAAACCACTCAAAAAACTATAAAAAGGGCTGGAGAGCTCATTTTTGGGGGTTGACTTATTGTAGATTTCAGCTTTGTAAGAGAGCTCTTGTGTAATCGAAGTCCTTCCATTGTTCCACTCTTTGCTCTTACTTTGTGCGCTTGTGTGTGTATGTGCGTGCATGCTTGTGTGCTTTCACTCACGCACTTGTGCCATCACTTGCTCATGGTCTTCATACCAGTCCTCATGTCTCCACAGATTGACATTTATGAGGTGTATCTCCTCACGTTGATACTTGCCATTGTGCTAGAGTGACAAGTATGACCAAACCTATGAGCAACAGTATTACGGTTATGAAGGGTATTACAATTCTTATGGAGTGGAATATGCGAACCTGATGTATACTACATCTAAAACACCAGCTCCAATGAGACCACCTATTAGAACACCTTCACCAAGGGGACCATGCTATAGGTGGAGTGGAGACCACTTCATAAGGGAATGCACATTGCCATACAACCCACCACCCCCTAGAACATGGGAAGGGTATTGCAATGATTATGGCAAGGAGCATCTGTTTAGAGACTGCACGAAAAACCCCAATAAGGTTCATAACACTACCCAGATTAATGTAATACAAGTTATCGAATCATCTGGAAGCGATAAAGAATACACGGCTCCATTAAAAGCCATTACTCGAGCCCAAGACAAAGGACAAGTAGTAAAAGAACTAGAGTTTGAATATGAAATGGATAAAAGCTTACAGCCTAAGATATAGATAGTCAAGGATTCAAAAGACCTACGAGAAACTAACCAAACAAAGAAGAAAAGTGGAAGACTAGAAGAGAAAACCTTAGGAATAAATGGCTGACGGAGAAAAATGAAGAGAATAAGAAAGCTATAAAGGAAATTAAGAAACCTCAAGAGTAGGAAATGCAAGGAGACTCTCATCAGAAGACCCAAACACAGAAGCCAGACAAACTAGGATCAAGTCTAATAGATCAAGTGCTAGAAGACTTGGATATGTGGTTGAAAGCTTATCAATCTAAAATCACGATCGGACCAAGCATAGAGCAACATGAGAGACCCTATCCACAAGGAGAGATAGAAAGGGAGAGATTGGAAATATGTCGAAAACTCATAGAAATAGCTCAAACCACACTAGAACAACCTACTCGTGTCCTTCCAAAGACAAGAATATCTGGAAGCCAATTCAATGAATGTCTAGAGAATAACAATAAAAAACAAGTAAGGATATCAAAAGAGGAGCATAGTAAAGAAGAACAATAGAGTAACCAGGTTGAATAGATTTCTATAATTCCAAAACTAGAGGCCAATTGGCCACAAGATTTGTGGGTCAAGATCTAAGAAGAACGATGGAAAAAGAATGAGAGTTCAACACCACCCTTTGAAGAACTAGACACTTGGGAAACCCAACCTATACCAAATTTAAAGGAAGTGTACGAAGAAGTTTCCATTTTAGATCGAAATAGGGAAGAATCAAGTAGCATATCCACACTACCAAATTATATGGGAGAATACGAGAAAGAGCCAATAGTATTCCATGCTCCTACAATCCGGGGCAAGGAAGATGGGCCTCAAGATAAGACCTCACACAACTTAGTAGGGCTTAAGAAGACTAAGGTACAATGCTTATTGACAATAGAAGAATTACTACGAGCCAAGCCCCAATTGTGGAAGCAATTATCTGGACACTTGAGAATAGAAACCGGAGAGCCTACGAAGGAAAAGAGAGAAGCTAAAGCTCCATCAACCATTCAAATCCCAATTGATAATTTTGGAGAATTTAGTAAGGGAGATGAAGGTAATACGTGCCTACCCATCACTTTTAATGGATATATGACCAAAGCCATCTTAGACAGAGGAGCTGGTGTAGGCATAGCTACAAAAGAGATTTGGGAAAAATGGGGAAAACTTGCCTTACGACCCACACACATGAAGCTTCAGCTAGCTGATGGCCATGTGGAAAGACCCCTAGGAATATTGGAGAAGATCAAGTTGACTACCTGCGGAGTAGAGTTTGAACATACTCTGGCTATATGACAATTTGTAAAAACCAATAATTATGAAATGATATTGGGACTACCTTTTATGAGACAACTCAGAGTAGTCCAAGATTGGGGAAGAGATGCATTGTATTTACAACACCAACCCCTTCCCATCGCTTTTGAACTACTGTAGTGCATGTGTGAGCCTTGAAGAGTTGTGAAGTAGGTGTTGGTGTTTCCCATCATTCAGTATTTTGCTCATAACTTGAAGTACATTTGTCAGATTAACAAAAAATAGACCATTGGATGCGTCTCATCGAGAGCTTCAAAACAAACATGCTATTGACCATATTTGGAGTTCTGAGCTGAGAGAAAAGTCTGAATTTGTGCTTACTACTGTAAATGGTATCACGACTTGCATTTTTAGAGAAGTATTGAGTTGGAGAGGTAGTTGAGACAAGTCACATACATTGTAGCATTGATACTTCACTTATCATCACGTGTGCATATGTCTTCATACACTTGGTACGTCTAATCTCTCGGATTGATAATTAAAAGTGTATTGATCCACCACTCTATGCAGTTATGGGGCAATTGAGGTACAGTCTCATCAACATAAGTCCCTAAGACTTCACGACTTAGGTACACAATCATCTACACCTGTAATTAATTTGTTTCCACTAGCACAATCACAGACCATCACACCATTATACACAATGAGCTCAATAGATCACATGTCTAGTGACATGGACATTTCACCTTCCATTGCACCACCACTCATGATTTCCACTTCACTCACCACCACACACACCCAGATCACAGCACACCCACTCTCCCCGACACACATTTCCACAATCACTTTAGCATCCACTCCTCCCTACCCCCTTCGTGTTCCCTTTGCATCTCACTCTCAACAATATACCATCATGCGTTCATCTTCACCATTTTCATCATCAATTAACGATAGTGCAATCCAACAAATTCTTATTAGTATACATCAAGTGAGGGATGAGTTCTCGTCTTTAGGACAAAGATACCACGCTTTGCAAAAGACCACAAATCAACTTTAGGTTAACTTGAAGTCCCTAAATTAGGAAATGCACGCTACTAGGAGATTAGGGAGTCGTATCACACCATGGATCTTGAGCTCGAGAGGAAAGCAAAAGAGGCAATAATAGAAACTAAAGACCAACTTCATCAACAAGTGACACAAAATGCTCAACTCACAAGAAATATGGGACTTCTTTTCCATCACCTAACAACAACAAAAGAAGAAAATTAGCACCCCTAGGAGCAGAATCAATAGAATTTCAAAGCTATCATGGACCACTCAGAAGAGCCACTTAGCCCTAGTCACTTCAAAGCTCTTCCTTTGGAAACTATAAAGATAATCCTAAAGGACCACACAGGATTATTAGAGGACTATGACCGTTTATCAAAAGATGTAATACACTTTGAAGTGATAACATTGCATTGTGCCTACGAGAACAACCTATAACATAGACTACACAAGGTGCAACACCGCCTTGGTTATTTGAAGAATTGAACACATTACAAGCACGAGTAATAGAATTACAAAATTAGGTGATATAAAAAATTGCAATTTCACGACCAGACTCCCCACCTAACCTAGTTGAGCCCAAAGAGACAATGACCATCTGTTGAAGCTCAAGGTCAAGGACAAAGCATGGAAGCACATCAAGGAAGTGGACACACAAGAAGAAGGAGCAAGTGGGGAGCTCCAAGAATCACATGTCAAATTTTCAGAAGAAATCCCTATAAAAATAGTGATTTTTATCACTAAAAATCATTGTAAATACCATTTTCTATTTTTAGAACTCCATTTTGTTCAAGCCAAGGAGTCCTTGAGCTTGAGGAGTATTAGATGTATCATACTACCAATTTTCATAATTTTTAGATTCCGTTTGAGCCCCCAAATAAGCCCTAGAACCTAATTTTTAACTAGGCCGGACACTAGGTCTGGACAGGGCCAAAACCACTCAAAAACTATAAAAAGGGCTGGAGAGCTCATTTTAGGGGGTTAGCTTGTGGTAGATTTCAGCTTTGTAAGAGATTTCTTTCGTAGTTCAAGTCCTTCCATTGTTCCACTCTTTGCTCTTATCTTGTGCACATGTGTGTGTATGTGTGTGCATGTTTGTGTGCTTTCACTCATGCACTTATGCACTTCACTTGCTCTTGGTCTTCATACCGGTCCTCACGTCTCCACGGATTGACATTTATGAAGTGTATCTCCTCACATTGGTACTTGCCATTGTGCTAGAGTGACACCAAATTTGGCACCGTTGCTGGGGAGAGAGCTTGGAGGACGAGCGTGTGACGGTAAGACGTAGAGTAGCGATGTTGGAAGGTAAAAAATCACCATTTTCAGTTCACTTTTTGAGTTTTTCTCCTCCTTCATCTTCATCATCATCACCATCTCCACCCACCTTCATCTTCTCAGTTTTTTCCATTATTTAGAGTACATTCACCTCGCTTTTTACTTGTGGTTGTGAGAAAGAGCCTTAGAGAGGGTGCATAACTAAAACGCTGAAGATATAGTACCAAAATAGCCAAAAATCAGAGTGATCTATCCCGAACATGACATAACCTGCGCCAAGTATCATGAGTGCAATATCGTGGGTTTGAAGGGAGGTTTGGCATCTACAGACACATAGGAGTGACAAAGAGGACACAAGGTACTCATATTTGCAAAAATTTTTGAATTTGGACTCCAAAAAATCCAAGTATCGTGTTCTCCCGCGGTTGAGGTATCACGTTACTTGGATATCGTGAAACTCCTGTGGTCGAGTATCGCGATACTTGCAATGGTCACATATCGTGTATCGTGTATCACTAAGAAACATTCATGATACTAGACAGATATCATGCATCGTATATTGTGAACTTCTGAGTGCGATACCTATCGTGTATCGTGTATCATGGAGTTAACTTTTGCGATACCTTGTAGATATCGAGTATCGTCTGAAAATTTCTCGCGATATTGGTCACATATCGAGTATCGTAGAGATCTGAAAACGATACTTGACGAATATCGAATATCGTGGGAATTCCAAGTATCGTGTATCGTGATTTTTTCGTGATACCTACCCAATATCGTGTATTGTGACTTCCAGTGACAAGTATCGTGAGTTTAACTCTCGCCTGATATCGAGTATCGTGTATTGTGGGATTCCTCTTGGCGATACCTATGCAATATCGAATATCGTGAGGGTCCTTCCGCGATACTTGCTGGATATCGAGTATCGTGATATGTCTAGTTGGTCGAGTATCGTGTATCGTGTGGCCTAAGTATCGAGTATCGTGGACTTACTTCTGTGTCAATTATCGTGTATCGTTTAGTGGAGATATCGTGTATCGTGGCAAGGCAAGTATCGTGTATCGGCTGCTTCCAAGGATCGCGATACTTGATAAGTATCGTGTATAGCCTGTTCTGCAGTAATCCTAGAGAGGTCGTGTTTCCCTGTTTTAACCCCTAGAACCCTGAGTTGGCATAACTTTCTCATACGAAATCCGTTCGGAGTGATCTTTGGCTCCTTGGAAAGCTCGTGGGGAGTACAACAAAAACTTCCACTGGTTACGGTAAAATTAATACCAGGATTATTAGATAGAGTATTTTGAATTTGACCCTCAAGTGGGACTAGGAAACAAGAGGTTCCACAAGATTTTTGGCAATTCAAAGGACAATTTTGGACTTGTAGACAAAGCTTATGAACTTAAGATCAAGTAGCCACTGAGGAAGAGATAGATAAAGTACCAAATCATCTAAGGCTAAGGTCAACTACACAACCAAGTCAGGGACTCACAACTCAGGGGTTAACACTACGTGCTGAGTTCATAGACAGTAAAAAATGTCACTTAACTGGGAGAGACTCTTGGTTTCTAAAGACATGCATAGTTCAATACCTAGGGAAGATTTTATGTCTATAGTGGAAGGAGAATATCGGATGTCTCTTCAATACATATCCACTAATTTGCAAGGAATACCCATCTACCTCGATGGTCTACACAGGTCAATAGCTAGAATGATAAACACTATAGAATTAGAAATACCCAAGGCCAGCTGTCAAGTACGAAGATGGAGTTTACATGGACAAGATGGGCCAGATATATGTAGTAACTAAAAACCCTGATCAGATTAATGAAAGAGGAGAGTTAGCTCGAGATCATGCAACTACCTCACAAAACCCATTCGAGACCCAGCAAAGAATAGAAAATGTGATGTTAGCACAAATGAGTCAAGGTAGTATACCCGATAGACCAATTGAGCAATTCATCATGCCAATAATTAATCCCCACAGCCAAACTAGCCAGGGAATGGGAAATATGAATAGAACCACCCTTAGGGTAGAACCACCCCAAGGTGTAGGAGCTGGAATACACCTAGTAAAATCCGCTTATCCCATCATAAGTCAAACCCTAGAGCCCGACAAAATACTGAGACCAATCCAATTGGCCAAATGTATGCGAAATCGTTACAATGGCACAAGAGAGCCGTATGACCACATTGCAGAATTCAAGCAGGTCTTGCAAGCGGAGCAAGTGGATGACTTTTTCATGCAATATGAATCCTTTGGGCTAACCCTCACAGGAATAGCCTTGACCTAGTTTCAATCCTTGGATCCAATCTGCTTTGAACATATTGAACAATTCTTCTAAGAACTTATTTGGGAATTCACTAAGCGAGGGATCAAGCACAATTCGTCATCCTTAATACATAGTTTCAAACAAGCTCCTAATGAGACAGTAAAAAATGCAGCACGAAGATTTAAGAAATACGTAACCTGATGCCCTGTGACAGAGAGACCTTCTCAACAAAAAATGATATCGTTATTTTTAGAAGGTCTAACCAATGGAACATTGAGAATCTTAGTATATGTAAAACGACTACAAACCCTAAGTGAATGTCTTCAGGAGTGCATAGATTTGGAAGACAACTTAGCTGAGGATCTCAAAATCACACAAGATCCTACCAGAATAGAGGATACAAGGAGCAATGAAACTTCAAGTTCGAGCTATGTGGAGGAAGTGACAGAGTTAGTGGCCAAGAAATTAGGAGTACAAGGACAAAGGAACTACCAGAACTCCTCCTTGAGAGTGCCAATGTTAGGAAGTTGCACACTGTGCGGTGGGGATCATCCATCTCATGTCTTCACCAGAGAAGCATTAGGGTTATCACAACCTTACCCTTACGATAGACAACCAACTCAGGCGCCTAACATGTACTCTTATAGTGAGCACAAGTACATCAACTACAACACCGAAAACTATCCAATGAAGAGACAGCCACGACCGTTTGTACCACCCCACTGTAGACCATATGAGTACCCTCCGATAGAACAAGGCAGAGAAGTTCTTAGGTATAACCCATGTCCAGGATCACGAGGAGCATCTAGACTGTATGAACATGGAGGATATGGCCAACCTCAACCTATACCAGGACAACAACCACCCCACACACTAGCTCTGATACAAGGGCAAAACCTCACAATACAAGTCGTTTGTCTAGAGTGTGGCAAAGAACAGCTCCTGAGAGATTGTCCCGGACATCGCTCTAGTGCACCAAAGGTTACACCCGTTAATGTAGTAGGCCTAGCAAGGGATTCAGGTTCTAGTAGTGATAATGTGGCTCCTATACACGCAATTACTAGGGAACAAGCCTTACAACAAACTAAATCAGCTGAGCAATCAGAGCCAAGTGAATCAAGAGAGCCTAGTAAGAGAAGAACAAGAACATGGAAGGATATTAGAGAGAAGGCCAATCGTAAGTGGACCAAAAAGTTATCCGAACTAGAAGAACGCCTGAAAGATGCAAAAACAAAAATAGAAGATATTGCCTCTCAAAACCGCTCGCATGTCAAAACTCCATCCACACCACCTCATCCCCACCCACCAACCACGGTAAATGGACCACCACAATCGGGGTATGTTCTGGCAGATCCAACCCCAGAAGACTTGGACATGATGTTCAAGGCATACCAGGCTCGACTTCAAGAAGGGCCAACACCTGCAAACCTAGACAAGAGCTAGCCTATAGAAGATTTAGAGATTGAACGGACAAAAATGTGCATTAAAATGGTGGAACTAGCTCAAGCTATGTTCAAGGCTAGCCAATCGTTCAATCAGACAAAAACTGTTACACCGGGTTTGCACTTCCAGGGCTTACTAGAAAGATTAGAGCAGTTGGTAGAAAAATCGCAAGTTTCTTTACCTCCACAGGCTCAACTAACTATTGAAAGAGAAAGGTCATCACCAAAGAAAGTCTATGTTCCTAACTCCATAGATGATGGAGAACCTCTTTCAATTCAACAACACACTCAAAAGTTCTTGCGGGAAATACAAGAAGGAAAATGGGCCACGGAGAAGGAGGTTCCCCCTCCTATTCTTGAGATTGATGATCTTCATGACCATTTTCCCCAAGACATCCCGTCTATCTATGGAGACCAAACAGAGCAACAAGAAGATGAACGATTAGATTTTGAATCTAATTCCTTACAAGAGTTGCCACAACTCACAAGCCCATGGGAATCTGAATCTCTCCATATCAGAGCTCCCACGATAGTGATCAGAAATGAAGATTCAGTGATTCCAAGAAACACTGACGTCGTGAAGAACACTAAGGTTCAGTGTCATCTTACGATAGAGGAGTTGCTCAAAGCAAAACCTGAGCTATGGAATCACGTGAAGGATCAGGTTCCCAAACTTGATTCCCATATGCCAAATGCAGCCTCTAAACAAGAAGTTCCAAAGATACCTCTCGATAAAATAGGAGACATGAGCGAAGGTGAAGAAGGTAATACTTATCTTCCAATCACCTACCAAGGTTACACAACCAAAGCAATCATAGATTCAGGTGTTGGTGCTGCTATTGCAACCACCTCCTTGTGGAAGCGATGGGGCAAGCCCACATTAAGACCAACTAGAATGACGCTTCAAATGGCCAACAGTCACTTTGAAAGACCTCTAGATTGCTCGATGGGATAACTCTAACCACTTGTGGTGTAGAGTTTGAACACACATTTGCTATATGTGACTTTGAGAAAAATAATGTCTACGAGATGATCCTAGGGAGGCCCTTCCTACGACAACTGCAAATAGTACAGGATTGGGGAACCAACTCCTTGTACTTGCAGCGCTTAGGGGTCACAGCCAAGGTCACAAGATTTACTATAGAATCACATTGATCGCTCCCTACAACAAGGATCTATTGAGGAGACAAATGCAAGAGGAGGGGGGTGTTGGTAGTAGTCACACACATCGATGCAAATGAAGCATGTAAGAAGAGGTGCTTGGAGATCAAAGGTGGACCACATATATAATTTTCCAAGGTTTCATTCATCAATCTTCGATCAAAACACTAACAGTGATTCTAATCACTAATCCTTCTAACATAGAAACATACAATTTTTCATGCATCACTATATTTAGTGCAAGTCGAGGAGTCCTCGAGGTTGCAGAGCTAAAGTAGAACTTGAGTACCAATTTTCATAATCTTTAGACTTCGTGTTAGTCCCAAATAAGCCCTAGAATCTATTTTTTAAATAGGTTGGACTCTAGGTCTAGACAAGGCCAAAGCTAGTGGAAAACTATAAAAAGTGCTAGACAGTTCATTTTTTAGGTCAACTGGTCAGTGTGAAGAGAAAACTTGTAAGATAGATTGTGTAATGCAAGATAGTGTTTCTCCTTCCATTGTCACTCCTATTGTTTTTCACATGTGTGTGTATGTATGTGTGTATGCACTAGTGTGCTTCTCACCTTCATCTTCGTGCACATCACTCATTCATTATGTCCATATCATCCTACCTCTTCCACATATTGACAATTAAGGATGTGGAGCTTCTTGATGTGATGCTTACCTTTGTCTAGAACAACATGAAATTTGGCACCATTGTCGGGGACAAGCTCAAGGATGAACGTGTGATGGTAAGAGTGTAGGACATTGGTATTGGAAGGTAAGAAGATAGTGTTTTATTGTTGAAAAATGACCTACTACACTTGCAAATACAATTATTGAAGGTGATGTGGATGGCATTGAAGATGACGATCTTCAAATTCCTATTTGTGTTGTGGTTCTTTCTTCCCCTACTATAGAGAAACTTTGATGGTATGGTAGAGATGGTCAATCACATGCATTCATAGCTTTGTTTGCCATATTTGCTCTTGAAAAGTAGAAAAGGATGCTTGGGATACACTTACCACTTTATACTAGGGTGGAAATGAGGCTCGTGTTGCTTACCTCCAAAAATAATTAGAGAGTGAGCCTATGAATGAAGGAGCTTATATGGACAACTTTTTGACAAAAATCAAAGATTTCAAAGGGCAGTTGATTTTTGCAGATGAAGTCTTGCCAAATAGTTCACTTGTGCAAATAGTTCTTAATGGTTTTCTTGATTCATATCTCAGTTTTGCTTCTACTCTTTTGTTGATGATGAAAGGAAATCCAAATGCCTTAGCATTTGAGGAGTTAGTCTTTGTTTTATTACAGGAAGATGGGTCTAGGTAGAACAAGTCCATTATGCATGTTGCACATCAAGCTTTCTTAGCTAGTGAGAAGGCCAAAGGTAAATGGAGCTCATCTACTAGTAAGCATAAATCTGCTAATTTTGGAGAGTAAAAAAGGGAAGATAAAGACGAGAAGAAAACAAAAAAAGTAGAAAAAATTCTACAAATACTATAAAAGAAAATGATCATGTCATAAAGATTTATCCAAAATTGGTTGCAAAAGAGGCAAAGAAGAAAGAGGCTTGAATGGTTGTTGTATAGGCCTCAACACCTAAAATAGATTTTGCTAATCTGGTGTAAAATGAAGAATGGGCATTTACTATTGTTTGTAGCTATGACCCGTCTTCTCATGAGCAGTGTATGTATGCAATAGACTCACATGTTTTCCAGTACTTTGACAGTTGGGCAACCAAAGATATTACCTCACAGTGTAGTATCATCAGTTCACTTGAGCTTGCCCCTATAGGGAATACTGTCACATGCACCAACAACTCCTCTTTTCATGTCATGGGAGTTGATAAGATCATTCTAATTACTACTGATGGTACTTCTTTCACATTGTCAGATGCTTTGTTTATGCCAAGGATCAAGAAAAACATATTGTCAGTTTGAGCATTAGCTAAGATCAGCTTGGTTGTCAAATTTATTGATGACAGATGTACAATTCATGACCTATCAAATGGTGATGTTATTATTGCTTCTGGCATTTTATGTGGTGGGTTGTATAATGTAATAAAGTAAGTCTATGATCCAAGGGTCTGGCCGGTTCAGACAGATCTGAAATCGGACACCGTTTGGTCATCCGTGTGTATGACCAAAGATCTCGAGTTTAGACTTACTAGGAGGTCTTGTGCTCTTGTGAACAAGTGATCCACTTAGCTTAGTGGTTAAGTCTCAAGGATGTGAAGGACGAGGTCTTGGGTTCAATCCCCATGAGGTACATGGGAAGAGTATTTTGCCCAAAGAGTTCTAGAACCTTCTAGAAGCATCCACTGGACACTTGGCGCACATGTAGTTACATGGCTGACACTTGGATGATTAGTATCCACCTGCCCAAGAAGGCAGTCCCCTGGAGAGAGCTATATATAGAGGCATTTGGTTGGGAGGAGAGTCATCTCTCTAGTATGTGGTGGTCGTAATCCTTGTTCTGTTGCATTGGTATCAGAGCTCTAGGCAAGCTTTCATGGTGACCTTGCTAGGCTCATCATCTTCCTCATGCTTCCATGGAGACCTTAGAGGTTTCATCATCTTGTTTAGAAGCATCAATGGAGGCTCATTTCCTTCATTTTTATGCGTGCATACGTTTTTTGATCGTATTTCTGCTTACGGCCATCTTGAGCAACTTGCCGAGTTGATCGTGCGTTGGCTAATTAGTATGGAATAGCAAAAGATAGGATTCTCTCTGTTATGAGCAAACGGGGACTCAAACTCTTGACCTCCCGTTTAAGGGGCGCTGGCCTATCCATGAATCCCACAGGCGTTCGTGATCTCCTGAGCGCGAGCTACTTATGTTGGTAGTATATCCGCGCTGAAGAACACTTAGCAGAGAGTACCAAAAAGATCAAGAACCCTCTCCTGAGTGCTCATAGGAGTTTCGAACCCGCGTCCTCTCGTTAAGAGATCTTCAGCTTGACCCCAAAGCTCATAAGCGATCGCATGCTAATATCTCACGGTACTTTTGATCTTTGTTAATCTCGGGCTGGAAACGGATGCATCCAGGAGCGAAACAAAGAAGATGTCTGCCGTCAGCCCGCGAGGAATCGAACCTGCGCCCACGCTGATAGATATCAGTACCTTATCCAACGTGACAAGGCGCTCACGATCAGTTTCTCCAGCCGACAGTTCTGTTGGATACAGATGTCCATGGGCAGAAGCAAAAGATTAATACCTTCTGCTGTGGAGAGCAGAGGAATCGAACTCACGTCCCTCATACGTGAGCGCATCCGCCTATCCAGAAGGACAAGCTCTGTTCGTGGGGAGATACATCTGCAGAGATTTCTAATCTCATTCAGCCGCTGCAGAACATCGCAAAAAGGAGATTCTGAAGAGTGCCGACCGGGATTCGAACCCACCCAGCCAGTTTGAAAGTACTTCGACATAGCCAAGGCGCTCGAATCTTTCTCTATATTATGTGCGCAGAAGACTCTGTGTAAAGAGACAAGCTCTTCCAAAGGATCAAGGGAAGGACATAGCTCTATGTGGAGCTAAGTATTTTCCAAATTATGTTTTCATTTTGATATCTGTTTGCTCAAATGCTTTCATTTAGGATGCATTAATTAGGACTAAAGGCATAGTCCAATTATGGTTATCTCAATATGAAAGCTAATTAGAGAGCTAAAGACGGTATTGAAATGACATAAAAGTATACAAGTACTTTTCAGTTTTAGGTATGCAGTTGAAATTTTTATTTCCATTCATGCACGAAAATGAAAAGATTATTTGTGCATAAAAGAATTGTCTTATGCACATCAAGTTCACACTTGCTTGAGAAAGGTAGTTAATTCTCCAGTTCACGCACTTGAATAAATACCTTTTGTCAGAATAGCAAGCAAGTTGTTTTTGCATGGATGCTTGTTTGCATACCTAATAAGCTCAAGATTTTCTTAAGTTCATTACACTTGCATGAACTCACATGCATTTGCACCCAAGAATGGGCATTTGCATACATGAACATGCATTTGCATGCAAGTAGATGCATGAGCATACGCATGATCTTTTGGTAAGTAGCTGAACACATGTACTTTCGTTCCTTTCTTTCTCTAACTTGACTTAGCTAGGTGGAAAAAATAGAAAATTACCTAGTTGCAAGGATCTTGACCATCATGCAACTAAGTATCTAGTCTATTTTTTCCCAAAAAAAGTGATACATAGGTACCACTTAGTAGAAGTCTTTTTGAGGAAAAGAAAGCAAGTTGAAAGTTAGTATCCATAGAGCTACTTTCCAACATGCATGCTGAGTCTAAGTTTGGGAAGAAACCCAGATATTCTTAGCAACTATCAAGGATTTAGTTGTTTTTGGATGTTCATGTTCATGCATCCAAGTAAGGAAGTTTCTGTTGAAACTTGTAAGTTCCAAAATATTTTTAGGAGATTTAATACTTTATTATTCATCAAATATTGATGAAAATAAGTAGAAGTATTGAACTTCTAGAATCCCTGGAACTCTAGTGTTCATAGATGTTAGTTTCCAGAAATGCATCTCAAGGCATGATGCAAGGTATTCAATCGATGCGGAAACTTTTCAAGGAAACTTGCTTGATTCTATTTAAGCTAATTCAAGGCTTAAAAATGAGAGACCTTTAGGAATCAAGTAATTTTCTAAAGACATGACAATTAATGAAATAATTCAAATCATTTTCATTTTTGAAACAGAGATATCTTAGGAAATCCCGATATTTTCTAAAGAAAATTTAGGAAAAGTTCTTTCCTAAAAGATTAGCTTCAAGTGGTATAGCCTTGAATCTTATAAAAATCAAGAATATCTTTTATAAGATTAAGTAAATAATTCCAAGCATTATTTGCTTGTGGAAAGTTTTCAAATATGGAGACTTTGTTAAAACACTTTTCTAAAGATAAGAAAAGTATGCTTGGTGGTTTTTAAGATAAGAAAAGCTTAAACAAGAGATCCAAGCCAAGTAATCTTTGGACTTAAGCTATTTCTTAAAGATAAGCTAATGAAAGAGTCTAATTAACTATTTCATTAGTTATATGAGAATGTCTTTTGGACAAGCAAAGCCTTAAGTCTTGGTCTTATCCAAAAGTCTAGAATTCCTTTTGAAGATCTTTCCAGTAAAGGAAAAGATTCCAAGATGAATCATTGAACTGGAAAGCAAAAGATTCCAAGATGAATCATCTGCTTCAAGTTATTGCTTAGTATTACTTGATTCTTGATAGGAATCAAAAAGTTCTTGAAAGAAAAATCTCCCCAGACGTGAGACTAGCATCTTTCAAGAAAAGTTATAGAGTAAGTAGTTCCCAGTAAATCCCTAACCACCAGTTTTGGTATTTAAGTCCAAATAAGTGATATAACCTAACGGTATATCAAAGATTCTTAGCTTTGGAATCTGAAAAGCATTAGAAAATGCTTGGACTTAAGTTGAGGGAAAGATCTCTAAAATCCTGCAGGTAAGCAAAGAAGCTTAAAGATAGTTTAAGAGATCTTAAAAAATAAAGACTATAAGTCTTTATTTTTATCGCAAGATCAACCAGACTTGATCAATCTTGGCCATGATTGTCCAAGTAATGTGCGATTCGAACTACTTTGTAGATTGCCCAAGTATTGGCAATAAAATTCCTTTTGGGAATTATTCACTCAAGTTCCATTTATTCGATGGAAAACTGTGAAAAAGAGTAAGTTGTTCCAAGTCTGAACAGAGTAAAGAAATTCCAAGAATGTAGTCTGCAACCGTGAAAATGGTAATTAAGTCTGTGGAAGGTAAAACATAAGTGTTTACCTATCCTTAAAGGGATTTTGGTACAAATCCAGAAAGCATGAGCGGATGCTTAGACTAAGGCAGTAGAGAGATTCCTGTAAAAAGCCCCGGCCGGGATAGGTACCTAAAAGCACCAGTATAGAAAGGAATCTAAAGACAAGAAGTCATAAACTCTTGTCGCTACAAAATTGGTCAAGAATAACCAATTGAACTTGAATTTGAGAAATTCAAGAAACTTGGAATTCTGATTGGTTTTCATTTGAAAACCCCAGTAAAGAAGAATTGATATTCTGTTAAGAGGTTTTCAAGTTCCCAAGGTAAAGCACATGATTGTGAGACGATCATGTGAAGGAATCAAAACCTAGAAAATCTAGTTAGAGGTAATGCCTGAAACTTCCAATTTTTGTAAAAGAATTTAGGTACTCTATCAAGAGATGTTTAGACTTTAGGATAAGAATCACCCACACATTAATGTGAATATAAAATAGGGTGGTATGGGACACCAGATTTTATACTCAGATTGATGTAGGAAAGATGGAATGGAACATCGGACCGTGGGATGATGATTATCTTTTAGTCCTAGTTTGGATTTTGAAGTTAGGTTTCATCCTCAAGGGAATTAAGACTTCAAGGAAAAGTTTAATTCGTAAAGGATGAAAGTAGTAAGTATCTTATGATACTTCAAGATGACTTCAAGATCAAGGAAATTGAAGATATGAAGTAAGGAACTTCCAAGATCTTCTTAGAACACTTCAAGTTTAAGTGTTATTGATCAGAAATATTTGATAAATTTCTGAAAGAAGTTGAACTTTGATTTTGAGTTGATCTTTTCAATTAAAGATTTAATTGACTAAGTCAAGCATCAAGTTCCTAGTGTAACTTGATAAAATTCACTCTTTTAGACTCAAAGAAATGCACAAGAATTGCATTCACGGAGTCAAAAAGATTGAATGTGACCTGAACTTAGTCTCAAGTGAAGCATTATTTGAATACAAAACTCATCAGCGTAACCTCAGTGGGTCGACACACTGATGTTGGTTACCACACTAGTATCTTATGGTTGGATGATGTTTTTGATTTTCTTTGAATCTTTTTGAGAATCCAGCTTATTTCTCTTAAAGATAAAGTAAATGCTTCAAATCCCTATTGAAATAGATCTTTGAAAAGTAAAAAGTCCTGAGTCATCTAGTCTTTGACTCATAGCAAGTTTATGTATATTCGAAGTTTGAATTGGTTGTACAGAGTCTTAGTTATTTCTTTCCGCTTTCCAAATCTTTTGAAATTGACTCAGATATGGTATCTGATTCCTTTTGCAAAAGACCAGGGTTAGCCGGTTAGAATAAAATAACTAACTTGAACATCCTAGATAGATGTTATGTACAAGAACCTTTTCAATCTTCAAAAGATGATAAGTCTAAGTGGACTTATTCATTTGATTTTGCTTCAAGTTATAGCATAAATAATTTCCTAGAGTCCAGTATACTCTAGAATAAAGAAGTTAGGAATTGCTCATTAGATTGACAATTCCCAAGAACTTTCAGTTAAAAGTCTTTGAGAAAAGTGTCCTAAGTTGGACAATTTTTATTTTGAATTTGAATTGGTGAAGTTAGTATGGTTGATTCCACCGGAATGGTAAACTTTCTCCTACAGTTTACATAGGATTTTTTCAACTCATTGGGACAGAATAGTCCTCTAGTCGAGTGAAAAAATCAAGTAACTGTTAGATAAAAGTAAACCATCATACAGACATCTAAAGTTAGATGTATGGGACAACCAAACTTCAAGTTCTCCAAAACAAATTCAAGTGAATCAAGAATTCTCAAAGTCTTGCGAGGGATAAGAATCCCACTTTCATTACTAAGCCCATGCACCAGTTATGCCCAGAAATGGACTAGTAATTTGAATCCACCTAATTCACATGTTTGTGCCTAGATCGCACATCCAGAAACTGTGAATTAGCCAGGGATATCTGTTTAGATCCACCTTTATTATTCATTCACTATTTTGTACTTTGACTAGTTTATCAAAGTGCAAAGCGAGATAGTGTTTAGAATCATTTGGGCAAGGATACCACCACAGAGATGAGACATGTTCTTCCAGTTCTAGAACATGACCATGTTCTTCCAGTTTTAGAACATGAGGCTCGGGGGTTGCCTACAGTATGTATATAGCTCTATTTTCGAGGACAAAAATCTTTTCCAAGGGGGGAAGAATGTAATAAAGTAATTCTATGATCCAAGGGTCTGGCCGGTTCAGACAGATCTGAAATCGGACACCGTTTGGTCATCCGTGTGTATGACCAAAGATCTCGAGTTTAGACTTACTAGGAGGTCTTGTGCTCTTGTGAACAAGTGATCCACTTAGCTTAGTGGTTAAGTCTCAAGGATGTGAAGGACGAGGTCTTGGGTTCAATCCCCATGAGGTACATGGGAAGAGTATTTTGCCCAAAGAGTTCTAGAACCTTCTAGAAGCATCCACTGGACACTTGGCGCACATGTAGTTACATGGCTGACACTTGGATGATTAGTATCCACCTGCCCAAGAAGGTAGTCCCCTGGAGAGAGCTATATATAGAGGCATTTGGTTGGGAGGAGAGTCATCTCTCTAATATGTGGTGGTCGTAATCCTTGTTCTGTTGCATATAAGCTCATAGACTATCAAAATCTATGAATGATTTAACATGTGTAGTTAGATTCTCAAGCTATCTCATATTGCATGCTTTGTTCATCTCAATTTTTGTTGGCTTGCTTCACCTACAGAAATTTGAAATGGTGTCCTCTCTACCCAAACTTGAGGCACTTGGTAAACATGTCTATGAAGGCTGTATTTTGAGAAAAATGCAGCGTTCCTCCTTCCCAAAAGATGGTTCAATACAAGCTACTAAAAATTGTAGCTTGTTCACAATGATGTATGTGGTTCTATGCAACACTTTCTTTTGGGAAGTACCTTTACTTCATGTATTCTTCTAGGCATGCATGGATGTATCCATTGAAAGCAAAGTATGAAGTGTTTTATGTGCCTCAAATAGTTTCTAGTTTTGGCTTAAAATCTATCAGCATGTAAATTAAGAACCCTCTGTTCTGATTGAGGGGGAGAATACATGTCTTCTGATTTTAACGCATTTTTGGCTGAATGTGGGATAAAACATCAGTGTATAGTGTTGTATACACCTCAAAAAAATGGAGATGCTGAAAGAAAGAACAAGCCTCTCATGGAGATGGCAAGGTGTATGGTCAAAATTCAAACTTTACCACATAGCTTTTTGCTTGAGGTTGTTATGTGTGCAGCATATGTACTTAATAGGTGTCCCACCAAAGCACTATAGTCCAACACTCCATATGAGGCTTGGCATGGTTGTAAACCATGTGATGCTCATCTACCTATCTTGGGTTGTTTGAAATATGCATTTGTGCTTGAACAACAATGCAAAAAATTGGATGTTAAAGCAGGAAAATGTACTTTTGTTGGGTACAATTATGAAAGCAAAGGCTAT
Source organism: Ceratopteris richardii (assembly GCA_020310875.1). Classification (NCBI taxonomy): domain Eukaryota; kingdom Viridiplantae; phylum Streptophyta; class Polypodiopsida; order Polypodiales; family Pteridaceae; genus Ceratopteris; species Ceratopteris richardii. Next base: position 122,490,898 of record CM035406.1, read on the forward strand.
TGTTTGAATGCCCCACATAATAAGCACATCTTGGTTAGTTGTGATTTTGTTTTTGTGGAAGATGCAATTCAACCATTACTTTCATGTACCAAGGAGACATCAGTTAGCTCCAAAGATGTGTATGACACTTTGCTGCCTCTTTTTATAGGTGGATAATCAAGTGCTGGTCCAAATGAGGAGTTTCCTAGCCTTTACAAGTTTCACATGATGATGTAGATCATTCCATTTTTCATGCAGATTTACATGATGCACTTATCAGAGGACTGATATAGAGGAGGCAAAAAATATGCCTAAATGGTTGGTGCAAACTTTGTATATAGCAAATTAGATGCATCTCTATCATATCCTACTCGTTCACACTCTCATAGTGCTTCTTTTGCATCAAATTGCTATAATATGGCTGCCTCTAGTCTTCATTATGAGAATGAGCCTATTTCTTTTGATGAAACATAAAATTTTGAAAATTAGATGCCTTCTATGCAATCAGAATATGATGCTATTATGAAGAATGGTACTTGTTCTTCTTTCTTCCAGGTAAAAAGGTGACTGGCACTAAATGAGTATACAAGCTGAAGAGTAAGCCTGATGGAACAATTGACATGTTTAAGGCTAGGCTTGTTGCAAAAGGTTATGCTCAAGAGAGAGGCATTGATTTTGATGCGCCCTTTGCTCCCACATGCCGACTGCCATTCATAGCATCTATGCACTCAAAGCTCATCAAGATTGGAATACATCAGTTGGACATTAAAACTACATTTCTAAATGGTGACTTACATGAAGAAGTGTATGTATTTTAGCCCCATTGTTTTGTACAAAAAGGGCAGGAAAAAAATGTGTGCATATTGAAAAAGGCATTATATTGTTTGAAGCAAGCACCACGTGCTTGGTATGAAAAGATACATGCCTACTTGTTTGCACATGGTTTTGAGAATAGTCCAACTGAGAGCACCTTATATGTAAAGTGTGAAAATGATGTGCTTTTAATAATTGTTGTCTATGTTGGTGGCATGCTGCTCACTAGTCCTAATGAGAAGCATATTGTTGATTTGAAGGCTGATTTGCACGCCTCTTTTGAGATGTCAGATTTGGGGCATTTGCATCATTATTTGGGCATTCCATTTATGCAAGTTGATGGTGGAATAGTTGCATCAAACAAAATATATTGACATTTTATTATTGCATTTTGGCCTTTAAGACTTCAAACCTATTGCCACCCCTATGGAAACAGGTTTATGGTTGAGTCTTCCTAGAGATGCATTTGATGTTGTTCTCTATCAAAATGCTGTTAGATGCTTGATTTACTTATGCATAGCTCGACTTGATAATTAGTTTGCCATCACTCAGATGAGCAAGTTTATGCATTGCTTATGTGTCAAGCATCGATAGGTGGTTAAGTGCATCTTTTGCTACTTGAGCAATACCCAACTACTTGAATTGTTTTATCCCAAGGAGGGATCACTACAACCATATTTACATGCTTTTTCTCAGTCTAGTTGGTCTGGTTTCTATGACACTCATGTCCCCACTAGTGGTTTTTGCTTCATGCTTAGTAGCTCATGCATATCTTGGTTGAGCGAGAAGCAGCCTAGTTTGGCCACTTCTAGTTGTGAGGTTGAGTATAGGGTAGCTTTCACAGCGACTATTGATTGTGTATGGTTCAATCACCTTTTCGCTGATTTGGGTGTTCTTCACTCTTTTGCCACCACCATCTTCACTAACAGTTAGATCACAAACGCATAGTGTTTGCATTTCCAAATCCAATGTACCAACTTCTAGATGATAAAACCTCCATAGTGTTTGCACTTCCACTTCTAGATGATAAAACCTCCATAGTGTTGGAGCCTTTGTGTCCTATGAACTTGAATCCTTGAAACCTTTGTCTCCCACAAACTCTAGTGTTGAAGCCTTTGTTTCCTATAAACTTGAATCCTTTAATCCTTTGTCTCCCACAAACTCTAGTGTTGAATCCTTTGCCTCCCACAAGTAATATTGTTGAAGTCTTTGTCTCCCAATAACTCCAATGTTGAAGCCTTAACCTATCACAAACTTTGGAGTTGAATCATTTACCTCTCACAAGCTTGAATGTTGAGCCATTCTTTTGAAAAATGCTAGAGTTGAGTCCTTGGCCTCCACAATCTCTACAATCTTCTATACCTTCATGAGCTCTGATACCATGTAAGAAAATAAAAATGAAGAATAATGGAGAACTAGTGGTGCATCTTCAATACCATGAAGGGGTCAATAAAACATATAAAGGATCAAGGTTAGAGAAAGAGAGATAATGCTACTCATGGGAATAACACAAGATATATGGTTGTAATGGAAAGTGGACTCAAGATGAGTAGAAGATGAACTCAAATCAAGTTCATAACTCTAATTTATAAGGTCCTCCAAGCCTAAGTTAGTCTACCCATGTTCTAGGTTTGTGGTATTTTGATCCATGCCAGAACTAATTTCCACCATTGATCTATGGGGTAAATCCAATGGTAGAAAGGTAGGATCAAAAACCATTTGTTTGTAGCCCTTGACCTTGCTTAATCAAGTCTAGATCCAATGTCCCACATCAAATAGACCCTTCCCCAAGTTCACAAATCTATTTTTGTTTCTAGCCCTTGATTTATGTTGATCTTCACATAGGATGAATCCCAAATCCAATGGCTTAGAAGTAATCTTCCTAACTATCCATCTACTGTCTACTCTCCTCATTTGTCCTCAAATTCAAGAACCTATCAATGTCCATCACTCTCACATGGATTATGCTCATAATGGGGGCCTTAGAAATAGAGTGTTAAGGACCAACGGTGGTGTTACATAAGGATGAGGCTATGGGAATATCTAACACTTTCAACAATATAGCTCTAGCTCTACTTAGGGATTCAAATACTTTACTCTTCGCTTACTTTCCTTCACATGGGAAAAGGAAACTTTGAGAAATTATCTCTATGTTCTCATTTATGGAAGAGTGGGAAATATGAGTTTACCACACTCTCAAAAGGAGAGTAAGTGGAAAAGATTCCACTTGTATATATAGTTTAGATTATTAGTTTAATGGAAGTTAATTCTACTTTATTCATATACATGAGTTTGAGTAGGGAGTTCATATCTAGAGGAAGTTAGTCTACGTTGCTCCTAGAGGAATAGTCTAGATTGAGATTATATTTCTAGATTTTATGGTAATGAGTAGCTCTATCTTAGTAAAGGCAATAGGAAGATCATTTAGTCATAGTGTTTAGATGAGTCTTAGATGAAGATTCTAGATGAGAAGTTGAAAGCTCAGATTGAAGCGATTTAAAGTTTTGAGGTAGCTTAGACAAAGGGCTACAACTTCATAGAAGAGCACAAAATTTGATTTGGAACTCTAAAGTGTCAAAAATTCAAAAAACATAGAGTGATATAGAAGTTGAATCTACAATCACTTTGACAGTAGGTCTAAATTTTGGCATTAGGTTGAATTGAAGTGATTCAAATTGTTGTGCATAGCTTGAGAAAGCACATACAAATTTGTCGAAGAATAAAAGTCTAGATTCAGAGTTGTAGGTCGTCAAAAACACAAAATAAAGATAAATAGTGTTGTAGGTGAAGATGAAAATGACAATAGATGATCGTTTTGCTTGTATCTTAAGCTACAAAATTATTATTAAGGTGCTCTAAGTGCTATTGCATAGTAATAAAGAGTTCTTCACGCTTGATGAAGATCAAAATTTAAGCTTTAGAGGTTATCATACTATGAATATCAAAATACAAAGAAACATATTTTCACCATAGAAACCCTAATTGCTTTAGGAGGCTCACTTTGATTTGGAACCTTCGTGAGAGCTTCTTTGGTGTGTGAGCTCTTAGTTTTAGAGCTTGAAGACATTTTCTATGTATGATCTATGTGGACGCTCCTCCATATGAGATTAGAGCGATTTTGTCTGGTTTTGACATGTAAAATGGAATTGTGGTACTATTTTCAATTTACACCATTTCATTTTTTACTTGAGATCATTATTTTGCAATGAATGTACAATCTTTGTTTAGTACTTGCATTTTTCTTGTTTTCTTTGTCTGTACATGATCCAAGTTTAATCCTCAATTGCGCACCCATTTTTTCGCCTTGATTGACTATTATGTTAGCCTATGGTCATTCATTTCAGTGTTTATTTGCCAATGCTATTATTAATATGGTGATTCTCACATGGTTATCTGGTCACAAAGCCCATTTTACAGAGGAGATGCTATCAAAATTTTGTCAAATTTTATGCTAGAAGAGTACTATAGTTTGTGTGATAGATTTGGATGTTATTTCATCTCTATATAATTGGACAGGAACACAAGTTACCTGTGATGAGTGGAACTAATCCTTGGCGAGATTATTTCTTGAGTCAGAGGTGCATGATCAGTGTAATCACATGCATTGCCATCAGTTTATTGGTGTTTATGTTCACCATTGCATATGATCGGATTACTGATAAGTAGTGACAAGTTATTCATTCTTCTTTTGCTAATGGTTATCTTATCTTGATTGCTTAGTTTATAGGGGATACTCTATCAAATTTTCCTAGGATTCTTCTCATCTTCATATGGTCATCTTGGAGACTTGATGAGCTTTTTTATGCTCATGTTTGTATGTGCATGATAAATGCATGGTTATGTGATAAATGGTTCATGTGTTTTCTTCTCACATTACTAGTTTCTTGGATAGCCAGCATGGTGTCTTCTTGATTCGATGGCACCAACTTTTTGAGATGGAAAGATCATATGTGACATACATTGGTTCATGGAGGGTTACACATGTATGTGCATAGAAATGCAGAGAGACCTCATGTCATGCTAGACCACATATGGATGCATTGGTCAGCTCCACCATCCAATTGCAACTTATGGATTCTATATACAAGTCCGTGATGTAAAAGGAGACAAGAAATGCATTATGGTAGAGATTACATGAGATGTTTGGGAGTTAGATGAATCGTGTGAGACATAGATCACATCAAGAGCTTCGACTTTGACACTATGTCTGTGAGGTTCATACTTGGTGATGTTGCTTCATACAAATGTGACAACAATGTCAAAGACATGCACGTGCTGCAGGTCAAGTAGTGGTTTCATGAGAGCCTATGGTGGATGATTATGTCGGTGATGGTGAGCCCATATTCTTCTATGGCTCATCCCATGATTCCTCTCGTTCATTGCACACATATGTCTTGGTTGCTTGATGGAGTAGCCATTTTTCATGTTATTCCATATTGTAAGTGGTTTTGCTAATTCTCGAGTGAGAGTTGTGAAGTGTGCACATGCTTCATGGTACGACATATGACATTGAGGGTGAAGGAGATGTATGTCTTATGCTACCTAGTGGAGCATTACTTCTACTCAGACATGTACTTTATGTTTTTGTTGGAGTTTGAGGTATGTAGAAGCACATGAACAACACAAAGAAGAAGAAGCTTGGAGCAAAACAAAACACTAAATAAATTACCAAGTGAATCTACAAGAATAAGTAACCCATTAGGGCTATAGACATATACAAAAACCAAGAAAAAACCTCCTAAATAGGGAAAAAAGGTACCTCTCGAGGCCCTAAGTGTGTTCGTGCACATCACTACAGAAATATATCAACAAATCCCCCCTGAGAGTGATGCGGTGAATAAGGGCTAGCACTCATGTATATGGAAGTGCCAAGCTATGTCAGAAGAGATCAATCCACAAAAGGAAGTGAACCCAAAGCTTTGTGGAAAACTTCAAGTTTCTCCCTAGGCAGAGCCTTTGTGAAAAGGTCTACAATGTTATCTCATATGGGCACACATGGCAAACTGATCTCTCCGACAGAGAACCTCTCCCTAACATAATGATAATGAACCTCAATGTGCTTTGTGCGAGCAAGGAGCACATGGTTCCTTGTAGCTGCCAATGCACTTTTACTATTGGTGAAGATGGTGGTGTCAAAAGACTGACCAATATCCAAATCAGCCAAAAGGCATATGAGCCACACACACTCAATAGTCGCGGTGAAATCTACCCTATACTTAGCCTCACAACTAGAAGTATCCACAATAGGTTGTGTCTTTCTTAACCAAGATATATGTGAGCTACCAAGCATGAAGGAAAAACCACTAGTGGACACACGAGTGTCATAGCAACCAACCCATGCATGAGTAAAAAAAAGCATGTAAATCTGGTTGTAGTGATCCCCCCCTTGGGATAAAAAAATCCATTGACATCTCAAAAGAGGCATGCAAATCAACCTTAAATTTAGCAATGTGCTTCTCATTAGGACTAGTGAGTAGCATCTCATCAACATACACAACATTGATTAGAAGTACATTAGCTGCATGCTTAACATATAAGGTGCTTTTAGTTGGCCTATTCTCAAAACCATGCGCAATCAAGTAGGTATGTATCTTTTCATACCAAGCACATGGTGCTTGCTGCAAACTGCATAATGCCTTTTTCGACCTACACACTTTGTTTTCATGCCCTTTCAGCACAAAACCACAGGGTTGAAATACATAAACTTCTTCATGTAAGTCACCATTGAGAAATGAAGTTTTAATGTCCAATAATGTACACTCCAACCATGATGAGCTGCAAGTGCACAAATGCTACGAACGATGGTCATTCAGCATGCAAGTGCAAATGTCTCATCAAAATCAATGCCTCTCTCTTAAGCATAATCTTTTGCAACATGACTAACTAAGAAATCTTGATTTGCAACTCACATAATGGAGTTGTTCTGCCTAGACTGATTGTTATGTGGGAAGTCACTAGAGAAGGGATGGCATTAACCATCTCTTAGATTCTATAGAAGGGCTCACACATGAGTGCCATGTGGCATTCATGTGAGATGCCACCTTAGTGACTCCAATCAAGGAGGGAACCACTAGTAGATGGGTATGTGGATGGGCAGAAAAAAACAAGAAAATATTCCGTGTATGCACTCCAAGAAAGTAGATGTTGATCATCCTCAAAGGGAGAGCTAGACAGTAAAAGAGCTAAGGAATCATCTGGAGAGAAGAGTTTTCTAGCATTGGTATCAGAGCCATGTACGAATAGAGCCACACAGTCTCGCATGCAGCCCTCAAAGACGTACAACATCATGTGCATGCAACCAACTAGACACTTAGAAGCAGCCTGCAGAGGTTCAACGAAGAGAAGTTTCCCTTCTCCTCATGCTCTCTCCCTCATCCTTGGATGAAGAAGAGCATGTGCGGACTCTCTATTTATGCCAGTTTTCCATGCTAGAGATCTACTATATGGGATAAGTGCACTCCACAACAAGCTCATCTGTGAATTGGAGAAGGACAAGGGGAGAAGGTAAAGTAATGTTTAAATTCGAGTTTTTTCCTAATTTTGGGAGGAGAAAGATTATGCTATGGATTAAGGAATCGAGGAAGAAATCATGCAAACATGTACTATGGGTTGTGGATTTGGGCTATGGGTCATTGGAATAGCTTGGGAAGCTTCAGGGTCTTAGTTTGAGCCTTACAAAGTCACCCCTTCATGAAGAATTACCCTTTTACTTCCTAACCTTGACATACCCATCTTCTCTGGACCATAGTTTGGTGATTTGACATCCAATTTGAGAAATCTTTGTCATTTTATGAGATTACACTCCTAAGCTTCGCTTGCCAACAAATGATGATTGATTTGAAGAAGATTTGGTAGTACCTTCATATCTTTGATGTACAGGTGTTGAACTATCTATTTTGGACTGGTGAGGACTGGAAAAACTCAAAAGTGCTTTAATTTAACTCAATTTGCTTATTTGAGGCTATTGCTATATGTTTTTGGCGTCGTTCTTGCTATTTTTTGTGACTAGAACCTCATGGGGCCAAGCAGACATTCCAAAATTTTGTTTAGGCCTGGTGAGGATTGAAGATCAGCACCTTCATGCTTCAAATATTGCTTCATTTTTGCTTTGGAGTCTTCAATTCGTATAAGGGAAGTGCTCTAGTATATATATCTCTTCTTCTTGCATATTTAAGTTTACTTCCATTCTTTTCACATACTCTAGTTAGTAAACGGGGGGGAGTGAAATATGGATTACAAGGGGAGAAAATCTTAGATCACATTTCTTCATATAAAGAACAACTAGAGGACCCTGAACATAGAATGGAAGAGGTAGATCTTGAGCAGGAAGTTGAGAAAAACTAGAGGGGAAAGAGCCACAACAAGAAGATTATACTTATGAGGAACTCCTCGATGAGTTTGTTACTCATGAACAATTCATAGACTTAAAAGAATAGGCCCTTAGGTTAGAGAGAGACATAGGTAGCATGACGTCTCTCATTGAACACCTTAATTCTTAAATGATCTCACTTGAGACACATGTCACCTCTTTCCTAGCTAGGAAGGAAAGAGAAACTCCTACTCTTTTGGTAGACATGGCTAGGAAAGATTCTTCTTTTCCTAGCAAGCACAAAGGAGAGAGTTCTAGGGAAGCTCCCCTCCTAAAAGACTTGAAGTCACCTACCTTTAGAGGGGATGACCATGAGAGAAATAAGGATGTTATCTACACTTTTTTGCAAAAGTGAAATGGTTTGCATCAACAAAAGGGCACCCCACCTAAGTATTGTGTGTTAGAGGTGAGTCTCTCGATTGCCCCACATACTTATAAGTGGTGGATGAGTCTCAAGGAGGCGAAATCTATCCCTACGGATTGGGCTCAGTTTGAGACTCTTTTCTTGAAAGAGTTTCTTCCTGAGAATGAGGAAGAGAGGAATTGGGACAAGTGGGATAGGATCATCCAGAGAGGTAGGCCCTTGACAGTCAGCATATCCCACTATAGGGAGATCATTTTGAAACTTTAAGGATTGGAGGACTTCCAAAAAACAAGAGGGTTTGTTAGGGAGAGGTAAGAAGAAATGCACTTAGGACGATTGAGGAGGCAATCAAATATGCCTAGATTTGTGAGGACCATAACCGTCCTCAGTACACTCCCATGGAGATGGATCAGCCCCTCAAATCTCTTAGCATGACAAAGTTCAAGAAGAAACTGCCATTAGGGAAAAAGAAAATCTTCATTAAGGAACAAAGATCTCAAGGGCCCAAGTTACCTACCGAGCAGTTTGAGAGGGCCAAGAGAGAAAAGTTGTGCTTTAGATATTTGTCTCCTAGCCATTCATAGTGGAACTGTCCACTCAAGAAGGGGGAAGAAAAGAAGAGAGGACCAATGAGTAGTACGACCCTTGATAAGGGCAAAAAAACAGTCCACCTAGTGCAGACACTTCCTATTCATGGCAGTTCTAGCTACAAGGGAGTGGAGGTGATGCATGAGGATATTGCGCACACCTATTGTTTGACTCAGTCATTGTGATCACCTCAGTTTGGACCACATGACTTGGTTAAACTTCATGGTAGTGTATATGGGACCAGAGTGCGAGTCATGATAGATGACTCTACAACTCATAAGTTCATAAACTATGCTCTTGTCAAAAAGTTAAAGATTCCCCAGTAGCTCAGTGCACATAAATGCACAGTATTTATAATGCACAAGGAAGACAAGAGGACATGGGATACTATGGTATCCAATTTGGAAGTCAAGATGCAAGATTACACTAACCATATGGACTTCCAAATCATGAATATGGAGAGGACAAACCTTGTGTTAGGAAGAGAGTGGCTATGGGGGTTGGGAGACACACTTAAACACAACTATCAAAACAACACTCTTGAGTTTGAAAGAAATGGAAGTAAATTTTGTATACAGGGAGAGAGAGATGTACCTAGTGCACCTCCCATCTCATCTTTAGACTTATATAGTCTGTCATTTTTCGACATGTACATGAGATCTTTTTGTTATATAGTCAGGACTTTGAGAATTCTACAGACATTTCATCTGATGTATATTTTCATGCTAGAAATGTAAATATGGACATGACTTTTTACTATTCTTTCTTGCAAGAGTGTGTTGTTAAAAGTTTACAGATCTTATGTTTGAATTTAGAGATGTTTTTCCCACTGACTTACCTAGAGGGCTACCACTTGAGAGAGGGGACATAGACCATGCTAGTGAGGTAGTTATTAACACTAACCCTATTTGTAAGCCACCTTATAGGCTTAGTGTTTCTCACCATGAGGAGGTTGAGAAATAATTACAGGATTATTTAGATAAGGGCTTCATTAGACCTAGTAACTCATCTTGGGCATCACCAATGCTCCTAGTTAAGAAAAAGGATGGATCTATGAGATTATGTATAGATTATAGAACACTAAACAAGGTAACTATCAAAAATAAGTTTCCAATGCCTAGGTTGGAAGACCTACTCGATCAGTTACATCAAGCTAGGTATTTTACCAAGCTTGACCTTAGATCAGGGTATCATCAAATTAGGATTAGGGGAGAGGATGTCCCTAAAACTGCATTCAGGACTAGGTATGGGAACTATGAGTTTTTGGTGATGCCTTTTGGTCTCACCAATGCTCTTGCCACTTTCATGAAGCTCATGAATAGTGTATTACGTCCTTATCTCAGGCAGTTTGTAGTAGATTTCCTAGATGATATTCTGATCTATAATGCATAATAGTAGGAGCACTTGGAACACTTAAGAAAAGTATTCCAAGCGTTATGGGAAAATTCACTCTTTGCCAAGGAATCAAAGTATGAATTTTTCAAAACAGAGGTTAGATATCTTGGGCATATAGTCTCCCAAAACAAAACCTAGATGGATCCTTAAAAAGTAAGGGCTGTTATGGAATGGGCACATCCCAAGAACTTGGAAGAGCTGCAAATTTTCCTAAGTTTATCAGATTTCTATCAAAAGAGGTTGTAGAAATTTCCAAAGAAATTGATTTAGGTAATGATAGTAAAGGATGTTGGAATTGTGGTAAACCTGGACACTTTGAAACGTGATTGCAGGTTGAAGAATCAAAATAACAGAAGGCAGCAAAACAACTATGCATCCACAAGTGCAGATGATTCTGAGAAGCTGTTTATGGTTCAACATCACATGATGAATACGATGTCTGCTAGTGTTTCAAAATCGAATGATAATGTCTGGTATGTTGATTCAGGTGCTTCAAATCACATGACCAGTCATGCAGAGTGGTTTAGTAGCTTGCAGAAAATGCCAGCTCTTGGATATGTTGAAACAGGTGATGATACATCGCATCCTATTGAGCATACAGGAAACATAGCATTGTATATGGAGGATGGAAAGGTAAAACATCTCGCTGATGTGCTGCATGTTCCAAATATAACAAAGAATCTGGTTTCTGTTGGACAAATGGTTGACCAGGGATTACAAGTCAGGTTCAATGCTGATGGATTATATGTAGAAGAGTACAAGCAGGATGGACAATTGGTTGCCAAAGGAAACAAAGTGGGTAGGATGTTCACCTTAAATGTGAAGATTCTTGAAATGAATGCAGCCATGTTTGCAAAAGGTGCAGGAGTTATTGCAGATATAGAGATATGGCACAAACGGATTGGACATGCAAACTTGCAAAGGCTGAAACTGATGCAGTCAAAGGAGATTGTCGATGGACTACCAAATTTCAAAGTTGCAGAAATGCAAAAGGTATGTGCAGCATGTCAATTTGGAAAAAAGTCAAGAGCATCATTTCCACATGACAAGCATGTTAGTGAGAATGTACTAGAAGTAGTACATACAGATGTTTGGGGTCCAGCAAAGACCACATCTATGGGTGGTTGCAGGTTTTATGTTACTTTCATTGATGACCATACACGCAAAGTATGGGTATATTTCATGAAAGAAAAGAGCCAGGTGTTTACTCACTTCCAGAATTTTAAAGTTATGGTGGAAAAGCAAACAGGGAACTACATTTAGACATTAAGATCTGATGGAGGAGGTGAATACATGTCAAATGAGTTCAGCATTTTTCTAAAAAATCATGGAATTCGGCGTCAGTTTTCATGTAGGTACACACCACAACAGAATGGTGTTGTTGAACACAAAAACAGACATATTGCAAAAATATCAAGAGCCTTAATGGCTGAGAAGAATATGCCTCATTGTTATTGGGCAGAAGTTGTGCATACTGCTGTATACATCATGAATAGAACTTTGACTGCTGATGTACATCAAGTTACACCTGAAGAGAAGTTTACAGGTAAAAATCCAAACTTATCACATGTGAAAGTGTTTGGCTGTATTGCATATGTACATGTTCCAGAGGAATTGAGGACGAAGCTTGATCCAAAAGCAGAAAAGTGTGTCTTCATTGCATACTCCCTTGAGCAAAAGAGATATAAATGTTATAACCCACTCACACGACAGGTAAAGGTGAGCAAAGATGTGGTATTTGATGAAATGTCAAGCTTCTATGCAGATGCCAAAGAAGGACTGAGTCTTGAACCAAATGACAAAGAAAATGCTGAAAAATCAAATGCAGAATCTCAGGTTTTGAGTGAACCAAATACATCACCAAGCAATAGTTCCAACTCAAATCCATGGAGTGGAAGATTACTGTTGGAGTTAGACGTCTACGGAAGCACGCGAACAGCACAAGGAAGAAGAAGAAGCTTGGAGCCCAACACACAAGACTGAATGTATTACTAGAGAATGTACAAACATAAGTAGCCCATTAGGGCAATAGGCGTATATACAAGCCGGGGGAAAAAAACCTCCTAAAGAGGGAAAAAAGTGCCCCGTCAGTCCTAGAGTGTTCACACACATCACTACCTAAATATATCAACAAATCCTCCTTGGGAGTGATGCGGTGAACAAGGAGCTGGCACTCATGTATAAGGAAGTGCCAAGCTATGTGGAAATCACTCCACAAAAGGAAGTAAGCCCAAGGCTTTGCGGAAAGCTTCCAACTTCTCCCTAGGCAGAGCCTTCGTGAAAAGGTCTGCAATATTCTCCTGCGTGGGCACATATGCCAAGCTGATCTCCCCAACAGAGAACCTCTCCCTGACATAGTGATAATGCACCTCAATGTGCTTAGTGCGAGCATGGAACATAGGGTTCCTCGCAACTGCCAATGCGCTCTGACTGTCAGTGAAGATGGTGGTGGCAGAAGACTGGCCAACACCCAAATCAGCCATAAGGCGTCTGAGCCACACACACTCAACAGTCGCTGTGAAAGCTTCCCTATACTCAGCCTCACAACTGGAAGTGGCCACAGTAGGCTGCTTCTTGCTCAACCAAGATATACATGAGCTACCAAGCATGAAGCAAAAACCACTGGTGGACACACGAGTGTCATAGCAACCAGCCCAATTTGAGTCAGAAAAAGCATGCAAATCTGGCGGTAGTGATCCCCCCTTGGGATAAAACAACCCAAGTATCCGAGTACCACTCAAGTAGCGAAAGATGTGCTTAACCGCTTTCCAATGCATGCCTCCTGGGCAATGCATAAACCTGCTCATCTGTGAGACAGCAAACTGAATATCTGGCCGAGTAATGCATAAGTAAATCAAGCATCCAACAGCCTGCTGATAGAGAACAGCATCAAATGCATCTCCAACATCATGAAGACTCAATCGTAAACCTGTCTCCATAGGAGTGGCAATAGGCTTAAAGTCTTCAAGGCCAAAACGCTGCAATAATGTGTCAATATATTTCGTTTGACACAAAGCCATTCCACCATCAACGTGCATAAACTGAATGCCCAAATAGTGATGAAAATACCCCAAATCAGACATCTCAAATGAGGCATGCAAATCAGCCTTAAAATCAGCAATATGTGTCTCAATAGGACCAGTGAGCAGCATGTCATCAACATAGACAACAATGATCAGAAGCACATCATTAGCACGTTTAACATATAAGGTGCTTTCAGTTGGACTGTTCTCAAAACCATGCGCAATCAGATAGGCATGTATCTTCTCATACCAAGCACGTGGTGCTTGCTTTAAACCATATAATGCCTTCTTTAACCTGCAAACCTGGTTTTCATGCCCTTTCTGCACAAAGCCACGGGGCTGAAAAACATACACGTCTTCATGCAAATCACCATTCAAAAATGCTGTTTTAATGTCCGACTGATGTACATTCCAACCATGATGGGCTGCAAGTGCACAAATGCTCCGAACAGTAGTCATACGGCATATAGGTGCAAAGGTCTCATCAAAATCAATGCCTCTTTCCTGTGCATAACCCTTTGCAAAAAGCCTAGCCTTATACCTGTCAACTGTACCATCAGGTTTACGCTTCAGCTTGTATACCCACTTAGTGCCAATGGCCTTCTTGCCAGGAGGCAAGTCACATAAAGACCATGTACCATTCTTCATTATAGCATCATACTCAGATTGCATAGCAACCATCCAATTTTCTGAATTTTGTGCTTCATCAAAAGAAACATTCTCATCACAGAGACTAGATGCAGCCATAGCATAGCAATCTGATGCAAAGGAGGTACTATGAGAGCGTGAACGAGTACAATATGACAAAGGTGCATCTAATTTGCTGTCACGCAAAGTCTGCACCAGCCATTTTGGCATAGTTTTTGCCTGTTCAATATCAGCTCTCTCATCAACAAGTGCATCATGTAAATCTACATCAGAAATGGAATGATCTGCATCATCATATGAAACCTGCAAAGGCTGAGAAGTTACCTCATTAGGACCAGCACTAGCCTGTCCACTTGTAAAAAGAGGCATCAAAGTATCATACATGTCTTTGGAGCTAACAGATGTCTCCTTAGTACATGAAAGCAATGCTAAATAGCATCTTCCACAAAGACAACATCATGGCTAACCAGAATGCGTTTAGTCTGTGGATGATACAAACGATAGCCTTTACTTTCAGAACTGTACCCAACAAAAATACATTTTACTGCCTTATCATCCAATTTTCTGCGATGTTGTTCAGGCACTAATGCATATGCCAAACAACCAAAAACACGCAGATGAGCAACAGATGGCTTGCGGTCATGCCAAGCCTCATATGGAGTGATAGACTGCAACGCTTTAGTGGGACACCTGTTCAGTACATATGCTGCACACATGACAGCCTCAAGCCAGAAACTATGTGGTAAAGCCTGACTTTTGACCATGCACCTCGCCATCTCCATGAGTGACCTATTCTTTCGTTCAGCAACTCCATTCTGTTGAGGTGTATACGGCACTGTACACTGGTGTTTTATCCCACGTTCAGCCAGAAATGCATTAAAATCTGAAGACATATATTCCCCCCCTCGATCAGAACAGAGGGTGCCCATTTTACATGCTGATAGATTTTCAGCCAAAACCAAAAACTATTTGAAGCACATGAACACTTTGGACTTTGCTTTGAGTGGATATACCCATGCATGCCTGGAAAAATCATCAATGAAAGTCACGAAGTAAAGGTAATTTTCAAAAGAGGGTGTCTGCATAGGACCACAGACATCACTATGTACAAGCTGCAATTTCTGCATAGCCCGAACTGAACCATCTTTTGGAAAGGAAGAACGCTACATTTTGCCCAAAATACAGCCTTCACAAACATGTTTTCCTGGTGCCTCAAGTTTGGGCAAAGAGGACACCATTTCAGATTTCTGCAGGCGTAACAAACTAGCAAAATTTAGATGACCAAAGCGTGCATGCCAAAGCTTTGCATCTGACATAGCCTGAGAATCATGAACTGCACATGCCAAATCATTCACAGATCTTTCATAGTCTATGAGCTTATACAACCCACGACATAAAATGCCAGAAGCAATAATCACATCGCCAATTGAGAGATCATGGACTGTACACCTATCATCAACGAATTTCACAGCCAAGCCAATCTTGGCTAATGCAGAAACTGATAACAGGTTCTTTTTGATCCCTGGCACAAATAAAGCATCTAACAAAGTGAAAGAACTACCATCAGCAATAGTCAGAATGATCTTACCAACTCTCATAACAGGATAAGAGGAGTTATTGGCGCATGTGACAGTATTCCCTGTAGGGGCAGGCTCGAGTGAAGAGAAGAAACTGCGCTGCGAGGTAATATGGTTGGTCGCCCCATTGTCAAAGTACCAAACATCTGAGTCTACTGCAGACATGCACTGATCATGAGAAGATGGGTCAAAACTGCAGACAGTAGTAAACACCCATTCTTCTTCCTGCACAAGATTTGCAGACTCTATTTTTGGTGTAGAGGCCTCTGCAACAACCATTCCAGCCTCTTTCTTCTTTGCCTCTTAAGCAGCCAGTTTTGGACAGTTCTTTATAATATGATCATTTCCTTTACAGTACTTGCAGAACAATTTTTGCTTTTCTGATTTCTTCTCATCTTTATCTTGGTTCTTCGATTGTGCAGCATTTGCAGATTTCTACTTACTAGTAGAAGAGCTCCATTTTCCTTTGCCCTTTTGACTAGCCAAGAAAGCTTGATCTGCAACATGCATAATGGACATGTTCTGCCTGGACTGATCTTCCTGCAACAGAACAGAGACTAATTCCTCAAATGACAAGGCATTCGGATTGCCTTTCATCATCAACCGAAGAGTAGAGGCAAAACTGTGATATGAATCAGGAAGACCATTCAGAACGGTCTGCACAAGTGAGCTATCTGGTATAACCTCATCAGCAAAAATCAATTGTTCCTTCAGGTCTTTGATCTTTGTAAGAAAATTGTCCATAGAATCACCTTCATTCATGTGCTCCCTCTCCAACTGTTTTCGGACGTAAGCAACACGAGCCTCATTCCTAGCCTGGTACAAAGTGGTAAGTGTATCCCAAGCATCCTTTGCTGTTCTGCAAGAGCGAATGTGAGGAATAATGGCACGTTTGACAGACAAAGCTATCAATGCATGTGCCTGGGCATCTCTGCCATCCCAACGAATCTGCTCTGTAGTAGGTGCAACAGAAACAGCAGCACGAATAGGAATCTGCGGAATATCATCTTCGACACCATCTTCATCAGCTCCAACACTTGTATTTGCAGTACCTGTCGTTACAGGTGTAACAGGACGTCTTTCAACACCCTGCACAATGTTCCACAATCCTTTTGCAACCATTACATGTCGCATCATATAAGCCCATAATGGGTAGTTGGTACCATCCAACTTATCCTCAACAGCCAACATACGGAATACATCACTGCTTTCAGCCATGGCCGGTGACTAAAATACCTTGATGCAGAAAATTGACTGTATCTCAAAAAGTTGAACGGAACTGCCCAGACGAGTTCTGCTAGACCTGTAGCAGACTTCGAGACGCTTAAACTAGCGAACAGAAACTGGTATATACCTTTGGCACAAAAGGACGAAATAGCATGCACAAGCGCTGCGATAGACTTTGAGACGCTTAAACTGACGAACAAAAACTGGTATATACCTTTGGCACAAAAGGACGAAATAGCCTGCACAAGCGCTGCTTTCAGCCATGGCCGGTGACTAAAATACCTTGATGCAGAAAATTGACTGTATCTCAAAAAGTTGAACGAAACTGCCTAGACGAGTTCTGCTAGACCTGTAGCAGACTTCGAGACGCTTAAACTGGCGAACAGAAACTGGTATATACCTTTGGCACAAAAGGACGAAATAGCCTACGTTCGGAGGCCGAAACGAGCTCAGATCGCGATTTCGGCACCACAGTGCGAAGCTGTTTTGATCTCGGAAACACCCTGAGTATGCTCACCAAATTTCGTGTGAATCTGAGACTGCAAACGGAGGAATGTCGACGGCACCCTAGAAGAAGCGACGACCTGCTTTGATACCAATTGTTGGAGATAGACGTCTGCGGAAGCACACGAACATCACAAGGAAGAAGAAGAAGCTTGGAGCACAAACACACAATACTGAATGTATTACTAGAGAATGTACAAAGATAAGTAGCCCATTAGGGCAATAGGCGTATATACAAGCCGGGGTAAAAAAACCTCCTAAAGAGGGAAAAAAGTGCCCCGGCGGTCCTAGAGTGTTCACACATCACTACCTAAATATATCAACAGCAATCTGGACCTTGGCATTCCTCCTTTGTTTACCTATTTAATTATTGAAACGCATTCCTTGTGAATGTGGTGGAAGAAGTAGGATGCCAAATTTATTGGTTCTCTAGCAGCTAAATCAATGGTGGAGTAGAATGGACGCGATATTCCATAAGTATGTTTCTGTAGGTTCAGGATAGCTACTAAGAACTGAAGGGCGGATCTCTCAGGTTCCGGTCGACATAGGATCGCGTATTCGTTGGATGAATGCCTAGGGAATAACTGATTCATGGTGGCTAATGGCAGATTCGGACCATTCTCTCGACCTTGCGAAGGGAGTCGAAACGACTCAGCGAAAGTTTGGAAGGTGATTACGGTTCGGGAGGGTAGGGATGTGATAGCCCAACTTTGCTCATTGGCAGGTGTTTTAGCGATAGCGGCGATGATCTGAGCAAAAAACGGGTGGGATTCCAGTGAATGCCACGGTAGTTCAGCGAAATTGGATAACCCACGGGAGCACAAAAACTCTCCTACCTCGGTAGGAAGTCCGTCATGGAAAGCGGCATAGTTTGCCAGAGCTTCCATGGCGCAAATGATGGCAGCAAGCACAAAACGCAAACGCACAGGGTATACACAGTCACACAAATCACGCAAGCACAATAGTGATTTTTGGCGAAATGAAGAAGGTTAAGTAGATGTTCGGCAGTGGGGAGCAATCAAAATCACTAATAATCGTTCGTCGTTGAGATGATAACTTCTTAACTTCAGTGTGCATGCATGAGTAGTTGGAAAGGGCAGGGCGGTTGTTGACATAATTAGGTATCAAAACGCAGATATTTACAGACTTATTTTATTAAGCATGCAAAAAATAAAAGAAAAGAAAAGAAGAGAAAAGGAAAGAAAAGAGAACGCCAAAAGACGCGACCAACCGCGAAACGTTTCATTGCGGGTTAGATGTTTGTTGATATGGCCGCAGCTTCAAACCGTTGATGACTTTCGAAAGTAGTCAACCGAAAAGTTGCTGGGCCCACTTGTTCAAAAATCTAGTAGGGGCCAAACCATCGTAACTTGAATTTGCCAGCAGAGCGATTTGATTTTGCATTGTAAAATAGTACAAGTTGTCCCACCGTAAAAACTTGGGTCTTTAGATAGCGATCATGTGTTCGAGCTTGTCTTAGCTGTACTTCCTGCATAGTTAGAAAACTTTGCCATCGGTGCTCATCCAGTTTTCTGAGTGTATCTAGCCAAAATGATAAAGAATCTTCTGGTATTAATTTCTAAGTGAGAGCCACACGTAAGCTTGGCACAATAATTTCCATGGGTGCTATGGCTTCCAATACATAAGTTAGTTTGAAGGGTGTTAGACCTGTTGCTACCTTATAGGTAGTTCGATATGCCCACAGGACTGCAGGTAACAGTTGGTCCCATCTTTCCGGTGCTTCCAAAATGAGTTTTCGAAGCATATTCAGTAGGGTCTTGTTTGTACTCTCAGCCAAACCATTTGCACGAGGATAATATGGTGAACTGAATTTATGCGTGATCTGAAAAGAATGTGTGAGTACTTTCATTAGATTGTTAACAAAATGAGTGCCCTGATCTGTAACAAGCTCCAGAGGTAATCCAAAGCGCGGAAAGATATCTTTCATTAGGCAATTTGCCACCGAAACAGTTATGGCAGATTTTAAAGCCCATGCCTCTGCCCATCTGGTTGCATAGTCTGTATAGGTTAGAATATAACGATTATTGCTGAGTATTGCTGGCGGTGTAATAGGTCCAATAAAGTCTAGACCCCACTTCTGAAAAGGCTCTAATGGCAAGACAGGTTGTAGAGGGAAAAGATGACGTTGTAGGGGCTGTCCAGATCTCTGACAATTATCACATTGTTTGACAAACTGTGATACATCCTTGTATATAGTAGGCCACCAAAGTCCGCTTTGCAGAATTTTTTGGTGCGTTAAATCTGTTGCAAAATGGCCACCGGAAGGTATAATAGCATTAACAGTTGCGGTTCCCTGCACTTTGGCGTTGTATGCACAGTTTTCGGTAGTATGTCCGGTCGTGTTGCACATAGCGCAAAACAACTGATTAAGTGCATGTGGCACTAGTGTGCCCTGAATTCTTGCATGTGGTGCAAAACATTTGTCTGGTCAGGTCTTCTGCAACATTTTTATTTGTCTTTAACCATTCCAAGTCTTTTGTAAATCCTCCAACCTTGTTTTCCAGCTGCAAAGCCATTGCAATCACTGCATCTAGCGTCATAGCTCCTACACAGTGTATGATCATAATGTGTTTAAGTTGCGGAGTCAATCCATTGATAAACCATTGAGTGATAACGTCATCCGGTAGGTTGGCATGTGCTGGTGGTAATTTGCTCAAATGGGTTCTGAATAGACTGGCATATTCCTGCACTGTTTGATTTATCTTCTGTCTATTGTTTTGCAGGTAATCGAAAATTTCGGCTGGATTCTTCTTTAGCCTGAATCTTTGCAAAAATGCATCCCTTACTACTTCATAGGTGCCGAAATGGTTAATATCATATTCTGTAAGCCATCTGGCTGCTTCATTAACCAATGTAGACTGGAAGACAATAGCCTTATACGCCGGATCGGGTGGATGGTTGAGCACTGCGTAACTTATCTCAAATGTGCGTACATGAGCATCTGGGTCATCTCCTGGAAATCCACTGAATTTAGTGTACGTTACTCCGGTTGGAGTCGGCCTTGGTGGGCATGGTTGTTGTTGTTGTTACCCGTTCATGGCGCTGATGGTTGTATTGTGACTATCTTCTGTACCCCGAGGTTGAATATCTGAATCATCGGAATCTGTATCGTCAGCCTGTGCACTTTCCGGGTCGATAATCTTGTTCAGTATGTTTTGAATCTCGGTTTCGAACAAGCTACCTTCCTTCTTGATGTCAAATGTAGGAAAGCTTACTCCCAATAGCGGTGACTGGACTGATGATTCACCAAAAAATGGTAAACCGCCGCCGGAAAACTGCGATCTTTCAGCAACTGGTATCGAAATATCACCGGAATGTGTCGATTTTTCACCAATACAGGGTGCTTTTTCTCCCTTGCTGATTTCTTTGACTAAGACGTTTCTATTCGTAAACAAGTTCGAATCTTTACTCAATGATGTTAAATTAACTTCATACTACGTCCTGTTAGATTCTAGAGTTACTATATCTTCGACAGATTGTGACGAAATCGCACCGGAATGTGCCAGAGATTTAGTTCGTTCCACCGGAATATGACCGGAATCCTTACTAACGTTCTTTACTTTCTTGACAACTGGGTTAGACCTATCTGCGCTTTTACCTCCTGGAGATGTCCTTAGCAAATTAGGTACCCCAGGCTGGCGGTTCTTTGGATACGTTTCACCGGATCGAGTAACCGGCATGTATCATCTTTTGGTACTAATCGCGTACTATTACTGAAGATTTACAATTTACAGTCACGTTTCCATAACTGATTTGCAACAATCTGATCTGTTGCCACCGTCCCACCGTGCGTGCCAGTGTTAAACGCTTCGTTCTAACTGTCAGAAGTGCGTTTAAACATTGTTGGGTTCTTGGGAGTGGAAGGGGTCTGTAAAAACAGAGGCCCTATGCTTGTTTCCCAAAATGACTTCACACCACAATATACTAATATTCAAGACTTCTATCATGAATTGGTATACCCTTCTCAATCTTTACGGTTCGTTATTCTAATTCTTCCAAGGTTCGTCGAACACACTGTACCAGATGATTAGTATCATGATACCGAGCTACCTCGGACCCTTTTCCGAATACAAATTGCAGTAACATTAGGAACAATAGCAGTAGTTCAACCTTCATCGAATAGTGCTCATAGTCAAACTCAACCGAAGACACAGAAGGACTCAACAGTTACAGACACACAGTGCTTGAAGATTCAGTACGCAACTTAGGATGGCTCTTACCGTAGCTTAATCTTTGCCGTACGAACATAGACCTCAATATTGAAGACAACACAATACAAACTCGAATACTAGAAAAGCTACCATAGCTACACAGACTCCACCAAACACTGGCAGACCATTTCAAGAAAGAATAACACGATACGCGAACTAACACAACAATCCCAATAGAGACTCGCAAACGACTTACTCAGACAACAGTACAACGATCTACCGTCTGAAATTGAAACTCACAAGTGCAACAGAGATCGATAGACAACAAACAAGGATATGCACAATATACTCAGAGTACTCAAAAATTAGACAAACAACGCTACAGCAGCGCTCAGACAATCACCCAGACAGACAGTCTAGTGTAAGGAATTGAACTCACAACCTCTTGGTTAGGAATGTGATGGGCTAACCACTTGCCCCAAAAGCCATGGTTGAGGATTACTTCCTAATCCTCTCTCTTAGGGTGTGGTTCAACCATCTCCTACCAGGATTATGTTACATTCTTCCCCCCTTGGTCGATCATTGTCCTCAATGATCTACTCTTGTATCCCTCTAGCCTCGGTGATCAGTCCCTTGAACTCCCTAGGTGCCCTTGAATTGATGTTCCTCAACCTCGCATAGTTTCTTGAACCTTGTTCGCAATCTTGGTCTCTTGAACCCTTGCTCTCAACCTTGGTATCTTGAACCTTCTTGTTCGCAACCTTGGTGTCTTGAGCCCTTGTTCTCAACCTCAGTCTTGAACCTTGTTCTCACCCATGCTTGGTATCTTGAACACTCAATCAAGTGCCACCCAAGGATTCCTAAGGAATTCACACTTACAAGCTAGCTCATTGGAAAGTTCGTTCTGAGATCTTTCCAACGGTATATTACATGCCTCAATCCGACCTACGGATTGAGAGATACACCCCAATCATTGTAAGGTCCATCCTTGAAACCGACGCGCGCGCTTACTTCCTAGGCTCTGATACCAATGTAAGGAATTGAACTCACAACCTCTTGGTTATGAATGTGATGGGCTAACCACTTGCCCCAAAAGCCATGGTTGAGGATTACTTCCTAATCCTCTCTCTTAGGGTGTGGTTCAACCATCTCCTACCAGGATTATGTTACATCTAGTGATTCCACGAGTCGTCACCCTGCATCTCTTTTACATTGCTATATATAAAGATTACAAATGTCTTTGTAACAACTTTTCGCGCGTGCGAAACAAGATTCAGTTATACAGTTGCCAATTCGGCGGCCGACTAACATGCTCCAGTAGCAAAGATGAGTTCAATTAGGTTATTACTTTCCCTTGCCTCCATATTCAAGTGGAAGGTGAAGCAAATGGATGTTAACAATGCCTTCCTCAATGGCATACTTGAGGAAGAAGTCTACATGCAACAATCGGAAGGATACATTGTCAAAGGTAAAGAGCACATGGTATGCAAACTTCTCAAAAGTTTGTATGGTTTGAAGGAAGCTCCCCGAGTTTGGAATGCAAGGACTGATGAGCATCTTTGCTCTCAAGGCTTTCAAAGAAGCAATGCTGATCATAGTTTGTATTATAAAGTCAAGGGAAAAGATATTGTTATTGTTCTTCTATATGTGGATGATCTCATGTTGACAGGAAGCAATGATTGAAGATGTTCAAAGAAAACTCTCTAAAGAGTTTGAAATGAAGGATCTTGGTGACTTACACTACATTCTTGGCATCAAAGTCTCTCGACTAGAGAAGGGATATATATTTATCTCTCAACAAAAGTACCTTTTTTCCATTCTTGATAGGTTTGAGATGTCTCACTCTAAGCCGGTCTCTACACCTATGGAGTCAACTCTCAAACTCACGAAGGACGAGAATGGTGTTCCATATGATGAAACACTATATAGACAACTCATAGGATCTCTCCTCTATTTGACCATCACAAGACCTGATATTTGTTTTGCAGTGAACTCTCTCTCCAAATATCTACAAGCTCCCAAAGTATCTCATTGGAATTCAACCAATAGGATACTAAGATATTTGAAAGGTACTTCTTCACTTGGAATTCTCTATGGAGGAGATACATTGAATCTTCATGGATTTAGTGATTTAGATTATGCAGCAAACTTGGTTGATCGAAAGAGCATAAGTGGAAATGCCTTCTTCCTAGGCAATGGAGCTATTTCATGGAGTTCCAAAAAGCAAAGTACAATCAACTTATCCTCTACAAAAGCTGAATACAAAGCTCTCACAACCTCAGCTTGTGAAGCTATTTGGTTGAGAAGATACTTGGATGAGATTGGTTTCGGTGAAAACCAACCTACCACCATTCATTGTGATAATGTCTCAACTGAATCTTTGGCAAAGAATCCAGTCATGCATCAACGAACCAAGCACATTGAAGTGAGGGAGCACTTCATCACAGAGAAGATACAAAGTGGTGATATCATCTTACACCATTGCAACACAAAGGAAAATGTGGCTGACCTCTTCACTAAAGCTCTCGACAAGGAGTTGTTCATCAAGCATAGATCATCACTTGGCATGATGGAGCTCCCCTTAAGGGAAGGAAGTCATGAGTAAGGGAAGGCTCATCATGCATCTTCAACAAATAAGGGAAGGCTCATCTTCATATGCCTTCAGCAAGCATTTTATTTCAGGTTCTTATTATTTTGAAGATGTTGGACTTGAGGGAAGGTGTTGGAATATGCAAGTCCACCTCATCTCTTCAAAGTATTATTATAGGTTGAACTCTTTATTAAAGTTCATTATATTCTTAGAGTGATTTATTATGTTTTCCACATCAGCCATAGTCATGAATAAAGCATATTTGAAGTCAATGCCAAGTTGGAAAAGTGTTCCTATAATTTAGGAAAAAATTCAGGACAGCAGCACACCTTTTCTAAAGGCAATTTTGCACAGATCATATCTCGCTGACCGTGCATCCTTTTTGGTTGATTCAAAAGCTGAAATGTTATCCATAATATCAGGTATCAACTCACCAAAAATCTCTCACAAATTCATCTCCAAACTCAAGTTATGCTGGCCGCAAGTTGGTAGGTAGAGAATTGGCAGATTGTTGAAAACGGCCAGTAGGCCAATTTTGGAAGCTTGTATCTTGAGCTACGTGTGTCATCTCAAAATGGTTTCTTCATCAAAATTGTTCTCCATATCATTGAGAATCTCCATCTAAAACAGTTTCACCAAACTCCCACGCATTAGAGAGTTATGCCTATTTAAATAGAGGCTTCTGAGCATTTTTGGCAGACAAACAGAGGGCTGGAGTTGAGAGACAGTCGACTCATTTTTGTAGTTGTGGAGTGCATCCTAGGGACTGAAGTGGAGTGGTGTATACCACACACTCTTGACCATTATACATTGGCTTCATGTGTATCATAGAGCTCATTTGATAGTGTTATCAGCTTTGTTCTTTTCAAGTAGTTTTGAGCTTGAGTTAGCTTCTACTACTGAACTTTGTATTTTTGTTGATTTAAGGATTGCTCAATTATTTGTCTCTCATATCTCATCTCATATATTCTTTGAGAGTGTGTTTAAGCCCAGTTCCTCCTTTTTCTCATATGAGAGCCTCAATAAGTACGGTATGATAGAGGTGCATCTAATTTTCTATCACGCAAAGTCTTCACCATCCATTTTGGCTTAGTTTTTGCCTCCTCAATATTAGCTCTCTCATCAACAAGTGCATCATGTAAATCTGCATCAGAAATAGAATGATCTACATCATCACATGAAACTTGTAAAGGTTGAGAAGTTGCCTCATTAGGACCAGCACTAGATTGTCCACCTATAAAAGAGATAACAAAGTATCATACATGTCTTTGGAGCTAATAGATGTCTCTTTCGTACATGAAAGTAAAGGTTGAATAGCATCTTCCACAAAAACAACATCATGGCTAACCAAAATGCATTTAGTATGTGGATGATACAGACGATAACCTTTACTTTCAGAACTGTACCCAACAAAAATACATTTTATTACTTTATCATCCAATTTCTTGTGATGTTGTTCAGGCATTATGCATATGCCAGACAACCAAAAACATGTAGATGAGCAACATATGGCTTGCAACCATGCCAAACCTCATATGGAGTGATAGACTACAATGCTTTAGTGGGACACTTGTTAATTACATATGCTGCACACGTAACAACCTCAAGCCAGAAACTATGTGGTAAAGCCTGACTCTTGACCATACACCTCGCCATCTCCATGAGTGACGTATTCTTTTGTTCAGCAACTCCATTTTGTTGAGGTGTATATGGCACTGTACACTGATGTTTCATCCCACGTTCAGCCAAAAATGCATTCAAGTTAGAAGACATATATTCCCCCCCTTGATCAGAATGGAGGGTGGCCATTTTACATGTTGACAGATTTTCAGCCTGAACAAAAAACTGTTTGAAGCACACAGACACTTTGGACTTTGCTTTGAGTGGATATACCCGTGCATGCCGGAAAAATCATCAATGAAACTCATGAAGTAAAGATAATTTCCAAAAGAAAGTGTCTGCATAGGACCACAAACAACACTATGTACAAGCTACAATTTCTAAGTAGCTCTAACTGAAACCATCTTTTGGGAAGGATGAATGCTTCATTTTGACCAAAATACAGCCTTCACAAACATGTTTAATAGGTGCCTCAAGTTTGGGCAAAGAGGACACAATTTTAGATTTCTACAAGCATAGGAAACTAGCAAAATTCAAATGACCAAAGCGTGCATGCCAAAGCTTTGCATCTTACATAGCTTGGGAATCATGTATTGCACATGTTGAATCATTCACAGATTTTTCATAATCTATGAGCTTGTACAACCCATAACATAAAATGCCAAAAGCAATAATCACGTCGCCATTTGACAGATCATAAACTGTACATATGTCATCAACAAATTTCACAACCAAGCCAATCTTGGCTAATGCTAAAACTGATAACATATTTTTCTTGATCCCTGGCACAAAAAAAGCATTCAACGAAGTGAAAGAACTACCATCAGTAGTAGTCAGAATGATCTTACCAATCCCATGACAGGATAAGAGGAGTTGTTGGCACATGTGACAGTATTCCTTGTAGGGGCAGGCTCAAGTGAAGTGAAGAAACTATGTTGTGAGGTAATATGTTTGGTTGCCCCGTTATCAAAATACCAAACATCTGAGTCCACTGCAGACATACACTATTCATGAGAAGATGGGTCAAAACTGCAAACAGTAGTAAATGCCATTCTTCATTCTGCATAAGATTTGCAGACTCTGTTTTCAGTATAGCTGCAACAACCATTCCGGCCTCTTTTTTCTTTGCCTCTTTTGCAACCATTTTTGGACAGTTCTTTATGATATGATTGTTTGCTTTAAAGTATTTACAAAAGAATTTCTGCTTTTCTGATTTCTTCTCATCTTTGTCTTCCTTCTTCAAATGTGCAACATTTGCAGATTTCTGTGTACTAGTAGATGGGCTCCATTTACCTTTGCCATTCTGACTAGCCAAGAAAGCTTAATATGCAACACACATAATGGACATGTTCTACCTAGATTGATCTTCCTGCAATAGAACAGAGACTAACTCCTCAAATGTCAAGGCATTGAGATTGCCTTTCATCATCAAATGAAGAGTAGAAGCAAAACTCTGATATGAATCAAGAAGACCATTCAGAACAGTCTGGACAAGTGAGCTATCTGGTATAACTTCATTAGCAAAAATCAATTGTTCCTTCAAGTCTTTGATCTTTGTCAAAAAGATGCCCATAGAAACACCTTCATTCATATGCTCACTGTCCAATTGTTTTCGGAAGGAAGCAACACGAGCCTCATTCCTAACCTGGTGCAATGTGCTAAGTGTATCCCAAGCATACTTAGCTATTTTGCAAGAGTGAATGTGAGGAATAATGGCACGTTTGATAGACAAGGCTATCAATGCATGTGCATGAGCATCTCTGCCATCCCAATGAATTTGCTCTGTAGTATGTGTAGTAGAAACCACAACACGAACAAGAACATGAAGAATATCATCATCTTCAACACCATCTGCATTAACTTCAGTACCTGTATTTGTAGGTGTAACAGGACGTTTTTCAACACCTTGCATAATGGGTTATAGGCATATATACAAGTTGGGGGGAAAAAACCTCCTAAAGAGGGAAAAAAGTGCCCCAACGATCCTACGTGTTTACACACATCACTACCAAAATATATCATCAGTGCCTTCATTCCCTATGAGCTTGATTTCAATTTTTAGAACAAAATGGAGTTAAGGGAAGGAAAGAGAGTTCTTGGTTAGGAACTCTTGAGCTAAATAAAGGGTCGTTGAGGTGGGGTGGAATGGTCTTCACATTGTATGTGAGTCGTGTCTATCTATATCTCATGGATCCATTCACATGGGCATCTTTCGAGTAGCAATGATTAAGAAAATGAGTTCTAGAATTAAGAAATTCTGCAACTACATAGCACAAATTGAGGCATTTGGGTCGATCTTAATTATAGTACTCTCATGGTTCCAACCATTACGATGGCAAAATTATGCTGATGGAATTGGATATGTTTAAGGATTCTATAGTTGGTTTTTCCAAAACGGGGATCCAAGAGGATACTTCTTCCTTATATCCACAATTGGAATTTGCAATTTCATGAATTTGTATGAACAATTGCAAGAATGTACAATGAATATGTAGAGCATTGTCCAACAAAAAAGTTACCATCTAAGGAGAATTTGATCTTTCTATTCCTTAATGGGTTGGTTATAAACGAGTTGAGATCATTGGTCTACATAAAGTTCTTCACATGCCTCAACGGGTGCTTAGAAGAGTAGTCTAAAAGAGGACATGGATTTAAAGAACAACCCAGCATAGGACTTGAGAATGATTATGCGAGCTATGCCTAAGGAGCTTGAGTAGAAGCATAGGACTTGAGAATGACTATGCGAGTTCCTAAGATGCCTCAAGGTTCCATAGAAGATATGTGGATCAAGTGGCAAAGAGACTTAGTACCTTAGAAAAAGTCAAGTTCTACCAAGTAGACTTCAATAATTGAGAATATGCCCTCACTATGAGAAGATCCACCCGATACATGTGTACTTGATTTGGTGCTTCATGATAGTATGATCAATAGTCTATGTAATTGTGCACCATAGAGCAAAAGTGGACAAATCACTAATGATCGTTTGTTAATACAATAGGTCATGTCATATACCACCATTACCACCTCAAAATAGAGGTATGTACATGCCAATAGAGAACAATTATGCCTAACAATAGAACTTGAGACGCAAACTCCCTAAGTATGGTTATCAAAGGCAAGATCCATCTAGACCAATGTTGATAGAAAACCTCCACCTTCTCCAAACATGGTCCTACTAAAATATGAAGAGGAGAACTTAGAAAGGGCCATTACACCATTTGAATCATCATCAATTGACATTGGTGTAAGTTACCAAGAGTCCTATCTAAAGTAGAGTATGGACTATCATGAGGATAGCTATAATGAAGGGAGATGGCACTAAGAGGAATCGTATAACCCTAAATATAATGGAAAGCAAGGCTAGACTGATAGGGCCAATGCAAGAATTTATTACATTGAGAAATGTCTCAACAACAACACACTATGTGAAGAGGATCATTTTTTCACAGATTGTCCCCATCCAAACCTAAGATTTCTATGTAAAAGATTAAGATCGGATATGCTACAAAAGGAAGTACATGCTATGAGACTAACATATTCAAGCCATAAGACACTACCCATGGGTGTCGATCTAGCATCAAAGAGCAATGCACATCTTTGGGATACTTTCATGCTTATGAAACAAAGATACATGCTCGATCTATGTTTCTAATTCTCAAAACGGGCTAGTAAATTGAGAAGTGTACTTCCATAGTATATGATCGGCATGAAGAGGGAATAAGTGATTGAAAAGGAGAGAAGAACTTTTCATGGAAGTCTTTCGTTGGGACCCACCTAGGTGGGTGGATATGATAAATGGATAGTTATTTTGAAATGTCAACAATTTTTTGAAATGGAGCATATCCACAAAGCAAGGGTGAGACAAGTTAGTCAAAGTTACAACTGGTTTAGACTTGCCAAAGCTATTTCATGTCCAGCCCAGGGGTTGAACACAAGACCTCTACTTCAAGGGGTTAGTGCCAAATCAACCCACCTAAAAGACATGAACTAATTGTCAACAATTTATGTGGACTAATTGTCAACAATTTACTTTGAGCATTGGAAGGTGATATCAATTCCAAAGAAAACTTGCAAATTGGGTGTGGACTATGAAGATGAATTTATTCATAGATTCTCCCCATCCGAACCTAAGATTGCTATGTAGAAGATTAAGATCACATATGCTAGAAAAGGAATTACATGCTATGAGAATAACATATTCAAGTCATAAGACACTACCGATGAGTTTAGATTGATCAAAGCCATTTCATGTCCAACCTGGAAATTGAACACTAAGACCTCCGCCTCAATAGGTAGTGCAAAACCAATCCAGCTACGAGATGTGGACTAATTGTTAACAATTTACTTTGAGCATTGGAAGGTGGCATCAATTCCAAAGAGAACTTGCAAATTGGGTGTGGACTACGAAGATGAACTAGCCATGTGTGGTTGTGTTTTGCAAAAATCTAGGAATATTGTATGAGTTAGACATATGTGGTTTTGGTGGGCAAAAATCATAGTAAGAATATTAGGATTTTTTTCAAAATTCTGATATTACGTATTTTTATTACTTTTAGGGAGGATGTGAGTTCACCGGAGGATAACGCGGGGAGCCTTAAATGGAACCGTTTCAAGAGCCCTTAATTTTAAATAACATGAGGGGAAATTAAATCCTCTGCTTTCAGCCAATCAGATTCGTGGGTTTTGGGGAGAGCGCAGAATACCGCGTCTGCATTCCCCGTTTTCCATGAAGGAAGCGCTTTCCTTTTGTTTTCTGCTACTTTCTGCTGTTCAGCTCTTCTTTTTTCTCTTTTTTATTTACTACTCCATAGCCGGTTTTGCTGTCTGTCCCTATCTCTGTTCATCGTCTCAAAACTCTGTGCTACTCCCATTTTATTCTACTGTTGTGCTTACCTCACGCCCCGCGCTCCTTGTCTGGAAATGCATATACATGAGTGAACAATTGCTCCTGCAGCATTTGAGGCTTCCTCCTTAACTTCACTTTCACAGTGCCTGCGACGTTTCCATCTTTACTGGCACTTCGTTCCCATGCTTTCGAAAAATGAATTAGAGCTTTTTGTGACCTTCTCCCTGTATCAATGTCTTGATGGTCCCTCTTGGAAAGTCCGCATTGTAGTGGACTGACCTACATTTTCGTTCTATGTGCAGATTAAAAAAAATGCTGCAGAAAGGGGGATGCAGGATATGACAATAGGACTGCATCTCCTGGCCAGGGTATCAGTTTGTCTTCCGGGTAAGCTCTCTGTTTAGCTGAATGAGGGATAGCAAACATGAATGGAGTAGGGTCCTATGCACTTATCTTGCTTTGACAATTGAGAAGGTTTTTCTGTAATTAATCGGGGACTAGGTATTTTCTGTTACTGGGAAGATGTTCAACTGTACGAACTATTATTGTACTCACAAGTTTTTATGTGTGTGAGAACTTGCAGTCGATACAGAAATTTCTAGTTAAACGTCTGCTCATTCTGCTATTCTTGTTTATGGAAAACTTCTGCATGTGTAGTCTCAACTTCTTCTAAACATTTGAATGTAAAGTGGATGCTGCTCAATTATTAGCTCAAATTATGTCAATTGCTTTGTGTCCTGCGTAGGCATGCTACTCTTCGGGGTTTAGACATCGAGTTGAGGATGCCGTAAAACTCCATGAAGAGAATCAAGGTTAAGTTATGCTTCTCAGGCTACAGACGCAAATGAGTTGCAATGGAGGGAATGGGAGAGAGTTATGGTGACATTATGCATCGTCTGCAATCCTCACATGGGGCTTCCTCCCAATCTGCGAAGACCAATCCTGGGTCATCCATTCCGTCTTTGGCGGAGGATGCAGCTCTTTTCAACCAACTACAACAAGGCATGTTCCAGTCGCCACCACATCATCCAGTAGTGCAGCTAGAAGCGCTATCTCAGCAGCAGAAGCAACATCTTCCACCCTTGTATTCATCCCTTCTTCAGCATTCTCCGTTTTTGAGTGCCCCTCTGCAGCATCAACCCCGATCACTGTTGCAGCCTAATGTACGCCCAGAAACTCTTTCACATTCACGTTCTATGTCACAACCATCTACATTTTTTCGAGATCTTTCAGAGGGAACTTCGCCTTTCTCTCAAAGCAATGCTCCACCTCCTTCCTGGGAAGGCTTTCCTTTTATGAGACCTCCACTGCCCACAAAAGATGAGACAGCATGTGCATCGACATCTCGGGTGATGAGTACACCCACACGTGCCACGTCGCCCGTTGATGTGACCATGAGTGAGCAAGATTCACCTGCTCCGAGTATGTCAGCTCCTTCTGTAGCATCCTTACCACCCTTGTCTCCCTCTCCTAGTAGCTACCAATCCACATCGCGGAAATATTCCCATGATCTTAACCAAATGGCAAGCAGTACACCACCCAAAAAGGGACACAGGCGTTCTCACAGTGAGGTACCTTACACGTTCTCAATAAACGTAGATTCATTGTTCGGGAACGTTGCTTTGCAAAGTTCAACTAAGACGAGGGATATTGTCATGAATGACATGCCTTGGCAAAAGTTGAAGTCAAACAATCTTCAGGTGAAGCAGGAGATGCACTGGGGAAATGAACACGATGGTCAGGATGTCGCAGAGACAATCGGTGATAGAGCAGGAGATGGAGAAGGTGGAGATGATCTGTTCTCAATTTATCTTGATGTTGACAAAATTGACAGCATTCAGAATGCAGATGTGCCTGACAGTTCTGACAACAATACAAAGAGGATGGATAAAAGCAATCGATCCAGGGCTTCGTCATCTGCAAGCCAAGATAACGAAAAGACAACATTATTCTCATCAGAGAAGGGAGAGAGTTTTCATGGATGTACTGATAGTGATAAAGACGACAGTGAGAAGGAAGAGGACAGCTATATGGCCGAAAGCTCTGACAGAGTTTCAGAACCTCGTGATAATGGAAAAATGAAGGAAGAAAAGAAGGATGAGACTGTACGGGGGCCATTTCATGCACGTAGTGCATGCATGGATGCATTTGGGAAGATGTCGAAAGGAGGGAACGATGGACAACAAATCACACCAACAAGGAACAAGGCATCACGTCATCAGCATAGTCTTTCCATGGATGGTAGCTTGAATTTTAAGCTGAACCTTCCCGATGGAGATTTTGATGGAGCTGAAATGAAAAAGATCATGGCAAATGATAAATTGGCTGAGATTGCACTTGTGGATCCAAAAAGGGCAAAAAGGTGTGAAAGAGTTTAATTCTGCTTCGTACTCCGAATTTCATTTTCACTGCCTTGTGGACCTTTTATTCTTTATGCTTGTTGCCAGGATTCTAGCAAATCGCCAGTCCGCTGCACGATCAAAGGAGAGAAAGATGCGATACATCTCTGAGCTAGAAAGAAAAGTGCAAACACTACAGACAGAAGCCACCACTTTGTCTGCACAGCTGACTCTAATGCAGGTGTGCTGTACTACATAGTGCACTTAGGACTATTGCTTAAGAATTGCAATATTGAAGTATAAAAAGAGCTGAAGTTTTGACATGCTTTGTTTTGGATTATGGGCTATATAACAGAGGGACTCCACAGGGCTGTTCAATGAAAACAACGAGCTTAAACTAAGGCTTCAGGCAATGGAGCAGCAAGCACAACTTAGAGAAGGTGATCACATTCATTTTCTTCACGTAAATAAATTATAGAACATGTCTATATTCTTTTCTTATCCTGTATGAACCTCATACGGCATCCATCTTGCGTGCCAGATGCACTGCAGGGGGGGGGTGCCAGATTGATTGCATTCTTAACATCTTGAGTCTCTTTGTGTGCAAATTCACTCTAGGAACTTCACACATATTATTTCGTTTTGTTGTGGGGTATTTTGATTATGTTTTCGGGCTGATCTCTGCTGTATTCTGTTATGTGTGTGGTTTTCTGTTGTTAAAATCAGCTTTGAATGATGCACTGAGGGAGGAGGTGCAAAGGCTCAAATTGGCAACAGGACAGGGAATGGGCCAGCAGTTTTTCTCAATGCCTCAGCAAGGTCCACATCTCACTTTACAGCATATTCAACAGCAACAGATGCACCAACAAACACCATCTTCGCCAAAGGCATCAAGCCCACTCTCTCAACAGAAGCTAGCACAGCCACAGCCAGTGACACCGAACATGCAGCAGACAGCAAGCCAATCTGAGAAGTTGTCAGATCCTCTTCAAAACCCTGGGGATGTGTCACCCATTACCTCGAACGAGGTACCCAAATCAGAAGGTACAAGTGTGACAAGTCAAGGGAACACTTAGTATGCTACCCTTCCTGAACCACCTTCAAATGTTCTTTGCTTGAATGTGTGCTGTTTGGGTTGGATCCGTGAATATGCTCTAGCATATACTCATGTTCCCACTGTTGGCTTGATTATGGATATTGTCATTCATCCCACATAGGAAGCTCTGCTCTATATTTTGAAATTGAGATTCTGGACAAACACTGCTTTTTCTTAATCGAAGCAGATTCTGGGTTTGGAACAGCGGCCTCTGTTTTGTTAAATGGAAAGGATTTGGAAATTGGAATCGATTGATAATCCATTTTCAGCTATTGACCATCATCTTTGTTGGTGATTTTATTTTTTTTTCCATGTAGTGCTTTGAAAACATCGCTCAACATCTGTTCTTTTGAGAATCAGGAACCCAAATACACCCCCATGCCCAATCCACCTATGATTTGGAGAATGTCCTATTTAATTATTCTGAGTAGTTGAATCACCTGATGCATTAACAATGGCACCACCATGGATGGTCCTCTTTTAATGCAAAAGTCTGCTAGTCATCTTAAGACCTTTTGCACCCTTTCCTCTCCACCTCTAGGAAATGAAATGCAAGTTTGATGGAGAAAAATATCAATTATGCTCTGCTATTAAAATTTTGTGCCCTTTCCATCTTCTGCTCTAGACACAAACGCAATATTTGTAGTGCCCTTTCCATCTTCTGCTCTAGACACAAATGCGAGAATTGTAAGAAAAGCTCAATTAAGCTTTGCTATCATGATTTTGAGTTCTTTGTATTCGAATCATTTTGTACATGAGTAGTTTTTAGGCTTTCTCTCCACATGTTTTCATTATTGGTCTTGTTTTTTTATGTTTGCTTTATGTGTTTTAATTTTGTGAGGTCAAAGGGGGAGAGAGAGAGAGAGAGAGAGAGAGAGAGAGAGAGAGAGAGAGAGAGAGAGAGAGAGAGAGAGAGAGAGAGAGAGAGAGAGAGAGAGAGAGAGAGAGAGAGAGAGAGAGAGAGAGAGAGAGAGAGAGAGAGAGAGAGAGAGAGAGAGAGAGAGAGAGAGAGAGAGAGAGAGAGAGAGAGAGAGAGAGAGAGAGAGAGAGAGAGAGAGAGAGAGAGAGGGGAGGGGGAGGGGGGGGGGAGGGGGGGGGGGAGGGGGGGGGGAGGGGGGGGGGGGAGGGGGAGGGGGAGGGGGAGGGGGGAGGGGGGAGGGGGAGGGGGGGGGGGGAGGGCGGAGGGGGGAGGGGGGAGGGGGAGGGGGAGGGGGAGGGGGGAGGGGGGAGGGGGAGGGGGGGGGAGGGAGAGGGAGAGAAGGCCATTACATATATTAAAATAGATTTTTTAGATGAGCTCTTGGTAGACTTGAGAACCTTACTTTTGCTTATGATGTATTGGAGAAGTTGAAGGCTACTTATGAGAATCAAAGACTTGTGAATCAAGCGCACTTGATGGGAGACTCTGTGAACATGCAACTTGATGAATCAAAGAGTGCTGTTGGGCACTTATCTTTGTTCTTAAGTACTCTCTCTCTCTCTCAGTTTTAGGACTCAAATTTGTCTCCATTCGATGATAAGCTTACTTATCTTTGTTCTTAAGTACTCTCTCTCTCTCTCTCTCAGTTGTAGGACTCAAATTTGTCTCCATTCAATGATAAGCTCAACTTTCAAGGCTATATTCTTGTTAATGACACTACTTGAGTCATGGGGGACATTGGTTGTCTCACTTCTTAATAACCTCAACCTTACATTTGAATCTTGATTGTGCTAGGGATTTGAGTCATGTGCTATGCTATCAATGTGGTAGTTAAGCTAGATAGAGGAAGAAAAGAGGTGACAAGAAGCAAAGAGAACAGATGCACATTACAACTAGGAAAAGAAGCCCAATGTGGCCTCTAGTGCGATCAATGGGAAGGTATCAGTCATGAAGGACATTTTGTGTCATTATGAAAGCTAATGATGTATGTTTACATGGTGCTTCTCTTATTGTACATGCACAATAAACCAACATTGATGTAATTGATGTCTTGCATATTGTGAATGATGCACTTTCTCAAACATGGATTGTTGATTCAAGTGCATCATTCCATGCAAAACCTATCAAGGAGTGTTTCCATGGCAATGTATACCTTAGGAATAATTATGCATTTTCCATTAAGGGTATTGGTACAATGTATTTCTTTGAAGATTGCACTAATGAGCATGTCTTGCATGATATAAGATATGCACTTGTTGGTGGAGTATTTCATCTCCTAATCACAACTAGAAGCTAATAGTATACTTCCAATATCATGATCTAGATCATAGTTGGGTTGCAACCCGTTCCAAAACGTGATTTATATGTACGGAAGTTTCATATGGAACATAATTTTTAATCAACAATTGGAACGCTTCCCAATTGGGGGGGGGAAATATATATATATATATATATATATATATATATATATATATATATATATACATACATACATACATACATACATACATACATACATACATACATACATGCATGCATGCATGCATGCATGCATGCATGCATGCATGCATGCATGCATGCATACATACATACATACATACATACATACATACATACATATATACATATATATATATATATATATATATATATATATATATATATATATATATATATATATATATATATATATATATACATATATATGTGTGTGTGTGTGGGGGGGAGGGGAGGCATGTGCATATGTATATATCAATGTCACCAAGGGACAGTTCTCGAGAACGGTGGTGTCCCTAGGACAAAGACGGAGCTTAGGATGTCTTGGGGATGTGTCCTCGGAATGACACTAAAAGATGTTGATTTTTTTTTTCAAAATAATAAAATAAAAGTAATGTACAATGAATTTATCAACATATGAAATGACCAATAAGAAGAACCCCATGGAAAAAGTGTTTTCTAAGTATAAACATTGAACAATGAACATGTGCGAAACACTTTGACGCTTGAACATTTAGAGTTACTCAAAAGTGACAATTCACAAGTCATTCATATTGTATCATGTCAAATAGTGTGGATACATCATCATAATCATATCAAGAAGATGTTACATCAATGATCACACCATGAATGGACAAAAAGACTACATATGGCTAGAACATAAATATAGAGACTACAACATAAATGTAATGACTATTGAGAATCTAAGTGGGGAGTCTCATTTTCAGCAACACAATTTGTGGCTTCTACTTCTTCATGTTCTTCATTTGCGACTTGGTCTAACCCTTGCTCTACCTCTCATTCTTTGAAAGGATCTCCTTCCATGCATCCGGTCTTCCAAAGCATCCTTAAATTAGCATTGACAAACACAAGATCATTAGCACTCTTCACACCAATTCTATTCCTCTTTTTAGAGGATATATGTCCATACATACTCCATACTTGCTCAAGGCAACTCGTGCAAAAGCAAACAATGAAGTGAGGGTATAGATTTTCAATAATTGCACTTGCAACTCTGATTGTTGGCTCTCTATCTTCAACAACATTTGATGGCCCCACAATCTCTATGGCACTTGCCTTCTTTGTCGCAAGTACATTCGTGGACTTCATTGTCTTGGATACATCGTATGATGAGATGAAATACATCTCCTCGTGAGAATAAGCCATGGGTCCATGGATAGAGCGTCGTTGAATATCACATAATCCATCTAGAGGGAATGGAACTCCATTTCTTTCCCATGTTTTTTTTTATGCTCTCACATGCGGCTTCAACAAGATTCTTCTCTTCTCCAATAAAGTTGTGTGCAAGTTCTTGGAAGAGGGAGGCACATAGTGTGCTCCATGTTCAACTATCTTCTTTATCATGTCTTTGAAGTATGGTGATTTGTGGAAGGATAGAACAAATAATATAATTACCGTGCCGCATTGAAAGCTACGTGGTCATGACAAAAAAATGTGCCACTATCGTGTCCACCTCCTTCAATATGGGTTCCAATTTTCATGGAGTGTTTGTTGATGTGCTTGATGTACATAGGGCATTCTCGATGATGTGGTAGTAGTAGTAGTAGTAGCAACAAAAGCAATAGCATCAGCAATAGCAACAATAAAAGCAATAGCAGCAACAGCAATAGTAGCAAGACCACTAGGAGCAACAAGAGGAGCAGTGGGAGGAGCAAGAGGAGGAGGAGGAGCCAGAGTAGCAGGAGGAGGATAAGGAGGAGTAGGAGTAGGAGCAAGAGTAGTAGGGGTAGGATGTAGGGGTAGGGGTAGGGGTAGGGGTAGGGGGAAGGGGAGGAGTAGGAGTAGGAGTAGGAGTAGGAGTAGGAGTAGGAGTAGGAGTAGGAGGAGGAGGAGTAGGAAGAGGAGTAGGAGGGGGAGCACGAACCAAAGCCGATGAAGATGATGCTCTTGAAGTGGATGGCATAGAAGACTTCATAAACCGATGTTGGGCTTAGGGAAGCTTGTGAGGCATGAGGAGCATAAACTTGGGCATCACTAATAACAAGTTCATTGAGCAATATTTACTTCTTATCCAAAGTGATTGTAGAACAAAATCTTACTTCATGTCCACATTCATGAAGTAAATGTGCATGCACCTTCTTTGCTCCACCGGTTTTTCTGTAGCCACATAGCTTGCAACTCCATGGCCTTGCACCACCTCCTTCATTGGCGGATACGTTAGAATCTTCCTTTTCTCACCATGTCCGTTTGCTTGTAGCATGCCTCCTCTTGTTGTTCGATGCACTTGTTCGTGATGACGAAGCCATAAGGGAAGAGAATTATGTGAGGAGAGAAGAAAAGAGGAGAACGGTGAAGAGAGAGCTCAGAGGATAAAGAGAAGCCCTTCAAGCTTGAAGATAGCTCAAGCTTTCACACACAAGAGATACTTGCAATGAAAGCTCTAAATGAACTATATATATATATATATATATATATATATATATATATATATATATATATATATATATATATATATATAGATAGATAGATAGATAGATAGATAGATAGATAGATAGATAGATAGATAGATAGATAGATAGATAGAGAGAGAGAGAGAGAGAGAGAGAGAGAGAGAGAGAGAGAGAGAGAGAGAGAGAGAGAGAGAGAGAGAGAGAGAGAGAGAGAGAGAGAGAGAGATCTCTATATATATATATATATATCTATATATATATATATATATATCTATATATATATATATATATATATATATATATATATATATATATATATATATATATATATATATATATATATATATATATATATATATATATATAGCTATATCTCTCTCTCTCTCTCTCTATATATATATATATATATATATATATATATATATATATATATATATTCTTTATACTCAATGTATACATACATCTCTCTCTCTCTCTCTCTCCATATCTTAACAATGGGTACAATACTGCATTTTGTATGTGTATTGTACATTTTGTACCATCTTGATCTAGACAATCACAACCACCCAAAATCTCTATTTCTCACATATGATGATAATATTAGACCATAGACTTGAGATCAAAAGACTTAGATTCCTCTCAAATGAGGTATTAAGAGCTCCAATTTGATTTTGATAGCTCATACTAAGCACATCTTGCAGGACAATCTACCTACACTCTTCATAATTACAAATTAAGGTTTAGATTAGAAAATGCTTAATTACTTATGTACCACTCAAAGATGGAAGGTGAGACTTAAAACCAAGCTTCAATGATGTATTAATGAGTCTAAGGATAGTATAAAAGTGAAAAATTGGAAGTTAAAAGCCTAGTCAAGCAAATATGAGATAACATGCTGTAAATAAGTAGGGGGTGAGCTTCCTATCCTAATCTTTAAGTTTAAATTAATAATTTGCACGTGCATCTCGACTTGGATGATACTTCGAGCATGTGTTCTTGACTCCCCTTTTGAAATCATACATATATGGTGGTTTATCCGATGAAATCTCACTAACAAGTGTTCCTAATTTATCTCAAGCTCATGTGGTGGCTGAAATAAAGTTGGGATGACTTTAGTCACATGTCTTTTAGTTCCCTTTGACTATGGATGATGTGGCAAAGGTTTGTAGACCTTATTCTTACGGATAAGCTTGCTCTAAGGTTCTTGACACCCCCATTCAAGCTCAAGTGTTTGAATTTGCTTCATCCCATGTCCTTCATGTTCATGTCTTCCATAAACTTTGTAAGTTTTGATCCATCAAGAAATTTGTTCATTTTAGAATTCATTTGCAACTTGGTTCTTCAAACCTATATGCTTGGTGTCCTTTTGCTAATACCTTCTCTCTAACAAAGTGATTGTAAACCTCTATGTGTTTGCTCCTAGCATGAAACATTAGAGTATTGGCTAGGTAGATTCTTGAAATATTGTTTGCATAAAATGGAAATACTTGGACGTTCACATCCAAATCTTTAAAATTTTGAAGTCCCATAATTTTACAAGTGGCTAATGCTAATGCCCTCAACTTGACCTTTTTGGATGACAAATCAATTGTGGGTTTCTTTTTAAAGTTTCAAGATATCACCTTGATTCCTAGTACAAACACATAGAAAGATGAACTTTTGTTGTCCTCCTTAGAGTCAACCCTATTTATGTCATTGAAAGCATTAATTGTTTCACTTTCTAACAACTCCAACTTGACTTTTGATGGTTAAGAGATTATAAGAAAGCAAGTGGAGAGGGAAGTGTTTTTGCAAATAGGATCAGAGGTAGAATAGAGAAGAAAGGTGGAAATGCACAGACGAACTGAAACAAAAGCACAGTCATAGGTGGTGTGATTTGCTACCAATGTGGTAGAAAAGGTCACAAGAAGCTAGATTGCGGGTATAACAAATCAAAGTTAGAAAGAAAGAACGTAAGTAACAAATAGAAGAAGAACACCTAGAATTAAGCACAAGAGAACTCCAAGGGTAAGAAAAAGAAAGGTCAATGTGGCCTCTAAAGTAGTCATTGAGGACTTGTTTCATATGGGGGATATTTTGTGTGCTCTTGTGACAAGTGATGATGCATGTATACATGATGCTTCATGTATGCATACAAAGTTAGAAAAAAAGACATTAGTGACAAAAAGAAGAACACTATGAATGGGGCACAACAGAACTCTAAGGGTAAGAAAAGGAGAAGCGCAATGTGGCCTCTAGTGTAGTCATTGAGGACTTGTCTCATATGGAGGATATTTGTGTGCTACTATGTCAAGTGATGATGATGATGCATGAATACATGATGCTTCCACTCCATGCCATATAGGATCAAGGTAGGTTTGGAACGCGTTCCAAATGCGTTTGGAATGTACGGCACGTTCCGTACGGAACGTGCGTTCCAAAAAATGTTCAGAACGCGTTCTTTAAAAGAAAAAATTGCTCTTATTTAAAAAATCAGCTTTTAACATATATGATGCATACATATAATATTTATATATAATACGTATATATAATATGGCACACACACATGCATAAATACACATATATATAATACATATATATACAATATAACACACACATGCATATATACTCAGCTAAAAGTTTCCATCATAAAAGTGATCTTATTGGTGTCCTACTTATT
This sequence comes from Ceratopteris richardii, assembly GCA_020310875.1. NCBI lineage: Eukaryota > Viridiplantae > Streptophyta > Polypodiopsida > Polypodiales > Pteridaceae > Ceratopteris > Ceratopteris richardii. The sequence goes on from CM035406.1 coordinate 122,532,534, forward strand.
ATGAATGATGCACTTTCATAGACTTGGATTGTGGATTTAGGTGCATCTTTTCATGTGACTCCTATCAAGGAGTGTCTTGCTACTTTTCATGCAAGAAATCTTGGTCATGTTTACCGTGGGAACAATCATGTATTTTCCATTCAAGATATAGACAATGTGCACTTGTCTTTGAGTGATGCCAATGAGCTGATTTTGCATAACGTGTCATGTATTAGACATCGAAAAATCCATGAAGAGCATACACTTTGTTCGACAAATGCATATGCATTGATACAACACTATTTTGGAAGAAGGATATTGGAAGCTAGTGAAAGGTTTGAGATTGATTCTAAAAGGCACAAAAAGGAGTATACTTTATTGCTTATATTGGGAAGCATTGCTTGCATGTTTTATTGCTTTGGATGAAGTAAACTTCGACATGGAGTTATGGCAAGAAATGCTTGGTCACATGAGCCAAACGGGCATTGGCATGCACTCTTCTATGCAAAGAGTAGATGTATGCAAGATGAAACCTTTGTTGCATTTAAGAAGTATCATGCATTTGTGACTACCTTGAAGAGTTCAAAGTTGAAATGTTTACGTACAGACAATGGCAGTAGGCTGCACAAAAATAAGTACACTGCCTCTAAAGATGACCGTAGAGGTCGAATTTCAGCATGAGTGACATCAAGCCTGAAATTACACCTAAGGATGAGCCAAATATGGCAGGAAATGAAGATAAACCAATGGTTTTTTAACCAGATGATAGTGTACAGCAAATTGAGGCTCTTGAAGGTCAATTGCAGTCACCTTTCCATGCTGGAACTAAGGCTGAACATGATGTACAGCAGCCCATAAATGTTGATATTGTCATTCCTCTTGACATAGATCCCTTGACAGAGAAAGTAGATTATTGGGTGAGGAGATCTACACAATATAGGAAGCCCATAAACATATATGACCCCTCTTTGCATTATATCATTCTATTAAATGAGGGTGAGCCTCTTTAGAGAGCCCAAGTCATGTGAACACAAGAAGAAGTGGGAGCTTCAATGCAGCTAGAGATTAAAGGCTTGCATGCCAATGATACTAAGGATTTAGTTGAGTTGCCCAAGTATAAGAAAGCTGCTCCTAAGAAATGCGTGTACAAAATCAAAACAGTTGATGGAAAAACCAAGTACAAAGCAAGGTTTGTTGCAAAGGGATATGCCTAAAAGGAAGGCATTGATTTTCAAGAATTATTCTCCTATTTTAAAATGACCACATTGTGTGTGTTATTTGCTCTCATTGCTGCCTTGGACTTGGAGCTGTACCAAATGGCTGTAGAAACAACCTTCCTGCATGGTGATTTGGATGAGGAGGTTTATATGAATAATGAAACAGCCCGAAAGTTATTGTGATTTCTGGAAAGGAACATCTTGATGTAAGCTCAAAAGGAGCTTGTATGACTCAGCTGACACAAGCTGCAAGACAATGGTACAAAAAGATTATGTTCCACCATGGGTTCAAAAGAAGCCATGCTGATCACTGTTTATACACTTAAAAGGACGTAGATGGCAGTCCAATCATAGTTGTACTCTGTTTATGACCTGCTGCTGGCTAGAAAGCAGAAGCCATTATCTAATGCATCTAGTTTCACTTACAATACCCACGCCATATCACATCAAATGCTCTTAAGCAGAAGCTGAATGCTGCATTCTCAATGAGAGAACTTGGGGAAAGTGAGCACATACTTGGTATGAGATTAAAAAGGGATAGAAAGCAGCACACATTGCATCTATCTGAAGAAGGATACATTGAAAAAGTGCTGGGCAGATTTAACGTCGTTGATGCAAAGCCTCTTGGAGTCCCATTGCAGCCAGATGGGAAGCTTTCCAAGGATGATTGCCTAGGAAGTGATGAAGCAGCCAACCATATAAGAGGTGTTCCATATGCATCAGCTTGTGGTTCACTTAAGTATGCAATGTTGTAATGGTTGGTACTAGGCCAGAGATTACCATGAAATGGGTTATAAGCCTGATTATGGCCAATCTTTGGAAAACTCACTGGTATGTAATTGAATCTTTTCTTAGATATTTGAAGGGACCAAAAGCAAGTGCCTATACCATGGCAAAGGCTATTGCAATTAAACAGATTCTGTGTTTCTGACATCAGTGACCAAAGAAGCCATTTCTTTAGCCTGCTAATGAAGTGAGTTTTGGTGTTTGAAAAGGCACCTGCTCTTGGGTGTGATAGCCAAAGTGCCATATGTCTAGCAAAGAATGCCATGTCCCATGCTTGCACAAAGCATATTGATATGAGATGCCACTTCTTTAGAGAAGCGTTAGATGATGGTCTGATCACATTGATCAAGGCCAACACTACATAGAATCTTGCAGATGCTCTCACAAAGTGCCTTCCAAAGGCATAGTACTAGATGTGCATACAGACAGTGGGAGTTTTATAGCCTGAAGGAGCCTTGACTTTTTAAGTGGGAGGTTGTTTGGGATAAAGGCGCCAAGGAGCCGATGTACATAATACATATATACCCATCCATGTGAGATCTCTCTTCAAGAGGTTTTCAGAGTATATCTTTTGGACCCCAAATTCAGGAGTTGTAGACATGTGCACGATTTCGATGACTTTTGGTCATTGGACATGTGTAAACATGCCCAAATGACCTAAAAACCAATTATCAATAAACTATGCTCCAAAAGTCACATACCTTGAAAGGGACTCTTAGAACTTTAGACTCTCCATATTCTTCTTCAATTTTCTGCATAGGTTTCTCTCTCCTCTCTCCTCTCTCCTCTCTCCTCTCTCCTCTCTCCTCTCTCCTCTCTCTCCCACTATGTAGGAGCTCACTCCTTGGGTATTTGGTGCAACTGATCACATCTTCTAGTAGCTCTCTGTCTCTTTCACAGCTTTGGGCTGGAGAAGGGTCTTATGAGTACTTTCTGGAGATCTCTTTCTCTTATGGTTTAAATTTCATGCATATCCTCTCTATTTTCTTCACTTCTATCCATGTGTATCACATTCAATGACATTCAAATCATCTGTTGAAGTGTCTGATGGACTCGTACCATTGGTATAAAGCTTGACTCTCATCATCATACTAAATCCATGGCTGTCCTTTTTCTGTGCATGGAAAACATTATCTAGTTGCTTGATTTGGATGATTTTAGAAGTATGGGAAGTCCTCAGTGTGCGTGTGTGTTTGTGTTTCTATCTAGATAGATTCATATGCTCAAAGATGCTTGTATCGGGGAATGAACTTCTGCCATTACAGATGACCTGGGTCCTGGTTTTAGCAATCCTAATAGGTTAGCCAGGCTTGATATGCACATAGGATACACATTTACATACATTATCCTTTTTTAGGTTGGGATTTTCCATCAGTACTTTTGGTAACCTTAAAGGGGTCACAGGCTGCTCACCATGTCAGGCTTGCTTAAGCTTTGAGGCTCATGGTTTCTGTAAAAGATTGTACCAGTCTTTTCTCGATAAGGTGAAGTCAATAGATAGCTTTCTGCCTTCGTAGCTGCGAGGGCCCCTGTCCTGACCTAGCAAATCAAAGAAAGGAAAACATAAACTATGTACCCTTCTTTTTGGGGGGAATAGTTTTGTTTATTATGTGAATATTTTCGAAGCTTAAGCTCTTTCAGAGCACTCACAGACATATTTCTGCTGGTCTACATCATAATGTTAAGCTAATAATACACACAATTCGTCCTTTCAATCAAAAGTTAATTAGTATGATTAATGATACAGGCTTTCAGAAATATTCAAGGCAGGGCATCTTTTAATTGATTTCTACTTTTAAAGAGAGTTGCATTCCTCAGTTGCCAACTGAATCATAGGATTGGAGTCCCGAAAGAGCATTGTCATATTGATGGATGTACGAGGAAAATGCAATTTTGCATCTATTAATACTTGGAAACCAAGGGCTTTAATATTATGCAACTTGTCAATCCCTTATGTATCTCTAGTTCCAAAAGAGATTTTGCATGTTTTCCTTCTCGGTGTTACACTTGACACACAGGTAGATTGCTTACTTGGCAGACTCTGTTTTTGTTTATAAGCTCCAGATTTGAGGCTTCCCTGCCGTCTGAAAGTACATCATGTCTTAGGTAATGCATTGTTTTCATAGAGTTCTTGCTGTATTCTGAAATAGGCATTTGAGTTTGTTTAGGATGCTTGTTCTTTGCATTTATATAAAACCTCCCTGATGAACAGCCATATACTAATTCGTTACTAATTAGTCCCATTCAAACTCCAATTTTTGTGTGCACTCCTTATTGTCGCCAGTTTTATCTGTATGTGCGGCTCCAATGCTTCGGTACGGGTGAGCCACACACCATGCATACCTTCACAGTTTTGCCGTGTCAATCACTCCTTGTTTTGAAGAGAAATACCTGGCAGCTGAACTAAACATGTGTCAACAGGGATTTGCAAACCTGGACTCGCACTCCAAACTGCACATTCCATTTTGGAAACTACTGGTGAAGAGTTGCCCACTGTCTTGTCTTTGATTCCATTGAACTTTGGCACCAAATTCATCCATGCTGTCCCAGTAATATAGACACACATACAGACACATACGTATGTGTGTGTGTATACACACACACACACACACACACACACACACACACACACACACACACACACACACATGGGAGTAACCCATGGATTAGTTCAAGGAGGATGTACCCTGTTCATCATCAGTTTCATTTTTCTTCAGTTGACATCAGTTGTGTGTCTAATTTGTCTAATATTGAATCCATGTGTTTACTTGTATTGTTTGTAATCATCTTCCCAAGCTGCTCAGGATGCTCGATTCTAGTGTTTCCTCTCATGCATGGGCCCCAGTTTGAATATAATTTGCAAGGGATAGTTACAAGGGGAGTTTGGCCAAATCTGAGATGTTCTATAATATTCACTGCTTTATGTCTAGGTTCTACAATCAGCAAGTCATGTCTGTACTGTCATGAAAGATGCATACACCAAGGAAGAATGAGAATGAATTAGAACACTGTCTTCTGTGAGGTCAGGGTAAGTTTGATGAATTAATTTGATCCGTGCAATGGAGTGGAAAGAATCATGGTAGTGTTGCTTATCTTTTGAAAAGCTTTCTGAACTTTGCTATATCTCAAGCCTCCTGAAGGGAAGATAGGAAAAACAATAGTGGTTGTTAAAGGAAGCAAAAAGAATGTTATCCTTTGAAAGGCCAACTTAATTGTACTCTCATCTCCAGTGTTGCTAAAGGAAGCAAAAAAAATGTTATCCTTTGAAAGGCGAACTTAATTGTACTCTCATCTCCAGTGTTGATGGTGATGGGCAGGAAAAAATCCAACTTTATGGCTGGTATAGGTAAGCAAAATAGATGTGTAGGGTTATTTCTTAGGTTCCAGTAGTTAGTGGTCCAAAAGATGACTTTATTGATATTCTTGGATCACCACAACCCTTGCTGGGCATGTTTATTCAGCAAAACAATTGCCCCTATGTTATCAAATTTCCTGGGATTAGACTGTCTTGTGTATGCCATATGTGAACATAATAGTGTAAATTGCTCTGGGAAAATTTTCATGATTAAGGTTCCTTATAGTCGTTGAGACTCCAAATGCATCTAGATTCCAGTAGCTGAAGTGCATCGAGAAATTATGCAAATTCTTTGGAATCATCTCCTTGACAGAGGGTTCATACGTAAGCCAACTATCAAATTTGACATTTGAGTGCAGCACATCAATTCTATAGTCACAAAGTTGATTTGTGGCAAATTTTTATGAGGTTTTTATCACCACTTGGTAAGTGCCATATGCTGCTCTTTGAACTTTCAAAGGAATAACCAAGCACACAGTACTGGCTAATTTGCAAGGGCTTAACCTTAGGTATTCAAATTCATACCATAAAAAACAGTCAAGCATACAACACAATTAGACAGTTGAAGATGTGAACAAGACAAATGCAAATAAAGAGATAAATCAGGGGATTGAAATGTGAAAGGAATCCCAGTGAGGAGTTTTGTAATGAATGAAGTGTCGGAATCCAGGTATACAAAGTGGGAGAAACCTAAATCACAGCCTAGTAAACCATTGAAGGTCGCAATCACGAAGTTAATTACATCATCAGTCTCAAATATTTAAGAGCAAGTTTGAATATGCGTATTTGCTTTTTATCAAACTCTAAACAAAAGCAAAATCACGTAAGTGAGAATTACTACTCGTGGAAAAGATCATCAATGAATTTTGATTAGGTTGTTTTCGTAAAAGTTGTGGATAACTTGCATGATCTTGGCCAATTCGTTTGGTGAGAAAAAAACTTCCATGTGACTTAAAAAATGTCAGTGTCTTTCTTCAAATGCTGAAAGGTGATACTGCACAAGTTCCAATTTGAAGCCACATTTCTCGACATGTTCATGCATCTGAAGTTTAAAACTTTCAGACAATCAAGCTAGCTTATGTTATACTATCAGATTGCTTGAGACCCTTACGTTGGAAGAGAATCAACTTACAGAGCAACCCATTTGAGAAAAATTGTTCATGATACATAAATTTTCTGGAAATTGAGAAAGGAATATCATTATCTAACAATTTTATATAGATTTTTCCAAATTTTTATAGTTCTACTTTATGACCTTTATTTTAAGAAGTTTCTGTACTATACATTTGCATTAAAATTGCGTATTGCAATCAACAATCTTATTATATTCTTTGGTTCATATAAGCCACTAAAAATGGCAGGATAAAAGTTCAACTTCCCAAAAAAAAACAAATTAACACATTTTCCTAGGTAAACCTCTCATCTAGAAAGTTTTAAGTACATGTATATCATTCTAAGATGCCTAGCTCCACTCAAAAATATATTAAATTCACTCTTGTTTGTTCTTTGGCATGAGTCTTGCAAAGCACAATTAATGTTAGAAGTACACTTAAAAAAAGGAGGGGGAGTTTCGTCCTATAATTAGAAATGTCACTTTTAATGTAGAAACATGGAATACTTAATACACTTTTAACATGCAAGGCACACCCAAGCGCATAAGCACTGTAAGCGATTTCCGTGCAAACTCTGAATGTACCATGTTGCTATGCCAAGCTCAAGGTTAGATTTTTGAAGAATAATTCTAATGAAAAACACATTTGCAATGCGTGATCCCATTGGCTTATGTTGCTTGTTACTCTACTCATACTTTTTATACGAGTTTTTTGCACACATACTCTTATCTGTGTTTAAACTTATCCACTCATTGGGTTTTTGAATGACCAGGTCATTTTTTGCATTATGGTTAGCACATCTACGCAAATATTTGGAAACCCATATATTAGAACTACCCATGGAACTTTACCAATAGTAATCAATAATCAGTCACACTGACATTAATACACATAGAGGTTGAGCAGCTTTGTTTGCTTAATACTTTGTGTGCCACCAGTTGCATGGATGGATCAGTTTGTTATCTTGAAAATTGCTTGATTGAGTTTCCAAAAGTGACAAGTGAACCTTGCATCTCTATCGTATACAATTCTTAGGAAAAGATGTACAAACTTTTGAAATCAATTTAAAAGCATATGAATGGTATCGTAACATCCTCATATTAGTGAAATTTTTGGGCAAAGGTCCATACACATTGATCCGCATCGTTTTAGGAACATGTATTATTCATATTCTTTGTTGATCATTCTAGATAGTGTAAATAGAAAATATATTCCACACATTGATGATGTATGCACAATTTGAACTTCATTGAAAGCAACAAAATTGCTATGCTTCTTTAGTCAATGCACTACAGTATTGTTCAATCTAATTCATGTATCTATACTCGTGAGCTCCTGTTTGGATTACCATTCCTTTGACACACAATCGAGTTGATTCACATTCATTTTAATAATGAAAGTCTAAAAAGGTTTTGATTTCAACCTACAAAAGATATCTTGGAACTCAGCCATCTTTAAGAAAACCTATTGTTTTTTATCAATATATCTGAGTGTTTGTTATATTTGGAAGTCTCAAGAAACATCCCAACAAGAATCCTTATATTTTTGAAGATCTCAAGTGTGAACACCTTGATAATAGGTTAAAATTTATTATTTGAGGTCACATTTAATCTAGGTTCTTGCTAAAAGATTTACTTTTGTTACCATAAAACCTATGTTAAAATATTTCTTATGAGTTCTTGTTGTGTGTTTGTCCATGATCTATTTTTTGAAGTTCAAGCTTATGATTGGTTCATGATCCTTATTATCCTTCAAACACACACACACACACACACACACACACACATATATATTCCTCATGAGTTTTCTATAATAATCTATTTTTGATCATTACATTATTCTCAAAAGTAGCATGTTTTTGTTTTGGAAAATAACCATTCTAGATAACGGGGACACACTAAACTTAGTAGAACATTTGTTTAATAGGTCAGTCCTTTAGAAGATAAAGTTTCATGAATTTATTATATTGATGGATAATGAGCAATAGAACTAGGGTTCAATCTTGGGAGATCAATTTTTTGCATGATACTTGGAGCTGTGAGCATGCATATGTGATAGATCAACTTGGAGGTCTTCCATCATAGTTAATTATCACATTTATCTTTTCCTTTTTTGGAAGTTTGGTTGTCGATCTTCTCTTCCATTTATGCTTGAAATTAGAAAGAACTACATATGCACCATGAAGACTTCCTCTTTCTCCCACTTTTCAAGGTTCCATGACAAGCGATTTGCTAGGTCTTGAACCTTGGAGCTTCAGTCTAGGGGATAGGGTGTTTAGCAGTACACCATGCATTCCCAATGTTTAAGATGATTTCTCTCTTTTTTTTATAAGTTTATCCAAATCTTTATTAATGATAGTTAAGGTCGTCTCGCGATGTTTCATAAGCATTCCAATATGGTGTTCTGAAGAATATTGCTCAAGAACTTCAAGGATACAATTTATGTTTCTTTTATAGAGGATATGTGATATTCTTGAAGTTTTTCCAACCATTTACTTAAGTTAAAAAACATTTTGGACAAATCTCATTTATGATGGGAGCATTTACCACTATTTTTGGTAGTTTTCTCTTGAATATGTATGAATATCCAAGGCCTCTTATAAAGAAATTTTTGGCATACATTTTTTTGAGCTTGGTTGTATTGTGTCTTTTGTATCAGATGCTGTTGGGTTGTAGGGTATGCACACATCCTCAATGGTGCATAGCAATCCTCCCTAGACCATGAGAATAACCCTCCTTGTATATACTTGAGTGTCACATGTGAGCACTCTCCAAAAATCACTTTTTGATATTTCCTTATACCATAGTGTAGGAGACCTTTCATATTTCACCTTTTTTGCCCTTCTAAGGAATTCCCACATAGAAAATCCCACGCATGCATATTCTTGGGATTTGGTGGTTGCAAGTCTTGATTTTGGGAATATCCTAGAAGATATGTTAGTTAGAGAGAGATCCACTTTTTGAATTTTCAAAGAAGCACATGGAGAATAGAGCTTAACTTATAAATAGAAGCTCATTTTTGTAAAGAGGGCAGCTTTTGGTCGACGTGCTCTCATGTAATATTATTTATCAATGGAAGATGCTCTCTTTACTCCTACAAGACTATTACATTTACATGTATTGCGTCTTTGTGAGTGTGTGAGAGTGGTGTGTGTGTGCCTATGCATGTCTCTCCTTTGTGTGAGTAGGATAATTGTATTTACTTGTATTTTCCTCATGGGCTAGGATCCTTGACTCCCTATGCTCCTTGTGTTCAAGCATGTGGCATAGCATGGGGCTGATGCCAATGGCCTTGAACATGTGGGAGGTAGGGGTGGATGAGATCTGAGAGTCACTCTTGAGCTTTCCTTCTTGCTTCCATGCAAGGTGGTGAGGGTTTTTGGTCCTTCCTTGCTACAACCTCAACACTTTTTGGCGCCGTTGCCGGGGATGGGCGGCCTTTCATCACTTGGAGAGCTCAAGAACATGTGGTAAAGTATTGTGTTGCATTTTTTTTGCTCAATTGCGTAGGTTTTGAGTTCTTGCATGGCACTTTCGCTCTTCCTTTGGGCCATTAGCTCCCCATTTTCTTGTTTTTGTAAGGTAGTTTTAGTTCAGTTTTGTTTGATTCACAAAAACACCCCCTAACCCTCTTCTCTCTCTCTCTTTCTCTCATACACACATCTCTATACACACTCCTGCATCAACCCCATGCTGTCGTTCTTGAATTTGATGATTTTTTGGAGAGGGGGGTGGGTAGTTACTTTCTCCTGACCCTCCCTCTCATCCATTTCAAGAAAACCAAATAAAATTTGAATGTGTAACATTATCTTTGGATTGCTATCTCTCCACATCAAACCAAATTCAAAACGCAAAAGAAAGTTTTTATTACACCTACAAGCGTCAATGGGGGAATGAACGGTTAATAGTTTGAGCTCGGATCCGATTTTCCTCATTCTTTGAACCCGCGCATTCACACCCATGGGAAAAGGTGTGACATGGATAGTGTCTTCTCACTGACGACTATGTGAGTGCAGGTGATGGGAGTACGTTTTTCTCTCTCTTAATCAATGGGGGCAGTTCTGTGTACCTTATCATTTATTCCCTCTCTTACCATACGCGCCAAAGCCTCTTGTGCATTCCCCTTTTTTCGTCTGAGTGGTAGGAGCGGGGAAGGTGGAGCCATGGCTTCCTTCTGCACATATTGGCATGCGGGTTGAGCCATGTTCTCCCTAGTGCCTCCTGTTGCATGCCCTAAACGCAACTCGGGACCTTCCCCACATCTCAGAATCACCTTGGAAACGCTCGATATTTTTTTGAAGATGGAGGTCTGTGTGATTACACCTACTCCTTATTAGTCTTCTGTGTGCATTTGTGCCATCGATCCCCTGTGGAGCCTTATGGGCGTTTCGTCATCATCTGAAAGAAGCTATGCAAGCATGCTTCTTCTTGGGGCTATGATTATGGACCTTAAAACTCTACTCTTTGTTGTTGAGCACCCCAATCATTGGCCTGTGGGATGCCTCATTGATATGTTGGCCATTGTTCAAGTTTGTTTGGCCTCCGAGGCTCTTTACAGCATTGCATAGGCCTGTTGTCTAATTCCAAGTTGCTTGAGGCATTTGTTAACTTAACCATGTCTACAATATGCTGAGCAAGCCAAGGAAGGGTCCTTAAACGGAATAAGTTTCGATACGACTGCGTTGAATCTGCTAGGCTCTCTTGCCTTCTATTCACTATGTTTCCATCTTGCCATCTCTCTTTTCTTCTCCATGACTAAGCTGCTGTTTTTTTTCATTTTACTATTATCGAATGTAGTACTCAAGCTCTCAATGATCGATAGATACACTAGGGGAACAACTTTGATCTGTGCCACTTCATGCTTGCATACATTATGATTGTTTTGGGGTAAAACTGTCAGACATCTATATTTACCATATGTTTCCAATTCTGGTCAAAGCCATGGCGGCTCTCCCTTCCATTCCCCTCTCATACATATATATTTGGAGAAGGAACATTGGGCATTCGGCCTCCTGAACGGTCACCCTTTCTTTTTCCTCTGCTCTACACGCAGAACCGCCTTCAACTACAACTGCCGTGATGCTTTTGGGCTTATAATGAAAGATCTGTTGGATCCTGCAGGGGAAGCTCTTGCTCAAAGCTTACATTACCGATGATCATTCCAGGGATGGAAGCTCAGGTGGGACAAAGTCCAATGTTCTACAAGAGTTCAAAAATACGGGCAGATTCAAGATTGCTTGAGTCGATTGCTTCGTTCTTCCTATCCTGTGAAGTGATCATTGCTATGGCTCTGACTTTACTTTTGTGCCCTCTTTTGATCACTACGTTTTGGGGTTCATGTGACTCTCCCTACATTCAATTAGTTTTTTCTGGGTAGACCTAACTGGTCTATAATGATGGCAGTGAATTGTGCGATCTCTGTTGTACTTGTTGGCACTTGGTAGGGCAGTTGACACTATTGGTGGCAACTGTTCTCAGTCAGATATCAGACCCTGGTTGCATTACCTATGCTCTATGTTGTTAGGACCTGACAACCATACCTTTGTGCTCCGAGCCTGTGAAGGTAATGATTCATAGAAGTTTTTTTTTTGGAGCTAAGTGCCTATTGGGCTCATAGGCATCGGTCGTGGCATAGTACTCATAAATCTCCCAATGTTGATAACTGTCCGATACTGTTGGTTCATAATTTGCTGGCTATGACTGAAGTTATGTATGCATGAAATGTGAAGCACTTTGATGGAAGATCTATTCGAGCATTTGAACAACTGTTTTGAAACTGATATCCTTATGAATGAGAAGTTTGTATGCACATATCTCTTCAGTACTAATGCGGATTGCTTGCTTCCTGTGTGTTAGCCTACTAATGTAGGAGGATATCATTTAGTTGTCCAAGTTTTCCTTATGATTGTGATCAATAATATCTTTGGAATCTACTGTCTGTTCAAAATTTTCTTATTGTTTTTATTGATTGGGGTGCTCTGTTCTCTACAATACATTCATAATCCTTGGTTGTTGTTTCCATGGAGTGTTTGTTGGGATTCACGTGACCTCCCAAGGGGTTTTATGGGCCCTTGTGTAGCTCTTCACACCTAAGAAGATGTGCCATGAGTCGGGCTATGGCTCATGTGCCATTCCTCTTTGTGATGTTGCTCTGTGAAATGAAGAATGCTTCTCAGTGGTTCACATTCTAAAAGTGTGTTCTCGATTATGACATTACTAAAGGTGCATGATGGTTGCACTATTTCTAGGAAAACTCAAGATTCAATTTCTGAGCATGAGTAGTATATGAGGTACTCCATTGTGTGCAAATCTAGATGGGATCATTTTGCTGTTGACTATATCATGAAAAAAAGAGAGTGAATGATTTAGTATAGGTTTCGAAGGGATACTATGTAATTTTGCTTTACCTCTCCTGTTTGCAGCAATGTTTTGATGCACCCCTTGTTGGGGATGTAAGGGTCATGTGACCTTACCCCCATATTCATATATATACATCATATATAGAGCATTGCCTCAAGGGAGATCATTATGTGGGTTTCGAGGCTCCCACGCATATCCGCGCGTCTCTCCTCTCTTCTCTCTCGTTCCATCTCCTCCTTCCTCTTCTTCTGCACTCCAAACCCCTTCATTGGTACCAGAGCATGTTGAAGGCTGGTGTGCAACAAGCTTCAATGGAAGCTTAGGTGAGAAGAGGTAGAAGTGCAGGTCGGCATCTCTTGACAGCTGTTCAGTATTTCGGTCATAACTTGAGCTATGAAGCTCAGATTGACACGTTTTAAAGTTCTGTGCGTAGCTAACACAGAGAGCTACAACTTCACAGAAAAGCGCAGAACCTGGTTCGGACTTCTGAAGTGCCGAAAATTCGAAAAACGCAGAGAATTATAGAAGGCGAATCTACATTGAGTAGGACAGCAGGTCGGTTTTTTTGTCATAACTTGAGTTCTACAGCTCGGAATGCGATGATTCAACTTGCTGCTCGTAGCTTGAAAAGTTAGCTACAACTTTGTAGAAGAACTCAGATTCAGATTCCCAATGCAAGGTCACCGAAATTGCAGAATACAGAGCAGTACTGTTGCAAGTGAAAGTGAAATTGACAGCAGGTGCTTATTTTGAGCATATCTTGAGCTATACACCTCCGATTGAGGTGTTCTTTATCTCGTTACGTAGCCAAGAGTTAGATCTTGAAGTTTGCTGAAGACCAAAAGTTCAGATTCAGAGGTTATCACCTCTGAAACAGCAAAACACAGAGCAGCAGATTTTTGTCAAACGAACCCTAATTGCACTTGGAGGTTGAATTTGCTTTGGAACTTCTTCGAGAGAGAATTTATGGTGTGCAAGCTCTTATTTTCAGAGCTTCAAAGCATTGTACATGTATGATCACTGTGGTAGCTCCTCCATATGAGAGTAGAGCATGATCTTGTCATGTGTTTGACATGTAAGATGACATTGTGGTATACTCTTTTTGAGGTTTATGTCATCATGAGTTTGATCATGGATGTATAGTGGCATTGTGGTCTATATCTTGATTATGCCACTTGGTTACGGATTTACTTTCCGGTTGCACATACTTTTGTGAGAGTTGACATTAGATCTTAGTTGGTACTTGTATCTTTTGTTTTCTTTGCAGGTACAGGATCCAGATTGGAGCCTCAGTTACACGTTTGTTTGTCACCGTTATTAGCATTTGGTCATTGATTGATATATATTTGCCAGTGTGATTCTTGGCTTATGTGGATGGTGATTCCCACATGGTTATTTTGGTTCTAGAGTCCATTTTACAAAGGAGATGTTGCCGAAATTTCACCGGCTTTTATGCTAGAAGGAGCTCTAGTGGATCTTGAAGCTTGTGCGATAGCTTTGGATCATTGACTATCTCCATTCACTTGGACTTGGTCACAGGTTATTTGTGATAGATTGGACCATCTTGCAGGATTCATTCTTGAGTGGGAGGTGCATCACCATTGTATTGGCGTGTATTGCCATTAGTTTTTTGGCACATGTAGTTGCCATTATCTTTGATTATATCAGTGACAGGTGGTGACATATTACTTATTGTTCTTTCATTATTGGTTATCTTGTTTGATTGCTCAGTTTTCAGGGGATACTCTGTCGAAATTTTCCCAGGATTCTTTCACATCTACTTGGTCACTTTGGAGACTTGGTGAGCAGGCTTATGCTCATGGTTTTATATGCATGGTAGATGCATGGTTATGTGACAGGTGGTTCACATGGTTTTCTTCTCCAGTGAGACATATGTGATGTGAGTTATGCATATGGATATGCAGCTGTGATCCTATTTAGGATAGAGTATTGTTTCTAGTCTCTTATTACATTGCTAGTCTTGGATTGCCAGCATGGTGTCTTCTCGATTCGATGGTATTGACTTTCCAAGATGGAAAGCTCAGATGTGGCATACATTGGTTCGTGCAGGGTTACACATGTATGTGCATAGAGATGCACAGAGGCCTCGTGACATGCCCGATCATGTATGGATGGATATGGATGCATTGGCCAGCTCCACTATCCGATTACAGCTTGTGGATTCTATATATGAGTCTGTTATGTATGAGGAGACGAGTAGTGCATTATGGCAGAGACTACATGACATGTATGCGAGTCCATTGACTCATGTGAGACATAGATCACATCGACGACTTCGATGTTGGCACTGTGGTCGTGAGGGCCATATTCGACGATGTTGCTTCAGGTGGATGCGACGACGATGTCAGAGATATGCATGTGATGCAGATCAGGTAGTGGTTTCAGGAGAGCCTATGGCAGTTGATTATGCCAGTGATGGTGATATCACTTTCTCCTATGGTTCATCTCAGGATTCCTTTTGTTCATTGGATGGCACACATATGGCTTGGCTGCTTGATACATTAGCCAGTTTTCATGTTACTCCATATCGTGAGTGGTTTTATCGATTCTCAGGTGAGAGTCGTGGATGTGTGCAGTTGCCTGATGGTACGACATATGACATTGAGGGTGCAGGAGATATATGCATTATGCTACCTAGTGGAGCATCACTTATGCTTAGACATGTACGTTATGTGCCTTCATTCCCTATGAGCTTGATTTCAGTTAGCCAGTTACAGGAGAGCAGATGTTATGCATTCCTTGGTGAGCATCATTTTCAGTTGCAGTTGGGACAGCTTACGCTTGTCAGAGGTGCTAGGATTGGGCACAGGTATCCACTGCAGGTACTTCATGTGAGAGACAGTCTCGTCTCAGTGGGAGTTCAGCCTTATGTGCGATGTGAGACTCGTCATGTCTCATTTTGTCTACCTATAGATAGGTCTATTGACATTCATGATGCACATGTATGGCAGGATTCAGATGCTCAGATGGATGCACATGTAGAGCATATTTCGGATGCTCATGATGCTTATATAGAGCATGATTTTCTTGATCATGTGGATGCTCACATAGAGCATACTTTGGATGATCAGTTGGATGCTTTAGAGCATGATGTGGATGCTCATGTAGAGCATTGTGATGATACTCAGTTAGAGTTAGATCATCAGTTTGATCTTTGTGTTGATGTTGTGCAGTTAGCTCATGCGGAGCATGATGATACACTTGGTGTGGTAGAGCACGATAGCTCTCATGGTACACAGTGTATGGTAGAGCATATTAGCTCTCAGGATGCACAGCTAGATACATCCTTGGTTGATAGCATGGCTGATTTAGATGCTGAGGAGTCAGCAGTTATGCAGTCATTCTTGGATTCGCTCATGCCAGATGTTGACACAGATATTTCAGGACATGTTGGTCTTGATGATGGTGCTTTGGATGCCTTGGATACAGGCATGGCCGACATACTTAGGTTAGCCAGGATAGCACATGTTTCGTCAGCATTCGGGAGTTTGATGTACGAGTTGTTATGCTCGAGACCAGACATTGCAGTTGCTATTGGAGCATTTGCACTTGGAGTTGTCAGTCGTTCGATGATTGACATAGGCATGGAGCGAGTGGGAGCTTTGCAAGAACTTCATCAGTTCTTGCATCAGTCATATGTGCGCTCGACTCTTATCGATATGAGTCTAGAGCAGTTTGAGGTGCATGGATACACCTTGTTCGAGGCCGTTGGTGTAGGCTGATCTAGTATGGGTAGAGATCCGGACTCTTCCTGTACATTAGTGTATAGTCCTACATCATTCTTTGTATGTGTTACCACTTATGGTCACATTGACCCTTAAGTGGGAGATTGTTGGGGATGTAAGGGTCATGTGACCTTACCCCCATATTCATATATATACATCATATATAGAGCATTGCCTCAAGGGAGATCATTATGTGGGTTTCGAGGCTCCCACGCATATCCGCGCGTCTCTCCTCTCTTCTCTCTCGTTCCATCTCCTCCTTCCTCTTCTTCTGCACTCCAAACCCCTTCACCCCTTGTACCCTTTTACCATGTAAAGATGGACGATTTACCCTTGATGAAGGGATTGAACCCCTCTCCTCGCAGCAGTAACCCATCTTCTTGATCTTTGTTGCTATGAGATGGTTCAATTGTTATCTGTTAGCTATGTTTTAAAGAGAACTCAAAGCTAAGCAGATTCTGGATAGATGTGTTGTCAAGGAGCCAAGCTTCACTAAAATGTCTTCAGCTAAAGGTCCATGATAAAGGTTTATGCAATTGTCATCCAAACTGGCTTGGAGGAATTGTACCGTTGATAGTATCTGCCTTTTTGTTGTTTTTTAAGTTTCACTGTGAGCTCAGTATGAGTATCCCATATGAGGAATAAGTTTATGTCATGCTCACCATAGTGTAAATCTTCTTCTTAATCTCTATAAAGGTTGTCACATAGGAAGGTCGTTTTCCAAACTCACTCAGGCCTCATTAAGAATAGGAGCTCTCTACTCTACAAGGAAATACAAAGAAAGATCTACAACCACACTTCACTTCAATTAAGTACACATGCTAATTGATGTATTAATGTCTTTATTTCTTCCATCTTAGTGCGGAATGTATGTGCCGACTACCTATGACTTCTAGGAAGCGCATTGTACTCTTGTTTATACATGGCCTGAGGTACTAGGTGGTTTTATCAGAGACACAATCAAGAGAAAATTAGTCGTAAGTGGAAGTCGACCATATGTGACATTGGAAAATGGTCCCTTCTAACTCTGCCCTTGATAAACTAAAAGAGTTACATGTAAATTAGTGCCATGACATTTGAAAGCAATATCTTTTGTGTCTCTAGTAGGAGTTCTTACCTAACATTTATGGAATCGAGCACTGTAGGTATGCACGAGGATGTTGGAAAGGAGTGCTATACCTAGGTTCATATGTACAAGAAAGGATGATTGTTGCTTTCAAGGCTATATTTATCTGTTGTTCCAAACACTGCTAGGACCATTGATAGTCTCATAGTATTAATTACTCACACAGGGGCTCTCTGTGGATGTTGCTGTGGCATCTTTGCACTTTTTGCCAGATTTGCAACCAAGAATTATGGAATGTTTGACTCGGATTGATCCTAGAGATGTAGGATTTTGCTAATCTGACTAATAAAGGATTTGGGGTTTGTTGCCTTGTGTATCTATGTTTTATGAGTGAGTATAGCTCTTTGTTGTCTTGTTTTCATATGAATTTTTTGATTGTATGAGATAGTGCTTGGTTGCTCTTCATGATAGGTTCTCAGGAGATAGACTTGGCTTGAGGGAAGGCTCTTCTCCTCAAACCTGGAGGCTTACCATTGCTATACTACAATGACTCTACCAGTCTGTATATAGCATGATTGAAGGACTAAATCACTTCATAGCACATGGACTCTGCTGATGGCTGGCTTTGAATAGGGCTTCTCTATAGGAAACCATTATGACTTATGAAAGAGGCAGGAAATTGCTCCTGGGGGTATCTGGGTTGATAGGTTGTGGTGCATTGAACTTGGTTCTAAGGCCTTGTGATTGCCCCAAGGGGTTTGGTGATCAAAACTACACCTAGCAAGAACTCTACTTTTTGGATAACTATTTGCATTCCATGAATGCTTGAACTATTTATGCTCTATGTGTTAAGGGCTTCACTGCCTACTCAATATGTCTGAAGGATATCTTGTTCCAATAAAGCTGGAAACACTGTGTGGATTCATACCTGTTCTATACTCTTTAAGTGTGAAAGTCACAAAGGATTGAGAGATTGTTTTTTTTCTAGGGAAGTAATTCTCTAGTTTCACAATGCTCATTTAAGGCTTATTTTTTATATTGCATTGTAGGCCAACACACTCAGAACTTCAACATTGATCCTTCTTACCTCCTATAGATGATTTTCTACTGTGCTTTGCAGTAATAGCTGTTTGAATTTCATGAATGCTTGTAGAATGATAGGCGTCATAATGTTGCACTATTTTCTAATCATTTTGTGAATGCATAACACTCATGTTGATTAGCAAGATTGTTGATATGAGCATAGTATAAATAATGGCAGGACCATAAGTTAAACATGAAACCACATGTATCTCATGCTTTACATTGCAATATGTCACACACTCACTTGGAAACAACATATTATGGCATCAAAGAGATATAAGAGATAGGCACTATTGGTCCTTACTGGGCTCCTTGCTTTTTGGGCTATCATCTTTTGGATTGCAGGAACAATAAAATTTTCACGCGTACTTCTCTTTAGAAGAGCAAGTCTTGAGTAATCGATGTTCCCTGAAGTGGAAACTAAATGTTGAACTAAATGTTATTTCAATCAGAAACAGTCTACATGTTGTGTATATTTAATTTCAGGTTTGGGGAGCTACTTGAGAAGGCATTTCCAGCCTTACAATGGACTGCACAGTGGGATGGATGTTGGGCTGACTGCCCCCCCAAGGGGATTGTGTCGCCCAGCTTTGAAGACTGAAGAATTGTAGATTGAAGTAAAGCTTGAAGACCTGGTGCTTGAAGACTTACAGACTGTGGAATTGCAGATTTGAAGATCTGAAGAGTTTCCAGACTTGACTCCATTTTGGAATAATTCAGTTGTGTATGATCCTCTTATCTTAGCTTTGTCGAGGATGAAAAAGTCTAGAGGGCGGAGAGTGTTGGGTTGTAGGGTATGCACACATCCTCAATGGTGCATAGGAACCCTCCCTAGACTATGAGAATAACCCTCCTTGTATATACTTGAGTGTCACATGTGAACACTCTCCAAAAATCACTTTTTGATATTTCCTTATACCATAGTGTAGGAGACCTTTCATATTTCACCTTTTTTGCCCTTCTAAGGAATTCCCATGTAGAAAATCCCATGCATGCATATTCTTGGGATTTGGTGGTTGCAAGACTTGATTTTGGGAATATCCTAGAAGATATGTGAGTTAGAGAGAGATCCACTTTTTGACTTTTCAAAGAAGCACATGGGGAATAGAGCTTAACTTATAAATAAAAGCTCATTTTTGTAAAGAGGGGAGCTTTTGGTCGACGTGCTCTCATGTAATATTATTTATCAATGGAAGATGCTCTCTTTACTCCTACAAGACTATTTACATTTACATGTATTGTGTCTTTGTGAGTGTGTGAGAATGGTGTGTGTGTGCCTATGCATGTCTCTCCTTTGTGTGAGTAGGATAATTGTATTTACTTGTATTTTCCTCATGGGCTAGGATCCTTGACTCCCTATGCTCCTTGTGTTCAAGCATGTGGCATAGCATGGGGCTGATGCCAATGGCCTTGAACATGTGGGAGGTAGGGGTGGATGAGATCTGAGAGTCACTCTTGAGCTTTCCTTCTTGCTTCCATGCAAGGTGGTGAGGGTTTTTGGTCCTTCCTTGCTACAAACTCAATACATGCATTTAAATTGAATTCTCAATGTACATTTTTTGGGATATCGCTTATTTATACCCATGTGATTTTTGACAGGATGGTTATGATTTGCATGAGATTTTGTGTTTAAGAGGACTGGGATGAGGTTTTCTTTAGTTGGAAGATGCCTAGATATTGGGTTCTCTTCTATGATGGAGGTAGATACATTAGCCTTACCATAGGAGAAATATAATAGTGGATCTATAGATGCATGATAGCCAAGTTGGCTTTTGGTATTCTGGGTATATGTAGTGACCACTCAATCAAGTATTATGTAGTTATGGTTTCATTTATTCTTGGATGCTATTTCAAATAGTGACATGATCACATTTTTATGATCACATACCTATGACATTTGTAGTGTTGTCTTGAGTGAAGAAATTTTCACTAATTCTATGGTTGCCACACATAGTGGTAATGCATATATAGTTTCCATTATTATGGACATGGAAAGAATCAACAATGTGGTAGAAGCAAGTTTAATGACACATATGGAAATTGTAACTGGAGTTAAAGCCAATCTTATGAGAGAGATGTTGGATGCATTCACTATTATAAGAAAGGGTAATTCAAGAGAGATTATTGTGCTTTAAGACTGCCATAGGAAAAGGAGAAACTTTTGATGGGCATGTTAAACAAATATCTACACCTTCATAGACTAATATTGAATATGTAAATGCAATTTTTAGATGATGGCGATGATGTTTTGGCACTCGATTCTCTTTAACACATATTATTATCAGATTACAATGTCTTTTTCAATGTCATACTAAATAGAGAGTGTCATGGACAAAGGAAACCACCTTGAACCTCAGATTCCATGTGACTTTCTATATCTCATGATTGGTTTAGAATTTGGAGAAACTAATGCTTCCATTGTGTTTGGAACGTGCCAAGACCCTAAGATTGATTGTCTTCTTACTTAATTATCATATCTAGAGATCATGTTTCTAATTAATGACATCATCAATTCATAACTGACATCAATGAATCACCCTTGAGAATGTTTATAAGGAGCGGTTGGCCACATACACACTCATTCTTGTCAATACTAGTCTTGGAAGCTCAAGGAGTCGTGATAATCAAGTAAGTACTCTCCAAGTTCCAGTTCGAGTTCTAATCTTGTCCTTTGTTCTAGTCTTGTCTAGTCTTATATCCTGGACATTCTGTCTTGTCCTGTTGTAATCTTGTAGTACAAGATCTTGCCAAGTTATTCTTGTATCTAGTTCATCTCTTTGAAGGGAGTTCTTGTAATCTAGATATCTTGCTCCATACCTATGGTCCTAGGTTGTGAGATCTCTTGTATTGTCTCTAGTCAAGTTATCTGTACCTATCAATCTCAAGGTGTGGGACGTCTTGTATTAGTTATATATTCTTGTATTATTTTTCCTGTATGGGTGATCTTGTAATAAAAACATAATTCCAATATCTTGTCTAGTCTATTGAGAGGGCACAATTTAATGCTCCCTTGGCATTTTGGCAAGACTCGCTTCTATCCAAGATGAGCCATCATGGAGAACACTTATGAACAGATTGTGGCATCACTTTAGAGTCTCCAACAACAAGTTGAGTACCTAGCTCATGGACAAACACAAGTCGATATGGGACATCCCATGCATATAGGAGCATTCATCCAAGAATTATGAGAACAAATTGGGAATCTTCAAGAAAATCAAGGACGTATTTAAGAAAACCAGCATCTTATTATCTATCTACCTATCTATCTATCTATCTATCTATCTATCTATCTATCTATCTATCTATCTATCTATCTATCTATCTATCTATCTATCTATCTATCTATCTATCTATCTATCTATCTATCTATCTATCTATCTATCTATATATCTATCTATCTATCTATCTCTCTATCTATCTCTCTATCTATCTCTCTATCTCTCTATCTATCTCTCTGTATATCTCTCTGTATATCTCTCTGTATATCTATCTGTCTCTCTATCTGTCTCTCTACCTGTCTCTCTATCTGTCTCTCTATCTGTCTGTCTATCTCTATGTCTATCTGTCTCTGTATCTCTCTATCTATCTATCCATCTATCTATCTATCTATCTATCTATCTATCTATCTATCTATCTATCTATCTATCTATCTATCTATCTATCTATCTATCTATCTATCTATCTATCTATCTATCTATCTATCTATCTATCTATCTATCTATCTATCTATCTATCTATCTATCTATCTATCTATCTATCTATCTATCTATCTATCTATCTATCTATCTATCTATCTATCTATCTATCTATCTATCTATCTATCTATCTATCTATTTGACAGTCATATGCACGACAACATCATCCATTCGGCATAAGTGGGGGAGCCAGTGGTTAATCGTTGCCATCATATATCCGACAGTGGGTGGTCTGCGGGGTGGATTGAAATACGGATAATTTAGCCAGTCTTGGCACTGCTTATTGTTCTCTACTTTGATTGCGAAGGCCTTACTAGAGCGACGTCTTGGTATCGGTCCCCAACATGGGTTATACTTTAAATGCAAGGGTGCCTTGATCCATGTGCTCATCATTTCAGGATACTGCTGTAGTAATTCCTGACCTCAAGTTGGTTGAAAGATTTTTCCTCTCTGCGCTTCCGATGGCAAGTCATCAGGCTCAAACTGAGTTGCATGTGAGGGTTTCTTGCCTGTTTCCTTTTCGATCGCCAATTGGTATTCTGCCATTAGCATGAAATATGCCTTATATTGCAGCTCATGGCTCGACATATACCTACGAGGGGCCAAGTGAGCGAAATAAGGGGATTGTAAAATATGTTCCTCTATCATAGCCATGGCGTGTAATTAAGCCTCTACCCGTGCTGAGTGGGTCTTTCCAAGTTCTTCTACAGTCTTCATCCATGCAGGGGTAGGAAGTTCAAAGGTGGTTTGGCCTTCAGCCGTGACACATCCACATGGGATGGGTTGTGGTTCATAGGCTTCTTCATACGTTTCCTCCATCGGGATAGACACAGTTTCTTCCTCCGTTGGGAGTTCGTGTGGGGAATCAGGCCTAGGAGTTTAGAAAAGGCAGTAATTTGTGCTTGAAGGGTAAGGACCTGAGCGCGTAAAGCATTTAGTTCCTCTATGATCTGTGGAGGGGTTGCCTTAGGAGTTGGTGGTACTTGCTATAGAGTTGCTCGCAACTGTAGCATTTTGTGGTCTTCCTTGAGATTCTAATATGCCTCATTCATACAGTCATAATCTTCGAGTAGTCAGACATGGTCTTGCAATAGTATCTTTGTAGATTTAGAGGGGATGGCTTTAAAACGGCTAGGACTCAGAGGTTCGTCTGGTTGATCTAAAGCTGCTTCAAGATTCTCTCTATTCTATTTGTGCAAGCATTGATTCTCTTCTTTGGCTGTTGCTAGGTGGCATCTTAGTAGTCCTATGTTTCGAGTGAGTGTCGCGTTTTGAATGGTTTGAGCCCTTAACAAATTGTCGATATCTATAATTGCCTCTTTTGTCTTCTGTTCGCTTTCTAGTTCAAGTGTATGGTAGGCCTGGCGTAGCTCTTGGTAGCGTGTGTTAAGGGACTTTAAGTCATTCATGGTCTGCTACAATGTCTGATAACGAGTGCCTAGAGATGCGAATTCATCTCTAACTTGTTTCATACATGCGAACATTTGACGGAATGTAGTGTCGATCGTGGGTGATAATATTAACGGTGGGGTGAGTGAAGATGTTGTGGGTGTGGGTGTTGATGCAAGGGGAAGGGGAAATAGGGATGGGAAAGTGGATGCAGTGGTGACTGTGGAGAAATGTGATGTGCCTAAATGTGATGGTGAAATGGATGAGGTGAGTGGTGGTGTAGTGGGTGGTGATATGTCAATGTAAATGGACGTTGTGTTGAGTGCAGTGAACATGAAGATTGGAGTGATAGTGGGTGCTTGAGTGGGTGTGAATATAGGAATTGCAAAGGTTGCTGAATAATTTACAGATGGGGTTTCGTGTATTGCTTGGTGAAGAGGGGAGAGAGGGATACAATGGGGCGTGGAGGTGAAATGGGTGAGAAGGTTAGTGGAGGGGGAAATGAGAATACAGGTCTTGGAGGGATGGGGAAGGAATGGACAGATGGATGGAGTAATGGACTCGATGGAAGGTGGAAGTCTTAGGAGGGAGGCTAGGTTGTGTGGGTGCGGAAAGGGTGAGAGGAATTGAGGCAACAAAGGCTTTTGCTATTGCACTATCAAAGGATGTGGATGGTCAAGGGAAGGTAGGGTGTACAAGAGAGATTGGAGGGGCAGGAGGTGAAAGAGGAACAGTCGGTATGTTGGGTACTTTGACAAAAGTGGTGCTATTTATAGTAGAAGTGTGAGGCGGGAGTAAATCACGATGGTTGCTTTTACCAAAGAATCTTCCGGAATGAGGCGTGCTTCCTTGGCTTGTTGTGAAGACTGGGCCTCTGTTGGTACATGAATATATTGACCGGGCTTTGATAGCAAGAGTATTCATCGTGGGCCGAACTTTGGTAGTGGCTTTCTTTGCAAATGGTGTAATGCTTCATTAGTGCCTACTGATTTAACCAATTCTCTGAAACCTTGAATGTAAGTTTCTTCAAAGCCTTCTGTAGCGAGTTCTTGTTCTACAAGCGCTTTGCTTTCTTCTTTGGAGAGTTTTCTGCGTGCCCAAACTACGTGCATAGTGCGGTATAGCTTCTTGATTGCCAATGTGTAGGTAGCAGCTTCAAATGTTTCATCTTCTTAAGTACTTGTGTCACCCTGAGTGTCAGTGTGCTGTTCCTGTTCATTAGTCTACACATTCTCTTGAGAATCATGACTAGCCTGACTCGCTTCATCGTCTCCATCTTCATTGTCAGTTTCTATCCTCTCTTCTTTGGAGCTGGAGACTACTTGCTCTTGCGGTTGATCAGGGGGTGTGGTAGGGTAACTGGGACATTCGTATTCCTGAGAGAAAAATTATCCTTCTAAAAATTGGAATTCCTTTGCAAAAGCATCCAACATTTCAACATCAAAAGTTGTATTTGTTGGTTCGGCTTCCAAATTGGGTATAGAAAAAGTAAATGCTTCCGCACCGATGGAGGTGGGAATTTTCACGACTGTGGTGACGGGTTCCTGAACTATGGTTGCTTGAGAGGTAACAACATTGGTAACACCTTCTCTGATAACCGGTCATGATAGGCGTATGCATATGGGTTGTATTGGGTGCAGGGGGTTCCTTAGGTGAGTGTTCTGGAGATGGCTAAGGTGAGGAGGACTTTGGAACTTGCAAACATGGGATAGATCCACGCATGCGGTTGCCTGCCCATCCCTTGCTAGCTTTTTTGGCTTTCTTGGCGATTCCTTTGAAGGCCTTCAATTCTTCACTTGTCATTGCGCGTTCTATAGGCAAGTCATATGCCAAACACATATAAACAATTTGAGTGAGAGCGCGACATCCATGGATGAATTTTTTCCTTTCCCATCTTTGCTACACTAGATACAACTGATCAATGATCCACCTTGCAAGATCTATTGTTTGGGTCCCAATACATGCTAAATATAATACGAACCAAATATGCTTGTGAGGCATAATGAAACGATCCTGAGCCAGGAATGCAAAATGTTGCATACATATACGTAACGGCTTAGATAATTCAGGTGAAATGGCTGAAATGTCTTCCCATTTCACGACATCACCATGCTTCATTGGCTCTGGAATGAGCTTTCGCGCTTTGTTGGCATGTGAGCTCCATGAATCTTAATTGCTGCTCGAATGAGGTCTTTTGAAAGATAGAACTTTTTGAATGGGGGATCATTTAACAAAGACGACAAAATGAAAGTGCTCGGCAAATCCTTGTTCTCGGAGGCTGTAAGTCTGGTCACCAAGTAGTAGCATCTATAAAAATCCGGTTTGGGTAATGGGTCACTGAAGTATTCCGTGAAACCTGCTCTAGCCCAAATGTTCTTTAACTCTTCTGTGTTTTGGAGCGCTTCAAATTCTCTAGAGAAAAATTGATACTTGCCCCACTTAACACTGTCAAAAGTCAACGTAGCATCAAAGATAAAATTTGCATCCGCCAAAGGTCTTGCTAAGCCTTGAAACCAATGGGAATTATGGTAAAATTTTTCTGTGTATCCCCTAGGAGGATCATCAATCGACATTGGTCTTGGGAATCCTTGAAAATTCAGGTGGTTGTGACGTAGGATGTGGCTCAGCCAGTAATTCACCAAATTGCCCATAAGTACACTGGGGCCAGCCTCAGACGGTCCTTCTATCTGCATGATGATCGATGCAAATGCAGAGAAGATCTGCTACAAAAGATTCGCACATTAGTATGCAAATTAATCATGATCCCATTAAAGTGAGACCGCAATCTCTTTCCATAACTGATGTGTAACCCGTGTAGCCGAGTGTTGTGAGGTGGTTTATGGAATGATTTTTGCAAAACTAATGTAGGTCTCTAGACACCTACATGCTTCAGATAGTGCATACATTATGTTATTACAAGTGATGTTGGGTTAGTGTGGTTGAGTTTATACAAGGTTCAGTTGTGAGTGAATTATTACAAGGGATTTGGTTATTTGGGATGGGGTTAATGTTATACAATTGATCATGCGAATGCTTCTGGATACATTTCGGTATCCATCTCCTAATGGTGGTTGAGTGGGTGGTATGTTTCTGCTGAGGGACAAAAGGTGATATCAGATGTTGTGGTACCAATGGGTGAAGAGATTTCTGAGGGGTATATGTTACATGGCTTGAGTGTTGAGCTATAATACACTGTTTGGGTACCCAAACCTACATGGGTGTGGGTCAATTTTTTAGGTACTTCTTGGCGATCCGAATCTGTCGAAGCTTCATACTTGTAAAAGAAGGTTGAGGAGATGTTAGATGCTGACTCTGCTTCTGCCTTAATTTCTTCTTGTCATTGTCTACATCGTTGAAATCTGTCGATGCTTTCTATCCTTTTGGCACCCATACTTGTCTCATGCTACTTGTTTTGTGGTGCTGATACTACTACTTGTTTTGTGTCGTCTGATATGGTCATCGGTTTGGGTTCCTCTGTCGTGGTTGAGTCCTTGGTGGTCGAGGGTGAGAGGTTTAATGGACACTCTGCTTTGGAAAAGAAGGGAGGTCCAACACTTGCAAAACTTGCCTATTAGGAAGTACAACATTCCATATCAAAGATCTAGGCCAGTCCACAGTAAGTATGGAAGGATGGGCACTACAAGGTGTTGTGCCCATGTGGACGCTAATGCAGTCCACCTGACCGCTGATGCAACCCACCTGACCCATTTGTTGGGTGGTGACCTCTTCTAATTTGCAAGAAGCCCAGGGGAAAATCTGTTGACCTTCTTCTGAATGGCAATTGTCCATCGCCAAGCCTGCGGGGGTTGGTGTAGATGTAACATGACTTATCTGGCCAAAGATCTTTCGGTCCTCTGTCGCATGCAGTTCATATGGTCTAGGGTTACATACGTCAGGCGGAGTGTTGTTAGGGAAGTCAAGCCGTATCACTCACTGTTGATCTAAGGTTCCAATCTACAAGGAGCCTTGTCTAAGATTTAGGTCCACTGAGTGATTGTATAGCCAATCTTGGCCAAGGATTAGGGGTTCTATCAAGTCATCATCATGGCACACTAGTAGCTTCGCTGTCATGGTCAAGTCGTGTATCAGGATAGGAAGGTCCACCTCACCCATGGAAGGGGTTTCCATGCCTCCTAGCCCTATGAGGTATGCCTCAATTGGCCGCATTTCTATTCCGGAGTCCTTATAGTGGGACCATCTAATCGCACTAGTCATAGCGCCTGAATCAATTAAAGCCTTGAGATCGTGGCAAAGGTTGCCGTGCTCTAGCCTAACTGTAATGAATGGTCTCCTATCCACTATGTTAGGATGAGTAGTTGACTTTGCTTGACACATGACCATGGGGTATCTGGGTGTTGTTTCCAGAAGGTTATAATGTTCTCTCCCTAGTCCTTGTCTTGTTAGCTTCATGCGCTTAATGCATTCTATAGCTTATGCCTGAGCTTCAGCATGTATTCTTTTTTCTTCCTCCTTATGCTTCTTTGTCAATGTGAGTCTTCTAAGCATATCCTCAGTAAGAGGTTCCTGATAAAGCTTGACTCTATAGCCACTAATGTAATTAGGCGTTATGTCTCCTTCTAGGGTGGCTAATTGTACCGCTCCACTTGTGGAGAGTTTGTTAATGATCATAGGTCCATAACCTCGTTTTTCTAACTTCCATGCATGCTATTTTAGCGTATACACTAGGACTAAATCTCTTTCTTTTAAGCCTTTTTCTTTCACATGTGCATCAAAATAGGCTTTCTATCGCTTCTTTGCTACATATATACCTGTTGCTGCTTTTAGCCTGGTTTCTCCTAATCGTTCCAAGTCCATTATTCTTGATGATAATTCATGGCCGATCCATTGATGTTCTTGTGCAACCTTAAGGGTCGATATCAAGAAGTCCAAAGGAAGCACACCATTCTGACCAAATACCATATGAAAGGGAGTTGCATTGAGTACGGTCTTGTAGGCCACTCGATATGCCTAGACAACATGGTGTAACTGTTTGTCCCAATCTGAGCGTTTGTTGTTCACAAGTTATGTCAGTACGTTACAAAGGATTTTGTTAGTACTTTTTGCTTGACCATTGGCGTGAGGATGATATGGTGCTGATTTCTTGTGAATCACTATATAATCCTGTAACAAATATTCAATGATCTGATTTAGAAAGTGAGTTCCTTTGTTGCTCACTAACTCTAGAGGCAATCCATATCTTGTAAAGACATTTTCAAATAAGAATTTTGCAGTCGTGTGTGCATCATTCTTTTTTGTGGCCTTGGTCTCTACCCATTTGGTAAGGTAATCTGTAGCTACAATGATGCATTTAGCATGAATACCTTTTGCAAGGGGGTTAATGGGTCCTACAAAGTCTATACCCCACTTAGAAAATGCACGTCCTCCCATCATGGGTTTCAGTGGCATTTCATCTCTGCGTGTAGGAAACTGAGTTCTTTGGCACACATCACATCTCTTAACATAGGTATGTTCATCCATGTGAAGAGTGGTCCACCATAATCCTGCAAAGAGGATGGCTTTAATAATCCTATCGGGGCCAAAATGACCTCCTGCAACACCTTGGTGTGCAGTGTCTAGTACGCTCAAATAATCGCTCTCATGAACACATTGTCTTATGTATCCAATCAGTGAATAGTCTTGAGCTCCCTGCTCTAGACTACGTTCACGTGCTAAGGTCATTCCTTGAGGGAATGGTTTCGTCCTTAAGTATGTCACTAAAGGTTCACTCCATTCTAGTGTGAGAGACATGTGATATAACGTAGCATGTTCAACCGGTGGTCTTTCACAACAGACATGACATTCTTTACACAACTTGTAGACATCTGCTTCCATAGAAGGCCAATATACTCCTAGTCTATGCAGAGTCTGCAATGTACGATATTTTGAATGATGTTGCTTTAATGCACCTACATATGCTAAATGCAACCAATTCGCATGTTCTGATTCATCTACACAACAAGCAAGAATCTTTTGATTATCCTGCTTATATATACTTCCTGATATTATTTGATACCTTTGTGACTTGGTGATCTCTCCTTCTTTGATACTTATCCTAGGATTCTTGGGTCCATATGTGAGAATAGGGACAATAGGTTTAGCCCATTCTGGGACTATCTCAAGGTTAAACAAATATGCATCGGGTAATTCATCTGCTACTCCTTGAGGAGCTTCTCTTGTGGTTAATCTTGAGAGGTGGTCAGCTCTAAGATGGGTTTTTCCTTTCCTGACTACCACTTCAAAGTTGTACTCCATGAGTAATAGAAACCAACGTATCAGTCGTCCTGTGTTACATGGCTTATTGACTAAGTAGAACGATGCCTGACGATCCGTGAAGAACTTGAACTTATTCGCCAACAAATAATGCCTGAATTTCTTTACTACATAGGTCATTCCTAATCCCTCTCGTTCCGTAGTGGTGTAATTTCTTTCTGTTGCATTCAACTGTCTGCTCACGTACACTATAGGGAGATCTATATTACCTTCATTCGTGGGTTGTGCCAACACACATCCTATGGCATGGTTGGATGCATCCACATGTACACAGAATGGCTTGCTCCAATCTGGGGTTGTCAATATAGGTGCTGAGCACAAGTGTCATTTAAGTTCATTGAATGAATTCTCACATTCATCTGTCCATTCAAACTTGGTCAAAAGAGAGTACAGAGGCTTTGCTATGATTGCATACATGTGTATGAATCGTCTGTAATAACCACAATGACCCATGAAGGCCTGTACCTCTTTTACGTTATTTGGTCTAGGTAGGTCTGCAATTACTTTCACTTTTTCTTCATCCGTAGAGATTCCATTTTTTTTGGGTTCAGACAAACCTAATATTCTCGACATTTGTCAAATACTTGTCTTAGTTCTGGGATATGAGTTTGCCTCATATTCGAATGAGTACATATGTCATCGACATAGACTTCCAAATTCTTGCAGAAGAATTCCTTAAAAACATGACACATAAGCCTTTAGAAAGTGGTGGGTGCATTTTTTAGCCCAAATGGCATCACACAAAATGCAAATATGCCCCATTCTGTGGCAAAAGCCGTCTTGTGTTGATCTTTTGGAGCAATGGCTACTTGATTATAGCCTAAGAAACCATCAAGAAAGCTATAAACTTCCTTGCCCGCAAATCTTTCTAATAAATGTTTCATGATAGGAAGAGGACAACTGTCTCTAATAGTGGTGGCATTAACTTTCTTAAGGTTAATACACACACACAATTTTCCATTCTTCTTGGGCACCACCACAATGGGGGATACCCATTCAATATGCTCAATTTCATAAATGAATCCTGCTTCTATCAAACGATCTATTTCTTCTTTAATCTTAGAAACATAGTTATCATTGTACGTGTATGGTTTTTGTTTCGTAGGCTTTGCATCTAGAGTCATAGGGATTCTGTGGGAGCATATATTCGGGTCTACTCCTTTCAAGTCTTTGTAACTCCAAGCAAACACATTTCTATATTCACATAATAGGGCAATTAACTCTTCTTCTTCTTCTTCACTAGTGAAATCATGCCCAATGTATGTACAATTTTCTTCTTCCCCTTCTATGGTGACTATGATTTTTTTGGTTTTCTCTCGGTTATCATATACTTCTCCAACATCAGCATTTCTTTTAGGCATTCGTACCATGATTCGTCTATCTTCTATTTCATACTTCTTGAAGTTCTCTAGTACTTCCATGAGTGGTTCTCCTTCTGTCTTCGGTGATTTCTTTCTCTTCTTTTGTTTGATCTCTGTATCTCTTATGGATGGCTCAAGTTGTTCCGTTTGATCTTCCTTTTCTTCTTTAGGGGTTTTGGCTTCTACAAAGTAAAGATATTCCTCTTTTGTGGAACAGAAGGGTTCCATGATGATGGATTCTAGGTCCTCGTCATCCCTCTTGTCTGGTTCTTGGGTCACTTTCATGCATTCTTCTAGGATAAAGTCTTCCTCAATAAGCTTGATCATAAAGATGGAAATGTCGTTATCTTAATTGGAATAACATGGCAAAACCTGAATTACGCTTTCAAGGACTACTGGAGAGGCTAGAATATTTGGTCAATAGCAACAAGAAAAAGAATCTACATGAATTCGAATGACTTTGAGACCCAAGAAAGGAATGCACCATCCTTGTCTCAAGTACCAAATACAAAGGTTGAAGAGAACCTGTCTTCCATACATAAGTATTCACACGAATTTCTAAGAGAAGTCCAAGAAGAGAAATGGAGAAAAGAACAAGAAACCCATCCTCCTATTCAAGAGATAGCCGACTTGCAAGAGCAATTTCCCCAAGACATCCCCTCTATTTATGATGATGTAGAGGAAGAACACCTGAGTGAACACACAGATTTTGAATCCAATTCTTTGCAAGAATTACCTCAGTTCATAGGACCTTGGGAAGCTAAGTCTATTAGCATGAGAGCACCCACTATAATAGTGAGGAATGAAGAATCAGTAATCCCTAGAAACACGAAAGTAATTAAGAACACCAAAGTACAATGTCACCTCACTCTAGAGGAATTGTTGAAGCTTAAACCAGAACTGTGGAAGCACATAGCAAGTCAATTCCTTGAGGATGTTATTACTCCTTCCCAGATAGGATCACACAAGAAGGTACCCGAGATACTTGTAGAACAGATCGAAGATGTGAGCGAGGGTGAGGAAGGTAACACTTATCTTCCAATAACCAACCAGGGCTACACCACCAAAGCCATCTTAGATTCGGGAGCCAGAGTAGCCATCGCTACCATTTCTTTATGGAAATGTTGGGGTAAGCCAGAATAAAAAAACCCACCAAGATGAAGCTACAAATGGCTGATGGACATATAGAAAAACCATTAGGTTTACTAGAAGGCATATCTCTCACCACTTGTGGAGTAGAGTTTGAACATACTTTCACCATTTGTGATTTTGGGAAAAATCATGCTTACGAGATGATCTTAGGATGACCATTCATGCATCAGTTGCAAATCATACAAGATTGGGGAACTAATTCTTTGTACTTGCAACATTTAGGAGTGACTACTAAAGTCAATCTTAAAGACTATTACCATCGACATGTACCCCCAATACAATGGAATACCATCCATAAGACACAAGAAGAAATAGAATTGGTACACTCATTGGATTCAGATCCCTCATGGTTGCACGAGGATACTCATCTATGGATATGTAAAGTAGCAAAAAACAAGAGGAAGAACTATTAGAAGCTAGGACTTTAGGTTTAGAGCAACATCCACGAGCCCTTCAAGACCCAGCTTACTCACCTATAGTATTTCTAGACGAGGAATTCAAGCCTCATGGTTGGGTAGAAATCTTAGCTATGATGGACATAGCGGTGAATGAAGAACAATGGACCGACCTCGAACATAGTTTGTGCTAATTCTACCATCTTCATGAAAAGTTTAGTTCTCTCGATTTCTAAATCTGCTCATGGATAGTTCTTACTCACTTCAGCTATGTGGGGTCCTTCCTTTAAACTAGCCTAATATGCACGAAACATCATGTCTAAGTTTTTTGGTATGGGTTCTGCTAAAACCAATCCTGATTTCTGAGGCTCTAGATTCCATTAAACTACCTTCCAAATCAGTTATCTTTTTGCTCCATTTCCTCTTAATTCTTTCTTTGGAACCTTTCCATGATTTCGTATTTTTATTACTAGACTCTCCAACTTCGCTAGATCCGGCTATTTTTTCGGGGTTCAGCTGTTGATTCCATAAGAGCGCCTGGGCTCTTGTTATAGCTTGGATAGGCACATATGTAGGGTTGGATCCATCTACATTATGTACAATACTTATCACGTTAATGGGTGTCACTTTTGAAGCATTAGCAGGATTCTTGGGACAATCTTTTATGACATGCACTTTACCACACTCGACACAAAAGCCTTGTATGTTATAGTATTGTGACGGTCCTGCTATTGGAGGATGTGGGAAATCCTTAATGAAATGATCTTCTTGGCACCTAAAGCATGGTCCTCTAGGGCCCTGTGGTCTTTGTTGTCTTAATTCGGGCCGCGGATTAGGGTTGGTATACATCACATTAGCATAATCGGGCTCCAATGGTGGACTATTTATTGATATGTTTCCACATGTTCTGGTGACTCCGTGTAATAAGCGGGTGGACTATCTACATGAGTAGAGTCGAAACTGTTAGAATTAGGGTCACTTTCTGTGATCAAGGGTGAAGAAGGCACTAAAGCCCTATTGAGATTCTCTTTTGCAGCAGCGTATTTGACTGGGATGACATTAGCTGGTGGGGGTGGTTGCTGAGCTCAAACAGGTGGAGGTCTTTGTTGAGCTTGATAAGGATAGTTTTGAGGAGGCCTATAGTAATGAGGCTGAGCATTGTATTGACCTTGATACCTACCTGGTTGATGGTATGCTTGCGTGTAGTTCTGTTGTACTACTTGTTTGTTGTATGGGCAGTCTTGGGCCGTGTGATTCGTGTATCGTCTCTCACTCATACAGTATTGGCCACTAGGGTTGGCTTGCGGTTGTGTTACATTGGGATAAACATTTGACATATGATCACCACCACAAGTGTAACAATGCTTGTTTGTTGTTAAGCTAAGCATATGTTTACTAGAAACTCCTAGTTTCTGGGATACTTTTTCTGCCAGGTCCTCTATCGAGCTAGACAGTTTTGAGGATGCTAGAGATGAACAATCTGAGTCCTTATAGATTTTGAGAGTCCCAACTCATCTCCAAGGTTGTCCTCAATGTCTATGCATATTCTTACACATTGCTTTAGTGTTCTGGGTTCCTTCAAGTATACATAGGAGCATAGTTTAGAGCTTAAGAGGCCATCTAAAAAACAATGACACTTGCTTGGCGTGTGAGGGCAATTCTTGCATTGGGCATCTCTCCACATATTGTCTAGAACTACATCCTACCAATCTAACTGTTTCTTGAGGGGTTTGCTTGAAGCTATGAATCAACAAAGATGTATCATGTCTGATTCCACTTTTAGAGAATTCCGTGATGAATGACTCTAACAAGTGATGGATATCCCTAAATTGCCTCTATTGCAATGGTTGGAACCAAGTTAAAGAAGTATTCTTTAATGTTAGCCCAAATGCATTGTATTGCGTAAACATGTCTTCTACTTGCTCTGCTCATAGCACTTGCTTAAATTCTGCAACATGGTCATAGGGATCTCATGTCCCATCAAAGTAGTTCTTCATTGACTTTACTAATTGAGTGGGTCTTAATATCTTGGGGTCTTCACATGGTCTAGGTAGATTGAAAATCATCTCTACCACTTGGTATTCTAGGTTCCCTTTGCCTTTCCATTCTATTGGTGTCCATGGTTGGTCTATCTCTCCCTATGGGATGAGTGAAACTTACTTCGGGTTTCTCTTTGTTCTTCTCTCTTTGAGTACCATGGGCTGAGGACGTTCCAACACCCTGATGGCTCGTGTTTACATTTGCTCGAGATGGGGGGAAGACTAACTCGCCTCTCCATGTGTAGGTATTTCTTGCATGGTCTGGTACTACAAATACTTGTTCTGAAGTATCATCTAGGTATACAACCTTTCAAGGTGTATCTGGGTCCTTGAATTCGTAAACCATGATGGAGCCTACCTCACTTGGTTGTTTCATTCTGTACCTCCAAAATGCTTCATCAATTTCCTTATTCAAGAATAATTCTATGCTTTTGTTATCCTGAGGGATCCAATCTGGGATTAGTACTAGTTCCTATCGTCATTCTAATTTAATCCACAATGCTAGATGTTTAGCCTAAGCTAATAATTGACTGAGGGGATTGAGTATTCTTCCAACCTCGAGTCAGCTTCCTTGATTGCTCTAATGCCCAAGAAGTTGCACTTCCCAAGCCTTACGTTCTTCACGGCCTTGCTTTGATTGCTTTTGATAGCCCTTGCTAGACCTGTAAAAAACCAATGTTTAGACCAATTCTTAAATTAATGATCAAGCACTTTGATATATACACCTCTAAAGGTTCCTTCTTTTTCTGTCAATTTTTTTCCAAAGCCCCCTTTCTTTTCTAGTCCCTCAAATGGCCACCCTCAAATTATGTTATCTAAATATCCGTGTCTTCTTTTTGGAAAAAAAAAATAGTTGAGCTCACGTGGTACTCATAAAGAGCTTTCTAATGAGCTATCAAGCTCAAAAAACAGACTTCAGATGAAAAATATATGAATGTTCAAGCTCTCGGGGGTAAAAACTGAAAATTAGGTTTTTCTTTCCCTATGAGCTAAGGGGTCTCAAATAAGTGTAACCGCCCAAAACTTTACTCAAAATAGCCTCAAATTTGCCCAAAAAATTAAACCCTAAATTTGGCATTTTGGGTGGACAATCGTGATGGTCCGGGACAATCGTGATGGTTTGGGACAATCGTGATGGTCTGGGACCGTCACGATGGCTCAGGTGAACCGTCGCGATGGCGTGGTACAATCGCAATGGTCCGAGTGTGTGACATGTCACGATGGTCTATCTAGCGAGCAATCGCGATGGCGCGAGCCCATCGTAATGGTCAACAATCAACGCAACCATCAGATGGCGTGAGCCCATCGTGATGGTCACGAGGTGGGATGGCTTGAGCCAATCACGATGGTCCCATTTTGAAGCGTCACGATGGCGTACCTTGTATCGTCACGATGGTCAAATATGACACGTGGCAGAGGATCGTTGCGATGGCATGGACCAATCGCGATGGTGTGGGGTCGATGGGATCGTCGCGATGGTCAATGACCGTCGCGATGGCTCAAGTGAACCATCGCGATGGTGTGAGACCATCACCATGATCCGATCGAGCCGTCGCGATGGCGTGAGCCAATTGCGATGGTGTGATACAATCACGATGGTGTGAGCCCGTCAGGATGGTCCACCAAACTGATGATTTTGAGAATGCACGTGTGGATTCATGAAAGCACAAGGGTCACCTACCTCGTGGTGTGGTCGCTTACCAAAAGTGTTGACTTTGTCAGATCATCGCAATGGTCCAACTCCAATGGCAGATTCTGACAGAAAGTGAATTTCTTACCTTTTGGAAACTTTCCTACTGCTTTGGAGCACTGTACCTTCAAGAAAACAAAAAAAAAAACACATGCACATACAAGCACAAAAGTTCTCTCTCTCTCTCTCTATCGCATGCACAAATGAGGGCAAATGAGGAGGATGGGTGGATATGGTGAATTTTCTGATTTTTTTGGAGTGGAAGAAGATGATGCAGTTGTGGAGTGTAGAGGAGATGAAAAACACAAAAAAACTAATTAAAAACAACAATAAAAACTGAACTTTTTTACCTTCCAATGCTACTTCTTGCTATACTCTTACCATCACACATTCGTCCTAAACTCGATCCACGACAATGGCACCAAATTTGGTGTTGCTCTAGTATAATGGTAAGTACCACGTTAAGAAGCTCCACCTCCTTAATGTCAATCCGCGGAATAGATAGGAGTGATATGAAGATCCTGAACGCGAGATGTAGTGAGAGTGAAGGTGAGAAGCATAGAGATGCACACACACATACACACACATATAAGAGACAAGCAAGACACAATGGAAGATAGGAAAATAGACTCTATTCTCAAGATCTCAATTACAAGCTCAAAATAGCTCTAAGCTCTTCTCTACTCATACAAGCTAACCTAAAAAATGAGCTCTCTAGCTCTTTTTATAGTTTTTAGACCACTTTTGACTGGTTTCATATCTATCTTCGGCATAGTTAAAAAAATAGGTTTTAAATGCTATTTGAGAGGGTAAATAGGATCTAAAAATAGCCAAAATTGGTACGCTCATTCTACCTACGCTCCTCAAGCTCGAGGACTCCTCAGCTTGCACAAAATGGAGCTATTAATTACAAAAGTGGTTGTTCTATGTTACATATGATACAAGAGTGATGAAAATCACTGTTGAGAGTTTTTGAAAGAGTAATATAAAACATATTTCTTTGAAAAATTAATCTGCCTAACTCCCCACTACTTCATTGTAATCCGCCTTCACATGCGTTCGCATCGTCTATGCCTCTGGCTACTGCCAACAGAAGGTATATTTAACAAACTTTAGAACCTTCAAAACAGTAAGAATCATGCTAAGATCTTATTGTCAACTTGATTGTTAATTTTGGAATGTGAGCATGCTTTGATAACCAAACTTCAATTGTACAGATCATGTAATCTTTGATAGGTAAGTATTCATGTGATGTGCTTGGTAGTAACAAAAATATTACAATCTCTTTCTTGCAGTTCACTCTTAGTCCTCGTTAGTCCTTTCTCTACTTTCATTTTGATTTCATATATGTCCTTGACCTATTTGACATCTTGACTACAATGCTCTACATACAATTTAATAGAAGCATCCCAATTCTTCTTTAATTCTCTTGTCTCTACCAAATAGTTTTCTTTTTGACTTGTTACTCTGTTAGAAGTAGTATTTTTGAGAGGAAAATAATTGTAAAATGTCAAAAAATTGTAAAAATATTTATGCAAACAATGTAAAAAAGAGGAAGAGTCTTCTTCATATAGATTAGAATCATATGTATTTTTTCTAGAATTTTTGGAAACTCCTAGATAGCATATTTTTAGATTAGAAGGGAAAAGGACCAAA
Source organism: Ceratopteris richardii (assembly GCA_020310875.1). Classification (NCBI taxonomy): domain Eukaryota; kingdom Viridiplantae; phylum Streptophyta; class Polypodiopsida; order Polypodiales; family Pteridaceae; genus Ceratopteris; species Ceratopteris richardii. The sequence continues at coordinate 122,570,884 of CM035406.1, forward strand.
ATTCAAGTGTGAAAAGGGACACTTGAGAATGTATAAAATACAATTTCCTCTATTTTGAGAGGGTTGGTTATTTGTATTTGATGCTATCCAAGCAAAGAGAGAGAGTTTCCTACAGAAAATTGTGATTCTTCCTTTTGTGTGAATTTCTTTGATTTGTTGAGTCTATTCTATGTGTATCCATGGAATTTGCAAGCTTCTATTGTGTATTTTTGATGAATGTGTATGAAGAGAGTTGATTTTTGATGAATTGAGTGAGAATTTACTGAAGAATGGTGCTGGAGATGAAAATCGTCATTTTTCACAGAATCGCGATTGTCTCGTCTGAAGGTTACATGTATCATTTCTGAGTTTTGACTTTATAATTGTGTTCTGCTGAGGAAATAACACACTTTAGACACCAAGATTATTGAACATGATGGAGAAATGCTCAAGATAATCCAAACCCTAGAAATTCCTCTTCATCTTCATTATTTCTCAGAAATCCAGTCAGTTTCCTCTTATTTCTTGGATTCTATCATCTATAAGGGGCTGTGGTCTCTTGTATACTTCTAAGATTGACAAATATAAGATGTATTGTTGATTCTTTATGCTAAATGATTGGAGAGGACAACTCCAAAGGTTAACAACACACATAATCTTTCTCAAAATGTAATTTTCATCTCTTTGCTTTCTTAATTTTTGAATCTCTTCATTGTCTTGTATCGTACCTTCCACTAGTTGATTCAATAATAATGAGGTCATAAGTTCTTTATTTCTCTTCTTGAGTGAATCTGCATCATACATGTGCACCTTGATTTGAGATTCAATTATGTTGGGAATCGAACTCACAACCTCCTAGCTAGGAGTATGATGGGCTAACCAGTAGCCTCAAAAGCCATGGATGAAGATTACTTCCTAATCCTCTCTCTTAAGGTATGTGTTGAAGCTCAAAGTCAAGGACAAAGCATGGAAGCACATCAAAAGGTGGACACACAAGGAAAGGGAGCAAGTAGGGAGCTCCAAGAAGTGTATGTCAAATTTTCAGAAGAATCCCCTACAAAAATAGTGATTTTTATCACTAAAAACCATTGTAAATACCATTATCTATTTTTATAACTCCATTTTGTTCAAGCGGAGGAGTCCTTGAGCTTGAGGAGTATTAGAAGTACCATCGTACCAATTTTCATAATTTTTAGACTTCGTTTGAGCCCTCAAATAAGCCCTGGAACCTAATTTTTAACTAGGTCGGACACTAGGTCTGGACAGGGCCAAAACTAGTCAAAAAACTATAAAAAGAGCTAGAGAGCTCATTTGTGAGGTTAGCTTGATAGAGAATAGAGCTTTTGTAAGAGAACTCTTTTGCAATCGAAGCTTTCTATTGTTCCTCTCTTTGATCTTACCTTATGCGCATGTGTGTATGTGTGTGCATGTTCGTGTGCTTTCACTCACTCACTTGTGCCTTCACTTGCTCGTGGTCTTCATACCGGTCCTCACGTCTCCACGGATTGACAAGTAAAGGAGGTGGTGCTTACGCTTGAGCTACACCAAATTTTGGCACCGTTGCCGGGGAGAGAGCTTCGAGGACGAGCGTTGTGATAGTAAGATCGTAGAATTGCGACGTTGGAAGGTAAAAAAACTCTCATTTCTGTTATTTTCTGATTTTCTTCTTCATCTTCTTCATCATCATCATCTCCACCTTCTTCCATCTTCTTCTTCATAGAAATTTCTTGTTTTTTAGTGCATTTTCACAATTTCCATACCATTTTTCATGCATTATCGTGTGAGAAGGAGTTAGGAGGTGCAAGGGAGAGCAAGCGTTGTGTTTTTTCATGATTTTCTGCACATACGGAGCTCACCATCGCTCGACGCTCAAAAATTCGAAGTTCCCGCCAAAAAACGCGATTCTATGATGAAAATCACGATTTTGTGAAAATTCAAAATTTTTTGAAAAATCACGATTCTCTGTTTCCCGCCTAAAAGCTTGTGGAAAAGAACACGATTCTGTGGTCATTCTCAGAATCGCGATTCTGTGGTTGTGCTCAAAATCGCGATTCTCACAAATCACGACATGATTTTGTAAAAACACGATTCTCTAGGAGAAAATCGCGATTCTCTAGAACACGATTCTCTAAAACACGATTTTGTGAAAACACGATTCTCTGTAGACAATCGTGATTTTCATGTCAAAAACACGATTCTGAGAGAACACGATTCTGTGGTCATTCTCAGAATCGCGATTCTGTGGTTGTGCTCAAAATCGCGATTCTCATAAATCACGATTCTCTGAGACAAAATTGCGATTCTCTAAAACACGATTTTGTGAAAACACGATTTTGTGAAAACACAATTCTCTGTAGACAATCGCGATTTTCATGTCAAAAACACGATTCTGAGAGAACACGATTCTGTGGTCATTCTCAGAATCGCGATTCTGTGGTTGTGCTCAAAATCGCGATTCTCATAAATCATGATTCTCTGAGACAAAATCGTGATTCTCTAAAACATGATTCTCTACAGCATCGCGATTCTCTGATTTCACACAATCGCGATTCTCTGAAAGTTCATAAAATCGCGATTCTCTGAAAGTTCACAAAATTGCAATTCTCTTGAAGTTCACAAAATCGCGATTCTCTGAAAGTTCACAAAATCGCGATTCTCTTGAAGTTCACAAAATCGCGATTCTCTTGAAGTTCACAAAATCACGATCCTCTTGATTTCACAAAATCGCGATTTTTTCCAAAAGGTCCTATTTGCTTGTTTTGACCCCCAGGAGCCTGATTTGACATAACTTTTTCATCCAAAGTCCATTTTTTGAGCTCTATAGCTCGTAGGATAATTTGAAGTTGACCTTCAAGTGGGACCTGGAACCCAAGGGGACTCCAAAGAATTTTTGAACCATACTAAGGGGAAATTTTGGACTCTTAGCCAAAGCTTATGAACTTGAGATCTGGTAGACACCTAGGCAAGGATAGACAAAGCATTAGATCTTCTCAGTCTAGTGTCAACCATACAGCTAAGTCTTGGGCACAACAACTAAGTGGTCATCCTTACGGACTAAGTTCAGACACAAGTGACTCAGAAATGTCTTTTAGCATGGGGAAACCTACAAGTGGCTCAGGAACTGCCCATCTACAAACACCAGAAGGTCCCTATAAGACACAGTTGGAATATATTCGGACCAACCGATTAGGTGCTCGCATCTATGAGGATGGCCTGAGGCGATTAGTGGTCCAACTCAAAAATCCAGATCAATCCTTTGGACTTGAACACCCGATGGTCAAGTTCGAAGAGGGTTCATACATTGATAAGGAAGGAGCCATGTATGTGGTTACCAACCAACCAGATAGGACCAATGAGTTTGGAAATATCATTCATGAGAATGAGATAGGAGACCTAGAACAAGGAAATGTAGGACAAGGACCCCAGACTCCTAGAGGCAAGTTAGTTTTGACCAGAGTGATCACTCCAGATTGGATCCCTCAAGACAACAAAAGCATAGAACTATTTTTGAATAGAGAAACAGAGGAAGCGTTTTGGAGATTCAAGCCAGATTAGCCAATTGGGCATAGTCATCATCTACGAGTTCAAGGATCCAGAGATACCAGGCAAAGTTGTCTACCTGGATAACACGTCATAGAAAATTTTCTTGGTAACAGAACATGATAGACATGCATATACTTGGAAGAATGAATTGATTTTCCCTCCACCAAGATCCAATGTTTCCCATGGCCTCCAAGGAGTAGGATCATCCCAAGCTCATGAAGCCCAGAGAGAAAGAACTAGAGAGAGACCTGAGGTAAGTTTTACACACACGGTGGGCAGAAATAGAGCAGGATTTGAAAATGAAAGACCTGAAAGAGAGAGATATCAAGCACATAGACAACAAAGAGATGAACATGATTTTCCATTGCCTAGACCCCGAGAGCACACAAGAACCCTTAGACCCACTCAAGTGATCAAGGCAATGAAGAATTATTTTGACGGGTTAGGAGATCCTTATGATCATGTGGCTGATTTCAAACAAGTGTTAAGAGCTGAACAGGTTGAGGATTTATTCACCCAATACGAGGCATTTGGTTTGACTCTTAAGGGCACTGCCTTGGCTTGGTTTCAACCATTGAGTAGTCGCAACTATCGTGATATAGGTCAGCTGCTAGACGAATTCATTGTAGAATTTTCCAAGAGTGGTATCATGCATAACACATCATCCTTGATCCACAGTTTCAAGTAGACACCCCAAGAAATAGTGCGACTAGCAGGTAGAAGGTTCAGACAGTACGTAGAAAGATGCCCTACTCCAGAGTTACCCACACCAGCCAAACAAGTGGCTTTGTTCTTAGATGGCTTACTAAGCACAAAGTTAAGATCATATGTGTACTTGAAAGAGCGTAGATCCATAGAAGAGTGTGTGCGGACGTGCATTGACATAGAAGATAACTTGGGTGAGGAGTTAGGATTGTCCAAACTCTATAAGGATTCTGATAGTTCTACTAGTCATACTTCGAAAATCTCCACGGAAATAGATGAGATAGCTGAGCAAGTTGCCAAGAAGCTAGGAGTTCAAAATAGACAAATACCAAGAGTTAGCTCATTGAATCGATGTTATACCTGCGGAGGGGACCACATGGCTAACGTATGCCCAATGCAAAACCAAAACATTAGAGAAAGGAATGCTCCATATTGCACTATTGAGAGAAAATACACGAACCACACGACTCAAGATTGTCCCTACAATAGGCAGGCTGTTAGACAAACTTATCAGCAACCTTTCCAACAAGGTAGATATCAGAACCAATACCAACAGCCATATTATCGACCACAACAGCAATATCAGGCACAATATAGGCCACAACCAGTCTTGGGAAACCAACCACCAACTCCTGCCAACGTGATTCCAGTCAAGTATGCCGTGGGAGAGGAAAATCCAAATAGAGCATTGGTCCCACTAACCCCATTGATACCAGATAATGACTCTCATGCTCATAGTTCAGACTACTCCCATGAAGGTAGTCGACATGCTTATTACAGTGAGTTGCCTGAGCATAGTGAGATTTACCCGTATCAATATGAGGCACCACTTATGGAACAAAATTGGGAGCCCACATACTCCAATGTCATGTACACAAATGCTAACCCTAGGCCCCAATTGAGACAACTAAGACCACAAGCTCCTAGAGGACCATGTTTTAGATGTCAAGGCGACCATTTCCTTCGTGATTGTCCCCACCCACTATCTCCGAGTCAAGGTCATGATATCACAATAGAAGCTTTTTGTCTTGAATGTGGCAAAGACCATCTTCCCAGAGATTGTCCAAGAAACCCCTCCAGTGCACCCAAGATTACACCCATTAATGTGGTAGGCTTAGTGGCGGATTCAAGTTCAAGTAGCAGTAATGTGGCACCTGTACAGGCAGTTACTAGGGCACAAGCATTAAAACAAGATAAACCAGTAGAGCAATCGGAGTCGAGTGAATTGGGAGAAGCTAGTAAGAGGAAAACAAGAACATGGAAGGATACCAGAGAAAAGGCCAATTGTAAGTGGAATAAAAAGTTATCGGAACTAGAAGAAAGCTTGAAAGACGCAAAAACAAAAATAGAAGACATTGCATCTCAAAACCCCTCGCATGCTGAAACTCCATCCACTCCATCTCATCCCACCCCACCACCCATTGTAAATAGGCCACAACCAGGGTCTGTTCTTGCAGATCCAACCCCTAAAGGCTTGGACATGATGTTCAAGGCCTACGAGGCTCGACTTCAAGAAGGGCCTACAGCTGCAAACCTAGACAAGAGTTACCCTAGAGCGGACTTAGAGATTGAACGGACAAAAATGTGCATGAAAATGGTAGAACAAGCTCAAGCTATACTGGAGACTAGTCAAAAGTTCAATCAGACAAACTCTGTCAAACCGGATTTGCATTTCCAGGGCTTACTAGAAAGATTAGAGCAATTGGTAAACAAACCACAAGTTTCTTTACCTCCCCAGGCTCAACCAGTTATTGAGAGAGGAAGCTCACCACCAATGGGAGCTTATGTTCCTAATTCCACGGATGCTGGAATGCCTCCTTCAATTCAACAGTACTCTCAAGAGTTCTTGTGGGAAATACAAGAAGAGAAATGGGCCAAGGAGAAGAGTAATTCCCCTCCTATTCGTGAGATTGATGATCTTCATGATCAATTTCCCCAAGACATTCCATCTATTTACGGAGACGAAGTAGAACAACAAGAAGACAAAGGATTGGATTTTGAATCTAATACCTTAGAAGAACTGCCTCAATTTCCAGGCCCATGGGAATCTGAATCTCTTCAGATCAGAGCCCCCACAATACTGGTCAGACATGAAGACTCAGTGGTCCCAAGAAACACTGATGTCGTGAAGAACACTAAGGTTCAATGTCATCTCACTATAGAAGAATTGCTCAAAGCAAAACCTGAGTTATGGAATCATGTGAAGGATCAGGTCCCCGAACTTGATTCCAATATGCCAAAAACAGGCTCTAAGCAAAAAGTTCCAGAGATACCTCTCGATAAAATAGGAGACATGTGTGAGGGTGAAGAAGGTAATACTTATCTTCCAATCACCTACCAAGTTTACACAACCAAAGCAATCATAGACTCAGGTGCGGGTGTTGCTATTGCGACCACCTCTTTGTGGAAGCAATGGGGCAAACCCACATTAAGACCAACTAGAATGAAGCTTCAAATGGCTGACGGCCATTTTGAAAGACCTCTAGGATTGCTCGAAGGGATAACTCTAACCACTTGTGATGTAGAGTTTGAGCACACATTTGCTATATGTTACTTTGAGAAAAATAATGTTTATGAGATGATCCTAGGAAGACCCTTCCTACGACAATTGCAAATAGTATAGGATTGGGGAACCAACTCCTTGTACTTACAACACTTAGGGGTCACCACCAAGGTCAATTTGAAGGATTACTCCTTCAGAGATGTACCACCCCTATAGTGGAATCCTATCCACAAAGCGAAAGAAGATTCCATCTCTGTGCATTCTGAAAGTTCACCTGATCCATCATGGCTGCATGAAGATACTCATTTGTGGATGTGCAAGGTCGCAGAGGAAGAGGAAAAACGTTTAAAGGCAAGAGAAGAAGGAACTTCGCCAGGAGATAGACCAGTTAGAGATCCAGCCTACACTCCGATGATCTTTCCAGATGAGGAATTTGAGCCTCATGGCTGGAACCAGAAATCTTAGCCACCATGGACATTGCTGTCAATGAAGAACAATGGACACCTCATTGTGATGAGGAGGGTTATGATATTTCAATGTTCATGTGTCAGCCCCTGCTAGAAGAATGTGACCCTAGTGATGTCATAGAAGAAGAAGAGAATGACGATGATATAGAGTCCATTGTGATGGATAGCTGCTTTAACTCAGAGCAGCACTATCTAGGAGTGTTCACCCAGAAAGAAGAAGAACCTCTCACAAGTATTAAAACGGTAAATTCAAGGGATGGAAGTGAGAGCAGTCGGATGCATCCAATCATGCCATAGGATGTGTGCTAGCACAACCCACAGGTGAAGGGAATTTAGATTTGCCCATAGCATATGCTAGTAGACAACTAAACCCAGCCGAAAGAAATTATACCACAACTGAGCGAGAAGGGTTAGGCATGGTATATGCTGTGAAGAAGTTTAGACACTATTTATTGGCCAACAAGTTCAAGTTTTTCACTAATCATCAAGCTTTGTTATACTTGGTCAATAAACCTTGCAATACTGGACGCTTAGTAAGATGGTTCCTCTTACTAATGGAGTATGACTTTGAAGTTGTTGTCAGGAAAGGTAAAACCCACCTTCGGGCAGACCACCTTTCTCGCATCACTTCAAGAGAGTCACCACAAGGAGTGTCTGATGAATTACCCGATGCTTATCTGTTCAATTTAGAAGTTGTTCCTAAATGGGCAATAAGTTGGTACCAGTCCTAACCTTCGGCCCTACAAATAAGAATGTGAAAACATCGCAAGAAGAAATTGTAAAATCACAAAAATATCACATATTGGCAGGAAGCATGTACAAACAAGACTCAGGGTGTATTAGCTTGTTGTGTTGAGGACGATGAACATAGTAGTTGGTTGCAACAAGCTCATGAAGGATTGCTAGGAAATCATTATTCTAAACAGCGCACATTACAAAATCTGAAACGTTTAGGAGTGTATTGGCCTAGCATGGACAAAGAAATACATGAGTGGATTAAGAATTGTCCAATGTGCAGAGAGAGACCACCAGTGGAGCATGCGACCCTTTATCAAGTCTCATTAATTCCAGATTGGAGTGCTCCATTGGTAGAGTTTATGAGGTCGGGAAGATTACCCAAAGAGGCCAGTCTAGCAAGAAGACGAAGCATGGAGCAAGAGGCTCAAGGCTATGCCTTAGTAGGAGACAACCTATACCGAAGAGGCAAAGATGGTTACTTAAGACTGTGCGTGCATGAATCAGACTATTTAAAGGTCTTAGAGACTGCACATAGTGGTGTTGCAGGTGGACACTTCAGTCCTGATCGAGTAATCAAGACCATTCTATTCTCAGGACTTTGGTGGCCCACTCTTCATATGGATGCACATACCTATGTGAAGAAATGTGACACATGCCAACGTGCACAATATCTAGTTAGAAAAGACGAGATGCCTTTGAGGCCAATGATGGGAGGGCGTGCATTTTCGAAGTGGGGCATAGACTTCATAGGTCCTATTAACCCCCCAGCTAGAAACTCCCATGCAGAGTATATTATTGTAGCCACAGATTACCTTACAAAGTGGGTAGAAGTCAAAGCCACCACAAAGAATGATGCTCAGACAACGGCTAAGTTCTTATTCGAGAATGTGTTCACGAGATATGGGCTACCAATAGAGTTAGTGAGCGATAGAGGCACACACTTCTTGAATGAGGTCATTGAAAATCTTCTCCAAGAATTCTTTGTGATACATAAAAAGTCTGCCCCTTATCACCCACAAGCTAACGGACAAGCCGAGAGCACCAATAAGATCCTCTATAACATATTGACAAAACTGGTAAATAATAAACGCTCTGATTGGGACAAACAACTTCATCATGCTGTTTGGGCTTATCGAGTTGCCTATAAAACGGTACTCAACGCCACCCCATTTCAGATGGTCTTCGGATAGAATGCTGTGCTACCATTAGATTTCTTAATCCTTGCCTTAAAAGTAGCACAAGAGTATGAGTGGAGTGGACATGAATTGTCCTCTAGGATCTTTGATCTAGAACGCTTAGGTGAGACAAGGCTACGCGCGGCAGCATGCATCTATGCTGCAAAGAAAAGGCAAAAGGCATACTTTGATGCACACATCAAGGATAAGGGATTGAAAGAGGGAGATCTAGTGTTGGTTTATACACTAAAACAACATGCCCATAAGTTGGAAAAAAGAGGATATGGACCCATGATCATTAATAGAATTTCCACTGGCGGTGCAGTTCAGTTGGCCACTCTAGAAGGAAACATCTTGCCAAACTATATCAGTGGTTGTAGAGTCAAGTTATACCAAGAACCTCTTACAGAGGATATGCTTACGAGACTCAACACTGCTAAGAAGCAAAAAGAAGAGGAGTTAAGGGTGAGAGAAGAAGCACAAGCCGAGGCTAGAGAGCGCATAAGGCGAAATAAGTTAAGGCGACTAGGCCTAGATGTCAACTCAAAAGCCCCAAAATATCACATGGATATGTGCCAAAAGTCAATCATAGCGACTTCTCAAGTCATTGACCGAAGACCCTTTGTGACCATAGAGATAGGACAAGGAAAGGATGTGTAGCTCAATGATGAGTAGCACCTCCTTTAATGTCAATCCGGGAAGACGTGAGGATGGTATGAAGACCTCGAGCAAGTGGCGGCACAAGTGCGTGAGTGAGAAGCACACAAGCATGCACACACATACACACACACGCGCACACAAGGCAAGACAAAGAGTGAGAATCAATGGAGCTTTTTAGATTACTTTCAAAATGCTCTTACAAGTTCGTTTCAATTACAATCTACCCCAAAAATGAGCTCTCTAGCTCCTTTTATAGTTTTTGACTAGCTTTTGGCCCTGTCCAGACCTAGTGTCCGGCCTAGTTAAAAATTAGGTTCCAGGGCTTATTTGGGGATTCAAACGAGATCTAAAAATTATGAAAATTGGTACGCAACTACTTCTAAGGCTCCTCAAGCTCAAGGACTCCTTGGATTGCACAAAATGGAGCTACAAAAATGTGAAATGAGATTTACAATGATTATTAGTGATAAAAATCACTGTTGTTGTAGGGATTTCTTCTAGTGATCTGCCATACATATCTTCAAGCTCCCTACTTGCTCTTCTTCCCTGCATGTCCATCTCTCTGATTTGCATTAATGTCTTGAAAAAATATTGGCCTACTTGCCAGATCTTCTTTGACTGCCCTGTTTGCTTGTGCTGTCCCTTCGCTCTGACTCCCTTCTTTGACTTTCACGTCTTGTAGATCCTGATGTACCAAGGCTACTGCCAACACCCCCCCCACTCTCGCGTCTGTCGCCCCTGACAGACCCTTGTCTAGCTGCTTTTTGTACGTAGTATTGTACAACATCGGCGGCGAGGTGGTGTTCTTCTAACCTGAGTCCCCTTGCTAGATCTGTCAGCAATGCATCCCAATTGACTGGCCCTGGGACATCTGGATGTGGCACCCGTAACTGCTCTGAGTGAATGGTTCGCTCCACAGCAAATAAATGGAGGAGATGTGAGGGTCTGGGTACAAATATTTCTGAGTGGTATTCCCAGAACCCTGTTATGAACATCTCTTCGAATGTTTGTTTAAAGCAGGCTGGGAGGTATTTTATTCTGGCGTGCCAAGCGTATATCACCTCTATGGAAGGAGTGGTGCTCATGTCATAAACTAAATCTTGGTTTCCTGTAAGGAATCCGACGCCTGAGAAGTGTGGGTCCTTGATATTCTTGAATGTCCTGAATGTAATAAGCATTAACTCAAAAATTTTCATGCACATCTGGGCCATTACATCAGGGGTATTCTTTAATCGGAGGCTCCAGTGCCTTATAGTGGAGATCATGTAATTGACGGTGGGGGGCCCTTGAGGGGGTGCTAGATAGACGTAGTTTAACCATTTGGCGCATCCCTTGATATTCTTGACTGCAATGGTAAACTCTGGCCATGTACGTCTGCGGAGGACAGGAACATAACAAGGGTTATATTTGATAAAAAGAGGCATATTCGTCCAGGTGCGAACCATCTCCGGGTAGGTTTCGAGGAGTCGGATCCTCCAAGTGGGTTGATGAATGGATCCTTTTTTAGCGCTCTCTAGGATGTCATCTGGCCCAAATTGTGTAGCAAACGTTGGAGGTTTGCCACATTTATGTTGGATTTCTGCATTGTAGTCCGCCAGGAGTATACAGTAGGGCACGTATTGATCATCATTGGTTCCGATCCATCTATGGTGGGACATGCTGCGGAAGTATTCTGATTTAATAATAGTGTCCTCTATCTTTGCCATGGATTGGATCTGAACTGCTACTCGATCTTCATGAGTTGATGCCGTTTTCTCTAGTGTTTGGAGCCACTCAGGTACTTCGATTTCTAGCGTATCCATTCCTTCTGCCGTTTGTTCCCCACCTGGCATTGGCATAGGAACGTAAGGTTCCTCATACGTCTCATCTACCTCGATGGGTACCAAATCCTCGGGTTCTGGTTCGACAACTGGAGAGGGTTGCCTTTCATGTGTGAGTAATCTTGCTTGTAATTCGGCCACCTGCTCTTTCAATTCCTTGACTTCCTCTGAAGTCGTGGTCGTTTCCGTGACTTTGGGTGTTGTCTGTTGCTCTTGGAGTTTATTGCGCAGCGCATCACGTTCCCTTTCCAAGTCATCATGAGCTTCTAATAGATCTGCGTAGCTGTCCAAGATGGTCTTCATTGTCGCTGAGGGCACCGCTTTAAACTGTTCTGGATCAATTTCGTGTGGAGCGTCTTCCATTGCTGCTTCTAGATTAGCTTCATTTTGCTGCTGCAGCCTCTTGTTTTCTTCTAGGGCGGCCGCCATGTGTTTTCTAAGAAGTGCCAGGTTACGCCGGACTTTGAGATTATCGGCTTGATATACCTCGAGCAGAGCTTCTAGTTGTTTGGCACCTGATTCTGTCGATGGTTGGGGTGCTGCCAGTAATGTCTGGTGAGCCTGCTCAAGCGTCGCGTAGCGTTGATTCAGTTCTGCATTTTCTGTTTGTAGAATGTGAAATTGTGTTTGTAAGTTCTGATGGTGCGTTTCCAGTTGCTGATACCGGTTGTCCAGAGCTTTGTACTCATGTTGGAGCTGGTATACACATTGGTTTAATGCAAAAAATATGTTATTTACATTAAATAATGTTGGGAAAGGTGAAGATGCAGGGGGAATGGGGGCGGGAATGGGAGAGGTGAATGCTGTGGATGTAAGTGGAGATGTGGGTGGAGGGGGTATGGGTGATGAAGGTGGCATGGGGGGAGGGAGCGGTGCTGTGGCAGGTGATGTTTCCATCGTGTCAACTGTTTGAGTGACTGTGTAGATGGGAATTGTTGGTGGAGTGGATGTGACATCGGTGAACAGGGTGGTGAAGGTGGGCATGGTGACTCCCCCGAATTGGATTCCCGGGGAGAGTGGGATGCCCATGACAACGGTAGTGGTAGTGGATGTGGTAGTGTTAGTGTCCTGCGGTGGAGTGAATTGTGTAGTGTGAGGTGGGGATGGTGGTGATAACGGTGCTTCGTGATATTCTTCTGCTTGCGTTGACTCGCCAGGTGCTGATGTATTGATGTGAATTTGCTTTCCGGACCTCCTGGGACGAGTAGGAACTCTTTTTTCAAACCTGTGGATGTAGGCCATTGCCTCATGGATGGCCTCGTCCAGTCCTACAGCGTCGGCATGAAGGTTCATGGACTCAATGAATAAATCATCCACACCTTCCTCCGCTAGCAAGTCGTTCATGAGTCTTTTGCCTTGTTCGAGAGACATCTTATGCTGTTCCTGAACCAGTCGCATGGTTCGATATAGTCTCTTGATCTGTGCCGAATATGCTGGGGCACTTGCTAACTCGGAGAGTTCGTCATATTCTTGCTGTTGTTCTTCGTCGGCTTCTTCTTCGTCTCCTCCTGCCTCTTGTTCATCTACATCGACTTCTACAGTTTGTGTTTGGGTGGGGGCCGATGTTGTTTTGGGTCGTGGTTCCTGAGCTCGCGCTGCTTCTGCTTCGAGGTTAGAGTCATAGATTAATCGGGCAATTTCTTCATCCGTGAGGTCCTCAAGAGTAAATCCCTGCGGGAATTCCAAATCGGATGGAATGGGGGGAAACACCAGATTAGGCCCCTCCGTGCTTGGTCTTGGTAACCGGATTGTGAATGGCCTAACTCGTCGTGTCTGAGGAGGAGTGATTTCTGGTGTAGCGGTAGCTCCCCTTGGTTGAGCACAGGGTAGTTGGACTCCCCCCCTCATCTTCTTGGATGGGGGACCTGCTGTTGATAGTCTTCTTTGGAATTCTTGGACTCGGGACCATACGAGTGCCCGCTGAACAGGCACGTCATAAGCCAAGCATCTGTAGATTATTCTGGTCAAAGCGCAACACCCGTGGAGTACATTCTTCTGTTTCTTGTTCCACCTTTGATGTGCTAGGTGGATCTGGTCTATTATCCAGTGTGGCACATTGATGGGTAGGCTTTCGGTTTCTGCTAGATATAAACTGAACCATATTTTTTTCGGGGGCATTGTGAATCGTTCTTGGGCGGGAAACGCAAAATGCTGCATGATGGTTCGCAGGTGAAGCGCAATGGTAGGTGTCATGGCTACCATATCCTTCAACTTATTCAGATCCTTGTGCTTCATTCGACCTGGGACCATGGTTTCCTTTTCTGTGGGGATGTGCATGCCATACATTCCCAAAGCTTCTCTTACCAGATTGAGGTCCAGCTTGAACCTTTTAAGCTCATTACCCGGCAGCAGTGATGGCAACACAAAGGTGCTGTCGCCTCCTTGGGCCCTGCTCGGCGTGATTGTACTGATCAGATATGAACATCGTAAAAAGTCCGGCTTTGGTATGTGAGTCCTGAAATAACTTTCCACACCTGCTTTGACCCAAACTGATCTCATGACTTCAGCATTTTGGTAGCTTTCAAATTCGCGAGTGAAAAAGTGGTATCGACCCCATTTGCCATTGAATTCCAGTTCTGCTTCCCAGAAGTAGGTTCCATCGCCCAGTGGTCCAGCAACATCACTGAACCAATGCGCATGCTTACCTACTTGAGAGGTGTGTCCTTGAGGAGGGTCCTGGATGGGGAGCACATGCACTTCTCGAAGCTCTTGCGGTCTTGCGGTGAGGCGTGGCTCAAGGAGAAGTGCTTCTATGTCCACGATCTGGGGACCAGATCCGGCTTGAGCGCTGGTACCTGCTTCTGCCATGGCCTGTTTGCTGATTGGTTCTGTGAGAATATAGAACCATGTGTTAACATTGTAATGGACAAAATAAATCCGTTGTTGTCCCCGTTACAACATTAACATAAGGTAGAAGGTGAGTTAGTGGTTAGTAAGTGCATGAAGATAGTGTGTGTAGTTAGTGATTGTGTTGTCCTAGGAAACTATTGCAGTTAGTAAGTGGGTTATGAATTTACAAATTGGGGTCGGGGGGTTTATTACGGACCCTAGGCTGCCAAATGCAGTGGGTGGGCGGTGCTTTCGGTTTCGGAGAGTCTCTACAGAGCCTTCTCGGTGTCGTGGTTTGAGGATGAGGCCTTTTTGGGACCCATTTACAATTGATTACATGTACGCTCTTGGGTTTTGGTGTGTACATGAGTGTTGAGAACGAGTGAAATCTGGCAGTATGCGTCGCTGTGTTATGCTGTTTAAATTGTGGCTTCAGCGTAGCTACTTGTGCCATCAAGCAAGCCTTAGGCACCCAAATTTGTCTTGATTGTGGGCTTGCCTTCATCGACTTCTTGGGCACCCAAATAGATTTTACTTTAGCAGAAGAATTTCTGAAAGACTTCTTATTAGCATTGCGTTGTTGGTCACTAATAAGAGGCTTTGCCCCTGTAGTTGACGGTGGCGCAACTGGTCGTTCGCCTTTCCGCACCCATACCTGATCTAATTGCTGGGCTGTTCTGCTGCGCAGGTACTTTTGATCTCTGACATAGGTAGTACCCTGCTTCTTCTGCCTTTGATCCACCTTGGGTTGCTGCCTCTTTCTCGCCTTTGGAAAAGAAGGGAGTTCCTTTGCATTCCTGACTCCTTTTTTGCGAATATCATTCCTTTGCAACACATAGTTTTGGACAAGAACAGCATGGTCATCTTCATGTGTACCCCTGGAAGGACCAGGAGTCTGTGCCTTTCCTAGTTCCTTGAGTGCTTGATTGTCTAATTCTACTGTAACTCGACTATGATTGACCCAAACCTGGAGAAGTCCACTTCTTAGGTTTAGATTGACTGCTTGGTCATAAATCCAATCTTGACCCAGGACAAGAGGCTCAGTGAGATCCTCATCCTGACACACTAGTACTTTAACTGTCATTGCTTCATCATGGATGTAGAGGGGAAGTTCCACCTCGCCCATGCAAGGGGTTTCCACGCCTCCCAATCCTATAAGATATGCCTCCACAGGATTGACAGTTAACTGTAAATCTTGACAGTAAGACATTCTAACCGCACTAGTGGCTGCACCTGAGTCAATCAAGGCTCTTACAGTCCTTGCACTTTTTCCTTGTCCGATATCTAGGGTTACGAAAGGACGTCGATCAGTTATCCTAGGTGAGCTGGTTCCTGCGACTTCACACATTGCCACATGATATCCTTGATCTGCATAGTCATTTGTCCTAGGCTGCTCTCTGCTTTGCCTACGTAATTTCATCCTTCTAATGCGTTCTAAGGCTTCTGCCTGAGCTTCTTCTCGCACTCGCTTTTCTTCCTCTTTGCGTTTCTTAGCAGTATTGAGTCGGCTAAGCATTTCTTCTGTGAGGGGTTCCTGGTACAACTTGACTCTGCAACCGCTAATATAATTTGGGAGAACATTACCCTCTAATGTGGCCAATTGTACCGCTCCGCTTGTGGAGATCCTATTGATGATCATAGGTCCGTAGCCTCTCTTTTCTAGCTTCCTCGCGTGTTGTTTGAGTGTATAGACCAAGACTAGATCTCCTGCTTTCAGGCCTTTATCCTTCACATGGGCATCGAAATATGCCTTCTGTCTCTTCTTGGCTGCATATATCCCTGCAGCGGCTCTCAGTCTTGTCTCTCCTAATCGTTCAAGGTCAAAGATCCTAGAGGAGAGCTCATGACCTGTCCATTCGTGCTCTTGTGCTACTCTCAATGTAGGGATCAGGAAGTCCAAGGGTAGCACAGCGTTTTGGCCGAATACCATCTGAAAGGGGGTGGCTTGGAGTACCGTTTTGTAGGCAACTCGGTATGCCCAAACAGCATGGTGTAGCTGTTTGTCCCAATCAGAGCGTTTAGTGTTCACTAGTTTTGTCAGTACATTGCATAAAATCTTATTAGTGCTCTCAGCTTGTCCATTAGCTTGAGGGTGATAAGGGGCAGACTTTTTGTGTATTACCAAGAATTCTTGGAGTAGATTTTCAATCACTTCATTCAAGAAATGAGTGCCTCTATCACTTACAAGCTCTATAGGTAGCCCGTATCTCGTGAATACATTCTCAAACAAGAATTTGGCAGTTGTTTGAGCATCGTTCTTTGTCGTAGCCTTTACCTCTACCCACTTGGTGAGATAATCTGTTGCCACAATGATGTATTCCGCATGCGAACCCTTAGCTGGGGGATTAATAGGACCTACAAAGTCTATTCCCCACTTAGAGAATGCACGTCCACCCATCATAGGTTTCAGTGGCATCTCATCTTTGCGTATAGGATACTGAGTCCTTTGACAGACATCACACCGTTTCACATAGGTATGTGCATCCATGTGAAGGGTAGGCCACCAGAAGCCCGCAAATAGTATCGCCTTGATTACCCGATCTGGTCCAAAGTGTCCTCCTGCTACCCCTTGGTGAGCAGTTTCCAAGATCTTGAGATATTCACTTTCATGGACACACAGTCTCAGGTAACCATCCTTACCGCGTTTGTATAGATTATCACCAATGAGTGAGTAATCCAAGGCTTCTTGTTCTAAACTCCTTTTCCTAGCCAGAGTCATGTCTGGAGGGAATGTGTTTGTCCTCAGGAATGATACTAGTGGTTCGCTCCAATCTGGCACAATGGATACTTGATAAAGAGTGGCATGTTCCACTGGTGGTTTAGTGCAACAGATTGGGCATTCCTTGCACAACTTTTGGACATCAGCTTCCATAGTTGGCCAATGCACTCCGAATCTCTTTAGAGTCTGCAAAGTTCTTTGCTTTGAATGGTGTTGCTCTAACGCACCTACATGTGCTAATTGCAACCATTTAGCGTACTCATCCTCTTCTACGCAACAAGCCAAGATCCCTTGATCTGTGTGCTTGTACATACTTCCGGCCATGATGTGGTATTTTTGGGCTTTTACAACCTCTCTGTTCCGTGTGTTTACCACAGGATGGTTAGGCCCGTATGTCAAGACTGGTACTATTGGCTTGGCCCACTGCGGTACAACTTCCAAATTAAACAAGTAAGCGTCAGGAAGGTCATCTGGCACTCCTTGTGGGGCTTCTCCCGATGTGAGCCTAGAGAGATGATCTGCTCTCAAATGAGTCCTTCCTTTTCTTACCACAACCTCGAAGTCGTATTCCATTAGCAAGAGAAACCATCTCACTAATCTTCCTGTATTGCATGGCTTGTTTACAAGATATAACAATGCCTGATGATCAGTAAAAAATTTAAACTTATTTGCAAGCAAATAGTGTCTAAATTTCTTGACTGCATATACCATGCCTAATCCTTCGCGCTCTGTAGTGGTGTAATTCCGTTCGGCCGCGTTCAATTGTCTACTGGCATAGGCAATTGGAAGATCCATATTACCTTCACCCGTAGGTTGTGCCAGCACACACCCAATAGCATAATTGGATGCATCAACATGAACATGGAATGGCTTATTCCAATCTGGAGTGGTCAAGATTGGTGCTGAACACAATCTTCGTTTAAGCTCTTGGAAGGAATTCTCACATTCATCCGTCCACTCAAAGTTTGTCAGAAGTCCGTACATGGGCTTTGCAATGACGGCATACATGTGTATAAATCGTCGATAATAACCACAATGCCCCATGAAAGCTTGTACTTCCTTGACATTCTTTGGCCTCGGTAGCTCTGCTATGGCTCTCACTTTTTCTTCGTCTGTAGATATGCCATTCTTTGACACTATGTGTCCTAGAATCTTGCCTTGCCTGACCATAAAAACGCACTTTTCTGGGTTTAGGCAGACTTGATATTCTCTACATTTGTCAAAGATTTGTCTGAGTTCAGGAATGTGAGTTTGCCTAACGTTGGAATGAGCGCAAAGATCATCAACATAGACTTCTAAACTCTTCCTTAGGAACTCCTTAAACACATGGCACATCAGTCTCTGGAAGGTAGCTGGTGCATTGGTAAGCCCAAATGGCATTACTCTAAAAGCAAAAATGCCCCATTCTGTGGCAAAGGCTGTCTTATGCTGATCCTCTGGAGCTATGGCTACTTGATTGTAGCCCGAAAATCCATCAAGGAAGCTGTACACTTCCTTGCCTGCCACTCTTTCTAAGAGATGTTCTGTGATGGGAAGCGGATAGTTATCTCGAATCGTGGCGGCATTAACCTTTTTCAAGTTAATGCACACACGCAGTTTGCCATTCTTTTTGGGCACCACCACGATGGGGGATACCCATTCGGTGTGCTCAATTTCGTAGATAAATCCAGCTTCAACCAGTCTATCTATCTCCTCCTTGATCTTAGCAGCGTAGTTATCATTATATGTATAAGGCTTTTGCTTAGAGGGTTTGGCATCTGAGGTCATGGGGATGGTGTGTGAGCATATGTCTGGGTCAACACCTTTCAAATCCTTGTAACTCCAAGCGAATACATCTCTGTATTCTCTTAGCAAGGCAGTCAATTCATGCTCTTCTTCTTCTGTCAGGTCATGGCCTATATACGTGCATCTCTCCTCTCCTTCTTCTATGGCCACTACTATTTTCTTGGTGGTTTCTTTATTATCATAGGCCTCTCCTGATTGTGCCTCCCGTTTAGGCATTCTTATCATGACTCTCCTGTCATCTATCTCATACTTCTTAAAATTTTCTGGGACTTCAAACAAAGATTCTTCCTCTTCTGGTGAGGCTTCTCTCTTCTTTCGTCTCTTCCCTTCTTCCTTCGGGCTCACATGTGTTGCTAATCTTACGTCATTTGTCAGCTCTCCATGCCTCTGGGGTTGAAATTCTACTTCATGGAAATATTCTTCATCTGATGCAAATGGTGGGTCCATAATGATTGACTCTAGATCGGAGTCACTTGCATCCTCAAATGCATCAGGGCCAGGTTCGCATTCTTCTAGGACTGCCTCTCCCATGATTGGCTCTATGGAGAAGACTGAAATATCATAGCCATCCTCATCACAGTGAGGTGTCCATTGTTCTTCATTGATGGCTACGTCCATTGTTGCTAAAATTTCTGCCCAGCCATGGGGTTCAAATTCCTCATCTGGAAAAACTACAGGTGCATAGGCTGGGTCTTGAATGGGTCTATGGGTTTCTTTCGCACCTACCTCTCTGGCTTTCTCTCTCTTCTCTTCTTCTACTGCTACCTTGCACATCCATAAGTGAGTGTCTTCATGCATCCATGAGGATCCTGATTCTATGGAATGCACAGATTCTGTGTCATCTTTAGCTCTATGGATGGGATTCCACTGGATAGGAGGGACATCTCTATGAGAATAATCCTTGAGATTGACTTTGGTCGTAACACCCAAATGTTGCAAATACAAGGAGTTGGTTCCCCAATCCTGTACCACTTGCAACTGTCGCATAAATGGTCTTCCTAAAATCATCTCATAAGCATGATTTTTGCTGAAGTCACATATAGCAAAGCTATGCTCAAACTCAACGCCACACGTGGTGAGAGTTATTCCTTCCAGCAATCCTAGGGGTCTCTCTATGTGACCATCGGCCATTTGCAATTTCATTCTCGTCGGCCTGAGTGCTGGCTTGCCCCAACGCTTCCATAAGGAGGTAGTGGCAATTGCAACTCCTGCACCTGAGTCCAAAATTGCCTTTGTGGTGTGGTCCTGGTAGGTAATGGGAAGATAGGTGTTCCCTTCTTCACCTTCGCACATATCTCCTATCTTATCCAAGGGAATTTCCGGTACTGTCCTATGGGATCCTACCTGGGAGCGAGGTTTTGCTATCTCTGGTACCTGTTTGGCTACATGTTTCCACAATTCGGGTCTAACCTTGAGTAGCTCTTCTAACTTGAGATTACACTGCACGTTAGTGTTCTTCACCACCTCTGTGTTCCTAGGAATGACTGAGTCGTCGTTCCTTACCATGACTGTGGGTGCTCTCATACATGTGGACTTTGCTTCCCATGGGCCTGTGAAGTGGGGTAGCTCTTGTATGGAATTAGACTCAAAGTCTAATCTCTCGTGAGACTGAACACTCTCATGCTCCCCGTAAATAGATGGGATGTCTTGTGGGAATTGGTCGTGTGCATCGTCCACAAGTTCAAAAGGAGGGGCGACCTCACTTTCGTTATCCCATTTGTCTTCCTGAATCTCTCGTAGGAAGTCTGGTGCAAACCGATTCATAGAAGAAGAAGTGTCTGGCTCCGTAGAATTAGGTACATATGCTACCTGGGAAGGAGGGCTTCTTCTATCGTTGGCTCTTTCCTCGTTCTCGCAAATGGTTGGAGCACAAGCTTCTTGGGGAGGATTACTCATTCTATTACTTTTCCGAACAGGCTCGTACGCTCTCTGGGAAGGGATGTGGCTTACCTGTGGAGGTACATAAGCTTTCGAGGGAGGCACCTGTGACCTTTGGGGAGGAAAATAGGCTCCTTGAGGAGGCACATGAGCTTCCTGAAGAGGCTGGCTTATTCGTTCTCTTGCCCTTTCCTTTTTTTGAGGGATAGGCTCCTTTTCTGGCTGTGCAGTTAGCCTCTCTAATCTTTCTAAGGAGGGGAAGTCGTCTGGTTTAGGGGAATTGGCTGCATAAACTTCCGATGGAGAATGGCTCAGGTTTTTGCTTGCTTTTCCTTTATCCTGATTTTTTTCTTCCTTGTCAGATCTTGCAATTATTCTCTCTAACTTTTCTAGGAATCCATCCAGGTGTAATTGCGTTTTGGCTGAGCCCGAGTAATTGAAAAGGCGACTGGCTTCAAACATAGTCTGAGCCAATGCGACCATTTTCGCGCACAGTTTGGTTCTTTCTATCTCTAGGTCAGCTCTAGGATAGCACTTGTCATGATCCGTGACGTTTGGCCCTTCTTGGATTCTGGCCTGATATGCTTTAAGCATCATGTTCAGGTCTTCAGGAGTGGGATCTGCTAGAACTGATCCTACTCTAGGGGGTGGTGGGATTTGATGAGGCAGTGGGGAAGATGGTGAGTCGGATGGAGATGGAAGGGGTGGAGGCGGGGTATTGTGAGAGGGGATTTGAGAGGTGATTTCAGTTATCCTAGCTTTGGTTTCTCTTATGCTTTCCTCAAGTTCACTCATCTTTTTAGCCCATTGTCTTTTCATTCTTTCCCGACTATCTTTCCATGCTCTAGTCCTTTTCTTTGTTATGCTCTCGGTTTCACTAGCCTCTGAATTCTTACTCTGGTTTGTCTCTTGGTTTTGCTGCAAAGCCTGAGCTCTAGTGACCACCTGCACTGGTGCAGTGGAAGTGACGCTTCCTGAGGAATCTACAACCAAACCAATCACATTGATCGGAGTGATTTTTGGCATATTATTGGGGTTCTTTGGGCAATCTCGTAAAAGATGCTCCTTTCCACAATCTTGGCAAAAACCTTGGATAGTCACTGACTGGGGTTGTGTAGGTGGGGGCAAGGGGCAATCACGAATGAGATGATCTCCTTGGCATCTGTAGCACGGTCCTCTTGGGAATGGAGGTCTTACTTGCCTAGGTTGAGGCCTGGGGTTGGGGTTTGCATACATGACGTTCGTGTAATCTGACTCCCAACTGGGTTCACTTGGTTCCTCACTATAGTAAGACTCCCCATGTTCTGGAGACTGCATGTAGTAAGCCTGGGGACTATCGACATGTGTAGAATCAAAGCTATGGTCACTTGGGTCACTTTCTGAGATCAATGGGGTTACTGGTACTATGGCCCTATTCAGGTTTTCTTCTGCAACAGCATACTTTACTGGAATCACGTTAGCGGGGTTTGGGGGCTGTTGAGCTAGTACCGGTTGGGGTCTCTGTTGGGCCTGATATGGTTGCTGATAGGTTTGTTGGGGTCTAGCATATTGTGGTGGTGGATTTTGGTTTTGGTATCTGCCTTGTTGGTAGGGTTGCGGGTAGGGTTGCCTAACAGTCTGCTTGTTGTATGGGCAATCTTGCGCGGTGTGGTTGGTGTATCTCCGTTCTATGGTGCAGTACTGGCTGCTAGGGTTTACTTGGGGTTGAGCCATAATGGGACAGACGTTCGCCATATGGTCACCACCGCATGTATAGCACCTTTTCACAGGGGCAAACCTTGGAATTTGTTTGCTAGTTACACCTAATTTCTGAGCTACCTTCTCAGCAAGTTCCTCGATTGATGTAGATTGCATGGAAGAGTGGCTAGATGCGCTATCTGAATCTTTATAGATTTTGGAAAGCTCTAGCTCTTCCCCTAGGTTATCTTCAATGTCAATGCACATGCGTACACACTCTTCTATAGTCCTAGGGTCCTTCAGATACACATAGGATCTCAATTTCGTACTCAGCAATCCATCAAGGAATAGGGCTACTTGTTTAGCAGATGTGGGTAGCTCCGAAATAGGACATCTTTCAAGGTATTGCCTAAATCTTCTTCCTGCAAGTCTCACGGTCTCTTGAGGGGTTTGCTTGAAGCTGTGGATCAATGAGGAAGTATTGTGTCTTATGCCACTCTTAGAGAACTCTACAATGAAAGCCTCTAGGAGTTGGTCTATGCTCCTGAACTGGCGTTCATCTAATGGCTGAAACCACGTAAGTGCTGTGTTCCTAAGGGTTAGACCGAAGGCATTGTACTGCGTGAACAGATCCTCCACTTGTTCAGCTCTCAAGACTTGCTTGAACTCCGCCACATGATCATAGGGATCTCCTGTGCCGTCAAAGTAATTCTTCATGGACTTAACTAGCTGGGTGGGTCTCAAAGTTCTTGTGTGCTCTCTAGGCCTCGGCAGAGGGAATCCATCTACATTTCTTTGGTTCCTGTGGGCTCTATGTATCTCAGGAGGTTCTACCCTATTCGTCTCTGTTCTCGTTCTTTCTCTGCCTACAGGGTTGGCAAAACTTACTTCTGGTCTATCCCTACTTCTGTCTCGTTGCATACCATGAGCTTGGGAAGTTCCAGCCCCAGGGTGACCATAGGATACATTTGATCTTGGTTGGGGGAAAATAAATTCACCCTTCCAAGTGTAGGCATGCCTATCATTTTCTGTCACCACGAAGATCCGCTCTGAAGCATGATCTAAGTAGGTCACTCTGCCTGGGCTATCCGGATCCTTAAACTCATAGATCATGATATTTCCTATGTCTGTCGGCTGATTAGACTTATACCTCCAAAAGGCTTCGTCAGTTTCTCGATTGAGGAGCAACTCTATGCTCTTGTTGTCTTGGGGGACCCATTCAGGTGTGATAATCCTAGTGAGAACTGATTTACCTCGAGGGGTTCTAGGTTCCGCACCCATGTTCCCTTGTTCCAGGTCACCTAAGTCTGCTTCTGAGATTACATTCCCGAAGTCATCTGTCCTATCAGGGTGACTAGTGACTACATATAGAGTTCCTTCCTTGTCCAGGTATGCACCATTTTCAAACTTGACAGCTGGATGTTCTAGTCCTATAGATTGGTCAGGGTTTTTAATCTGGACCACGGATCTTCCTAGGCCGTCCTCATAGATGCTAGCACCTAATCGGTTGGTCCTAAGGTATTCCAGCTGCGTTTTGTAAGGGCCTTCTACCCTGTATAGGTAAGGCACTCCTGAACTTCCCGTAGGTCTGTCCATGCCTTGAGACATTTCTGACTCACTGGTCTCAGAGCTAGGGTAGTATGAGTGGTGGCTCAACTGCTGGGCCCAAGACCTTGCAGTGTGATTGACACTAGCCTCTGAAGACCTAAGGCTTTGTCTCTCTCTTGCTAGGTGTCGTCCTGACCTAAGGTTCATATGCCTAACTGATTATCCCAATTTTTTCCAGAGTACAACCTCGTTGCCAGTCAATTGGTACCAGTCACTTAATTCTTTTTAGTTATTTATAGTGTTTATGGTCTTGTCTGATATCACGTCGTCGGACTACTTGAGTGTTCTTCGTAATTTCAGGTTGATCGTTCCACGTTAGGTTCTTTTCCTTTAGGTTATCGACAGTACAGTAACTAAGTTTTTAGCTTGAACTTGAGTTCTTTAGTAGTCTTCAACTTGATAACTGCCTATCGTCGCCCTGACTTACTCCTATCTCTACTCGTTCTTAGCTTGAGCTAGGAAATGACAGAGGGAGATGAGAATAATCCAACCTTACTTGTTGATCCCTTGCTTTATGGTGCTCTCAGTTGCTCTCAATGGACCTGTAAAAGACCCACGGTTAGCTCAATTCTTATATCCAAAGAACAAAACCAACCACTTTCATTCATGTGACACACACACACATTTGCATTGTGACTTTTAGGAAAATAATTCTAAAGACTCCTGACTTTGATCCCCCTGGGTATGGTCAACTTCAAATTACCCTCTCTGAAAATCAATGCATTATCTTTATAAAAAACAGTTGAGGGCGTGTAGTATATGCCACGAGCTTTCCAACAAGCCCAAGAGCTCAAAAATTGGATTTCGTATGAAAAAGTTAGGGCTGTTCAGGGTTTAGGGGGTTAAATCAGGGTTCAATACAAGCTAACAGTCAAACAGGAATACCCGAGTAGCTTGTGGCACGGCCTAACAATGCAATCCTACACCCTAGAGTTTGTCCCACACTTAATCACAATTTAGACCAATCACCTTGCCTTAAAAATTTGACCTAATTTGCCCTTCTAACGCGTTCGCAAAGTCTGTCGGTCGCGATTGACAGGTCAGTCGCGATCGACGTGTCGATCGCGATTGACAGGTCCGTCGTGGCTGTCAGTCGCGATTGACTGGTCAGTCGCGATTGACAGGGGTTACGAAAAGTCAATCAGTCGTGGTCAAAGCGTCGTTGACTCTGTCGGTCGCGATTGATGAGTCGATCGCGATTGACAGGTCGGTCGCGAGGGTCTGTCGATCGTGGTCAAACAGTCGTTGACTGTGTCGGTCGCGATTGACAGAGGCGTCGTGGTCTGTCCGTCGTGGTCAAACCATCGTTGACCGTGTCGATCGCGATTGATGAGTCGATCGCGATTGATGGCTCGATCGCGATTGACATGTGTCACGCGTATGGTCAGTCGATCGTGGTCAATCGGTCGTTGACTCTGTCGGTCGCGATTGACAGAGCCGTCGTGGGCTGTCGGTCGCGATTGACGTGTCGATCGCGATTGACAGGTCTGTCCGTCGTGGTTTGTCGATCGCGATTGACGTGTCGATCGCGATTGACAGAAATCTGTGGAATTTCAAAAAACTAAACACATTTTTGGGAAGCCCTTAGCCTGTAGGTCATGGATATGCACTTTGTTTAGCATTTAGAGCAATTTTTCTGTCGGTCGCGATTGACAGAGCTCGGCGACACACAGACAGTTACACAGATTTCCGTACCTGCGCAGGGTGCTGGGGATGATGATGCGGCCTGTACCTGCAGAAAGCTCACAAAACATGCAAAAAACAGCACATGCAAATTCGCTCTCTCGCTCTCTCTCACAAGTGAAATGAGGGAAATGAGGTGGAGATGGGGATATAGTCAAAAAACTGAAATTTTCGCGATGATGGAGGTGGACGTGGGAGATGGTGATGATGATGATGGTGATGAAGAGGGTGAAGAAAGTAAAAGAAAATCGATGAGAGTGAAGAAAATACCTACAACTCCAACGCGTCAACTCTACGTCTTACCATCACACGCTCGTCCTCAAAGCTCGATCCCCGGCAACGGCGCCAAAATTTGGTGTAGCTCAATGATGAGTAGCACCTCCTTTAATGTCAATCCGGGAAGACGTGAGGATGGTATGAAGACCTCGAGCAAGTGGCGGCACAAGTGCGTGAGTGAGAAGCACACAAGCATGCACACACATACACACACACGCGCACACAAGGCAAGACAAAGAGTGAGAATCAATGGAGCTTTTTAGATTACTTTCAAAATGCTCTTACAAGTTCGTTTCAATTACAATCTACCCCAAAAATGAGCTCTCTAGCTCCTTTTATAGTTTTTGACTAGCTTTTGGCCCTGTCCAGACCTAGTGTCCGGCCTAGTTAAAAATTAGGTTCCAGGGCTTATTTGGGGATTCAAACGAGATCTAAAAATTATGAAAATTGGTACGCAACTACTTCTAAGGCTCCTCAAGCTCAAGGACTCCTTGGATTGCACAAAATGGAGCTACAAAAATGTGAAATGAGATTTACAATGATTATTAGTGATAAAAATCACTGTTGTTGTAGGGATTTCTTCTAGTGATCTGCCATACATATCTTCAAGCTCCCTACTTGCTCTTCTTCCCTGCATGTCCATCTCTCTGATTTGCATTAATGTCTTGAAAAAATATTGGCCTACTTGCCAGATCTTCTTTGACTGCCCTGTTTGCTTGTGCTGTCCCTTCGCTCTGACTCCCTTCTTTGACTTTCACGTCTTGTAGATCCTGATGTACCAAGGCTACTGCCAACAGGATGCAAGGGCTGTGAAAGCATTGATTGACTCAGGTGCAACAAGTAGTGCAGTTAGACTATCCTACTGCCAAAACTTGCAGTTGAACATCAATCACATAGAAGCTTATCTCATAGGATTGGGAGGTGTGGAAACCCCTTGTTTGGGTGAGGTGGAACTTCCCATCTACCTGCAAGATGTTCCAATGAAAGTCAAAGTGCTAGTGTGTCAAGATGAGAACCTTACAGAACCACTTGTCTTAGGACAAGATTGGATTTATGACAATGCAGTCAACTTAAACCTAAGAAGTCAACTTCTTCAAGTTTGGGTCCAGGGACAATGCTTTACATTAGAACTAGAAAATGGCATGCTCACAAATCCAGATGTCACATCTTGTAGTTCTTCTAAGACTAATCATATGGAAGAAGATGTTGTATGTGTCAAAAGCTCTATGATGCAGAAGGAGTCAATCGTGGAAGAACAGGTTCGAAGGCGGGTGGATCTTTCTTCTTCTCCAAAGAATCAAGTAGCCATAGTAGTGAGTCCACCACACAGGCAAACACAACCGTTCACGACAACTGCTACATCAAATAGAAAGACACCATTCGACAAGAAAGCAGTTCCGAGTATGAAACAGATCTGGGTACGCAAAGGAGAGCAACCACCAGCCTTGCCCCCACAAAGCCCATCCAGGCAAGCCAACCAGGCCAGAAGACAAAGGGAGCAGCTCGGACGAGCTCAATCACAAGGTATCCAACAAATTTGGGTGCCTAAGAAATTAGCTGCAGCTCAACAAGGGCGATTACAGATGTGGGTACCTAAGAAGCTCTTACATCCACAACAACCTATGTTCTCCCACATGCGAAAGGTCTCAACAACGAAGCCAAAAAGAGGAAAGGGTAAGAACCACGTACAGAGACCAAAAGAAGATCAAATCAGCTCTTCAACAATAGTAGGAAGACGTGCAAAAAGTCTATGGGTTTGGAAGCCAAAAGTACAAGTAGCACATTGGATCCCATAGTTCAGAAAGCATCCAAAGAGGAAGACACCTGAAGTGATCTCTACAGTGCCAAATGCTGTTCTAAAATGGATCCCTATAAGGAGGAAGGATTAGTTGTCATCTCAAGATCCAATGGATACCTCCACGATAGATGGCATCAACATCCGCAAATAACATCGAAAAGCCTCGACAAGCGAACACCATGTGCTCCTTGCACAATCCAGTCTTTTGCACCATTCAAGTTATGCATTTTCAAAGTATGCATTAATATAGGGCCACATTACAGGGCCGTGCATAGACACATTGGAGAGTCCCCTGCACAAGAGCACATTGACATATGTCAACTATTTTTTCTGATACTAACATCTATCTTCTTGTTTGATGACATTGTTCCTCTAAAAAAAAAAAAAAAGAGTGGAAGCACTTGTTCCCAGGTTTGGCTCATGAAACATGAATGAGTCATGCTTGGTTAAAGGTGGAACTGTTGACTACTGGGCATTTATCAGTTGGGATAGAAGTGTGTCTTGGCTAGCAGATGATATAATTGCTGCCTTATCTCATAGACGTCAAGAACTTGGCATGAGCATGGCATCCACAACTATGGTTTCCTCTTACTATGGTAGGAGTGAAGAGCTTGAAGGTCTGCAACTTGAGTGATGCATAACTATTGCATGTACGAGAGCATCCAGGGAGATATCTGCATGGGGTAGTTCTGGTACCCTGCAAATCTTTGTATGTATACTGGATGAGAAGACTCCTGCTTATGGTGAGCTAGAGAGAATATGTGAGACTAAGCTTGGTGTAGTTATCGAATGTTGTTCGTCAAGGAATATAAAGAAATTCAATTCTCTGTATTTGGCAAATGATGCTTTGAAAAGAGGAGACATGATCAGCCATTCAAAAGATCTCATCAGTGGACCATCAAGACGGATACTCATCAACAATGTTCCATCCCAAAGGCCGAGTGTACAACACGAAGAGATGAACATCCATCGACCTTCTCCATGTTAAGTATCTTTACCTTGGAAACATCATAACCATGATAGCTTAGGAAACCTCTTCGTCGGCATACCCTTGAGCACTTAGCTCAAGACCCCCAATTTTTGCACCATACTTCTTCCAATGCATTTCCCAAGTAAGCATTCATAGGGCTACATTACAAGGCCGTGCACAAGGCACACATTTTCCTCAACCCATGCACGCACACACTTACCCATCACTCAATATGGGTTATGAGTACTTGGCATCACTACTATGAACAACAACTATGGAAGCTCTAGAAAACATCAACGGAGACTCACAACGACACAGTCATGCTGGAATCCAAGGAAGAAGCACATACCAAGAGACTACAACTTGCAAAGACTCGCAGTGATAAATGAAGAACCAGACACATCTGGAAGTCAGACGACTTTTGTTCATACAGAAGGGACACTCCCTCTCAAGGCACTACTTGGAACAACCACTACAACAAGGGTCTATCAGGGACGACATACTCGAGAGGGGGGGGAGTGTTGAAGATCAAAGTCAAGGACAAAGCATGGAAGCACATCAAAAGGTGGACACACAAGGAAAGGGAGCAAGTAGGGAGCTCCAAGAAGTGTATGTCAAATTTTCAGAAGAATCCCCTATAAAAATAGTGATTTTCATCACTAAAAACCATTGTAAATACCATTATCTATTTTTATAACTCCATTTTGTTCAAGCCGAGGAGTCCTTGAGCTTGAGGAGTATTAGAAGTACCATCGTACCAATTTTCATAATTTTTAGACTTCGTTTGAGCCCTCAAATAAGCCCTGGAACCTAATTTTTAACTAGGGCGGACACTAGGTCTGGACAGGGCCAAAACTAGTAAAAAAACTATAAAAAGAGCTAGAGAGCTCATTTGTGAGGTTAGCTTGATAGAGAATAGAGCTTTTGTAAGAGAACTCTTTTGCAATCGAAGCTTTCCATTGTTCCTCTCTTTGATCTTACCTTGTGCGCGTGTGTGTGTATGTGTGTGCATGTTTGTGTGCTTTCACTCACTCACTT
This sequence comes from Ceratopteris richardii, assembly GCA_020310875.1. NCBI lineage: Eukaryota > Viridiplantae > Streptophyta > Polypodiopsida > Polypodiales > Pteridaceae > Ceratopteris > Ceratopteris richardii. Next base: position 122,600,735 of record CM035406.1, read on the forward strand.
GTGCCTTCACTTGCTCGTGGTCTTCATACCGGTCCTCACGTCTCCACGGATTGACAAGTAAACGAGGTGGTGCTTATGCTTGAGCTACACCAAGGTATGGTTCAACCATCCCTTGCTAGGATTATGTGACATTCCTTTCCCCTTAGACTGAGCATTTCCCTTAATGCTCACTTGTGGAACCTTTTTGACTCTCTTCGACCCACTTTCCATGCATAAGCGCTTCCACCAACCTCCAAATCTAGCACTTGCACCAAGTTAGATCTTACCCACGACTTTTTAGGGACTAACTAGTAGATGACCACTGAGCACTTCGAAGATGATTTCTTCTAGATGCCTAAACCAAATGCCTTGAAGTTCTCGTACCACAAAGAAGACTTTAAGCTGGTTCCAACAAGCCAAAGATTGTGCAAAATGGTTGAGTATTCACTAAGATATGACTAAAAGAAGTTGACTGTTTTGAGTATTCATAACAGAGAAGTAGACACATGATTGTTCAATAAGCTATATGTATTATAACACATGATTGTACAGAGTCATTGGCATTATAATGATGCTCAATGATGGTGAACTGAGTGAGCTATGGTGTAAGCTACTCAAGTTCTACAAATGATCAAGGAGAGAGCTCTAAATGAGCCACCCACAACTGCAAGATTTTACAAAGCCTTTATATAAGTGTTTCCACTAAGTTTTGAATTTTGAAATCAAACTTGATTCCAACTAAAATTGACGCCATTGATTTAGGAGTTATTCTATCAATTGAACTCGTAACTAATGTTCTTCCTAACTTCATGAGATATAGGCTTTTACAAGATTCTTCAAGGATTTATCTTTTACAATGGTAAATGAGCAAGAAGTTACAAGCTCTGGTTCACATGAATCATCTAGTGCTTTCACACAATGTCTTCCATGCTAAGACAAATATGTAGGCTTGTATATTTGCACCAATAGCTCCCCCTCAAGCCAAACATCTTGGCTTGCATTTCTTCATCAATCTTCTTGAATATCCTGTAATCCAAATATGGTTTTAAACCTGCAAAGTTTAGTACCATCAAGTGTTTTGGTTAACAAATCAACACACTACATATTTGTAGATACATATGCCAGTTGAATCTCTTTGCTCAAGAGTTTCTCTCTAACATAGTGATAGTGCACTTCTATATGCTTAGTTCTTGCATGATAAATGGGGTTGGCTACAAGATGCAAAGAACTAGTATTATCACCAAAGATCATTGGTGAATCAGTGTGAAGTCCTAAATCTCAGTAGAGCAATCTAATCCAAATAGTTCTTATGTAGCATTTGATAATCCCATGTATTCAGCCTCTGTTGAAGATAGAGCAACAATTTGTTGCTTCTTAGAAGATCATGAGATGGGCTTATCACCTGCAAAAGATAAATAGCTAGAAGTACTTCTTCTGTCATCCTTACATCATGCCAATCTGCATTTGAGTACAACTTTATGTCCAAATCTGATGTGTATGGAAGTAAAGACCTTGATTTTGAGTACCTTTGAGATATTTCAAAATTCTTTTAGCAACTTCCAAGTGAGGTGCACTAGTTTATGGATGAATTGACTCAGAACACTTACTCCATAACATATGTCAATCCTTGTTAATGTTGCATAGTTTAGACTTCCAACTATGCCTTGATAACTAGCAATTTCTTCAAGCAAATCACCTTCATGAGCACTCACTTTATAATTTACCTCCATAGGGGTGCTAGCCACTTTTTTGTTCTCCAAGTGGAACTTCTTCAACATGTTGTGCACATATTTTCTTTGAGTAATGTAGACTCCAGAGTTAGTGTATACCAACTCATGTCCAAGAAAATATTTCAAAAACCCTAGTTCACTGATCTTAAACTCCTACATCATCTAGTTTTTGATTTGTTTGATGCCATTGGCATCACTACCTATAATAATGATGTCATCCACATATACACATAAATATATCATTCCTGAATTACTCCTCTTGATAAATAGAGAAGAATCTGTCTTGCTCATCATGAATCCTTGGTCTTGAACATAAGTTGTTAACCTATGGTTCCATGCCCTAGGTGCCTGCTTCAAACCATAAAGAGCTTTCTTTAAATTGCATACATGATTTACCTTGTTTGGATCTTCATAGCCAGGAGGTTGAGCCATGTAAACCTCCTCTGAAATCCATCCATTGAGAAAATCATTTTTTACATCTAGTTGATACATATTCCAATTTCTAGATTCAGCTACTTTTACCAATACTTTTATGGTTGGCATCTTAGCCACTAGTGAAAACGTTTCTTCATAGTCTACTCCATGGGTTTATGCAAAACCCTTAGCCACAAGCCTAGCTTTGTACCTATTTATGGATCCATTTGAATTCCTTTTGATTTTATAAATCCACCTAGAACCAATTACCTTCATTGATGCTTTCTTGGGTACTAGCTCCCAAGTGTCATTCTCTTGGAGTGCTTCTATTTCTTCATCCATAGCCTCCTTCCATTCTGCTTTGGTACTTCCTTCTTCATATAAAGAAGGTTATTCAAGTGATAAATCCTTAGCAAGATAAATAGAATGCTTAGTGACTAATGAGGTATCATACTTATATCTGACTGGCTTCTTACTCTCTTTTTGTGATCTCCTTAAGGCTTGGTTTGATGACTCAGGTATGTTCTCCAACCTCTTCATCTTGACCTTGCCTTTTGATTTCCATGCTCTAAACTCTTCCAAGTTGATGGCTTCCTCATCATCTGATTTGATGTCTTCAATTGTGCTATGCTCCTCCTTGGTGAGGCTTGGAAATTCTTCTTCCAGGTCATATGGCAATCGGACCTTCCTGCATTCACTTTCAAATGAAGAGTCATTCTCATCAAACACAACATCTCTACTAATCATAATCCTTTGTTGGATGGATTATAAAGCCTGTACCCCTTTTGATTCATATCATACCCTATGAAAATGCATTTGTCTACCTTAGGATTTGGCTTACCTCTGATTTGAGATGGAACATGCACATAAGCAACACATCCAAATATTTTGCAATGTTCAAGTGATGGTCTCCTACCATTCCATGCCTCATAGGGGGTCATCCCATCAAGGGACTTAGAGGGTAACCTGTTAATAAGATAAGTGGCAGTAGACATAGCTCTGCCCACAAATAATTAGGCAACCTCTCTTCATAGAATAGATCTAGCTGCTTCCACAATCAATCTTTTCCTTCTCTTTGCTACTCCATTTTGCTCAAGAGTATATCTAGTTGTGATCTCTCTCTTGATACCTCTATCTTGCAAAAATGCATCAAACTCATTGGAGAAGTACTCACCTCCTCCATCTGACCTTATCCTCTTTAAAATCTTTCCTGTTTGGTTTTCCACAAGTGCAAGATACTTTTTGAAACAACTAAACATTTCATCCTTATGTTTCATTAAATACAATATAATCCACCCACTGAAATCATTAATAAACGACACATAGTACCTTGAGCCTGAAATTGAAGGGTCCTTGATTGGTCCCACCACATCTGTGTGGACAAGTTCCAAATAGTCCTCATGCATATAGCCTTTTTTTGTAAAGGGTAACTTGTGAGAATTACCAAATTGACATGCACCACATTTATAGATCATATGTTGCTTGGATACATTAGGTATCCCAAGTACACATTGATCTCTATATATCTGCTTCAATGTTCTCTCACCAATGTGTCCTAATCTTTTGTGCCATATCTCTAACTTAGACAAGGTTTGATCCTTATAATTATAAAGTGCAATGTTTCTAGTGTCCTCAAGCTCAAAAGTAAACAATCTACCTGTTTTCTCTCCCTTTGCAATTCTCATGAATCCATGTTGGGGGTCCTCCACAAAGGCTCCAAATTTATTGAACCTAACCTCCAAACCCTTTTCCACTATCTGTCCAACACTCATCATTTTTTTTATGATAGTAGGTACATAAAGAACTCTGCTCAATAGATTCTTATTCCCATCAGAAGTTTTGACATTTCCTACCTTGACAAGTGAATGCTTGGTATCATCACTTGTCTGCAATTAGTGTTTGGCTCTTCAAGATCAGAAAGGAGAGCTATATTGCCTGCTACATCTACATTTTAGGGATGATTTAAATTGATTCTTCTTACCACATGAGTCATGCGTTTAGCTCCATAAATTTATGAGTTTCCTTATTCTGTTAGTTTTTACAATTATCCAATGTAAATATGCTCAAAGTGAGAAGCATGAGTGTTGATATATTTAGGTAGTGATGTGTCTGAACACACTAGGACCGTCGGGGCACGTTTTTGCCTCTTTAGGAGGTTTTCTCCCCTTGGCTTATATATACTCCTATAGCGGGTTACTTATCTTTGTACATTCTAGTGGTAATACATTCAGTATTGTGTGTTGTGCTCCAAGCTTCTTCTTCTTCCTTGTGCTATTCGTGTGCTTTTGCAAATGTCTAACTCCAACAATTGGTATTAGAGCAGGTTGCCACTTCATCTAGGGTGTCGTTGACACCCCTCCGATCATAGTCTCAGAATCGCACAAAATTTGGTGATCGTACTCAAGGTGATTAGGAGATCAAAACTGCTTTTCTTTGTGGTGCCGAAGTTGTGATCAAAGCTGGTTTTGGCCTCCAAATGCACTATCATAGTGCTTGTGTAGGCTATTTCATCTTTTTGTGCCATAGATATTTAGAGGTTTTGGTTCGCCAATATAAGCATCTCAAATTCTACTACATGTTTAGCAAAACTCATCAAGGTAGTTTTGTTCAACTTTTTCAGATACAATCATTTTTCTACATCAGGGTATTTTAGTCAATGGCCATGGCTGAAAGCAGTGATGTATTCCGTATGTTGGTTGTTGAGGATAAGTTGGAAATTACCAATTATCCATTGTGGGCTTATATGATGCGACATGTATTGGTTGAAAAAGGACTATGGAACATTGTGCAGGGTGTTGAAAAATTTCCAATTACACTTGCAAATACAGGTATTGAGGCTGATGCAGATGGCATTGAAGATGCTGATATTCTTTAGATTCTTGTTCGTGTTGCAGTTCCTGTTGCACCTACTACAGAGCAAATTTGTTGGGATGGCAAAGAAACTCAAGCACATGCATTGATAGCCTTGTTTGTTAAACATGCCATTATTCCTCACACTCACTCTTGCAGAATAACTAAGGATGCTTGGGATACACTTACCACATTGTACCAGGCTAGGAATGAGGCTCGTGTTGCTTACCTCTGAAAATAGTTGGAGAGTGAGTACATGAATGAAGGTGATTCTATGGATAGTTTTCTATCAAAGATCAAGGATTTGAAGGAGCAATTGATTTTTGCTGATGAAGTCCTTCTTGATAGTTCAATGTACAGACTGTTTTGAATGGTCTTCCCGAATCATATTAGAGTTTTGCTTCTACTCTTCGTTTGATGATGAAAGGCAATCCAAATGCCTTAACATTTGAAGAGTTAGTTTCTTTTCTCTTCTAGGAAGATCAGTCTAAGCAGAACATGTCTATTATGCGTGTTGCAGATCCATCTTTCTTGGCTAGTCAGAAGGGCAAAGGAAAATGGATCTCTTCTACTAGTAATAAAAAATCTGCTAATTCTGCACAATCAAAGAAGGAAGATAAAGATGAGAAGAAATCAGAAAAACAAAAATTATTTTGCAAATATTGTAAAGCAAATGATCATGTCATTAAGAGCTATCCAAAACTGGATGTTAAAGAGGAAAATAAGAAAGAGGCCAGAATGGTTGTTGTAGAGGCCCCTACACCAAAAATAGAGTCCACTAATCTTATGCAGGATGAAGAACTTTGGGCATTTACTACTGTTTGCAGTTTTGACCCATCTTCTCACAAGTAGTGCATGTCTGCAATAGACTCAGATGTTTGGTACTTTGATAGTGGATCAACCAAACATATTACCTCGCAGTGCATTTTCTTCTCTTTACTCAAGCCTGCCCCTACAAGGAATACTATTACATGCACCAAAAACTCCTCTTATCCTATTATGGGAGTTGGTAAGATCATTTTAAATACTACTGATGGTAATTCTTTTACATTGTCAGATGCTTTATTTGTGGTTGTGATAGAAAATAGTAGACATACTTACACGTGGAAAAGCGAACCCATGTTTCCTTCACATGAGTCCACTAACTCTCATAACCAAACAGGAGTAGGATCTTTGCATGTACTAGGAACCCATAATGAGAAATCCAAATAGTGGCTAGAAGTGACCTTTCTACACACTATAGGAAAAGAGAGATAAGGAGTGGACACAGATAGGACACAACAAGAATGGCTTAGAGGACACAGGCCTCAAAGAGGCATGCATGAATTTCTCCTACCTAGACTAAGGGAGCACCCAAGAATCTTGAGCCCTACCCAACTAGTCAAATCTATGAAGAACTACGATGGTATTGATGACCCTTATGATCATGTTGCAGAGTTCAAACAACTATGAGGGCAGAACAAGTGGAAGACATGTTAACTCAGTACAATGCTTTTGGACTTACTTTGAAGAATACCACCCTAACTTAGCTCTAATCTGTGCATCAAAGACAATTTAGGGGATATCTAGTGTCTACTAGAGACCATCGCAGAGTTTTCTAGGAGTGGGATCAGACATAATACCTCCTCATTGATTCAGAATTTCAAACAAACACTCCAAGAAACTATAAGGCTAGGAGGACATAGGCTGAGGAAATATATCAAGAGATCCCCAACCCTAGAGTTACCCACACAAGCTAAACAAGTCTGTCTATTTTTAGATGGCTTGCTGAGTGCAAATGTACAGTTATATGTTTACCTTAAGGAACCCGAAACCATAAAGCAATGCCTAAGAATCAGCATAGACATAGAGGATAACTTGGGAGATGAGTTGGAGCTTTCTAAAATGTATAATGATTCTAAATGCTCAACCAATCTTTCATCTAAATCCTCTACCTCAAAAGCAGATTTGGTGGAGCAAGTGGCTCAAAAGTTGGGTGTGTCAAGTAAGAAGACCCCTAAAATGGTTTCCACCAAATGATGCTACACTTGTGGAGGGGAACATATGGCCAATGTGTTTCCATTAATGATTCCTAACCTAGGAAACTTGACTACCCACTTCCGCTTAATTTAGAGGAAATACACAAACCACACCACTCAAGACTGTCTATATAACAAACAAGAAGTGAGGTAGAACTACCTACAACTTTATCCACAGTTAGGTAGGTATCAAGGCTAATACCAATCGAAGCCATATTATAGACCTCATCACAACTATGAACCACCAACCAGGCACAATCGAGGCCCCTAGCAGTGTTAGGAAAACAACCACTAGCCCCTACCAATGCAATTTCAGTAAAGTAAGCATCAGTGGAGGATAACCTCAGTAGGGCATTGGTACCTACATCCCCACTAATAACAAAAAAAAACTCCAATGCTCAAAGCTTTGATTCTACAAATGGAGAGAGTCCACCCAAATACTATATAGAATCCCCCAAATAGATGGAAGTTTCCCCATATGAATCACCCATAATAGAACCTAACTAGCAACTTGAATATGCTAATGTTATGTATGCCTATCCACATGCTAGACCCAAATCGAGACAAATAAGACCTTTGGCCCCTAGAGGACCCTGTTTTAGGTGTCAAGCAGATCATTTCATAAGAGAATGTCCTCCCCCACCGATTGGATAGCCACACTATTTCATCATTCAAGGTTATTGCCCTAAATGTGGTAAAGAGCATGTCATATGAGAGTGTCCCAAAAACTGAGCCAATTCTTCCAAGATAACTCTTGTTAATGTAATAGGCATTGTGCACACATCAAATGGGTCAACACCAACCTTTGTGTGCATTAAGATAGTAACTAGACCCCAAGATTTAGAACAAAAACAATAGATGGATGAAGAAAAACCCTTGAAGTGTATTGGATCCGGAGAGTCTAGTGGAAAGAAGAGAAAATTTAGGAAAGAATCATGGGAATGACTCAAGAGAAAATGTAATAAGAAAATAGCCAAACTTGAAAGGGTTTAAAAGAGATGAGGGCAAAAAACTTAGAATTAGCTTCCCAAGAACCACCACAAACTCTCGAGTTACCCAAGCCAAGATTTGTTCTAGATAAACCTATTCTAGAGGACTTGGACATGATGTTCAAAGCTTATCAAGCTATGTTGAGTTACAGACCAAACGTAGAAGAACTCAATAAGAATTATCCTACAACACACCTAGAAGTAGAAAGAACCAAGTTGTACATGAAAATGGTTTAACTTAGCCACCCTATGTTTGAAGCAACCCAATATGTTAAGTGGAGTAACCTAGTTAAGTGTAAGTTGCATTTTCAAGGACTACTAGAGATATTAGGATAATTTGTGTCAAAGAGAGATCATGCAAAGCCAAAAAAGGCTCTTTCGTTAGGAGCTTACCAAGAGAAGTCTCACTCATAGTGTCACAAGTACCCAATTCTGTTGAAGGTGGAGTTTCTCCTTCAATAAAAAAATACTCACAAGGATTCTTAAGAGATATTCAAGAAGAGAAATGGAGGCTAGAACAAGGATCCCAACCTCCCATCCAAGGTATAAATGATCTTCGTGATCAGTTTCCTTAATATATTCCATCTATATATGAAGAGCAAGAAGAGGAACAATCAAGTGAGCGAATGCATTTTGAATCTAATTCCCTATAGGAATTACCTCACTTCATTGGCCCATGGGAATACAAGTCTCTTCAAATGCGAGATCCCATCATCTTGATAAGAAAGGATGATTATGTTCTCCCTAGGAACATAGAGATAGTAAGAGCACTAAAGTGTGGTGCCATCTAACTTTAGAAGAATTGTTGAAAATCAAACTTGAGTTGTGGAATCACATAGCAATCTACTTCTTCGAAGTTGCTTCTCAGAATAGATTGCAAGGAAAGGTGCCAAAGATACCAAGACAAGATTGGAGATGCGAGTGAAGGAGAAGAGGGAAATACCTATCTACTGTAATAAAGTAATTCTATGATCTAAGGGTCCGACCGGTTCAGATAGCTCTGAAATCGAACACCATTTGGTCGCTCGTGTGTATGGCCAAAGATCTTGAGACTAGACTTAAGTATAAGTTCATGTGCTCTCTTAAACAAGTGATCCACTTAGCCTAGTGGTTAAGTCTCAAGGGTGTGAAGGAGGAGGTCTTGGGTTCAATCCCCATGGGAAGAATGGGTACAGTGTTTTGCCCAAGGAGCTCTAGAGCCTTCTAAATAAAGTTAACGTGAGTTAACCTTAGTCCAGTAAGACTCAACTTGAGTGGCGAGTACACCAACCACTAGTGGACTCTAGTGGAAGGTACTAAATCAGTGGTCGAGATCACTCCAACCACTAGTAGACTCTAGTGGAAGATATTAAAGGAGTGGAGGAGATTTCACATACACTTGTTGAATTTAGTTACATTTGTGGTCCTCATGGATTCAAGAAGCTATATATATAGGCATAAGGTTGGGACAAAAGTCATCTCTCTAGCAGGTGGTGGTCATAATTGTAATTCTATTGCATTGGTATCAGAGCCATGAAAATTTTAGGGAGACCTTGCTTTCATCAACTTCTTCCTCATGTTCTAGCATGCAATGTTAGTGTTCATTCAAATATGTTCTTTCTCGATAGTAGAACTAGCTTTTCCCTTTTTTTTCATAGCAAACGAATTATGAATGTTCTATGCATTGATGCCCAGCCATGAATTGATACTCCAACCTCTTCGCAATAAGATGAGAGTTGTATCCACAGCTCCAAATGGCACGCGAGTGGTCTGAACTTCTTTTTTCATTACGCGAAAGAAAATTTGAACACTGCGTGAAACATCTTCAACCATTTGTTCTTCTCCCATATCTTGCATGAAGCCTTCAGGCTAGAGATGTGTAGAGATTGAAGCCTTTAGGCTGTAGATGTGTAGAGATTTTGATTACAGAGGTGGAGAAGGCATAGAAGTGGCGGTAAGTTTGGAGATTAACCAATACAAAAATAAGGTAGAAATAGCCTTTGTGCAGTCTGAGAGACTTGAATCGATGACCTCCAATGACCTCTACCATGGTTTATCCTCTCATAGAAAATAAGCACAGGCCTAATCGACAATTGATCCTTCCTACAGGGAACTTTCTCTGGTCATATCACAGTGAATTCTCAACCACTTTGCACGATCTATAGTTGCAAGCTAAAAGGGCCCACTATCAAACTTTGAAGTGATTTAGGGCAGGTACAAAGTAGGTTTTAGCAGTACCACCTCGCTTCCTTGAGGTATCCATCCATCTCTTCCAATAGTGGTATCAGAGCAAGTTGAGGTAAAATGGGAGATGGTTTCCCTTCTTTCATTGATAAATTGGATAGGAATAATTATCCAGCATGGTCCTTGAGGATGAAGACCTATCTACAAGGAAGGAGTCTCTATGGATACATATCAGGAGATGAGGAGATGCCCATATTCAGAAGCAAAGGTCAACCTACGAGAGAGGGGCTAGAAAGACTCAACTCATGGTGTGCCAAAGATGCTTTAGCCAAGTCATATCTACTTAACTCAATTTTTGACTTCCTTCTTCCTCACATTAGGAATTGCAAAACTTCCCAAGAGAGTTGGGATACTCTATCTGCATACTTTTCTTCCAATACAAGAGCTAGAAAAAATCAATTGTGGATTGAGTTTACTACTCAAAGGAAGCAACCTAAGCAAAATATTTCAGAGTATGTGACCAAGGTAAAAGATGTGGCTGATCAATTGACAAGCATAGGAGAGGAGATTGAAGAGGAACAAATAATGAGATAGATAATCAATGGTATCAAGTCAGATGATAAGTGGGAAGTTTTCACAATTTCTATGGATCTTTATATGGATATGCAAATCCCTGATCTTACCACTCTCATGGGACAAATCTTCATCCATGAAGCCAAACTCAACAAAAATGGAGAACCATCAAGAGGTAAAAATTCTTCTGCCCTGTATACAGAGAAAGGAAAGACTGAGGATAAAGGAAAGAGCAAGAAATTTGAAGATGAAGGTACTAATTCTCAAGCTAACTATGCAAGGAGAGGTAGGAATTCAAGAGGAAGGGGCAAAGGAGGTTGTTGAAGCTTAAGGTCAAGGACAAAGCATGGAAGCGCATCAAGGAAGTGGACACACAAGAAGAAGGAGCAAGTAGGGAGCTCCAAGAAGCACATGTCAAATTTTCAAAAGAAATCCCTACAAAAATAGTGATTTTTATCACTAAAAACCATTGTAAATACCATTTTTCATTTTTGTAACTCCATTTTGTTCAAGCCGAGGAGTCCTCGAGCTTGAGGAGTATTAGATCTACCATCCTACCAATTTTCATGATTTTTAGACTCCGTTTGAGCCCCCAAATAAGCCTTGGAACCTATTTTTTAACTAGGCCGGACACTAGGTTTGGACAGGGCCAAAACCACTCAAAAACTATAAAAAGGGCTGGAGAGCTCATTTTTGAGGTTAGCTTGTTGTAGATTTCAGTTTTGTAAGAGAGCTCTTTGGTAATCGAAGCTTTCCATTGTTCCACTCTTTGCTCTTACCTTGTGCGCGTGTGTGTGTATGTGTGTGCATGCTTGTGTGCTTTCACTCACGCACTTGTGCCATCACTTGCTCGCGGTCTTCATACCGGTCCTCACGTCTCCACGGATTGACATTTATGAGGTGTATCTCCTCACGTTGGTACTCACCATTGTACTAGAGTGACACCAAATTTGGCGCCGTTGCCGGGGAGAGAGCTTGGAGGACGAGCGTGTGACGGTAAGACGTAGAGTAGCGACGTTGGAAGGTAAAAAAATCATCATTTTCAGTTCAGTTTTTGAATTTCCCTTCTTCTTCATCTTCACCATCATCACCATCTCCACCCACCTTCATCTTCTCAGTTTTTTCCATTTTTTAGAGTACATTCACCTTGCTTTTTGCTTGTGGTTGTGAACAAGAGGCTTAGAGGGGGGTGCAGAACTGAATAGCTGAAGAAAAACTCGTGAAACACTCTCCAAACACCAAGAATCTGAGCGGCCATTTTCGGAAGTGCTAAAACCTGCGTCAAGTATCGTTTGGGATTTACAGAGGTTAAATGTTGAGTTTTGCTTGATACAGAGAGTGAGGATAAGAGAGAAGAGCTAGGAAATCAAGGGGGCAAAATCAAAAATTCAAAAACAATTGTTAAAATTTGTCTAAGGGTCAAGTATCGTTTTACTCCCGCGGTCGAGTATCACGATACTTCACAAGTATCGTTTTGCTCCTGAGGTTGAGTATCGCGATATTTCCCATCGATCGTGTATCGTTTTGGCTCAAGTATCGTCGATCGTCTCAGTGAGAGATCGTTTACCAGAGATCGCGATACTTGGGTGAGATCGGTATCGTTTTGCTTAGCGATCGTTTTGGTCAAAGATCGTAGATCGTTTCACTCAGAGATCGCGTATCGTTTTGAACCAAATATCGTCGATCGTGTATCGTTTTGACCAAAGATCGTTGAGTCCAGAGATCGTTTTGACCAAAGATCGTTTGGGGAAGTATCGTGTATCGTTGTCTCCCGAAGATCAAGTATCGTCTGCGATCAAATATCGTGTATCGTCTGGATTCAGGTATCGTGTATCGTGTCGGTCAAGTATCGTTTTGGTCCAAGTATCGTGTATCGCGTCTCAGAGATCGCGATACTTGCCAGCGATCGAGTATCGTTTTGAGCTAAGGATCGAGTATCGTTGGTGCCAAAGATCGTTTGGTTCATAGATCGTGTATCGTTTGCATGAGAGATCGGTATCGTTTCGGTCGAAGATCGGGTATCGCTTAAGTCAGAGATCGTGTATCGTTTTCTTCCAAATATCGAGTATCGTCTTGAGCCAAGTATCGTTTTGCCCAAGTATCGCCTACTTCAAATATCGCGATACATACCAAGTATCGTGTATCGAGTTCCTCAAGTATCAAGTATCGTGTCCTACAAATGTCATATATCGCCTGATTTGAAGCATTTTCTGAGAGACCCTGTTTCCCTGTTTTAACCCCCAAAACCCTGAACTGGCATAACTTTCTCATACGACATCCGTTTGCTGTGATTTTGGTTTTGTTTGAAAGCTCGTGGGGAATACAACCAAAACATTGATTGGTTATGGTTAAATTAATACCAGGATTATTAGATAGGGTATTTTGAAGTTGACCCTCAAGGAAACTAGAAAACCAAGGAGTTCCAAAGGATTTTGAGCAATATAAGAGAACTTTGGGACTAGAAGCCAAGGCTTATGAACCTGAGATCTGGCAGACACTTAGGCAAGGATAGACAAAGCATTAGGTCATCTGAGGCTAGTGTCAACCATACATCCAAGTCTTGGGCTCAATAGCTTAGTGGTTATCCTTATACACGAAGTTCAGAAACAAGTGACTCGGAAATGTCTTTTAGCATGGAAAGACCCACATGTAGCTCAGGCATTGCCTATTTACAGACACCAGAAGGTCCCTATAAGACCCAATTGGAGTATATCCGGACCAACCAGTTAGGTGCTCGCATCTATGAGGATGGTCTAAGACGATCAGTGGTTCAACTCAAGAATCCTGACCAACCCTTTGGACTTGAACACCCAGTGGTCAAGTTTGAAGAGGGTGCTTACATTGATAAGGAAGGAACCATGTATGTGGTTACCAACTTACCAGATAGGACAGATGAGTTGGGAAATATCATCCCTGAGAATGAGATAGGAGACCTAGAGCAAGGAGACCTAGGAAGAGAACCCAAGACCCCTAGAGGTAAGTCAGTCTTAACCAGAGTGCTCACTCCGGAATGGATTCCTCAAGATAACAAAAGCATAGAACTATTCGTGAATAGAGAAACGGAGGAAGCCTTTTGGAGATTTAGGCCAGATCAACCCAGCCCAGTAGTCACCATCTACGAATTCAAGGATCCAGAGATACCAGGGAAAGTTGTCTATCTAGATCACACATCTAAAAAATTATTCTTGGTATCAGATCATGACAGACATGCTTACACTTGGCAAGGCGAATCAATTTTTCCTCCACCAAGATCTAATGTTTCCCAGGGCCTCCAAGGAGCCGGATCATCCAAGGCTCATGAAACCCAGAGGGAAAGAACTAGAGAGAGACCGGAGGTAAGCTTTGCAGACACGGTAGGCAGAGACAGATCAGGATATGGAACGGAAAGACTTGAAAGGCAGAGACATAGAGTGTATAGGCATCAAAGAGATGATCATGATTTCCCATTGCCTAGACCACGAGAGCACTCAAGAACCCTTAGACCGTCTCAAGTGGTTAAAACAATGAAGAATTACTTTGATGGATGTGGAGATCCTTATGATCATGTGGCGGAGTTCAAACAAGTGCTAAGAGCTGAACAGGTTGAGGACTTATTCACCCAGTTTGAGGCATTTGGTTTGACTCTTAAGGGTACTGCCTTAGCTTGGTTTCAACCTCTAAACAGCCGCAACTATAGAGAGATAGGTCAGCTGCTAGAAGAATTCATTGTGGAATTTTCCAAGAGTGGTATCAGGCATAACACATCATCCTTGATCCACAGCTTCAAGCAGACACCCCAAGAAACAGTGCGACTCGCAGGAAGAAGATTTAGACAGTACTTGGAAAGATGCCCTGTACCAGAAGTACCCACATCAGCCAAACAGGTGGCACTGTTTTTAGATGGCCTATTGAGCACAAAATTAAGATCATATGTATACCTGAAAGAGCCTAGATCCATAGAAGAGTGTATACGGATATGCATTGACATAGAAGACAACTTGGGTGAGGAGTTAGGACTATCCAAACTCTATAAGGACTCTGATAGTTCTACAAGTCATACCTCTAGAGCCTCCACTGAGATAGATGAGATAGCTGAGCAAGTGGCCAAAAAGCTAGGAGTTCAAAATAGACAAATGCCAAGGGTCACCTCAGTGAAGCGATGTTATACGTGTGGAGGAGATCACCTGGCTAATGTCTGTCCAATGATGACTCAACCCCAAGGAAACCCTAATGCTCTATATTGCACCATTGAGAGAAAATACACAAATCATACGGCCCAAGATTGTCCCTATAACAGACAGGCTGTTAGACAAAATTATCAGCAACCTTACCAGTAGGTTAGGTATCAGAATCAGTACCAACAGCCATATTATAGGCCACAACAATATCAACCTCAATACCAGCAGCAATATCAGGCACCATATAGGCCACAACCAGTCCTAGGAAACCAACCGCCAGCTCCTGCCAATGTGATCCCAGTTAAATATACGATGGCGGAGGAGAACCATAATAGAGCATTGGTGCCACTAACCCCATTGGTCTCAGAAAATGATTCTCACGCTCATGGTTCAGACTACTTCCATGAAGATAGTCCACAGGCTTATTATATAGAGTCACCTGAGCAAAGTGAGATTTCTCACTGTCAATATGAGACACCACCTATGGAACAAAATTGGGAGCCAGAATACTCTAACGTCATGTATACGAATCCAAATCCTAGGCCCCAATTGAGACAAGTAAGACCACAAGTCCCTAGAGGACCTTGCTTTAGATGTCAGGGCGATCATTTCATTCGTGAATGTCCCCACCAATCAGCTCTGGGACTAGGACAAAACATCACAATACAAGGCTTTTGTCCTGAGTGCGGCAAGGAACATCTTCCTAGAGAGTGTCCCAGGAATCCCTCTAGTGTACCCAAGGTTACACCCATCAATGTGGTAGGCTTAGTGGCAGATTCAAGTTCAAGTAGCAATAATGTGGCTCTTGT
The DNA here is from genome assembly GCA_020310875.1 of Ceratopteris richardii. Classification (NCBI taxonomy): domain Eukaryota; kingdom Viridiplantae; phylum Streptophyta; class Polypodiopsida; order Polypodiales; family Pteridaceae; genus Ceratopteris; species Ceratopteris richardii. Next base: position 122,616,417 of record CM035406.1, read on the forward strand.
ACAGGCAGTTACTAGGGCACAGGCTGCACAACAAGCAAAACCAGCTGAGCAGTCGGAGTCAAGTGAGGCAGGAGAACCTAGTAAGAGGAAACCAAGAACATGGAAGGATACCAGAGAGAAGGCTAATCGCAAGTGGAACAAAAAGCTATCCGAGCTAGAAGAAAGTCTAAAAGATGCCAAAACAAAAATAGAAGACATTGCATCTCAAAGCCCCTCGCATGTCGAAGCTCCATCCATTCCACCTCATTCCACCCCACCGCCCATTGTAAATAGACCGCAATCAGGGTCTGTTCTTGCAGATCCAACCCCAGAAGGCTTGGACATGATGTTCAAGGCCTACCAGGCTCGTCTTCAAGAAGGGCCAACAGCTGCAAACCTAGACAAGAGTTACCCTAGAGCAGACTTAGAGATTGAACGGATGAAAATGTGCATGAAAATGGTAGAACAAGCTCAAGCTATACTTGAGACTAGTCAAAAGTTCAATCAGACAAACTCTGTCAAACCGGAGTTGCATTTCCAAGGCTTACTAGAAAGATTAGAGCAGTTGGTAAACAAACCACAAATTTCTTTACCTCCACAGGCTCAACCAGTTATTGAAAGAGGAAGCTCACCACCAATGGGAGCTTATGTTCCTAATTCCACGGATGCTGGAATACCTCCTTCAATTCAACAATACTCTCAAGAGTTCTTGCGGGAAATACAGGAAGAGAAATGGGCCAAGGAGAAGGGTAATTCCCCTCCTATTCCTGAGATTGATGATCTTCATGACCAATTTCCCCAAGACATTCCGTCTATCTATGGAGACCAAGCAGAGCAACAAGAAGATGAAAGATTAGATTTTGAATCTAATTCTTTACAAGAGTTGCCTCATTACACAGGCCCGTGGGAATCTGAATCTCTCCAGATCAGAGCTCCCACAATATTGGTAAGAAATGAAGACTCAGTGATTCCAAGAAACACTGATGTTGTGAAGAACACTAAGGTTCAATGTCATCTCACTGTAGAGGAGCTGCTCAAGGCAAAACCGGAGCTATGGAATCATGTGAAGGATCAGGTTCCAGAACTTGAATCCAATATGCCAAAAGTAGGCTCTAAGCAAAAAGTTCCAGAGATACCTCTCGACAAGATAGGAGATATGAGCGAAGGTGAAGAAGGTAATACTTATCTTCCAATCACCTATCAAGGTTACACAACCAAAGCAATCGTAGATTCAGGTGCTGGTGTTGCTATTGCGACCACCTCCTTGTGGAAGCGATGGGGCAAACCCACATTAAGACCAACTAGAATGAAGCTTCAAATGGCAGATGGTCATTTTGAAAGACCTCTAGGATTGCTTGAGGGGATAACTCTAACCACTTGTGGGGTAGAGTTTGAACATACATTTGCTATATGTGACTTTGAGAAAAATAATGTCTATGAGATGATCCTAGGAAGACCCTTCCTACGACAATTGCAAATAGTACAGGATTGGGGAACCAACTCCTTGTACTTACAACACTTAGGGGTCACAACCAAGGTCAATCTGAAGGATTACACCTTCAGAGATGTACCACCCCTACAGTGGAATCCTATCCACAAAGCGAAAGAAGATTCTATCTCTGTGCAGTCGGGAAGTTCACCTGATCCATCATGGCTGCATGAAGATACTCACTTGTGGATGTGCAAAGTCGCAGAGGAAGAGGAAAAGCGCCTAAAAGCGAGAGAAGAAGGAACTCCCCCAGGAGATAGACCAATAAAAGACCCAGCCTATACACCAATGATATTTCCAGATGAGGAATTTGAGCCTCATGGTTGGGCAGAAATCTTAGCTACCATGGACATAGCAGTCAATGAAGAACAATGGACACCTCATTGTGATGAGGAGGGTTATGATATTTCAGCCCCTGTTGGAAGAGTGTGATCCTAGTGAGTTCATAGAAGAAGAAGAGAATGACGATGATCTAGAATCCATTGTGATGGATACTTACTTTGACTCAAAGGAACACTATTTAGAAGACATAGGAGTGTTAACCCAAAAAGAAGAAGAACCCCTCACAAGTATTAAAACTATAAATTCAAAGGAAGGAAGTGAAGGAGGTCAAAAGAAAAAGAAAAGAAAAGCAGTGAAACGAGAAGAGGAAGAATCATTGTTTGAAGTACCAGAAAATTTCAAGAAATATGAAGTGGAAGACCGAAAAATTTTGGTACGGATGCCTAAGAGAGAGGCCATTATAGGAGAAGCATATGACAATAAAGAAAAGACCAAAAAAATTGTAGTGACCATTGAAGGGAACGAAGAACGATGTACGTACATAGGAGACGACCTAAGTGCAAAAGAAGAAGCAGAGCTTGTAGCTCTATTAAGGGAATATAGGGATGTGTTCGCATGGCACTATAGAGACTTGAAAGGAGTAGATCCAAAGATTTGCTCTCATACAATTCCGATGACCGCTGATGCCAAGCCCACTAAACAAAAGCCCTACACATATAATGACAATTATGCAGCCAAAATAAAGGAGGAAATTGACAGGTTGATTGAAGCTGGATTCATCTATGAGATTGAGCACACTGAATGGGTGTCCCCCATTGTGGTGGTGCCTAAGAAGAATGGGAAATTGCGGGTGTGTATTAACCTTAAAAAAGTTAATGCCGCAACGATCAGAGATAGTTATCCACTTCCAATCACCGAACATCTATTGGAGCGTGTTGCAGGCAAGGAAGTTTATAGCTTCCTTGATGGATTTTCAGGTTACAACCAAGTAGCCATTGCCCCCGAAGATCAACACAAAACGGCCTTTGCCACAGAATGGGGAATTTTTGCATTTCGTGTGATGCCATTTGGGCTCACCAATGCACCTGCAACATTCCAAAGGCTCATGTGTCATGTCTTCAAAGAGTTCTTGCGGAAGAGCTTAGAAGTATATGTGGATGATTTATGTGCGCATTCCCAACAGAGAAGTTACCACATCCCTGAGCTCAGACAAATCTTCAACAAGTGTAGAGATTATCGAGTTTGTCTGAACCCAGAGAAGTGTGTGTTCATGGTACGACAAGGTAAGATCTTAGGTCACATTGTTTCTAAGAATGGAATTTCAACAGATGAGGACAAAGTAAGAGCGATAGCAGAGCTGCCAAGACCAAGGAATGTTAAAGAGGTACAGGCCTTTATGGGCCATTGTGGATATTACCGTAGGTTTATCCACATGTATGCCATCATAGCTAAACCTCTTTATGGGTTGTTAACACATTTTGAGTGGAACGAGGAATGCGAGAATTCCTTCAACGAGCTGAAAAGACGTTTGTGCACAGCACCAATATTGACTACTCCGGATTGGAGCAAACCCTTTCATGTCCATGTAGATGCCTCCAATCATGCAATAGGATGTGTGCTAGCACAACCCACAGGTGAAGGAAACCTAGATTTGCCGATAGCATATGCTAGTAGGCAATTAAATGCAGCTGAACGAAATTATACCACAACGGAGAGAGAAGGTTTAGGTATGGTATATGCTGTGAAGAAGTTTAGACACTATCTATTGGCCAATAAGTTCAAGTTTTTCACTGATCATCAAGCCTTACTATATTTGGTCAATAAACCTTGCAATACAGGCCGCTTAGTAAGATGGTTCCTCTTACTAATGGAATACGACTTTGAAGTTGTTGTCAGGAAAGGTAGAACCCATCTTAGGGCAGACCATCTTTCTCGTATCACTTCAGGAGAGCCACCGCAAGGAGTGTCTGATGAATTGCCCGATGCTTATCTGTTCAATTTAGAAGTTGTTCCTAAATGGGCAAATAAGTTGGTGCCAGTCCTAACCTTCGGACCTGCAAATAAAAATGTGAAAACAAGCAAAGAAGAAATTGTAAAATCACAAAAGTATCAAATATTGGCCGGAAGTATGTACAAGCAAGATACTGAGGGCGTATTAGCTTGTTGTGTTGAGGACGACGAACATACTAGTTGGATGCAACAAGCCCATGAGGGACTGCTAGGAAATCACTACTCCAAACAACGAACATTGCAGAATCTAAAACGTTTAGGAGTGTATTGGCCTAGCATGGACAAAGAAATACAGGAGTGGATCCAAAATTGTCCAGTGTGCCAGAAGAGACCCCCAGTGGAACATGCCACTCTTTATCATGTGTCATTAATCCTAGATTGGAGTGCTCCATTGGTTGAGTTCATGAGATCGGGAACATTACCCAATCAGGCTAGTCTTGCAAGAAAACGGAGCATGGAGCAAGAGGCTCAAGACTATGCCTTGGTAGGAGACAACTTATATCGACGAGGCAAGGATGGTTACCTAAGACTGTGCGTTCATGAATCAGACTATTTAAAAGTCTTAGAAACTGCACACAGCGGTGCTGCAGGTGGACACTTTGGGCCTGACAGAGTAATTAAGACCATTTTATTCTCAGGACTTTGGTGGCCCACTCTTCATATGGATGCACATACTTATGTGAAGAAATGTGACACATGCCAACGTGCCCAATATCCGATAAGAAAAGACGAGATGCCTTTAAGGCCAATGATGGGAGGACGTGCATTTTCAAAGTGGGGTATAGACTTTGTTGGTCCTATTAACCCCCCAGCTAGAAACTCCCATGCAGAATACATTATTGTAGCCACAGATTACCTTACAAAGTGGGTGGAAGTAAAAGCCACGACCAAGAATGATGCTCAAACGACGGCTAAGTTCTTATTCGAAAACGTGTTCACTAGATATGGGTTACCAATAGAGTTGGTTAGTGATAGAGGTACGCACTTCTTGAATGAGGTCATTGAACATCTCCTTCAAGAATTCATGGTGATACACAAGAAGTCTGCCCCTTATCACCCACAAGCTAACGGACAGGCCGAGAGCACGAACAAGATCCTATGTAACGTATTGACGAAACTTGTAAATAATAAACGCTCTGATTGGGACAAACAACTTCATCATGCTGTTTGGGCATACCGAGTTGCCTACAAAACGGTACTCAATGCTACCCCATTTCAGATGGTCTTTGGACAGAATGCCGTGCTACCATTGGACTTCTTAATCCCAGCCTTGAAAGTAGCACAAGAGCATGAGTGGAATGGACATGAGTTGTCTTCCAGGATCTTTGATCTAGAACGCTTAGGTGAGACGAGGCTACGGGCAGCAGCAGGCATTTATGCTGCAAAGAAAAGGCAAAAGGCATACTTTGATGCCCATGTAAAGGATAAAGGATTGAAGGAAGGAGATCTAGTGCTGGTTTACACGCTAAAGCAACATGCCCGCAAATTGGAGAAACGAGGATATGGACCCATGATCATTAATAGACTCTCTACTAGCGGTGCAGTTCAATTGGCCACTTTAGAAGGTGATATCCTACCAAACTATATTAGTGGATGCCGAGTCAAGTTATATCAAGAACCTCTTACAGAGGAAATGCTCATGAGACTCAACACTGCTAAGAAACGAAAAGAAGAAGAGTTAAGGGTTAGAGAAGAAGCACAAGCAGAAGCTAGAGAGCGCATCAGAAGAAATAAGTTACGACGGCTAGGCCTAGATGTCAACACAAAAGCTCCAAAATATCACATGGACATGTGCCAAAAATCGGGCATAACTACTTCTCGAATAACTGATCGACGGCCCTTTGTGACTATAGAGGTAGGACAAGGAAAGAGTGTAAGAACTGTGAGAGCATTGGTTGACTCAGGAGCAGCAACTAGTGCAGTTAGACTTTCATACTGCCAAGACTTGCATTTGGACATCAAGCCCATAGAAGCCTATCTCATAGGATTAGGAGGCGTGGAAACACCCTGTTTGGGCGAGGTGGAACTTCCCATCTACCTTCAAGATGTTCCAATAAAAGTCAAAATGCTAGTGTGTCATGATGAGGACCTCACAGAACCACTTGTCTTGGGTCAAGATTGGATTTACGACCATGCTGTCAACTTGAACCTAAGAAGTCAACTTCTTCAAGTGTGGGTATATAATCAATGCATTACATTAGAATTGGAGAATCACATGCCCATTGAAACTGACACCACACACTCTCTTTGTTCCTCTAAGGCTAATCTTCTTGAACAAGATGTTGTAGATGTCAAAAGCTCTATGATCCAGACGGACGCAATCACGGAAGGACAGTCGCAAAGTCAAGATGAACCTTCTTCTTGTCTTCTAAAGAGCAAAGTATCCACAGGAGCTCAACCTCAGAAGCAAGCAAAACAGTGCAAGACAGCCAATCTATCAAATAGACAAAGAGCCTTCAAGAGCAAAGAAGCGTTGGGCATGACACAGATCTGGGTAAAGAAAGGAGTACAACCATCGATGTTGCCTCAAAGACTCCCACCCAACCAGATCGACCATGGCAACAGAAGGACCAAACACCCACAAAAGGCTCAAGCTCGAAGACTCCAACAAATTTGGGTACCGAAGCTATCAATGAAAGCCGACCACAATCAGGTACAAATTTGGATGCCTAAAAAATTAGCTACTGCTCAACAAGGGCGATTACAGATGTGGGTACCCAAGAAGCTCTTACACGTACAAAGGCCTATGCTCCCCACCATGCAAAAGGCCTCAACAAAGAAGACAAGGAAAGCCAAGGGTAAGGACAGAGCACAAAGACCAAAAGAAGATAAACTCAACCCTTCTACAAAAATAAGCAGGCACTCACCCAGGATATGGGTTTGGAAGCCAAAAGCACAAGCAACATCCACAGAACCAAGGGGCCAACCACACTGGATACCAAATTTTGGACAGCATCCAAAGAAGAACTGGCCTGAGGTGATCTCTACAGGGCCAAATACTATTCTGAAATGGGTTCCAATCCGGAGGATTACATCATTTCGAGATCCGATAGACACCTCCAATCAAAGAATTCATCAAGTATACAAGTAACATCAAAAGCCTCGACCAGCAGCAACCATGTGCCTTTGGCATAACCTTGTCGTTTGCACCATTCAGGTCATGCATTTCCAAAGTATGCATCAATATAGGGCCACCTTACATGGCCGTGCATAGACACAATTGAGAAATCCCAGGCACATGAGACACAATTTTCACATGAAAAATATGTTATTGATACTAACCTCTTTCTTCTTGTTTGATGCCATCGTGTTCCAAAAAAAAAAAAAAAAAAAAAAAAAAAAAAAAAAACTATGTGCTTGAAAGTGCTCATCAGCGAACTTCCAGCAAGGACATCCCTCAACAAAAAGGACAAGCCGACGGTCAAACATCATGAGGGAACCACAACATGAAGAGATGAAGATCAACGGACCCGTCACCATGGTAAGACGTGTATGTTTCAACAACACTATAACCATGATAGATTAGGAAACCTCTTCGTCAGCATACCCTTGAGCACTTAGCTCAAGACCCAATCTCTTGCACCATACTTCTTGCCATGCATTATCCAAGTACGCATACGTAGGGCCACATTACAAGGCCATGCACAAGGCACATAATTTGTTCAACCCGTGCACTAATGCACTTAACCATCATCCATTATGGGTTACAAGTACTTGGCACGAAAACTATGAAAGCCATCTTTGGAAGAATCAGAGGACATCACGGTGACCACTACAAGAACAAGGGAGCCATCCACCACCGAGAGTTGCTCACAATCAACATTGACCACATCCTTTGAGCAGCTAGCAGTTTTGGAAAACTCACAAATGCACCACCCAGATGGAATACAAGGCAGAAGTACGTACAAAGGGACTACAAACTGCAAGAGATAACAGTGGCAAAGTGAAGAACCAGACAAACGACCAGGATACATTGGGAAGAGGGATCGCCCCTGTTGGACGCAAAGGACGCTACCTCTCAACGTACTACATGGAACGACCACTACAACAAGGGTCTGTCAGGGACGACAGACTCAAGAGGGGGGGGAGTGTTGAAGCTTAAGGTCAAGGACAAAGCATGGAAGCGCATCAAGGAAGTGGACACACAAGAAGAAGGAGCAAGTAGGGAGCTCCAAGAAGCACATGTCAAATTTTCAAAAGAAATCCCTACAAAAATAGTGATTTTTATCACTAAAAACCATTGTAAATACCATTTTTCATTTTTGTAACTCCATTTTGTTCAAGCCGAGGAGTCCTCGAGCTTGAGGAGTATTAGATCTACCATCCTACCAATTTTCATGATTTTTAGACTCCGTTTGAGCCCCCAAATAAGCCCTGGAACCTATTTTTTAACTAGGCCGGACACTAGGTTTGGACAGGGCCAAAACCACTCAAAAACTATAAAAAGGGCTGGAGAGCTCATTTTTGAGGTTAGCTTGTTGTAGATTTCAGTTTTGTAAGAGAGCTCTTTGGTAATCGAAGCTTTCCATTGTTCCACTCTTTGCTCTTACCTTGTGCACGTGTGTGTGTATGTGTGTGCATGCTTGTGTGCTTTCACTCACGCACTTGTGCCATCACTTGCTCGCGGTCTTCATACCGGTCCTCACGTCTCCACGGATTGACATTTATGAGGTGTATCTCCTCACGTTGGTACTCACCATTGTACTAGAGTGACAGAGGTAAGCAAGGTAGGGGGAGATCTTTTAACTCTTCCCCATGCAATATATGTGGATTGTCTAATCACACAATAGATGAGTGCTATAGGAACTTCAAGAACCACAGATGAAGAGGATTTCAAAGAAGTGGCTACTCATAATCAAGCAAAGATTCAACCACAATCAAGGATAAAACCATGGATACAACAACAATTACAACAACAATTATCAAGGAGGATACAAATCAAGAAAAGACTTCAACAACCATACAGAGGAACAAGAGGATTCTCTTCTCATTATGAACATGACTTCAAAACAAGGTATGAATGATGGGCACCTCTTCTATATTGACTCAAGTTGTTCAAACCATGTAGCAAGCAAAGCTCTCTTTTCTGATCTTGAAGAGCCCAAGGGAAAGCACCAAGTGCAGACAGATGATGATACCAAGCATTCATTTGTCAAGGTAGGAAATATCTTTTTGCCTCTTAGATAATCGATTCTATGCCTTGGTCCATGTGTAAGCATAGGCATCAAATTTTCAGCCCATGATGGACATAGTTCTAAGTTGAATAGATATGTATCTGGAAATCCATCAACTACTCTTGTAGTTGGTTCTCCATGTGTCATTCTAGAAACATGATCGACTATAATGTGGATATTCCCTTTTTTGATAACTACCTCAAAATCAAATTCCATCAACAACAGAATTCTTACTAACCTTCTTGTGTTCCAAGGTTACAATGAAGCTTGATGATCAATAAAAAAATTGAAGTTATTGGCTAGCAGGTAGTGTCAAAATTTCTTTAGTGCAGAGATCATCCATAATCCTTCTCTTTCCATCATAGTGTAATTTCATTTGGCTTGGTTTAATTGTCTACTTGCATAGGCAATAGGGTGATCTAGTTTTCCTTTGTTGGCTGTTGGTGTCAATATGCATCCAATAGCAAAAGTAGAAGCATCCACATGGATATGGAGTGACTTATTCCAATAAGGAACTTTCAACATAGGTGTTGAATTCAATATTCTCTTCAGATTATTGAATGCTTGTTTGCATTCATTGATTCACTTGAATTGAGCTAGTAAACCATACAAGGGTTTAGCTATCATTACATACATGCGGATAAATTGATGATAATATCCATAGTGGCCCATAGAGGTTTGAATTTCCTTTACAATCTTAGGTCTAGGTAATTCCAGTATTACTTTGATTTTGTCTTTGTCTATAGAGATACCATTTTTAGAAACTATGTTTCGAAGTATCTTGCCTTGTCTTACCATAAAGACACACTTTTTAGGGATTCAAGCATACTTGATATTGTCTACACTTGTAAAAAATGTGTCTCAACTCTGGTATATGAGCAGATATTTGTGAAGATTAAGCACATAGGTCATCCACATAAACTTCCATAATGTTCCTTAAGAATTCCTTAAAAACATGACACACTAGTATTTGGAAAGTTGCTAGGGAACTAGTTAGGTCAAAAGGCATAACCCTAAAAGCATGCACTCCCCATTCAGTAGAAAAAGTAGCTTTATGTTGATCTTCAAAAGGAATAGCTACTTGATTCTATCTTGAAAAACCATAAAAGAATTTGTACACTTCCTTGATTGCTGCTCTTTCCAAAAGATGATCAATAATAGGTAGTGGATAACTATCTCTCATAGTGGCAACATTAACTTTCTTCAAGTTAATACAAACCCTGAGTTGCTTGTTTTTCTTGTGTACTACCACTAATGGTGAAAGCCATTATGTATCATCATTCTTGTACATGAATCAAAATACTAATAGCTTGTCTATCTCTTCTTTAATTTTGGCTGTGTTGACATCGTTGTAAGTGTATGGTCTTCGTTTTGAAGACTTTGCTTCAGGAGTCATAGGAATCCTATGAGAGCAAATCTTATGGTCTACTCCTTTCAAATCCTTATAAGTCCATGCAAAGAAAACTTGATAATCCCATAACAACTCTACTAGTTCTTGCTCTTCTTCTATAGAGAAATCTTTTCGTATGAAAGTACATTTATCCTCATTGTTTTCTTGGGTTAATATATTTGTTTGCTCCTTGTTTCCATATGCTACTCCTTTTAGTGCCTCTCTCTTAGGCATTTGAATAGAATTTTTTTTCTTCCACTTTGTATCTCTTGAAGTGTTCAAGAATTTCAAAATATTCTTTTTGTTGATCTTCTTTCGCTATGTCATCATTATCTTTATTGGGGTTTTTTGTGAGAAGAGATGGTGGATACCTCCAAAAGATGAGCCTGGTGTTGCAAAAACTAGCTCTACAACTGCTAAGATGACTTCAAGGATAGTACGTAGACACCTTGAGCTTGCTAACAATGCATATAGACCACCTTAGTGCTTTGGAAGATCATTCTCAAATTGATTCATCAAAACAGATGACTCAAAACTTGCTATTTGGGATGAGGTGCTCTCTAGAATTTCACTCAGAGCTCACAACTTGCTGAGAAGGGTCAAGAGATATTTTGGAAAATTTTAATTAAATATGTGATGAATCTAAAGAAACAAATTTGATGAAATTTGATGAACCATATTGAGAGAATTTAATTTAGGAACATTGGGGTGTCATCCCGACATTTCAGGGAACACCTATTTGCATACATAGGTTACTTCAAATAGATGTAGCTCATAGAATATTGAACCAATAATGATGAAAGCTGATAAGATGCAAATAGACTTAATAGTTTACCTATAACAATTTAAATCGCATGAAAAGACTAAGTATAGACAGAGAAATCAATGATCAAAGTTGACTGAAAATGTGAAAATAGACCTGCAATAGTAGTTGAAGAGAACTCCAAGATATAGCTGAAATAGCAACCTGTATTGCACATATGATACATGAAATGATTAAAAATGAAGCTCGGGAAGGATCTAGCACAATGTGTGCTTCACAAATAACATAGAACTTGGACACAATCTCCTTTGAATGTATCTCAAAATCTACTCTAATCCACGACTCCTTTTTGTGTGTATATATAGAGAGTTTTGAATTCAAACTTAGGAGGGATGCTACCTAAAAGTTCCCTTATATTGGGGAATCTCATTTAATTGATTACTTCGACTTTGCCCTTGAGATTAGCACCTAACAAGGTCACATACTTCTCTTCTTAATTTTACTTTTGATGAAGTTAATCTTCAACTATCACAAGAAATAGTTTATATCGTTCCTTTGATTGAGAGTACACACAATATCATTACTCAAATGATTAATCAACCACTAGACTTGGATGAAAATGCACCAACAGCTCCCCCTCAAGCCTAGCATGTTTGAGTCTTCATTCTTCTTTGATTTCTAGCAATCCAATCATGCCTTTGAATATGCTTAGCTTGATACCATCCAAAGGTTTTGTCAACATGTCAACACATTGAAGATTTGTAGATACATAGGACAATTGAATGTCCTTGCTTAACAAATTCTCTCTTACACAGTGATAGTGGACTTCAATATGCTTTGTTCTAGCATGGTAGATAGGATTAGTTGATAAGTGAAGTGAGCTTTTGTTATCACCAAAGATGTGAGGAGTTAGAGTATGTAACCCCAAATTTGAGTATAGACCTTTCAACCACATTGCTTCTTGTGTTGCATTGTTGAAACCTCTATATTTAGCCTCAATAGATGATAGGGCAATAGTTCGTTGCTTCTTTGAAGACCATGAGTTGAGCTTTGAACCTGCACAAAAGACAAATACCTGATGTACTCTTTCTATCATCCTTTGATCCAGTCCAATCTGAATCTGAGTAGAGTTTTAGATCAACTTCTAAAGTGAAGGGGTAAAAAATTCCTTCACTGATGGTACCCTTCAAGTATTTGAGCACTCTCTTGGCTGCGTGCATGTGTGGCTTCCTTGGCTTGTGAATGAATTCACTATCTATGCTAACACTATAGCATATGTACACCCTTGTGAGAGTTGCATAGTTCAAGCTTCCTACCAAGCTTTGATATCTTGTGATGTCTTCAATGGGTTCTCCTTCATAAGCACTAAGTTATGGTTCAACTCCATGGGTGTACCTGCACACTTATTATTCTCCATTTGAAACTTAGAAAGCATGTCATGTACATACTTCCTTTGATTGATATAGATACCAGAATCTGTATAGACAAGTTCAAGTCCAAGAAAGCAAGTGAGTGGTCCAAGGTCACTGATCTTGAATTCATCCTTCATTCCCATCTTTACCTGTTTGATTCCATTGATGTCATTCCTTATGATTATGATGTCATCAACATATACACAGAGATAAATAACTTTTGATCCATTCTTCTTGATGAATAAGGATGTATTTGCTTTGCTAGCCTTGAATCCTTGATCCTACAAGCTACGATTCCAAAATCTTGGAGCTTGCTTCAACCCATACAAAGCCTTTTTCAATTTGCACACATAATTTGGATGATGTGCATTTTTATAACCTGGTGGTTGTGCCATATAAACTTCTTTTGAAACCCATCCATTGAGGAATGGATTTTTTACATTTAATTCGTATAGCTTCCAATTCCTAGATGCAGCAATGCTAACAAGTACTCTAATGGTAGGCATTTTAGCTACAAGTGAGAAGGTCTCTTCATAATCTATCCCATGGTTTTGAGCAAACCCCTTGGCTACTAACCTTGCCTTATGTCTATTAAAAATACCATCTGGATTTCTTTTAACTTTATTAATACACCTTGATCCAATTACCTTCATTGATGGTTTGCTAGGGACAAGTTCCCATGTATCATTGTCCGTGAGAGCTTCCATTTCTTCATCCATTGCTTCTCTCCACTCCTTCTTGCTTTGAGTTTCTTCATACGATGTTGGTTCTTCATTGTTGGAGTCCTTAGTCATATAGATTGAATGCGTTGTGACTAAAAAGGTATCAAATCCATATCTTTCTGGTTTCTTCTTTTCCCTCATTGACTTCTTATTGATTGAAAAGAGTTTTCAAAATCTTGAGCTAGATCTTGCACCTTAGCTTTCCCTTTGTTCTTCCAAAGCTTCAATTTCTCCAACTCTATCATGTCATCTTCAAAATCAATATCTTGAAGATGCTTTGGTTCCTTTTTTGGAAGAGATGGAAAGTCTTCTTTCAAGTCATAACGTAGTTTCTGTTACCGTTAGTGTCCATGTGAAAGGCCAAATGGCCATCGGACACTTCTTTGTATATGTTCTTTAATAAAACATATAGTGGCCTGGTCAGTCACAGACTGTAAGTTTGACCGCATTTGTAAGACCTAAGAATTCTGTCTTCGTGCTCCCTGTGTACTGTGTTTTGTGTGTATTCTACAACCTCTGTGCGGAGTATTGCGTACGGCGTCAGGAGCTCGGTTTTCTACTCCGAGCATATCGTCGTGGAACTCTGGGGAAGAAGAGTGCAGTGCGGTGCATTGTCATCGAACTACTTCATAACCTTTCAACATGAAAGGCTATATCCATCAGGAGCTATTGAATCTTGTACACAGAGATGTGTGGGGTCCAAGAAAAGAATCTTCTATCTCAAGTTCAAGATGTTATGTATCTTTTATTGATGATTGTAGTAAGTGTACAATTTTGTACTTTATGAAACATAGTTTTCAATTGTTCCAAAATGTATGTTGCACTTGTACAGAACCAAACACAAAAATTTCTCAAGAGAATCAGATAAGATGGTGGTGGAGAGTACTTCTCAAATGAATTTGATGCTTTCCTACAAGAAAGAGGCATCAAAAGAGAGGTAAAAACCAGATACAAACTTGAACTCAATGGAGTAGCTAAAAGGAGGAACAAGACTATAGTGGAAGCAGCCAAATCTATGCTAAATGGAAAGAGTCTACCTAATTATCTTTAGGTAGAGGTTGTATCAATAGCCACCTACATCATCAATAGACTTCCATCAAAGTCTTTAGAAGGTATGACTCCTTATGAAATGTGGAATGGAAGAAGGCCCACCTTGGAGCATTGCAAAATCTTTGGATGTTTAACTTATGCTCATATTCCTTCTCAAGTAAGAGGGAAATTGGATCCCAAGGCAGAGAAGTGTGTCTTTATTGGTTATGATCTCCTCTTGGCTTTGGTCTTCAGTGTAGTTATTGTAATCTTTCCTTCCTCTGAATCCACTTTGATGATTGTTATTGTTGTTGTAATAGTTATTGTTGTATCCTCCATTGTATCTGCCTCTATTTGGTCCATAGCCACCTCTATTGAATTCTCTTCCTTTCAAATTTCTTGGATTCCTGTAACACTCTTCAGTAGTGTGATTAGAATAACCACATATATTATATGGTTGAGATGTTTTGTGTCTCCCCTTGCCTTGCTTTCCTCATTTACCTCTTCCTCTGGATCTTCCTCTACCTGTGAAGTTGGCTTGGAAAGAGCTACCCTCATCTTCATTCTTCTTAGTCTTTCACTTATTCTTAGCTTTAACTCTATTAGATTATAAGGTCAAAGATTGATTACCTCTTGAGGATTCACAATTCTTGTTTATATTTTCTTCATGTGTGAAGAGTTGACCCATCAAGGTGTTCAGTTTAGCTACTTGCATGTCCATGTATAGATCCGTGGTAGTTGTGAATGATTCACACTTGTCATCAGCTTTGATGCCATTGATGATTTGCCTTATGATTTGCTCTTCTTCAATCATCTCTCCAATGCTTTCCAAGTAATTAGAAATTTGCTTCATCTTGGTGACATAATCAATCACGCTTTGCTTGGGAATTTTCATCAAGGTAGTGAACTCCATCAATAGCTGGCTCTTCCTAGCTCTAGTGTTTGAAGAGAAGAAGGAAGCAAGTGCATTCTAGGTCTCTCTTGAGGTCTTGCATCCTTTCAAATGAGTTTAGAGAAAATAAAAAATTGATTTTAGAATATAGGACCTCGCTAGTACATCCTTTGAACACCAAGTTGTAAGACTCTCTTGCTCTTCATGTGATGGTTGCCCTTTGCTTCTCATTGTTGGCATGACTTCATCTTCAGATATGTATCCAAATAGATTTCTTCCTTGAAGATAGGCCTCCATTCCTAGAGACCAGGCTAAGTAGTTGTTTCTATCCAATTTGTCAATGGTAGAAGGAAAACCATCTCCCATGTTGATTCAACTTTGCTCTGATACCACTGTGAGAAGAGATGGTGGACACCTCCCAAAGATGAGTCTGGAGTTGCAAAAACCTTCTCTACACCTGCCAAGATGACTTCAAGGATACTAAGTAGACACCTTCAGCTTTCTAAGGATGCATATAGACCACCTTAGTGCTTTGGAAGATCATTCTCAAATTGATACATCAAAACAGATAATTTAATTCAAAACAGATGACTCAAAACTTTCTATTTTGGGATGAGGTAGTCTCTCGAATTCCACTCAGAGCATTGGGGTGTCATCTCAACATTTTAGAGAACATCTGTCTACATACATAGATTACTTCAAATAGAGGTAGCTCATAGAATATTGAACCAATGATGATGAAAATTTATATGATGCAAGTAGACTTAACATTGTACCTATACCAATTTAAGTCGCATCAAAAGACTAAGTATACACAGAGAAAGCAATGATCAAAGTTGACTAAAAATGAGAAAATAGACCTATAGTAGTAGTTGAAGAGAACTCCAAGATATAGTTGAAATATCAATCTATACTGCACATATGATGCATGAATTTATTGGAGATCAAGCTTGGGAAGGATGAGCACAGCGTGTGATTCATAAATAGCATAGAACTTGGACATGATCTCCTATGAATGTATCTCTAAATTTGCTCTAATCCGTGACTCCTTTTTGTGTGTATATACAGAGAATTTTGGATTCAAACTTAGGCGGGGGCTACCTAAAAGTTCCCTTATATTGGGTAATCTCATGTAATTGATTCCTTCAACTTTGACCTTGAGATTAGCACCTAAAAAGGTCGTGTAGTTCTCTTCTTACGTTTACTTTTGATGAAGTTAATCTTCAACTATCATAATAGATAGTTTCTATGGCTCCTCTCATTGAGAGTACACACAATATCATTACACAAATGAGTAACCAAGCACTAGCCTTGGATGAAAATGTACCAACATTTTTTGGGTATCCTTCTATGGAGAAGATGTTGCAATTTTCTTATGTGTTACTCATTTCTACTTCTTTCAAATATTCTTCTTCTGAATCAAATTGAGGTTCCATTATTATACTTTCATAATCATTATCTTCTTCCGTTTCCTCTTTATATTCACCTTCTTCCTAGATCAATACCATGGATATACTTAGATCATACCCTTCCTCATCTATACACTTGATCATAGTGAGCACTTCCCCAACCCTGAATGTGCTTGCTTGCATATGATCTTCATCTCCGTCTACCTGCATGTGTGATTTACCTCTTTCACTTCTTCTTACATCTTCTTCAAATATTTCAAGATTACACTCTTTATCTGCATACCAAGTCCTCTGTTCATCAAATGTCACATCTCTGGAAACAATAAATTGTTCTGTTAGAGGACTTCATAGCCTATAACCCATCTGCTTTTCATCACATCCAATAAACATATATTTTTCAGCCTTTGGTTCAAGGTTATGTATTAGTTGTGATGGTACATACGCATAGGCAATTGATCCAAACACCTTACAAGTTTTGGTTTCTTACCCCACCAAGCTTCATAAGGGGTCATTCCATTTAGAGCTGCACATGGTAAACCTATTCACAAGATATGTGGCTGTATTTACAGCCTCAACCCAAAGATAATTAGGGCAATTCTTTTCCTTTAACATTGCTCTAGCAAACTCAACCAAAGTTCTATTCCTCCTTTCTGCCACCCCATTTTGTTGAGGTGTATACCTGCAAGTTATTTCTCTCTTGATACATGCATTCCAAAGATAATCATTGAATTCTTGGGAGAAATATTCTCCCCCTCCATCATACCTTAGCCTCTTGAGCTTTTGACTTGTAACTCTCTTTGCATATGCATGAAAATGTTTGAAGGCTCCAAACACTTATGATCTTTCCTTCAAGACATAAATGGTTATCCATCTTGTAGCATCATCAATAAAAAGAACATAATACCTAGAACCATTGATTGATCCTTCTTTTGTTTGTCCCCATACATCTGTATGTATGAGCTCTAGCAAACCATCATGTTTGAAACTTTTTCTCTGAAATGATAACCTGTGTGCCTTTCCCATCTAACAAGCTTCACATTTGTAGACCATATGTTGACTCTTTACATTTGGTAGCCCTATCACAGATTGATTCTCCACCATGGTTTTAATTCCTTTTTCATTGAAGTGTCCTAACCTCTTATGCCAGAGGTCTAACTTTGTAATTACTTCATCACCATGTGTAATCAGGGCCTGAACAACATTCCCTTGCACTTTAAGAGTAAAAAGTCTACCTTCCTTCTTACCATAGACAATTTGATGGTATCCATCCTCTAGATCTTCAACAAATACTCCTTCATTTGTAAATCTGACTTGAAAACCCTTCTATACTATTTGTCCCACACTAATCAGATTCTTTGGAATTGTTGGAACATACAAGACATTTGTTAATAAATCAGCTCCACTCCTGCACTTCACTTTTCCAATTGAATGTACATTATGTTTTGTATTGTCACCTGTTTGTACTATGTGAGTTGAAATACCTTCTTCCAATTATAATAATAATTCTATATTACCTGACAAGTGATTTGAACAACCAGAGTCAATATAGAATACCTTGAGATCCTCCTTCTCTGATGCACTTATTGAATTCATCATCAATGTTGTATGGTTGTCATTTTGTGTATCATTTGCATAGTTGTAATAGGTAGTGTTATAAGACTGATTCTGATTCCAATTTCTTCCACCACCTCTACCAAAAATTCCTCTTGAATTTTGTCTTCCTCTTTGAAATTGATTATGAAGCCTTCCACCTCTTCCTCTGCCATTATTACTTTGATTTTGATTTGATCCTTGTTGGTTATGCCAACAATCATAAGCTAGATGATTGCTCAATCCACAAATCCAGCATGTCTTCTTGTTATTGTTGTGATTACCTCTACCTCTTCCATTTCCTCAACCTTTACCTTTGCCAATACCTCTTCCTCTTGCATAATTTGCTTGAGTAGTCAGCTCTTCTTCATCCTTTGCTTTACCTTTCTTACTTTTCTTCTTATTCTTTGCATAAAATCTCCATCTGACTTCAAATCTTGCTCAAATGCAAGCATCAATCCAAGCAATTGATTTAATTTTGGTACATAATGATTTAATGAAAGTTCAGTTGAGAGTACAAAAGGTTTCCACCTTTCATCTCCTCTCAATCCTGCAAGCAATTGTGGTATCAACCTATGATCTTCAATATCCTCATCAATAGATCCAAGACTATCTGCCAAGTCCTTCATCTTGGTGACATAATCACTAATGCTCTGACTTTTCTTCTTCTTAAATGTGGTGAAATCTGACCATAAGCTAGCCTTCCTAGCTTTTTTGTCCACGCAACATCTTGTTGCATTTTGAAGATCAACAGGCTTACATCGGATTATGTGATTTTTTTAGAGCGACCTATTTACCAACCAAAAAATGTTTTCCAAAGTTACCTAATCTAGAAATATCTACTAGAACGAGTGGATTCGAAAGTATTGGTGGATTGCACCCGAATGCATATCCACTAGTCCTCCATCTTTTAATAAGAGTCATGAGATATTTACAGTTTCGACACTCCTGTTACAACTCCTGAAATATATAGATTTCAATAGTTATCTCATTGATAAGAATGGGATTTACAAGTTCAAGGATGTTTTAGAATTGGCGTGGATTGCACCCGAATGCATATCCACTAGTCCTCCATCTTTTAATAAGAGTCAGGAGATATTTACAGTTTTGACACTCCTGTTACAACTCCTGAAATATATAGATTTCAATAGTTATCTCATTGATAAGAATGGGATTTACAAGTTCAAGGATGTTTTAGAATTGGCATCTGACAAAGATGTATCAAAAAGAGTAGACACACATGAACTGCTTAGAGTATTCTCGCATCTTACTCGATATGGTTTAAAGATATCCACGACGGATGGATTACGACCATATTGAAAACGACATGTATTCATTTGAACTATCTAGATTAAATGAAGTCATTTGAGTTAAGTGAATTATGTAGAGGAAATGAAGTGCTATCATTTGAGTTATGTGGATTAAATGTTGTGGATTCATTTAACAAATGTGAATTAAATCTTGTGGATTCATTTGAATTATGTGGAATAAACGAAGTGTTTACATTTGAGTTAAGTGGATGAAATGAAGTGTAATCATTTGTCTTAAGTGGAGTAAATGTTGTGGTACCATTTGAGTTAACTGGATTAAATGAAGTGTAATCATTTGTATTAAGTGGAGTAAATGTTATGGTATCATTTGAGTTAAGTGGATGAAATAAAGTGTAATCATTTATAATATATGGATTAAATAATGTGTATTTATTTGAATTATGTGGAGTAAATGAAGTGCTATCATTTGAGGGATGTGGATTAAATGTTGTGGATTCATTTAACATATGTGAATTAAATATTGTGGATTCATTTGAATTATGTGGAATAAATGAAGTGTTTACATTTGAGTTAAGTGGATGAAATGAAGTGTAATCATTTGTATTAAGTGGAGTAAATGTTGTGGTATCATCTGAGTTATGTGGATTAAATGTTGTGGATTCATTTAACATATGTGAATTGAATATTGTGGATTCATTTGAATTATGTGGATTCATTTGAATTCTCTTAAGATAAAATTTGTGTTTTTAATTTGCAGAAGTAAAACATGGCAAGAATGCCAGATGTGAATGATGATCTTGATCATGCTGAATCTCAAGGATTTTATATGAGCAAAATGCTCAATTTGCACAATCAGGATTAGCACTTTTATTCCATCAAGATTTAGATCCAGAGGGATTAGAAGGAGAAGCATTATCAATGAAAGAAGTAAAAAAGCTATGGCCAAATTATTTTGTTCGTGATTGTAGCTCAAGCATAAGCACCACCTCCTTTACTTGTCAATCCGCGGAGACGTGAGGACTGGTATGAAGACCGTGAGCAAGTGGAGGCACAAGTGCGTGAGTGAAAGCACACAAACATGCACACACATACACACACGCGCACAAGGTAAGATCAAAGAGAGACAATGGAAGGACTTCGATTGCAAAAGAGTTCTCTTACAAAAGCTCTATTCTCTAAGAAGCTAACCTCAAAAATGAGCTCTCTAGCTCTTTTTATAGTTTTTGGACTAGTTTTGGCCCTGTCCAGACCTAATGTCCGGCCTAGTTAAAAATTAGGTTCTAGGGCTTATTTGAAGGCTCAAACGGAGTCTAAAAGTTATGAAAATTGGTAGGATGATACTTCTAATGCTCCTCAAGCTTGAGGACTCCTCGACTTGTAGAAAATGGAGCTACAAAAAGGTGAAATGATATTTACAATGGTTTCTAGTGATGAAAATCACTATTTTATAGGGATTTCTTCTGAAAATTTGACATGCACTTCTTGGAGCTCCCTATGTGCTCCTTCTTCTTGTGTGTCCCCTTCTCTGATGTACTTATTGCACTTGTCCTTGACCTTGAGCTTCAACACTCCCCCCCCCTCTCGAGCCTGTCGTCCCTAACAGACCCTTGTTGCAATGGTTGTTCCAGGTTGTGCTTTGAGAGGTAGTGTCCATTCGATAGGAACTAGAGCCATCTATCTTCCAAATGTGGCAGGGTTGGTTGTCTGGTTCTTCATTTGTCACTGCGAGCCTTTGCAAGTTGTAGTCCCTTAGTATGTGCTTCTTCCTTGGATTCCAACATGATTGTGTCGTTGTGAGTCTCCATTGATGACCTCTAGATCTTCCAAAGATGATGTTCATAGTAGTCATGCCAAGTACTCATACCCATAATGAATGATGGGTAAGTGTGTTCGTGCATGGGTTGAGGAAAATATGTGCCTTGTGCACAGCCTTGGAATGTAGCCCTATGCATGCTTACTTGGAAAATGCATTGGAAGACGTATGGTGCAAAAATTGGGGGTCTTGAGCTAAGTGCTCAAGGGTATGCCGATGAAGAGGTTTCCTAATCTATCATGGTTATGGTGTTGCCAAAGTGAAGATACTTACCATGGTGAAGGGTTGATCAATGTCGATCTCTTCATGTTGTACACCTGACATTTGTGATGGAACATTGTCGATGAATGTCCGTGTTGATGGTCCACTGATAAATTTTTTTTTGAGTGCATGGTCCTGTCAGCTCTTTTCAAAGCAACATTTGACAAATATTGAGAATTGAATTTCTTTATATTCCTTGACAAACAACATTGGGTAACTACACCAAGCTTAGTTTCACATATTCTCTTTAGCTCACCATAAGCAGGAGTCTTCTCACCCAGTATACAGACAAGGATTTTCAGGGTACCTGTTGGAACTGAAGGACTCACTAGGCAAGGAAGCTTAAGAAGGGAGTCAGAGAGAAGAGAAGGCACAAGCAGACAAGGGATTCAACGACGATCTGGCAAGTAGGCCAATAATTTTCTTCATGAAGAAGCAAGTACGAGCATTCACGCAGATCTAGCACTAAGGCAACCTTTAATTTTTCAAAACCCTTACACCAATTAAAAGTGATTGTTCACCTTTTTGTGGCTCCATTTTGTGCAAGCCGAGGAGTCCTCGAGCTTGAGGAGCCTTAGAAGTAGTTGCTTACCAATTTTCGTATTTTTTAGATCTCATTTGAGCCCTCAAATAAGCCCTGGAACCTAATTTTTAACTAGGCCGGACACTAGGTCTGGACAGGGCCAAAGCTAGTCAAAAACTATAAAAGGAGCTAGAGAGCTCATTTTTGGGGTTAGATTGTAATTGAATTGAACTTGTAAGAGCTTTCTGAAAGTAATCTAAGAACTCCATTGCTTCTCACTCTTTGTCTTGCCGTGTGTGCGCGTGTGTGTGTATGTGTGTGCATGTTTGTGTGCTTCTCACTCACGCAATTGTGCCTCCACTTGCTCGAGGTCTTCATACCATCCTCACGTCTTCCCGGATTGACATTAAAGGAGGTGCTACTCATCACTGAGCTACAGTACCAAACTACCCCTTGTAGATATTTCCTTGGATGCTCTCGTACATATAGTAGTTAAGCATTGCTCAAGTTGCAAACCTTCAAGCTCTTCCTTCCTACCATGGTAAGGGGAAATAATAGTTGTGGACGCCATGTTCATGCCAAGTTCTAGGCATCTACCAGATAAGGCATCAATAATATCATCTGCTAACCGAGACACACTTCTTTCCAAACTGATAAATGCCTAGTAATCAATGGTTCCACCTTCAACTAAGCATGATTCATTCATGTTCCATGAGCCAAACCTGGGAACAAGTTCTTTCTCTCTCTTTTCTTCTTCTTTTTTTTTCTTTTTCTCTCTTTTTGTGCAGAACAATGTCACAAAACAAGAAGACAAAGGTTAGTATCAAAGAAAATAGTTTACATGTGTCAATGTGCTCTTGTGCATGGGATTCTCAAATGTGTCTATGCATGGCCGTGTAATGTGGCCCTATGTTAATGCATACTTTTGGAAATGCATGACCTGAATGGTGCAAAAGAGTAGGTTGTGCAAGGAGCACATGATTGTCACTTGTCGAGGCTGTCAATGTTTTTTGCGGACGTTGAGGTAGCCTATGTTGGAGGTATCCATTGGATCTTGAAATGATGTAAGCCCATGATTATTGAATGACAACCGATCCTTCCTCTTTATGGGGATCCATTTGAGAATGGTCTTCCACTGTTTAGTGATCTCCTTTGATTGCTTCATGTTTGGATGGTTTCTTGAGGGTTTGATCCTTTGTGGTTGGCTCTTTGGTTTTGTGGGGCCTAGCGGTGCTTTTGGCTTCCATACCCATACCATTGTTGCTGGTCTTCTGACTATTGCCGAAGAGGTGAGTTTATCTTCTTTTGGTCTTTGTGCTCGGTTCTTTCCCTTTTCTCTCTTTGGCTTCTTGGTTGAGACCTTTTGCATGGTGGAGAGCATAGGCCTTTGTGCATGTAAGAGTCCTTTGGGAACCCACATGTCTAATCGCCCTTGTTGGGCTGCAACTAATTTCTTAGGCGCCCAAATTTGTTGCAGACCTTCTTGTTGAGCTGGTCGTGGTTGCTTGGTTCTGGTCTTCACATTGTTGGCTTGCCTGGTGGGAATTGTGTTGGCAAGGTTGGTGGTTACTCTCCTTTTGGTACCCATATCTGCTTCATGCCCAAAACTACTTTCTTCTTGAACTCCCTTTGTCTAGTTGATATAGCAGTGGGCCTGTATGGTTTCGCTTGCCTTTGAGCCTGTTCTTCCATGATTGAGTCCTTTAGGAACATAGAGCTCTTGACACATACATCTTTTTTGCTAAGATTAGTCTTAGAAGAACTAAGAGAATGTGTGAGACCTGGATTTGTGATCATGCAATTATCTCATTCTAATGTAATGCATTGTTCATGTACCCAAACTTGAAGAAGTTGACTTCTTAGGTTTAAGTTAACTACATGGTCATAGATCCAATCTTGACCCAAGACAAGTGGTTCTGTAAGGTCCTCATCTTGACACACTAGCATTTTGACTTTCATTGGAACATCTTGAAGGTAGATGGGAAGTTCCACCTTGCCCAAACAAGGGGTTTCCACACCTCCCAATCCTATGAGATAGGCTTCTATGGGATTGATGTTCAACTGCAAGTCTTGGTAGTACGAAAGTCTAACAACACTAGTTGCTGCACCTGAGTCAATCAATGCTCTCATAGTCCTTACACTCTTTCCTTGTCCTACCTCTATGGTCACAAAGGGGCGTCGGTCGATGATTCGAGAAGTAATTGTGACCGATTTTTGGCACATGTCCATGCGATATTTTGGGGCTTTCAGGTTGACATCTAAGCCTAGTCACCTTAACTTATTTTTCCTAATGTGCTCCCTCGCCTCTGCCTGTGCTTCTTCTCTAACCCTCAACTCTTCTTCTTTCCCCTTCTCAGCAGTGTTGAGTCTCGTCAGCATATCCTCTGTAAGAGGTTCTTGATATAGCTTGACTCGACATCCACTAATATAGCTTGGCAAGATGTCACCCTCTAGAGTGGCCAATTGAACCGCACCACTAGTAGAAATTCTATTAATGATCATAGGTCCATATACTCTTTTTCCAACTTATGGGCATTTTGCGTTAGTGTATACACCAACACTAGATCTCCCTCTTTCAGTCCCTTATCCTTGATGTGTGCATCGAAGTATGCCTTTTACCTTTTCTTTGCAGCGTAGATACCTACTGCCACTTGTAGCCGTGTCTCACCTATGAGTTCTAAATCAAAGATCCTAGATGACGATTCATGTCCATTCCACTCGTGCTCTTGTGCTACTTTTAGAGAAGGGATTAGGAAGTCCAATGCTAGCAAACCATTTTGGCCAAAAACCATCTAAAATGGGGTGGCATTGAGTACCGTTTTGTAGGCAACTCGATAAGCCCAAACAACATGATGAAGTGTTTATCCCAATCAGAGCGTTTGTTGTTTACAAGTTTTGTCAGTACGTTACATAGGATCTTATTTGTGCTCTCAACTTGTCTGTTAGCTTGTGGATGATAGGGGGAAGACTTCTTATGAATCACCAAGAATTCTTGGAGAAGAGTTTCAATGAATTCATTCAAGAAGTGTGTGCCTCTATCGCTCACTAACTCTATTAGTAGTCCATATCTCGTGAACACATTCTCTAAAAGGAACTTAGCCGTGGTTTGAGCATCATTATTTGTCATGACTTTGAATTCTACCCACTTGGTAAGGTAGTCTATGGCTACAATAATGTACTTTGCATGGGAGTTTCTAGCCGGGGGGTTAATAGGACCTACAAAGTCGATTCCCCACTTCGAGAATGCACGTCCTCCCATCATTGGCCTCAATGCCATCTCATCCTTCCTAATCAGGTATTGTGCACGTTAGCATGTGTCACATTTCTTCACATAGGTATGTGCATCCATATGAAGAGTGGGCCACCAAAGTCCTGAGAATAGAATGGTCTTGATTACTTGATCAGGACCAAAGTGTCCACTTGCAACACCACCGTGTGCAGTTTCTAAGACTTTCAAATAGTCTGATTCATGAACGAACAATTTAAGGTAACCATCTTTGCCTCTTCGATATAGGTTGTCTCCTACTAAGGCATAGTCCTGAGCCTCTTGCTCCATGCATCATCGTCTTGCTAGACTAGCCTCTTTGGGTAATGTTCTCGATCTCATAAATTCTACCAATGGAGCGCTCCAATCTGGAATTAATGAAACTTGATAAAGGGTCACATGCTCCACTAGGGATTTTTCCTGGCACACTGGACAATTCTTAATCGATTCATGAATTTCTTTGTCCATTCTAGGCCAATACACTCCTAAACATTTACGATTCTACAATGTTCGTTGTTTAGAATAGTGATTTCCTAGCAATCCATTATGGGCTTGTTGCAACCAACTACTATGTTCATCATCCTCAACACAACAAGCTAGTACACCTTCTGTATCTTATTTGTACATGCTTCCTGCCAATATGTGATATTTTTATGATTTTACAATTTCTTCTTGTGATGTTTTCACATTCTTATTTGCGGGTCCGAAGGTTAGGACTGGTACCAACTTATTTTCCCATTTAGGAGCAACTTCTAAATTGAACAGATAAGCATCAGGTAGTTCGTCAGACACTCCTTGCGATGACTCTCCTGAAGTGATGCGAGAAAGGTGATCTACCCAAAGGTGGGTTCTATCTTTTCTAACAACAACTTCAAAGTCATATTCCATTAGCAAGACGAACCATCTTACTAGATGTCCTGTATTGCAAGGTTTATTGACCAAATATAACAAAGCTTGATGATCACTGAAAAACTTGAATTTATTGGCCAATAGATAGTGCCTAAACTTCTTCACGGCATATACCATGCCTAAACCTTGTCTCTCTGTTGTTGTATAATTTCGCTCAGCTGTAGTGACTTGTCTGCTAGCATATGCTATAGGCAAGTCTAGATTTCCTTCACCTGTGGGTTGTGCTAGCACACATCCTATGGCATGATTGGATGCATCCACATGGACATGGAATGGCTTATTCTAATCGGGAGTGGTCAGTATTGGTACCGTGCACAAACGTCCCTTCAACTCATTGAAGGTATTCTCACATTCATCGTTCCATTCAAAATTTTTCAACAAGGCATAAAGAGGTTTAGCTATGACAACATACATGTGGATAAATCTGTGGTAATATCCACAATGGCCCATAAAGGCTTGTACCTCTTTAACATTCCTTGGCCTGGGCAATTCTGCTATGACTGTAACTTTGTCCTCGTCTGTTGATATTCCATTCTTCGAAACAATATGACCTAAGATTTTACCTTGTTGTACCCTGAATACACACATCTTTGGGTTCAGACACACTCGATATTCTCTACACTTATTGAAAATCTGTCTGAGCTCAGGGATGTGGTATTTTCTTTGTTGGGAATGAGCACATAAATCATCCACATATACTTCTAAGCTCTTCTGCAAGAACTCTTTGAAGACATGACACATGAGCCTTTGGAATGGTGCAGGTGCATTGGGGAGCCCAAATGGCATCACACAAAATGCAAAAATTCCCCATTCTGTGGCAAAAGTTGTTTTGTGTTGATCTTCTAGGGCAATGGCTACTTGGTTGTAACCTGAAAAATCCATCAAGGAAGCTATAAACTTCCTTGCCTGCAATGCGCTCCAATAAATGTTCGGTGATTGGAAGCAGATAGCTATCTCTAATCGTAGCGGCATTAACTTTTTTAAGGTTAATACACACTCGCAACTTTCCATTCTTCTTGGGCACCACTACAATGGGAGACACCCACTCAGTATGCTCAATCTCATAGATAAATCCAGCTTCAATCAACCTCTCAATTTCCTCTCTTTTATTTTAGCTGCATAAGTGTCATTATATGTGTAGGGCTTCTCTTTGGTAGGCTTGGCATCATCGGTCATGGGGATTGTATGAGAGCACATCCTCGGATCTACTCCCTTTAAGTCTCTATAGTGCCAAGCAAGCATGTCCTTATATTCCCTTAATAGAGCTACGAGCTCCATTTTTTCTCCTGCACTTAGGTCTTCTCCTATGTATGTACATCGCTCTTCATTCCCTTCTATGGTTACAAATTTTTTTTTGGTCTTTTCTTTATTATCATATGATTCTCCTATGATGGCCTCTCTTTTAGGCATTCATACCAAAATTTTTCGATCCTCTTCATATTTCTTGAAGTTTTCTGGTACTTCAAACAATGATTCCTCCTCTTCTTGTTTCACTACTTTTCTTTTCTTTTTCTTTTGATTGCTCTCACTTCCATCCTTTGAGTTTACCATTTTAATGCTTGTGAGAGGCTCTTCTTCTTTTTGGGTAAACACTCCTACATCTTCTAGATAGTGCTTCTCTGAGTTAAAGCAACTATCCATCACAATGGACTCTAGATCTTCATCGTTCTCTTCTTCTTCTATGAAGTCACTAGGGTCACATTCTTCTAGCAAGGGCTGACACATGAACACTGAAATATCATGACCCTCCTCATCACAATGAGGTGTCCATTGTTCTTCATTGACAGCAATGTTCATGGTGGCCAAGATTTCTGTCCAACCATGAGGCTCAAATTCCTCATCGAGAAAGATCATTAGTGTGTAGGCTTGGTCTTAAATTGGTCTTTCTCCTTGAGAAGTACCTTCTTCTCTCACTTTTAAGAATTTTCCTCTTCCTCTGCGACCTTGCACATCCACAAATGAGTATCTTCATGCAACCAGGATGGGTCATGTGAACTCCCAGAATGCACAAAGATTGAATCTTCTTTTGCTTTGTGGATAGGATTCCATTGTAGGGGTGGTACATCTCTGAAGGTGTAATCCTTCAAATTGACATGGTGGTGACCCCTAAGTGTTGTAAGTACAAGGAGTTGGTGCCACAATCCTATACTATTTGCAGTTGTCGTAGGAAGGGTCTTCCTAGGATCATCTTGTAGACATTATTTTTTTCAAAGTCACATATAGAAAATGTGTTTTCAAACTCTACACCAAAAGTGGTTAGAGTTATCCCTTCTAGCAATCTTAGAGGCCTTTCTGACCATCGGCCATTTGAAGCTTCATTCTAGTTGGTCTTAATGTGGGTTTGACCCATTGCTTCCACAAGAGGTGGTGGCAATAGCAACACCAGCACCTGAATCTATGATTGCTTTGGTTGTGTAACCTTGGTAGGTGATTGGAAGATAAGTATTACCTTCTTCACCCTTACACATGTCCCCTATTTTTTCTAGAGGTATCTCTCAAACTTTTTGCATAAAACCTGCTTTTGGCATATTGGAATCAAGTTCTGGAACTTGATCCTTCACATGATTCCATAGCTCAGGTTTAGCTTTGAGTAGCTCTTCTACAGTGAGATGACATTGAACCTTAGTGTTCCTCACGACATCAACGTTCCTT
Source organism: Ceratopteris richardii (assembly GCA_020310875.1). Taxonomy (NCBI): domain Eukaryota; kingdom Viridiplantae; phylum Streptophyta; class Polypodiopsida; order Polypodiales; family Pteridaceae; genus Ceratopteris; species Ceratopteris richardii. The sequence continues at coordinate 122,645,252 of CM035406.1, forward strand.
GGGATCACTGAGTCTTTATTTCTTACCAGTATTGTGGGAGCTCTGATCTGGAGAGATTCAGATTCCTAGGGGCCAGTGAATTGTGGCAACTCTTGTAAAGAATCATATTCAAAATCTAATCCCTCATCTTCTTGCTGCTCTGCTTATTCTCCATAAATGGATGGAATGTCTTGGGCAAATTGATCGTGAAGATCATCAATTTCAGGGATAGGAGGGGGGTTAGCCTTCTCCCATCTCTCTTCTTGTATTTCCCGCAAGAACTCTTGAGAGTACTCTTGAATTGAAAGAGGTGTTCTAACATTCATGGAATTAGAAACATAAGCTTCCATTGGTGGAGAGCTTTCTCTCTCAACAACTAGTTGAGCCTGGGGAGGTAAAGAAACTTGTGGTTTGTTTACCAACTGCTCTAATCTTTCTAGTAAGCCCGTGAAATGCAAATCTGGTTTAACAGAGTTTGTCTGTTTGAAATTTTCACTAGTCTCAAGCATAGCTTGAGCTAGTTCTACCATTCTCATGCACATTTTCGTTCGTTCAATCTCTAAATCTGCTCTAGGGTAACTCTTTTCTAGGTTTGCAGCTATTGGCCCTTCCTGAAGTTGAGCCTGGTAGGCCTTGAACATCATGTCCAAGCTTTCTAGGGTTGGATCCAGAAGAATAGATCCTGGTTGTGGTTTAATGTACAATGGGTGGTGGGGTGGGATGAGGTGGTGTGGATGGAGATTCAACATGTGAGGGACTTTGAGATGCAATGTCTTCTATTTTTGTTTTTGCGTCTTTGAGGCTTTCTTCCAGTTCCAATAATTTTTTATTCCACTTGCGATTGACCTTCTCCCTGGTATCTTTCCATGTTCTTGTTTTTCTCTTATTAGGCTCCCCTGACTCACTTGACTCAGATTGTTCAGCTGGCTTATCTTGTTTTAAGGCTTGTGCCCTTACTACTACTGGCGCCTGAATCTGCCACTAAGCCTACCACATTAATGGGTGTAACCTTGGGTGCACTAGAGGGGTTCCTAGGGCGATCTCTCAGAAGATGTTCTTTGCTACACTCAGGACAAAAGGCTTGTATTGTGATGGCATGTCCTTGACCCGGAGATGGTGGATGGGGACAATCACGAATGAAATGGTCACCCTGACATCTGAAACATGGTCCTCTAGGAGCTCGTGGTCTTACTTGTCTCAACTGGGGCCTAGGGTTAGGATTTGTATACATGACATTGGAGTATTCAGGCTCCCAATTTTGTTCCACAAGTGGTGTCTCATAGTGATAAGGATAAGTCTCACTATGCTTTGGTGACTCTGTGTAATAAGCTTGTGAATTATCTTCATAGGGGTAGTCAGAACTCTGAGCATGAGGATCATTCTCAAGTACCAATGGGGTTACTAGCACCAATGTTCTATTAGGGTTTTCCTCTACCATCGCATACTTAACTGGAATCACATTGGCAGGGGCTAGTGGTTGGTTTCCAAGGACTGCTTGTAGCCTATATGGTGCTTGATATTGCTGTTGTGGTCGATAATATGGCTGTTGGTATTGGTTCTGATACCTACCTTGTTTGTAAGGTTGCTGATAAGTTTGTCTAATAGCCTGCCTATTGTAGGGACAATCTTGAGCCGTATGGTTCATGTATTTCCTCTCAATAGTGCAATATGGGGCATTCGTTTCTCTCACGTTCTGGTTTTGCAATGGGAAAACATTAGCCATGTGGTCCCCTCCGCAAGTATAACACCGGTTCAATGAGGTCACTCTTGGTGTTTGTCTATTTTGAACTCCCAGCTTCTTGGCAACTTGCTCAACTATCTCATCTATCTCCGTGGAGGTCTTGGAGGATCCTTGTAGACTTTGGACAGTCCTAACTCCTCACCCAAGTTGTCTTCTATGTCAATGCACATGCGCCCACACTCTTCTATGGATCTAGGCTCTTTCAAGTACACATATGATCTTTACTGGTGTGGGTAACTCTAGAGCAGGGCATCTTTCTAGGTACTGCCTGAACCTTCTTCCTACTAGTCGCACTGTTTCTTGGAGTGTCTGCTTGAAGCTATGGATCAAAGATGATGTGTTGTGCTTAATACCACTCTTGGAAAATTCTACAATAAATTCATCTAGCAGTTGACCTATATCGCAATAGTTGTGACTACTCAGTGGTTGAAACCAAGCTAAGGTAGTGCCCTTAAGAGTCAAACCAAATGCCTCGTACTGGGTGAACAAATCCTCAACCTATTCAGCTCTTAACACTTGTTTGAAGTCGGCCACATGATCGTAAGGATATCCTGTCCCGCCTAGATCACTTGAGTGGGTCTAAGGGTTCTTGGGTGCTCTCGAGATCTAGGCAATGGAAAATCATGTTCAACTCTTTGTTGCATATGTGCTCGATGTCTCTCTCTTTCAGGTCTTTCACCCTCATGTCCTGATCAGTCTCTACCCCTAATGTTTGCAAAGCTTACTTCAGGTCTCTCTCTTGTGCGTTCTTGTTGTGCTTCATGAGCTTGTGATGATCCTACACCTTGGTGGCCATAGGAAATATTAGACCGTGGTGGAGGTTCACCCTGCCAAGTATATGCGTGCCTATCATGCTCTGATACCATGAACATTTTCTCCGATGTGTTATCCAAGTAGACAACTTTGCCTTGTATCTCAGGATCTTTGAATTTGTAGATGATGACTATACCCAATTGGCTAGGTTGATTTGGCTTGAATGTCCAAAAGCCTTCCTTTGTTTCTCTATTCAAGAATAAATCTATGCTTCTGTTGTCTTGAGGGATCCAATTTGGAGTGATCACTCTCGGTAGAACTGACTTACCTCTAGGAGTCTTGGGTTCTTGTACTACATTTCCTTGCTCTAGGTCTCCTATCGCACTCTCAGTAATAATCTTTCCAAACTCATCTGTCCTGTCTGGTAAGTTGGTGACCACATACATGGTTCCTTCCTTATCAATGTATGAACCCTCTTCAAATTTGATTACTAGGTATTCAATTCCAAAGGGTTGATATGGATTTTTGAGTTGGACCACTCATCACCTCAGGCCATCCTCATAGGTGCATGCACCTAATCGATTGGTCCTGATATACTCCAACGGTGTCTTATAGGGACCTTCTGGTGTTTGTAAATAGGTAGTGCCTGAGTTACCTGTAGGTTTCCCCATGTTGAAAGAAGTTTCTGAATCACTTGTGTCTGAGCTTAGTACGTAAGGATATCCACTTAGTTGTTGAGCCCAAGACTTAGCTGTATGGTTGACACTAACCTCAGAAGATCTAACGCTTTGCCTATCCTTGCCTAGGTGTCTACCAGATCTCAGGTTCATAAGCTTTGTCTTCTAGTCCCAAAATTCCCCTTTGTATTGCTCAAAATGCCTTGGATCCCCCTTGGTTTCCTAGTCCCACTTGAGCCGTGTAGGATTCAAAACGAGCTTTCTCACGGGCTATAGAGCTCAAAAAATGGACTTTTGATGAAAAAGTTATGTCAAATCAGGCTCCTGGGGGTCAAAACAAAGAAACAAGACCTTTTGGAAAAATCACGATTTTGTGTGAAAATTGCGATTTTGGGGGGTCTGAAAATCGCGATGTTGAGCAACCGCAAAAATCATGATTTTGTGAAATCATGAAAATTGTGATGCTGAGCACCTATGAAAATTGCAATTTTGAGGGATCATGAAAATCGCGATGCTGAGCAACCGCAAAAATCACGATTTTGTGAAATCATGTAAATCGTGATGTTGAGCACCAATGAAAATTGCGATTTTGAGCAATTCCTAAAAAATGCGATTGAGTGACAATTGTAAAAAAATGCGATTTTGAGAATGACCACAAAATCACGATTTTGAATGGAAATCGTGTTTGGTCAAAGTTGTGTTTTTGGCCTGAAAATCGCGATTTTAAGAATGACCAAAAAATCGCGATTTTGATTGAAAATCGTGTTCTTGAAAATCATGTTCTTGAAAATTGTGTTCTTGAAAATCGTGTTCTTGAAAATCGTGTTCTGAACATCGCGATTTTGTACCTTAGTGAAAATCGTGTTTTCTAAAAATCGTGCAAATCGCGATTTTGGATGAAAGTCGTTGTCACTATAGCACAATGGTGAGTACCAACGTGAGAAGATTCACCTCATAATTGTCAATCCGTGGAGACGTGAGGACTAGTATGAAGACTATGAGCAAGTGAAGGCACAAGTGTGTGAGTGAGAAGCATACAAGCGCGCACACACATACACACACACGCGCACACAAGGCAAGAACAAGGAGAGGAACAATGGAGTTCTTTGCATTAGTCAAAAAGTCTCTTACATAAGCTCAATTCACAAACAATCTAACCCCAAAAATGAGCTCTCTAGCTCTTTTTATAGTTTTCTAACTAGCTTTGGTCTTGTCCAGACCTAGTGTCCGGCCTAGTTAAAAATTAGGTTCTAGAGCCTATTTGAGGGCTCAAACAGAGTCTATAAATTATGAAAATTGATATGTAGCTAGTTCTAATACTCCTCAAGCTTGAGGACTCCTCGGCTTGCACAAAATGGAGTCTATTCTACCAAAAACGGAATTTACACTGTTTGTGTAGTGATTAAAATCACTTGAGTTGTAAATGGTCCATGGAAAAAATGATTGGGCCTTGTTGCCGTATTGTGCATGACTGCTCCATTGCGCTAGTATGCTCTCCATCTGACTTGTATGCCAACACTCCCCCCTTCCTAGCGTCTGTCGCCCCTGACAGACCTCTGTTCTATAGGGTGGTCGATATAGTATTGGATGACATTGGTGGCAAGTTCGTGTTCTCCTATCCTTAAGCCTCTTGCTAGATCAGCTTCCAATGCATCCCAATTTATTGCGCCAGGGACCTCTGGTTGCGGTGTGGTGTAGTACTCAGAGTACATTGCTTGTTCATAAGCAAAGAGATGGAGCAGGTGTGTTGGCTTCGGTGCGAAGACCTCCGAGTGATACTCCCAAAAACCTGATCTGAACATTTCTTCGAAGGTCTGTTTGTAACATGCAGGGAGGTATTTGATGCGTGCATGCCAGGCGTAAGCCACACGAATACTGGGTGTGGTGCTCATGTCATACACCAAATCATAATTTCCATTGGTAAACCCTGGTAGACGTACCTGTGGTGCGGCTGCATTTTTAAAGGTTTTCAGGACTACCTGCATCATATCTAAAATCTTAAGCATCATTTGAGCTGCCACATCTGGCATGGGCTTCAATCGCGGCATCCAATGTCGAATTGTTCCCATCATGTACGCTACCGACGGTGGTCCCTGTGGTGGCGCAATGTACGGGTAGTTTAGCCATTCCTTGCATTGCGTGTTGTTCTGCACTTTGATATTGAATGCCTTCCAAGACCTGCGGCGTGGAACTGGACCGTAGCATGGACTGTATAGGAGATGTAAAGGCGCGTTGTTCCATGTGCGTAGCATTTCTGGATATGTCTCTAGAAGTTTCTGCCGCCAGGTGGGTTGACGAATTTTGCCTTTTTGCACCTCTGGAGGAAGGTCTTCGGGTTGAAATTGGGTAGCAAAGGTAGGAATCTTACCCGTGACTCTCTGTATTTCTGCATTATAATCAGCCAGAATAATATAATAAGGCCTATATTTGAGTTCAGGTGAGAGGATAAGGCGTCTCGATGACAGGTTCTTGAAGTAAGCAGATTGTAGCACAGTTTCCTCTATGACCCTCATGGCCTGATTTTGCACTACTGTGCGCTCTTCGTGAGAACTCCCGATTTCCTCCACTTGACGTAGCCATGGAGGCCGTGGTGCTTTGAATGTGTCCTGAGCTTCTTCCGTTTGTTGGCCTCCTGGGAAGGGTTGTGGGTCGTATTCTTCTTCAAATGTTTGTTCCACAGGAATTTGTACTACTTCTTCGTTGGTGGGAGCAGACAGGGAGCCCTCCCATAACTGGAGAGAGGAGGGTAACGTCTCCCCACTCTCACACATGTGCATGGTGCAATGAATAAACTTAAATCAAGTTGTTTGAGGATTCCAACGCACCTATCAACACCACACAAAAGCAGCCCGCATTCTATCAGCGCACTCACATGCCTATTAAATGAAGGAATCTTATGCCAGAGCTCAGATTCGTATGCAAAAAACAAATATCCTTTTCCAATTCAAAATCGTGATCTCAAAGAAATGGTTGTTCCTTTTTTTTTTTTTACTTGAAAAAACATGGGAAGTGGGAGGGAGTCGACGAGGACACTCACCCACCCACTTATCATTAAATGAATAAGATAGATGGAAAGTGATGCCAGATTCGATGTGTATGAGATAGAGAATGAGAGAGAGAGTGGTTAGAGGAGGTTCGTGTGCAACAAACAGGAAAACAAACTAAAACTACTCAAAAAATTGAAAAATAGGGGGTACCCTTGACCAACCGAAGGCCACACATATTCATCCTTCTCCAAGTGTCAAGGTGCATCTCACGAAGTATGGACACGCAAACTTGGAAAAACCAACGGCTAAAGGCCGACGTCCCCGACAACGACGCCAAATTGTTGAGAAGAGAGGAACAACAACCCTAACCGCCTCACATGGAAGTGAGAGGTTTCTCCAAGTTGGGGCAAAGAATGAGAGGAGAGGTTCACCCACGCTCATGGAGCAATGGCAACAATGGCCAACATCACAAGGAGCAAGGGGAACATCCTCCCAACCATGCACACACACATGCAAATCCATACACCAAGATCATCGCCTTGCACACAAGGAAACAGGAGAGTAGCAAATGACACCTTCTTCCATTACCAAAATGGAGGCCAAGGCCATGGCCAAGGGACCTCCCTTTACAAAATGAGCTCCTCATTATATAATAGAGGAGGAGGAATCCATTGAATACAAGTGGCCAAAGGCTTCATTAACTAGATATTCTAAAAATAATAGGTAGGTGGGAAAATAAAAAAGGGAATCTTCTAAGAGAGAGAGAGCTCTTTGCACGTATCCAAAAGAGAGCTCTCATTTCTAGAATAAGGAAAGAATTCAAAAAGAAGCCTTTTACAAAAAAAGAAGGCTAAGATTGAGTTTTTATGGGTTTTCTCACAAAATTAGGTAAGAGGTAGTTCCTATGAAAGAACTTGTATTCAAGAGGGAAAAATGGGAATCTTGGGAGACTACCACATAAGGCCTTGAGCCTTCAAGTATCCTAAGCTCCGATGGAGGCCTCCAAGTATTCCATAGCCTTATAGCTTCATAGGTCCTTCATAACTTCATGGTTCCAACAGTCGTGTTTTTGAAAATCGCAATTTTGGAGCCAACAGAGAATCGTGTTTTCCCAAAATCATGTTTTTGGCATGAAAATCGTGATTTGTGAAAATCGCGATTTTGAGCCCACTGAAAATTGTGTTTTCTCAAAGTCGTGTTTTTGCTTGAAAATCACGATTTTGAGAAAAACTAGAGAATCGTGATTCTAAGAATGACCTTAGAATCATGTTTCTTTCAGAAAGCTTTTAGGCGGGAAATAAAAAATCACATGTTTTTTAAAAAATTTGAATTTTATGAAAATCACGATTTTCAATCAGAATCGTGTTTTTTTGGCGGGAAATCCAAATTTTTGAGCGCCGAACAATGGCGAGCTCCATATGTGCAAAAAATCATGAAAAAATATAGGCGCTTCCTCTCCCTTGCACTTCCTAATGCCTTCTCGCACAATAATGCATGGAAAATGGGATGAAAATGGTGAAAATGCACTAATAAACAAGAAATTTCTATGAAGATGAAGATGGAAGAAGATGGATATGGTGATGATGATGAAGATGAAGAAGAAAAATCAGAAAATGAACAGAAATGATAGCTTTTTTTAATCTTCCAATGTCACAAATCTACGATCTTACCATCACAACACTCGTCCTTGAAGCTCTCTCCCCGATAATGGCACAAAAATTTGGTGTAGCTTAAGCGCAAGCACCACCTCCTTTACTTGTCAATCTGCGGAGACGTGAGGACCGGTATGAAGACCGTGAGCAAGTGGAGGCACAAGTGCGTGAGCGAAAGCACATAAACATGCACACACATACACACACGCGCACAAGGTAAGATCAAAGAGAGGAACAATGGAAGGACTTCGATTGCAAAAGAGTTCTCTAATTCTCTAAGAAGCTAACCTAAAAAATGAGCTCTCTAGCTCTTTTTATAGTTTTTGGGACTAGTTTTGGCCCTTTCCAAGATCATCGCCTTGCACACAAGGAAACAGGAGAGTAGCAAATGACACCTTCTTCCATTACCAAAATGGAGGCCAAGGCCATGGCCAAGGGACCTCCCTTTACAAAATGAGCTCCTCCTTATATAAGAGAGGAGGAGGAATCCGTTGAATACAAGTGGCCAAAGGCTTCATTAACTAGATATTCTAAAAATAATAGGTAGGTGGGAAAATAAAAAAGGGAATCTTCTAAGAGAGAGAGAGCTCTTTGCACGTATCCAAAAGAGAGCTCTCATTTCTAGAATAAGGAAAGAATTCAAAAAGAAGCCTTTTACAAAAAAAGAAGGCTAAGATTGAGTTTTTATGTGTTTTCTCACAAAAGTAGGTAAGAGGTAGTTCCTATGAAAGAACTTGTATTCAAGAGGGAAAAATGGGAATCTTGGGAGACTACCACATAAGGCCTTGAGCCTTCAAGTATCCTAAGCTCCGATGGAGGCCTCCAAGTATTCCATAGCCTTACAGCTTCATAGGTCCTTCATAACTTCATGGTTCCAACACCCTCCCCCACCTAGTCTTAGTATTTGACATGCTGCAAACTATTTTAAAATCTTTTGTCGCATCAAGGCACCACACATTAACACCCAGGATTCAAGCATGGTAATCAGGATTTAGCGTATGATATGAGCACGACACCATCGCTCCGGGTGTGTTATGCCTGGCACTGTCGCATCAAATATTTATTGGCATGCTATAAAATGACATTCGAAGAGATCTTTACTATCGGTTTTTGGGAGTGCCATTCAGAGGTGTTCATCAGCAGGCCCACCCACCTGCTCCAATTATTTGCCTGTGAACAAATGGTGTACTCCACGCACTATAGACTCCCGCCACTAGATGAACCTCAACCCATAGATTGGGAAAAACTCGAAGCAGATCTTGCAAGAGGTATTCGCATTTCAGAGCACACCCTTGCTCATGACCTCCTACAAAACTATATTCGCCAGCCCTGCAACAAGGTTCTGTCGAGGACGACATAAGCGAGAGGGAGGGGGGTGTTGACAGTAGCCAGAGGCACAGACAACATGGAAGCATGTGAAGGTGGATTACAACAAAGTAGTGGGGAGTCAAGAAGATTAATTTTTCAAAGAAATATGTTTTATATTATTTTTCAAAAACTCTCAACAGTGATTTTCATCACTCTTGTATCATATGTAACATAGAATAACCACTTTTGTAATTAGTAGCTCCATTTGTGCAAGCCGAGGAGTCCTTGAGCTTGAGGAGCTTAGGTAGAACGAGCCTACCAATTTTGGCTATTTTTAGATCCCGTTTACCCTCTTAAATAGCATTTAAAACCTATTTTTTAACTATTCCAAACACTAGATGTGAAACCGGTCAAAACTAGTTTAAAACCTATAAAAAGAGCTAGAGAGCTCATTTTTTAGGTTAGCTTGTATTAGTAGAGAAGAGCTTAGAGCTATTTTGAGCTTGCAATTGAGATCTTGAGAATAGAGTCTATTTTCCTATCTTCCATTGTGTCTTGCTTGTCTCTTATATGTGTGTGTATGTATGTGTGTGCATCTCTATGCTTCTCACCTTCACTCTCACTACATCTCGCATTCACGATCTTCATATCACTCCTATCTCTTCCGCGGATTGACATTAAGGAGGTGGAGCTTCTTAACATGGTACTTACCATTGTACTAGAGCAACACCTTCCTAAACTTTATAGGTATCAACCAAGGGGTAGTCCCACTTTTTTTTTACTTGTTAGTAATACCTAGCAGAGCTACAATAATGGCCTATTATTCAAGGTTAGTGTTTTTAAGAAGTCTTTATCTCTAAAATTTGGAGCAATCACTTTTCATAGGGACTTTTTGAGATGGACTCTGATATTTTTCTAAAGTTCATCCTTAATGCCAGACTAGTAGCATATGAGCTACACTTCAATCTTGACAACAAACAAGTTCCAAACAAAGGTGTAAAGTTAAAAGAATGGCAACATTTTATGATCAAAGAGACAAATATGCTCAATGCTAATGAACAAAACGTGTATGAAATGTCTTGATGTCGCTAAAAGGAGCATGTCAAGGATGACAGAGTTCAAGAGAAGAGACAAGTAGAGGGAGAATCAAGCAAAAGTAAAAGAACAAGAAGATGACGTAGAAATGCAACACATCATTGAACTTAAATAATAATCACACCCCTCTGACCAAAGCCCCACAAGGGCACACATTAGGATAAAGGGGATACATGGAGAAAAGACACAGGCCCACATAAATGAAGTAGGTCCCAATGGATGCAAATTAAGAAGTACAAAAGGTACCTTTGAAGCACCACCCAAGAGGACCAAACATTGGAAAGGGAATGGTGAAAAAATCCCTTTCCACAACAGTCTTGAACACTTCTTTTGCTATTGGTGGTGTGTCACGAAGCAACAACACAGGCCAACAACAATGCAACAAGGCATAGTCAGTGAAGATTAATGGTTAAAAGGGATGGTTTTGGAAGCTTAGACAAAAATGAAGAAGGTCCTTCCTCTATAGACAATTGGGCCATCTCGAGCTACTTGTGGCATGCCATGAAAACTTGAATGCGCCTATTAACGAGGACAGACATAGAGAGGGGGAGAGTATTACAGAGAATCAAAGACTAGAGAAAGAAAGATGCAAGGAGAAGAAGAGACGAAGAGCATGCACACAAAGTTTGTAAAGATATCACCATTTTTCTTTTTATTTATCACTTCAAGAACCTCTTACAAACCTTGTAAATGCACTAGAGGATGAAAGAAACTTGGAGAAGCTTGTAGGAGGTAGAAAGGTGTGTTTCAAAGCGATGAAGTTTGGTCAAGCCAATCGGCACAAGACCATCCCTTGAGCTTATGGAGACTCAAATAGACCTTATAGGCATGCGATAAGTGCAAAGAAATGCACTATGTACTTTGGAGCATCAAGGAGAAGGAGTCGATACAAAATAGATAGGTTCACAGGTCGACTAGCTCAAAAAACTTACTATCTATGGAAGAGACAGTGAACTTCAAATGCCCATAGCAACCAGTGTGATTACAATTAGAAAAAATCCTTTTATGGGATTGATACACATAGGGTTGCGTGTATATAATGCACAAAAGTATAAGGAATAAGAAAAATATGCTGTAGAAATGAATCAGACACTCAACAGTGGTACCTCCTATTTTTCAAGAATACGTAGAGATTGACCCTGAGACAGAAAAACTGAGCTTTCTCCCACTCTACTAAACCAAATACTATGAAAATTTAGAGGAATAATTATGACAGTAATATCTTTCCAATGAGCCATCTTGCATTCAATTTGGAGCTCTACAGAGAGAGCAGCAGCCTCTACAAGATTACTATTAGCGAAGAAGATGATGCAAAAAATTGAAGGAGCAAGACAATGATGGTCACAAGTGTATGTATATTGCTTCCATGTATTGTACAAGTGATTTCAAGTCTTTATATAGACTCTAGGAGTGTTCCAAAACTTCTACAAGTGTATTTTGAATTCAAATGAATGTGGGCATGGTTGTTGGAGGGAATCAATTCACTTTCCTACAATCTAGAAAAAGTGAAGATCTAGTTTGATCTACTTTTAGGTGATTGATTGCTTGATTGAATGCAACTCAACCACCACAAATTCATGGGATTTGTGCTCTCTTTTTCTACTTTTATATGTGTAAAGTTAAAGGCTTTTACAATGCTAAAAGATCCATGAAAAAATCTTTTTAAAAAATACAATAAGTGAGCATAAGAAAAAGAATTCTCCAGCGGATATTCTTTTGACGCGATAGCCTTTGATGTAGATCAAATCCACCTCAAGCATAGTGCAAGCTTGATGTTCCAACAGCTCCCCTCAATCTAAAGTATGCTTGAGTCTTCATTATTTGATAGGTTGAATACATGCCATAGCTTTGAATCTACAAAGCTTTATTCCATCAAGTGCCTTCGTCATCATATCTGCTACTTGCCTTTCAGTAGGAACAAAAGAAATGTCAATGTCCTTTGCCATGAGATTCTCCTTGATGAAGTGGTAATGAACCTCTATGTGTTTGGTTCTTGCATGGAAAATAGGTTTTTCCACTAGATGCATGGAACTTACATTATCTCTAAATATGTGAGGTTTGGAACTCACAAGTCCCAAATCTGTATAGAATGCTTTTAACCATATTGCTTCTTGAGTTGCTATGGTCAAACCTCTATACTCTACTTCCGTCACGGATAAAGCAATTGTTGGTTGCTTCTTGGAACTCCATGACACTAGCTTTGAACCTCCAAATGCTAAGTACCCAAAGGTAGTTCTTCTATCATCCTTAGCTCCTGCCCAATCTGCATCTGAATAGATTTTGATATCCAAATCTGAAGAATAAAAATAGAATATACCTTTGTTGATTGTACCTTTGAGATACTTAAGTACTCTCTTAGCTACATACATATGTGGTCTTCTTGGTGAGTGCCTGAACTGACTAAGCCCTCCCACACTATATGAGATGTCTGCCCTTGTATGAGTAGCATATATCAAGCTACCTACCAAGCTTTGATATTATTTAATGTCTTCAATTTTCTCACCTTCATAAACACTTAGCTTATGATTCATCTCCAAAGGTGTACATATAGGTTTATTGTTCTCCATTTTGAACTTGAGAAGTAGATCCTGAATGTATCTTCTCTGAGTCAAATACATTCCTTCATCTGTGCATATCACCTGCATACCTAGGAAATATGTGAGCTCACCTAGGTCACTGATTTTGAACTCCTTGTACATGTGTCTCTTCATCCTTTGGATGCCATTTAGATCATCACTTGTCACAATAATATCATCTACATATACACATAGATAGATAACCTCATAGTGATCCATTTTGATGAGTAGAGAAGGATCGGAGTTGCTAGCTTTGAACCCTTGAAGCTCTAGGAGCTTGTTTCAATCCATACAATGCTTTCTTAAGTCTGCAGACATAAGATGTATGATTCCGGTCTTCAAAACCTAGTGGTTGTGACATGTATACCTCTTCACTTATCCAACCATTTAAGAATGCATTTTTCACATCAAGTTGGAGGAGTCTCTAATTCATCCTTTGGCAACTAATCTTGCCTTGTACCTATAAATTGATCCATCTGAATTTTTTTTAACTTTATATACCCATCTGGAACCAATTACCTTTTGATTCGGCGACATTGGAACCAAATCCCAAGTCTCCATCTCCTTCAATGCATCTATTTCTTCTTTCATGGTCTTTTCTCAATTAGGGTTTCCATTTGCCTCTTCATAGGTTGATGGTTCTTCTAAAATTGAAACTTTTGCCAAGTAGGTTGAATGCTTTGTAACAAATGTGGAATCATATCCATACCTTTATGGTTGTTTCTTCTCTCTTTCTTATCTTCTAGGTGCTTGTTTGGAGCATTCTCCAACCTCTTGCATCTTTGCTTTGCCTCTTGACTTCCATAGTTTGTAGTCCTTTTCTCTCTCATCTTGGTCATCGTCTATATCACTTATTGGATCTTGAATCTGTGTAATCATGCCTGCTTCCTAATTGATGAGAATCAGAATCAAGATCATATGGTAGAGTTACCTTTTGTTTGTCTTCATCATACCAAGACCTGTGTTCTTTAAACACAACATCTCTACTTGTAGTGAATTGCTTGGTTGAAGGATTGTAGAACATGTAACCCATCTAAGTTGAATCATATCCAATAAACACTACCTTTGTTGCACTTTCATCTAGCTTACCTCTTATTTGTGATGGTACATGAACATAAGCTAAACAACCAAACACCTTGCAATGTCCAAGACTCGGTTTTCTTCCATACCATGCTTCATAAGGAGTCATACCTTGAAGTGATTTGGATGGTATTCTATTGACAAGGTACAGAGTAGTTGAAATAGCTTCTGCCCATAGATAATGTGGCAACTTCTTCTCTTCAAGCATTGTTCGGGTTGATCCAACCAATTTCTTGTTTCTCCTCTCTGCAATTCCATTTAGTTGAGGAGAGTACCTGGTAGTCACTTCCCTTTTGATACCTTTATCCTGTCAGAACTCATTAAACTCTTTGGAGAAGTATTCTCCCTCTCCATCAGATTTGAGCTTCTTGAGTGATCTACATGTATGATTCTCCACATGTGCGAGATACTTTTTGAAGCAATCAAACGCTTCATTCTTACTCTTGATAAAGTATAGAACAGTCCATCTACTATGGTCATCAATAAATGAGACATAATACCTTGATCTTGCCAATGAAGGTTCTTGACTTGGTCCCCATACATCTGTATGTACTAATTCCAATAAGTTGTTGTGGATGTAGCCTTTGTGTTTGAATGGTTGTCTTTGTGTCTTCCCAATCTTACATGCATCACACCTATTGATCATGTGTTGCTTTGATATGTTCGGCAGTCCTAGAACACTTTGATCCCTACATATATCCTTCAAGTTTGTTTCATTCACATGAACAAGTCTCTTATGCCACACTTCAAGCTCACTTAGGGTTTGAGACCCAAATTTGAATAGAGCTATGTTCCTGGTTTCTCCTACTTCAAAAGTAAAGAGCCTACCATGCTTCTCACCTCTGGCTATCTTCTTGAAGCTTTGACATGGATCTTCCACAAAAGCTCCATGTTGGGTGAACCTAACTTGCAAGCCTTTTTCAACTATTTGGCCTAGACTTATTAGGTTTTTAGTGATAGTGGGTACTATTGGGAAAGATGGATGGATGCACCAAGAGACTGAGTAGGTACTGCTAAACCTGCTTTGCACCAGCCCTCTTTTGCTTCAGAGTTGATAACTAGACCTCCTTAGCTTTCCAATGACACCATAAAATATCCTATGTACTTTGGAAATGATGTGTGTAATGATTGAATCAAAACAGATAACTTTGGAAGTCACAAACTCAAGAAAACTTTCTATTTATGTCTTGACCTTTGCTGGATATTTTGCTCAGTATGATCAGCACAGTAGGAATTGGAAAAATTCCTTTTAGGGGTACCAAATTAGCTTAGTAAGCTACCTATTCAAAGTGGAATGATGTAAAATGATAAACTGTGCTAAGAGAAATCAATTTACCAAGTTAAGCTATACCCCCGACTTTTTAGGACTGTACTAGAAAATGACCAGAGATCACCTCGATGCATATTTCTCCAAAATGGATGAATAGAATGTCTTCAAATTTTGATAGCATGTATATTACTTTAATCTGAATCCAAAAAGCTTTGAATCACTGAATTTGGTGAAGAATTGACTGAGATATGCCCTTGACAAGTTGACAGACGTTTGAGTAGACTAACAGAGAACTTAGAGATGGACAATGTGAATGTATGTATTAATGAACATTTGTATACAACTCCACCTCACACACACTCAAAAATCAGTAATGCTAGGCTCGGGAATGCTCTCTCTTACCCGTGACTTTTCATGTCCATTTTTATAAGAGATGAATAAAAATTTGAATTCAAATTCAAACTTTTGGCTCCCTATGATCAAGCTCCTAAATGCTTGGAGATATTCTTTCAATCAAACAACTAATTTTTCCACGAATCCTTTTGGTACGTGGTTACAAGAGATTCCAAGTCATTTTGACTTTTACAATGAAGTGAAGTGGTAATTACCCACTAGCATATGTTCCTATGCTTCTTCATGTATGTATAGATTTCAATGCATCCTTTGAGCCAAATGTGTAGGCTTGTAATTTACACCAACAGCTCCCCCTCAAGCCAAACATTTTGGCTTAAGTCTTCATCTTCAATCTTCATGTATATCCTGCAATCCAATCATGGATTTGAACCTGCAAAGTTTGGTTCCATCCAAAGCTTTAGTCAACAAATCTGCACATTGCATGTTGGTTGATACATAGGTAAGTTGAATTTCCTTGCTTATCAACTTCTCTCTCACATAATGGTAATGGACCTCTATGTGTTTGGTCCTAGCATGATAAATAGGATTAGCTGCAAGGTGAAGAGAACTTGTATTATCTCCAAAGATAATTGGTGATCTAGTGTATAATCCCAATTCTGTATACAAAAGCTTAATCCATATTGCTTCTTGTGTGGCATTAGCTAGTCCTCTATACTCTGCCTCTGTAGAAGACAAAGCAACAGTAGGTTGCTTCTTTGAAGACCATGAAATTGTTTTGTCACCTACAAAGAAATATATCCAGAAGTGCTCCTCTTATCATCCTTGCATCCTGCCCAATCTGCATCTGAATAAATTTTGATATCAATATCTGAAGTGTAAGGGAAATACAAACCATGGTTCTGTGTACCCTTGAGATACTTCAGGATTCTCTTGGCAGCCTCTAAGTGAGGTATCCTTGGTTTGTGCATAAATTGACTTAGCACACTAACTCCATATGCAATATCTATCCTTGTTAAGGTAGCATAGTTCAAACTACCCACCATACTTTGATAACCTGTAATGTCTTTGACTTCATCACCTTCATGGGCACTTAGCTTTAGGTTTACCTCCATGGGAGTGCTTGCTACTTTGGCATCCTGCAAGTGAAACTTCTTCAACATGTCCTGTATATATTTTTTCTGAGTAATATATATCCTTGAATTAGTGTAGACTAATTCAAGTCCCAAAAAATACTTCAATAGACCAAGATCATTGATCTTGAACTCCTTCATCATTTGACTTTTGATATATCTGATTCCATTGACATCATTACCTGTAATGATGATATCATCAACATAAACACAAAGGTATATTACCTCTGAATTAATTCTCTTAATGAACAGAGAAGTATCTGCCTTCCTCATGACAAATCCTTGGTCTTGGAGGTATGTAGTTAACCTGTAAGTCCATGCCCTAGGTGCCTGCTTCAATCCATATAAAGCCTTTTTTAATTTGCAAACATATGTTACCTTCTTAGGGTCCTCATAGCCAGGAGGTTGTGACATATATACCTCCTCTGAAATCCATCCATTCAAGAAAGCATTCTTGACATCCAAATGGTACATATTCCAATTTTTTGATGCAGCCACACTTACCAACACTCTGATGGTTGGCATCTTGGCAACAGGTGAGAATGTCTCCTCATACTCAATGCCTTGGGTTTGTGCAAAACCCTTGGCTACCAATCTGGCTTTGTACCTATTGATTGTGCCATCAGAATTTCTTTTAAGCTTATAGATCCATCTGGATCCTATTACCTTCATTGAGTGCTTCTTAGGTACTAACTCCCATGTGTCACTCTCCTTGAGTGCTTC
Source organism: Ceratopteris richardii (assembly GCA_020310875.1). Lineage (NCBI taxonomy): Eukaryota > Viridiplantae > Streptophyta > Polypodiopsida > Polypodiales > Pteridaceae > Ceratopteris > Ceratopteris richardii. The sequence goes on from CM035406.1 coordinate 122,662,577, forward strand.
AATCTCCTCATCCATAGCTTCTTTCCATTCTGATTTGGTAATTGCTTCTTCATATGATCCTGGTTCTTCAGTTGACAAATCTTTGGCAAGATAAGCAGAATGTTTAGTAACAAGAGATGTATCATACCCATATCTGATAGGTTTCTTGCTTTCTCTTTGTGATCTTCTAAATGGTTGAGTTGAAGATTCAGGTATGTCTTCAAGCTTCTTCATCTTCATTTTGCCTTTGGACTTCCATGCTTTGAATTCTTCAAGGTTGATAGTATCTTCATCATCTGAACTTGAGGCTTCATTCTGAGTAGGTTCATCCTTTGTAAGACTTGGAAATTCCTCTTCCAAATCATAGGGTAATTTGACCTTCCTGCATTCATTCTCATACCAAGAATCATTTTCATCAAAGACAACATCTCTGCTTACCATGAATCCCTTATTGATAGGATTATAAAACCTGTAACCCTTTTGATTTAGATCATACCCAATAAAGATGCATTTTTCAGCCTTTGGGTCTAGCTTACCTCTTATCTGTGAAGGAATGTGTACATATGCTACACATCCAAATATTTTGCAATTGCCAAGTGAGGGTCTCTTACCATGCCATGCTTCATAGGGTGTCATGCCATCAACAGACTTAGATGGTAACCTATTTATGAGGTAAGTGGCAGTGGAAACACTCTCTGCCCATAGATAGTTAGGTAACCTTTTCTCATTAAGCATAGATCTAGCTGTCTCAACAATTAATCTATTTCTCCTCTCAGCTACCCCATTTTGTTCAGGAGAATACCTTGTTTTTATTTCTCTTTTAATGCCTCTGTCCTGCAAGAAGTCTTCAAATTCATTGGAGAAGTACTCACCTCCTCCATCTGACCTTAGCCTCTTCAAATTCTTTCCTGTCTGTTTTTCAACTAATGCAATATATTTTTTAAAGCAATTAAATACCTCATCCTTGTGCTTCATAAAGTACACTACAGTCCATCTGCTATAATCATCTATGAAAGACACATAGTACCTTGATCTTGAGACAGAGGGGTCTTTGCTTGGTCCCCATACATCTGTGTGAACAAGCTCTAGGTAGTCTTCATGCATGTATCCTTTCCTTGAGGAGGGTAACCTGTGAGACTTCCCAAATTGACAAGCACCACACTTATAAATCATATGTTGCTTGGATACATTAGGTATCCCAAGCACACATTGGTCCCTGCACATTTGTTTCAAGGTTCTTTCTCCTATGTGCCCTAACCTTTTGTGCCAAATCTCAAGCTCTGAAAGTGTCTGATCTTTATAATTGTATAGTGCAATGTTCTTTGTATCTTCTAACTCAAAAGTGAAAAGTCTACCTGATTTTTCTCCTTTTGCAATCCTCATGAACCCATGACTTGGATCCTCCACATATGCTCCATATTGGTTGAATCTGACCTACAAACCTTTCTCCACAATCTGACCAACGCTCATCAAATTTTTGGTAATGGTTGGTACATAGAGTACCCTGCTCAACAAATTCTGATTTCCATCACAAGTCTTAACATTTCCAACTTTAACTACAGAATGCTTTGTGTCATCACTTGTTTGGACTTGATGCTTACCTTTTGGTTCCTCAAGATCAGAAAGTAATGCTACATTGCCAGCCACATGATTTGAACACCCTGAGTCAATGTAGAATAGGTGGTCATCATTTGTACCTAATTTAGAAGTCATGTTCATGATTAGAAGAGAGTCATCCTGCTCCTCTGTGTAGTTGTTGTAATCCTTCCTGGATTTGAATCCTCCTTGGTAGTTGCCATTGTAATTATTGTTGTAGTTGTTGTTGTAGTTATTGTTGTAGCCTTGGTGATGGTTGAATCTATCTCTTGACTGTGAGTAGCCACCTCTTTGATATCCTCTTCCTCTCTGATTCTTGTAATTCCTGAAACACTCATCTGTACTATGATTTGATAGACCACAAATGTTGCATGGTGAGGAGTTATAAGATCTCCCCCTACCTTGCTTACCTCCTCTGCCCCTTCCTCTTGAAGATCTACCTCTCCCTGCATAGTTGGCTTGAGAAGTAGAGCCTTCATCTTCCACCTTCTTGCTTTTGCCTTTATCTTTAAACTTCTTATCAGTGTATAGGGCAGAAGAGTTATTACCTTTGGATGTGTCTCCATTTTTGTTGAGCTTTGCTTCATGAGTAAATAATTGTCCCATGAGATTTGTAAGATCTCGAGTGTGCATATCCATGTAAAGATCCATAGCTGTGGTGAAGCTTTCCCATTTGTCATCAGCCTTGATCCCATTGATCACTTGCCTTACAATCTGTTCTTCTTCAATCTCTTCTCCTATGCTTGCTAACTGATCTGGTACATCTTTAATCTTGGTCACAAATTCTGAAACAGCTTGCTTAGGTTGTTTCCTTAATGTTGTGAATTCAATCCACAACTGATTTTTCCTATCCCTTGTGTTGGAGGAAAAATATAATGACAAGGTTTCCCAAGTCTCTTGGGATGTCTTACAATTTCTAATATGTGGCAAGAGAAAATCAGATATAGAGTTGAGTAAATAAGACCTTGCCAATGCATCCTTAGCACACCATGTGTTGAGCCTTTCATGTTCTTCCTTGGTTGGTAATCCTCTTGTTTTGAATGAGGGCAATTCCTCATCTCCTGAGATGTATCCATAGAGACTCCTTCCTTGTAGATAGGTCTTCATCCTTAGAGACCATGCTTGATAGTTGTTCCTGTCCAATTTATCAATGAATGAAGGAAAACCATCTCCCATTTTACCTTAGTTTGCTCTGATACCACTGTTGGGAAAGATGGATGGATGCACCAAGAGACTGAGTACATACTGCTAAACCTGCTTTGCACCAGCCCTCTTTTGCTTCAGAGTTGATAACTAGACCTCCTTAGCTTTCCAATGACACCACAAAATGTCCTATGTACTTTGGAAATGATGTGTGTAATGATTGAATCAAAACAGATAACTTTGGAAGTCACAAACTCAAGAAAACTTTATATTTATGTCTTGACACCTGCTGGATATTTTGCTCAGTATGACCAGCACAGTAGGAATTGGAAAAATTCCTTTTAGGGGTATCAAATTAGCTTAGTAAGATACCTATTCCAAGTGGAATGATGTAAAATGATAAACTATGCTAAGAGAAATCAATTTATCAAGTTAAGCTATACCCCCGACTTTTTAGGACTGTACTAGAAAATGACCAGAGATCACCTCGACGCAGATTTCTCCAAAATGGATGAATAGAATGTCTTCAAATTTTTCCAGTATGTATACTACTTCAAGCTGAATCCAACAAGCTTTGAATCACTGAATTTGGTGAATAATTGACCGAGATATGCCCTTGACAAGTTGACAGGCTTTTGAGTAGACTAACAGAGAACTCAGAGATGGACAATGTGAATGTATGTATTAATGAACATTTGTATACAACTCCATCTGCATGAATGTCATTGCCAAATGGTGTAGAGAGGTGTGGGCTTAAGTGTAGACCTCACACACACTCAAAAATCAGTAATGCTAGGCTCGAGAATGCTCTCTCTTACCCGCGACTTTTCATGTCCATTTTTATAAGAGATGAATAAAAATTTGAATTCAAATTCAAACTTTTGGCTCCCTATGATCAAGATCCTAAATGCTTGGAGATATTCTTTCAATCAAACAACTAATTTTTCCACGAATCCATTTGGTAGGTGATTACAAGAGATTCCAAGTCATTTTGACTTTTACAATGAAGTAAAGTGGTAATTAACCACTAGCATGTGTTCCTATGCTTCTTCATGTATGTATAGACTTCAATGCATCCTTTGAGCCAAATGTGTAGGCTTGTAATTTACACCAACAGGTACATATAGAACCTTACTCAGAATGTTTGTCCTGCCATTGGAAGCTTTCGCATTACCAATCTTCTCCATATTGTGCTTTGTGTCATCCCCTGTTTGCACTTCATGTCTATGCTTTGGACTTTCCACGTCAGATAGGAGACCAATGTTGCCTGTAACATGATTCGAACATCCTGAATCTATGTAGAACAAATGATCATCTCCTTTACCTTCTTTGTGGCTTAGATTCATGAGAAGCAATGAGTCTTCATGTGGTTGATCTTCTGAATAATTGTTGTAGTCCCTTCTATTATAGCCTCTATTGTTATTGTTGAATTTGTTTCCACCTCTGCCTCTATTGCTACCATATCCACCTCCTCCACTTCCTTTTTGGGTCTTCCCATTGAACTAGCAATTTTGAGTGGTGTGGTTGGTCTTATCGCATATGGCACAAATTGAACATTCTGACCTTTGGTTTTGTCTTGCTTTGGTGCTTTCTTCTTCCCTTTCCACTTTCTTTTTCTTGCGAAGTTGGCAAGTCTCTTCTTCATCTTCTTCCTTCTTCTTGCTTTTCTACTTCTTATCCTTGTTATCTACATATAGAGAACTAGTTGAATTACCATGATAGGAGTTACCTTCCTTTATGCTATTGTTGGCCTCTTGATTGAAGAGTTGTCCAAGAAAGATGTTGAAGTTTGGAGTCTGCACATCCATGATGAGATCATAAGCCGTAGTGAAAGATTGCCATTGCTTATCACTTTGAATTTGTTGAGAATTTTCCTCATGATGACTTCTTCTTCAATCAACTCTCCAATGGATGCTAACTGATCCACAGCCTCCTTGACCTTGGTAACAAACTCTATGATGGTTTGTTTAGGTTTCTTCTTCATTTGGTTGAACTTGTTCCAAAGATGATTCTTTCTTGCTTTGGTACTAGTAGAAAAGAAAGTCTCGAGGGCATCCCAAGTCTCTTGAGATGTCTTGCATCATCTAATATGTGGTAATAGAATGTCAGAGATAGAGTTTAGTATGTACAACCTTGCTTGAGCATCCCTTGCGCACCAAAGTGTGAGCTTATCTATCTCCTCTTGTGTAGGTCCTCCTTTGGATCTTGGAATAGGCATAGCTTCATCACCTCCGACAATTCCATAAAGATTTCTACCTTGCAAATAGGCCTCCATTCTGATTTGCCAAGTTGTGTAGTTGTGTTGATCAAGCTTCTTGATCATTGAGGGAAAGCCATCACCCATCTTGATCTAGCTCTGATACCACTGAAAGTAACTTGGAGAAGCTAGTATGAGGTAGAAAGGTGCGTTTCGAAGCGATGAAGTTTGGTCAAGCCAACCGGCACAACACCAGACCTTGAGCTTATGGAGACTCAAATAGACCTTATAGGAATGCGATAAGTGCAAAGAAATGCACTATGCACTTTGGAGCATCAAGGAGAAGGAGACGATACAAAGCAGATAGGTTCACGGGTCGACTAGCTCAAAAAACTTACTATCTATGGAAGAGACAATGAACTTCAAATGCCCATAGTGACCATCGTGATTACAATTAGAACAGATCCTTTTATGGGAGTGATACACATATGGTTGAGTGTATATAATGCAGAAAAGTATAAGGAATAAGCAAAATATGCTATAGTAATGAATCAGACACTCAACGGTGGTACCTCCTATTTTTTAGGAATACATAGAGATTGACCCCGAGATAGAAAAACTACGATTTCTCACAATCCATTGAACCAAATGCTATGCAAATTTTCAAGAATAATCTAGACACTAATACTTTTCCAATGAGCCATATTTCACTCAATTTGAAGCTCTGGAGAGAGAGGAGCAACCTCTACAAGATTATTGTTAGCGAAGAAGATGATGCAAAAAATTGAAGGAGCAAGACAATGATGGTCACAAGTGTATGTATATTGCTTCCATGTATTGTACAAGTGATTTCAAGTCTTTATATAAACTCTAGGAGTGTTCCACAACTTCCACAAGTGTATTCTAAATTCAAATGAAGGTGGAATGGTTGTTGGAGGGAATCAATTCACTTTCCTACAATCTAGGAAAAGTGAAGATCTAGTTTGATCTACTTTTAGGTGATTGATTCCTTGATTGAATGCAACTCAACCACCACAAACTCATGGGATTTGTGCTCTCTTTTTCTACTTTTACATGTCTAAAGCTCAAGGCTTTTACAATGGTAAAAGATCCATGAAAAAATCTTTTTAGAAAATACAATAGCCTTTGATGTAGATCAAATCCACCTCAATCATAGTGCAAGCTTGATGTTCCAATAGAGGAGCCCTCTAGATGCATATTCCGTGAAGCATGTAACAAAACCCATGCACAATAGTAGTTGTTTAGGAATTTCTAGAGAAAGTGTCAGTCTCCTAAGTCAAAGGACCATACTTAGGGAGCTTGTATATAAGTCACTTTGTGACACATTTGTAAAGATTTTTCCATAATACCGAACTAACTAGAGAAATTCATGTTTTCCTTCTTGCTTGTGTGTCTTCTTCATCATGAGCTTGTATGTGTGTTTAAGGCTTGAAACTTATGCCTTGAGGTGAAATCATCAGTTTTATGCTTACTACCGCACCAAGTATCATGACACACACCTATGTGTAGAAGGTGTTGTGTGAGGTGGAAACCCACTTGTGCATGCACTACTTCACATATTCTAACCTCTACCATCACAAGAGCACACATTTCCATGCACTTGGCTGGGTGCTACTCTCAATTTGATCATTTAATGTATGTGTATAAAAACACCACTATGTGCACTTGTTGGACATGTGAGGGCTAGCTCATCTCACTTCTCAATAGTGCATAAGACCTTGTGAGTCTGATGGAGAACCTCTATAGTTGTTCCCTCCTCACTTTTCATAGTATTCTTTTGCATAATGCTCTAGCTTCCCATAATTGTACCATCCATAGGAGTCATATTTGTTTCTACCTACATATCTGACACCTCTTCCTCTACCTCTTCCTCTTTTTGTTGAGGATTTGTCACTATCTATCTATCTATCTATCTATCTATCTTTCTTTCTTTCTTTCTTTCTTTCTTTCTTTCTTTCTTTCTTTCTTTCTTTCTTTCTTTCTTTCTTTCTTTCTTTCTTTCTTTATTTCTTTCTTTCTTTATTTATTTATTTCTTTCTTTCTTTCTTTCTTTTTATATTTCTTTCTTTCTTTCTTTCTTTCTATTTATCTATCTATCTATCTATCTATCTATCTATCTATCTATCTATCTATCTATCTATCTATCTATCTATCTATCTATCTATCTATCTATCTATCTATCTATCTATCTATCTATCTATCTATCTATCTATCTATCTATCTATCTATCTATCTATCTATCTATCTATCTATCTATCTATCTATCTATCTATCTATCTATCTATCTATCTATCTACCTATCTTTCTATCTTTCTATCTTTCTATCTATCTATCTATCTATCTATCTATCTATTTATCTATCTACCTATCCATCTATCTATCTATCTATCTATCTATCTATCTATCTATCTATCTATCTATCTATCTATCTATCTATCTATCTATCTATCTATCTATCTATCTATCTATCTATCTATCTATCTATTTATCTATCTATCTATCTATCTATCTATCTATCTATCTATCTATCATCTATCTATCTATCTATCTATCTATCTATCCATCTATCTATCTATCTATCTACCACATTTTCCATTACAAATGTTGCATGAGATGTGTGAAGCTTGTAAACTAGGCAAGTCTACTAGGAAAGTCTACAAAAGATTCAAGGCACAAGTTGAAAAGGAGACAGATTGCTACATCAAAACCCTAAGGTCTGATGGAGGGGGAGAATACTTCTCCCATGCTTTTTGTGATTTCTTGCAGGACCAAGGTATAAAGAGGCAAATCACTTGCAGGTATACTCCCCAACAAAATGGGGTGGCAGAGAGGAAGAATAGGTATATTGTTGAAATGGCTAGGAGTATGTTAAATGAAATGAATGTGCCTTTAACATATTTGGTACATGCTCTATCTACTATTGTGTACTTGATGAATAGATGTCCCACATCAGGGGTACATGACATGACACTTGAGGAGGCATGGAGTGGATTCCATTGCAAGAAGAAGATATTGAAGAGGCAAAGAGGAGGTATCAAGCTAGGTTTCAATATAGCTTGGAAATCAGTGGTCCAAGCATACAAAGGAGTTCAAGAATGGATTCAGCCCATCAATTAGTGAATAAAGGAAAGGCAAGATTGGTAGAGCTTGATGAAGATGGACATGAAGTTGAAGACTTTGAAGAACCTATGTTAGAAGGGGGAGCTACGTCAAAAGCAGAAATCAAGGCACCAAGGCAACGAAGGTTCATTCCACCAAAAGGAGAAGAAAGGAGGTCAAAAAGGGTTAAAAATCCTATCTCAAGGGTTGTTTATGATAGTTATATTGCTAGGCATTATGCTTTCATGACTAAGGTTATCAAAGATCATGAACCTTCTACCTATGAAGAGGCCAAAGACACAAAGGAGTGGCAAGAAGCTATGGAAGAAGAGTACAAAGCCCTTGAAGACAAAAACACATGGAGTCTTCCAAGACAATAAGGGATGAAGGTAATTGGCAAAAAATGGGTCTATAAAGTGAAGAGAAATTCTGATGGTTCAATTGCTAGTTACAAATTAAGGCTTGTGGCAAAAGGATTTGCTCAATCCTATGGGATTGACTATGAAGAAACATTCATCCCACTTGCAAAGATGACCACAATTAGGAAAATCATAGGGATTGCCACAGCTAGGAGGTGGCCAATATATCAATTGGATGTAAAGAATGCTTTTCTTAATGGTGATTTGCAGGAGATAGTCTACATGACTCAACCATTAGGCTTTGAGGACCCTAAATATTCAAATTTTTTCTATAAACTTAGAAAAGCATTGTATGGCTTAAAGCAAGTGTTGGTGCAAGACAATCACCAATTGATGATTTGGACAAGGTTTGAAGTCAAAGAGTAAAGAAAATATCAAAATATGAGCCTTCAAGATGAGTGCATGATCAAAAGATGAAGACTTGTATATACATGTACATTAAGCTTGTAATTTTTTCACTATGTCTTTGTAATGGTGACAAGTATGTACATATATGCCTATATATACTAGTATAGAGTTGGGACATAGATGAGAGAAGAGACATAGAACAAAGATAGATGATTAGAAGAATCAAAGAGTGTGATGAATGTATGAGATTCATCAATTAGATGTTTTCCATGAGAATAGAAGAAAACTTCTTAAATCTATGTTGCGATCTAGGATATTGCAGATGCATTAGGAGCAGTTGGCGAAGACATTGAAGAGGAAAAATTGGTAAGACAAATTCTCACAGGGTACTTAACAGGTGTCCCACTAAAGCGCTGTAGTCTATCACTCCATATGAGGCTTGGCATGACCGCAAGCCATCTATTGCTCATTTGCATGTTTTTTGTTGTTTGGCATATGCATTAGTGCCCAAACAACATCGCAGAAAATTGGATGATAAAGCAGTAAAATGTATTTTTGTTGGGTACAGTTCTGAAAGTAAAGGCTATTGTCTATATCATCCATAGATTAAATGCATTCTGGTTAGCCATGATGTTGTTTTTGTGGAAGATGTTATTCAGCCATTGCTTTCATGTACTAAGGAGACATCTATTAGCTCCAAAGACATGTATGATACTTTGCTGCCTCTTTTTACAGGTGGACAGTCTAGTGTTGGTCCTAATGAGGCAACTTCTCAGCCTTTGCAGGTTTCATGTGATGATGCAGATCATTCCATTTCTAATGCAGATTTACATGATGCACTTATTGATGAGAGAGCTGATATTGAGCAGGAAAGAACTATGCCAAAATGGCTGGTGCATACCTTGTGTGACAGCAAATTAGATGCACCTCTATCATATCGCACTTGATCAGGCTCTCATAGTGCCTCTTTTGCATCAGATTGCTATGTTATGGTTGCATCTAGTCTCTGTGATGAAACTGAGCCTGTTTCGTTTAGAAGCACAAAATTCAGAAAATTGGATGGCTGTTATGCAATCTGAATATGATGCAATAATGAAGAATGGCACTTGGTCTTTATGTGACTTGCCTCCTGGCAAGAAGGCCATTGGCACTAAGTGGGAATACAAGCTGAAGTGTAAGCCTGATGGTACAGTTGACAGGTATAAGGCTAGGCTTATTGCAAAGGTTTATGCACAAGAAAGAGGCATTGATTTTGATGAAACCTTTGCTCCTACTTGCCGAATGACTACTATTCGTAGCATCTGTGCACTTGCAGCTCATCATGGTTGGAATGTACATCTTTTACACATTAAAAGAGCATTTCTGAATGGTGACTTGCATGAAGAAGTGTATGTTTTTCAGCCCCGTGGCTTTGTGTAGAAAGGGCATGAAAACCAGGTGTGTAGGTTAAAGAAGGCATTATATGGTTTAAAGCAAGCACCACGTGCTTGGTATGAAAAGATAGATGCCTATCTGATTGCACATGGTTTTGAAAACAGTCCAACTGAAAGCACCTTATATAAGAGATAGGTTTACGATTGAGTCTTCATGATGCTGGAGATGCATTTGATGTTGTTCTCTATCAGCAGGATGTTGGGTGCTTGATTTACTTATGCATTACTCGGCCAGATATTCAGTTTGTTGTCTCACAGATGAGCAAGTTTATGAATTGCCCAGGAGTCAAGCATTGGCAAGCGGTCAAGTGCATCTTTCGCTGCTTGAGTGGTACTCAACTAATTGCGTTGTTTTATCCCAAGGGGTGATCACTACCACCAGATTTGCATGCTTTTTCTGACTCTAATTGGGTTGGTTGCTATGACACTCGTGTGTCCACTAGTTGCTTTTGCTTCATGCTTGGTAGCTCATGTATATCTTGGTTGAGGAAGAAGCAGCCTGTTGTGGCCACTTCCAGTTGTGAGGCTGAGTATAGGGCAGCTTTCACAGTGACTGTTGAGTGTATGTGGCTCAAATGCCCTATGGCTGTTTTGGGCGTTGTTCAATCTTCTGCCACCACTATCTTCACTGACAGTCAAAGCGCATTGGCAGTTGCAAGGAACCATGTGTTCCATGCTCGCACTAAGCACATTGAGGTGCATTATCATTATGTCAGGGAGAGGTTCTCTGTTGGAGAGATCATCCTCGCATATGTGCCGACACACGAGAACATTGTAGACCTATTCACAAAGGTTGTGCCTAGGGAGAAGTTTAAAGCTCTTCGCAAAGCTTTGGGCTTACTTCCTTTTGTGAAGTGATTTCCACATAGCTTGGCACTTCCTTAAACATGAGTGCCAGCTCCTTGTTCATGGCATCACTCTCAGGGGGGATTTGTTGATATATTTAGGGAGTGATGTGTGTGAACACTCTAGGACCACCGTGGTACTTTTTTCCCTCTTTAGGAGGTTTTTTTCCCCGGCTTGTATATACGCCTGTTGCCCTAATGGACTACTTATCTTTGTACATTCTTTAGTAATACATTCAGTATTGTGTGTTGTGCTCCAAGCTTCTTCTTCTTCCTTGTGTTGTTCACGTGCTTCTGCAGATGTCTAACTCCAACACTATCTATCTATCTATCTATCTATCTATCTATCTATCTATCTATCTATC